>WOXC01005613.1:0-697867 GCA_011680675.1 Gymnobelideus leadbeateri | reverse complement strand
TGCAGGCCATAGAGGACCTTAAGAAGGACTTTAAAAATCAAATAAGAGAAGTGGAGGAAAAATTAGAAAGAGAAATGAGAAGGATGCAGGAAAAGTATGAAATGAGGGTCAACAGCCTGACTGAGGAAAACAACACCTAAAAAATAGACTAGCTCAAATGGCAAAGGAGGCCCAAAAGGGCAATGAGGAGAAGAATGCCTTAAAAAGCCGAATTTCCCAGATGGAAAAAGAATCTCAAAAGCTCACTGAGGAGATTCATTCCTTCAGAGTTAGACTGGAGCAAATGGAAGCTAATGACTTTATGAGAAATCAAGATGCTGTTAAGCAGATCCAAACAAATGAAAGATTAGAAGGCAATGTGAAATATTTCATGGGAAAAACCACTGACCTGGAAAATAGATCCAGGAGAGACAATTTTAAAATTATTGGACTACCTGAAAGACATGATCAAAGAAAGAACCTAGAAATCACACTGCAAGAAATTCTCAAGGAAAATTGCCCTGATGTTTTAGATCCAGAGGGCAAAATAGAGGTTGAAAGAATCCACAGATCACCTCCTGAAGAAGATCCCAAAAAGAAAACTCCCAGGAATATTATAGCCATGTTCCAGAATCCCCAGATCAAGGAGAAAATACTACAAGCAGCCAGGAAGAAACAATTTCAATATTGTGGAAACACAATCAGAATAGCGTAGGACCTGGCAGCTTCTACACTGAGGGATTGAAGGGCGTGGAATATGATATTCCAGGGGGCAAAAGAGCTGGGACTGAACCCAAGGGTCACCTACCCAGAAAAACTGAGTATTTTGTTTCAGGGGAAAATATGGTCATTCAGTGGAATAGAGGACTTTCAAGCATTCTTGAGGAAAAAACCAGAGTTGAATAGAAAATTTGACATCCAGAAGCAAGAAGCAAGAGATGTCTGAAAAGGTAATCAGGGAAAAGAAATCAAAAGGAACTTATCAAAGTTGAACTATTTACATTCCTATATGGAAAAGCAATAACTGTGACTGATGAAGCCTTTCTCAATATGAAAATAATGGAAGAAGGGTGTATGGTCATATGAATACATAGGTGAATGTGTGTATATATGTTTACAGTTATACATGGATGGAGGGCATAGGTTGAATTTGTTGGGAAGGGAGGATACTTAAGGGGTGAAATTATGAGGTGAGAGAGGAAAGTTGCAAGAGGAGATGGGGAGAGACAGGTTAGGGTAAACTATCTCATGTAGAAGAAACAAGGGGAAGTGGTTGCAAGGGAGGGGAAGAATAGGAAGGCAAAAAGACAAAA
Source organism: Gymnobelideus leadbeateri (assembly GCA_011680675.1). NCBI lineage: Eukaryota > Metazoa > Chordata > Mammalia > Diprotodontia > Petauridae > Gymnobelideus > Gymnobelideus leadbeateri. The sequence goes on along the minus strand of WOXC01005613.1, from coordinate 696,575 downwards.
CCACATTCTCATTGAATTTGGTTCTGGGAGAGAATGACATACATACTAAATGGGATATCTCAACCTGCAGCAGAATAGGGGGAAGAGGGATGAGAGGAGGGATGATGGATGGGAGGACTTGGGGGGAGGAGAGGTTGGAAGTACCCACTGTAGAAGAGGGACAGGATCAAGTAGGGAATGGACCAGGTGGGGGGGTGGGATGAGTGGGAGGGACTTATAAGCAGCCTTGTCCAATATATCTACTATGGTAATGTTTTGCATAGCTAGACATGTACAACATATACTGAATTACTTATCTTCCCAGAGGGAATGGGTGGCAAGGGAGGAAGGGAATGGATCTGAAATTCGAGGTCTTAAAATTAAATGTTTCAAATATATATAAATACTATTATTAATACTCTTTTGCTTGTAATTGGGAGATGTGCAGGCATTGGGACACAGAGATTCACCTTCCTCTAATGGAAAAGTCGAAGGGGTATGGGAGAAAGCAGATTGGAGGAAGTGATATCTTGTGGGACTGCTATTCTGGGAGGGTGGGTAGGGGAAAAACAGGGGGGGTGGGGAAATAATTGTAACTCAAAATCTGGCGGAAATGAACGATGTAAAACAGAAGTTAATAAAGCATTCGTTTAAAAAAAATAAACAGAAAAAGAAGAGGGTCAAGAGATTAGAAAATAACTTCACTTCATTTGAAGAATCTGGCTTTCTTTTCCCATATTTTAACTGATGGGATACTAGCCAATTAACTTTATTGTACTTTGCAACACAACTAATAAATAAAGATAAAGTTTTAAAATGTTGAAAATCAGATTAAAAAAAAACCAATCAGCAATTATAAAACACAGGGGAAACTCATTAACCTTTCTAATCCCAATAAATAAAACTCACTAAAATTTATCTAATAAGTCATAGATGGTTGAGATGTGTTTTGGTGGAGAGTTCCCCACTGTTAACAAATTCACAAATTCTTCTCATATTTGAGTAGAGGTTATGATTTGCTCATTACTGTAGTTTGACCAGGTTTAGGAATCTGATTTTGTCCCCAATGTATCATAACCAAAATAACAAAAAACAATTAGAAAAAGCATGCTCTTCTCTCATGTCTTCTCATATTATGAATATACTGTCCTTATTGTGTTTTCTATCAAGAATTCACCAATTTCATGATCCTCACAGAATTGGAAGCAAAATGCAAATACTTTTGGAAAATATTCACCTGACAACTAAGTACAGATTGTAAACCAGTGGGAATCTTGCTAGCCTATACTAATCATCAGTTAATAACTATAAAGATCACATTTACAAGATGCAGTTGAGACCTTACTCTTCAGTAATGGTAAATGGGACAACCACATAAAGGGGAGTTTATGGATCTCCAAAGACCATTTCTGAAATAATTACTCTTAGGAGTAGAATGTTCCCTTGATAGGGCAAAAGAAAAAGATAGTTTTCATATGACTTCCTGAAGGGTTGGAGGCACCTGGAGAACCTAGGAAGAAGGTGGGAAAAGGGAGATAAAAGGAGAGAAAGTGAAAAGCAGGAGCCCTTCTGCTGAGTCCGCTGATACTTCCAGGAGCCTAAAACAACCACCATCCTGGCTGCTCCAAGCCAGGGGGCAGGTGGGACTGAAGAGACATCTGGTCCCAGTGGTCCCAGACATTACTGAGGCTATGGTGCTGCTTGTCTCCCTGAAGAGGAACAGAATGAATAGAGTGTGTCAACATGTGGAGCAAGCTTCAAGCAAATTAACTTATCTGAAATAGAGGCTTACAATGAGGGAAAGGCTTTATTTATTTACAGGCATGGGGAGAGGGGGATCCAGGCTGAGGGAAATTCCAAGAAAAGGTCAGCTCTTTCCCCAACTCCCTGTCCAAATACCTGTCTATCAGTAGATGCTATAATGTAATTTGCTATTTTATTAGCTATACATTTCCAGTAACCAAACTTTGCCTCAACTACAAAGTGGCCAAGAGTTAACTAGAAATAAATATAAATTTAAGGTTAGGTAGAAAACCCACCCTCTTCCAAGGAATTAGAAATTATTCCTAATTGAGGGCTCAGTAATTGGACTTGATGGGGTGCTTGGGTGCTTGTGCTTGGACCCCAATTCCAAGACCACATTTCTCCCTAGCTTCAAAATATTATCCTCGACCATTTTCTCCCTAGCCCAAGGAACACTAAGCCTAGGAATAACTCATGAGTGGGCCCAGTAAAATAAACTATCTTTCCTCATCACAAAAACATGCTGACCTCTGAAGAAACTCTCTTGTAAAAACAGGACTATCTTCTAACCACAGAATCTATTGATTCCCAAAGTTATCATATACAATCCAGACATTAAGCTATAGACATCAACTCTCAAAGCTAGGCATTGGAACACAGAGATTCACCTTCCTCTAATGGAAAAGTCGAAGGGGGTATGAGAGAAGATATGGGAGAGAGCAGATTGGAGGAAGTGATATCTTGTGGGACTGCTATTCTGGGAGAGTGTGTAGGGGAAAAACACGGGGGAAAAATAATTGTAACTCAAAATCTGGCAGAAATGAATGATGTAAAACAGAAGTTAATAAAGCATTTGTTTAAAAAAAAAAAGCTATCTTGCTACAGAAGTAACAGACCAAAAATAGACTCCTGAGAAACCCCTTCCCTTAGTTTCCAGTAATGAATGACTCCTGTGACCAAAGTTGTAAGTTATCACCTAATTACCATATTTTCCAGATAATCCATTACTTTTCCTATATAAGCTTTAGCCTCACTCAGGGTTAAGTTGTAAGTTCCTTAAGGAATGCAAGTTCCTTAAGGAGCTCTACCAGCCATATTGGCATTAACGATAAACCTTTCCCAACTTGGCTTAAAGAATACTTGAGTCCATGAATTCATTCCAGACTACCCTGTCCAGTACTCCAGTCTTTGGGGAGGGGGTATCCCTGAATCCGTTAAACTGCATCAGACTGAACTTTTCAATCTACAATATACTCCCTAGAGAGAAGGAAATAAAGTAGGCCTTAGGGACTATGATATTGATGCCTCACCTCAGCCTTACAGTGAGCTAATTATTATATAGGGTGTTAGTTTTTTTTATAAAATATCATAATCTTCTTATGGAAAAGATGGAGAAATGGAGATTCAGAATTCATTGAATGGCAGGACTTAAAGAGTATCTGTTAATAGTTCTACTTGGCTGGAGGTCTTCATTGGAGTGCTCCAGAAATCTGATTTTGGTTAACCCTATACAGTTTAACATGAATGAAATTCTTATCACATTTACAAATGACACAAAGCTGGGTGAGATGGCCATCATTCTGGATGACAAGATCCAAAGAAAGATATTAAAATACTAAAAAATTGGCCTGAATACAATAAAATTAAATTCAATAGGTGTTCATCAGTCACACGAAACTGTTTGTTGCCCCATTTGGGCTTTCCTGGCAAAGATATTGTAGTAGTAGTACAAAGTATTGTAGCAGCTCCTTTTACAGATGAAGAAACTGAGGCAAACAGAGTTAACTGATTTGCCCAGGATTAAACAGCTAGTAAGGCCAGATTTGAAACAGGAGGATGAGTCTTCCTGACTTCAGGACTGGCATTCAATCTATTTTGCCAACCAAGTACTTTTACTCCAGAGTCAATACTGGCCAATTAGCTCTAATAAATCAAGATTTACTAAGTTCTTGCTAGTCCTAAGCACTTGTGATACAAAAAAGGTCAAAAAATCCCTGCCCTCAAGAAGCTGACAGCCTAATGGGGGAGACAACCTGCAAGCAAATATATATAAAGCAAACTATATACAGGATAAATAGGAAAAAATTAAGAGTGAAGCCATTACTATTAAAAGGGTTTGGGGAAGGCCTCCTGTAGAAGGTGGAATTTTAATTGGGACTTAAAAGAAGCCGGGGAAGTCAGTAGGTAGAGTTGAGAAGGGAAAGTGTTTTGGGCATGAGGGAATAGCCAGAAAAAAATGGCCAGAGTCAAGAGATGGAGTAGCTTGTTCATGGAACAGATAGGAGGCCAGTGTAATTGGATGGAAGAGAATGTGTTGGGGAATAAGGTGTAAGAAGACTGGAAAGGTATGAGAAGGCTTGGTAATGAAGGGCTTTGAATGACAGAACATCTTTATTTGCTCCTGGAGGCAAGAGGAAGCCACTGGAGTTTACTGAGTATGGGGGGGTGACATGGTCAGACCTATGCTTTAGGAAAAATCTAGATGATTGGAGAATGGATTGGAGTGGGGAGAGATTTGAGGCTGGCAGACCGACCAGCAGGCTATTAGAACAGTTCAGGCATAAGGTGATGAGGGCTTGCACTAGAGTGGTACCAGTGTGAGGAGGAGAGAAAGCCGAATATTTGAGAGAGAAAGCAGAGGTGAAATCAACAGGTCTTTGTCAATAGATTGGATATAGGGAGTGAAAGAGAGTGATGAATTGAAGATGAAACCCAGATTGTGAGCCTGAGGGACTGGGATGGTGTATAATAATAAGGAAAATAGGAGGAGGGAGAGTTTAAAGGAAAAGATAATGAGTTTCATTTTGAACATACTGAATTTAAGATACATACTGAATATCCAGTTGGAGATGTAAGGGAGTTGGAGGTGTGAAATTGAAGGTCATCAGAGTTTGGGTAGGATAGGTATTTCCTTTTTGCTCACTCCCTGGATCATAGTTTCCTCAAGTGGGTGATACCACTCTCTAGTGGGTGCTAGAATGATCTGAGGGGAGGCAGTAACCCCTGGTGCAATTGGGGGGGCAGTTAATAAAAATAAGGGGGCAGTAGAAGCATAAGGAAAGAAGATTAACAGTGAGTAGAGCGCTGGCCCTGGAGTCAGAAGAACCTGAGTCGGATCTGGCCTCAGACACTTAACGCACACAAACAAAAACCTAGCCGTGCGACCTTGGGCAAGTTACTTAACCCCAATTGCCCTCCAAAAAAAAAAAAAAAAAAGGAAAGAAGATTTAAAAAATTTTGAAGAACCGTTTGTACACGTTTCATGTTATGAAACAGAGTCAAAGTCACAGTGATTACATTATTTTCCAAATAAGTCCAGCATGCATTGGCAGGAATATGTATGTGTAATGACTTGTTTACAATATGATACCAGACAATTACATGATGCAGTATTGTGTCATCAAAATTTCAATGCAGAAAACCCCCCACAAATTTAGAGTAAATTATTAAATTTAAGATGTTCCTTTTAAAAATTTTCATATTTTTTGAAATGATGCACTTTAAAAAAATACTATTAAAGGGTTAAAGAAAATAGATTTCCAGGGGGGGCTGAGTATTTTTTTTTAAGGGAACAGAAAGTCAAATAAGTTTGGGAACCTCTGATCTGGATGATCTCAGCCACAGCAAAATCCCAGAATTGTTTCTGGTCATGAAGCCCTGCTATGAATCAAACTTGTCACATTGTTACTGTAACCCCTCATTGTCAGGGCTATAGCTCACTGTGCAGGCATTGGTATAAGTATTGAGATCTCCCCACACTAAAGTAGGTCTCCTCACTAGGGGCAGGTCTCTACCTCTACCAGGTCTCTCTTCCCTCACTTTGAAAGTAAACTTCAGTTTGATTCCTGACCCACCTGTCTCTAGCCTGCTTTGTTCATCTCTGGCCATCCATCCATCCATCCATGCAGTTGACAACATTATCAACATAGAGATGGTAATAAATTTGTGAGAACTGTTGAAAGTGAAGAAATATAGAGGGAAAAGAGGAGAGAGCCTAGGACCAAACCCTGAGGGACACCTTTTGTTAGGCAGTGTGATTTCAAAGAGGATCTAGGAAAGGAAACTGAGGAGTGGTCAAATAGGTAGGAGAACCAGAAGAGTGGGGACTCAAAAACCTAGAGAAGAGAGTTTCAAAGAGGAGGTCAACAGTGTCAGTGGCTGCAGAGAGGTCAAAGATGATGAATATTGAGGAAAAAATGGATTTGGCAACCAAAACATCATTAGTAAGAAAAACTGATTTTAATGTTGTACCATTTGATTATTAATAATTTGTAATATTCCTTTTTTCTGTAAAAATGATTAGTTTAGAGAAGCCCCTCCCCTTCTAAAGAATGTTAGAAGCTCTGCTCTGCTCTGGCATCTTCCAGTTGGGAAACCTGATTTCTGTTTAGGGTATAAATAGAATTCAGTGCATGTGAGTTCTCTCCCTGGGGGAAAGAACTGCTGTCTTTTAACTTTATTAGAGTTTAGGGCAACCAGCTCACAAAGGAGAAACCAAACCAGAGAGAACACACAGTTGAGGTGCTCAGGTTGCTAGAGGGAGCACCACACCCCCCCCCCCCAATGTAGTAACTGGGAGGAACTGAGAATTTCTAGCCTGTCTCCTCATTAAACATTCACCTATCAGGGTTGAATTTCACTTGTCAGGGGAGCTCCCTGCCAGAAGGCACACACCTGATTTAAGGTGTTTTACAGTCTCCCTTGGCATCTTTGGTTACCAAGAGAAACCACTGACCATCAATTTATTATGGCTAGACTAGTTAATAATTTGATTATTAATACCTGGAAACTTTGTCTCTTGGGGTTTTATTGGTGACATCAGTGATTTTGGAAAGTGCAGTTTCGGTGGCATGATAAGGTCAGAAACTGGATCACAAGGGATTAATACCTAAACAGTTTCAGGAACTGTGATAAGCATTGGATGTTCTGGCCTGGTCTGGCCTAACCTGGCCCAGGCCAGTACCGTATTCAATATTCAGATTCATTCAGTATTAGAACAAAAGGAGACACTTATAGATCATTCAACAGTTAATAAAAGGAAACTTATAAAGCCACAGAAAGAGAAGGGTATTCAGCTGGAACTACACTGGGAGCACTCCAGACTGAATCATCTGGATAATGCTCCTTGTCTGAATTACCTCTTCATTTCTACCAGCCAAGCAACAGAAAGGGCTATGTGAGCTTCTCTGGGGAGTCTTAACTAAATTCAATCTTACTCATTGAATGCCTTATTTTATTTCAAATGGATTCTCCTTATATCCACAATAGATATTCATTTATCAATCAGGGCAAATCAAAAATAAATTTTCAATAAAACATGACATGTCCTATACCATCCTTCCTTGTACCACTAGTCTTGTCTATAGTATAGATGTTCCTTATTTCAATTGGAATGAAGTCATTGGGTTGTCACATACTTAATTCCAGCCTAAATGTGCTTAATTAGTCTGTTCAAAAATGTGTTTCTCAATGAAAACAGACAGATTTGTGATGGTTCTATTGGTGTAAGGATTAGGAATACCCACGTTAAATCTCCTTGCATTCTATATAATGACTACAGTTCCTTCAACTGAGTTGAGTCTCAAACTACCAGGTACTCAACCAGGAGGATTACAGCAAAAGTTCCTTGTCAAAGCCACTGATTGATTCCAGTAGAAAATATGGGGACCTTCTTGAAAGATTTTCAACATTAACCTTAAAGGCTATAACTCACCTAAATCAATATTGCAGTAGGCTCAATGTAAATGAATGAGACTTCTCTATCTTGCTTTTCTCTAAAGCTAAGCCAGGATTCTACAGTGATATAAGGTTTCCTAATAAATGGAAACCATTACACAGAGAAGGGAAGGAACTGCTATAATTCAGGTCATTTATTTGACTTCATATATCCCCCTATTATCATTAATGGATCAAGTCCAGTAAGATTCAATTAATGTGTCTTTGACCAAAAAAAAGGGTTCCTCTCCTTCAATAAATGTTAAAAAAAATTGGAAATCTTTCCTGCCTATTAATGGAGAGAGAAAACTCTTAACTGGACCAAAATTACTCATGTGTTAAAGTTTAGTCCTCTTATAATGTATTAAAAAAAAAAGAAAATGAGTCTTATGAAATACAATCATACCCATTGAATGCCTTATCTTATTCCAAATGATTTCTTCTTGTAGCTACACTAGATATTCATTTATCAGTCAGGACAAATTGAAAAGGTCCTCCAACAAAACAGGAGCTATTCCATACTATCCTTCCTTGTGCTAGTCTTGTTTATGTAGATGTTTCTTAAATTTTCAGGATATGTACAAATGCTCAAGTCCTCTGTTCATTTCCCATAATACACTCAAGCGCTGGGAGTTTTCAAAATTCCTAATCTCCTATCAATCTTGACTCAAATTTAGAGTTATGTTTGTTGAGGTTTATCCAACATCAGTGAAACCGTTGAGTTCCATGTCAATTACTTTATTCCAGCCTGAATATGCTTATCCTTTTAAAGAATGTGTTCCTCAACAAAACAGATAGACTTTGATGGTTCTATTGGATATAGAATCATGAATGCCCATGTTAATTTTCCTTGCTTTCTAAGTAATGATCACAATCCATTGAATTGAGTAACAAGTAATTGGTACTGAATCACAAAGATTATAGCAAGAGTCCCTTTGTCAAATACATTTCAAGGCAGGGCAGCTAGGTGATGCAGTGAATAGAGCACTGGCCCTGGAGTCAGGAGGACCTGAGTTCAAACCCAGCCTCAGACACTTAACATAAAACCTAGCCGTGTGACCTTGGGCAAGTCACTTAACCCCAATTGCCCTATCTTCCCCCCTCAAAAAAAAAAAAAAAGAAAATATTCCAAGGCACTGAAGCCATAAGTTGATTCCAATAGAATACATAGAGATCTTCTTGGAAGCTTTCCAACATTCTACTTAAAGGCTGCATTATATTAGGTAAGCCTCACCCTCGACAATATTGCAATGGGCTCAATGAAAGGAATGGGAGTTCCATATCTAGCTTCCTTCTAAAGTTGGGCCAGAACTCTATAGTGATAAAAGATTTCCCAATAAATGGAAACCTTTCCATAGGGAAGCAGAGAGTCTGCTGTAAAATTCAGGGCATTTATTTGATTTCATAAATCCTCCTGATTAGCGTCAGTGCTTCAAGTTCATTCAAGTTCTATTTGTGTTTCTTTGCAAAAAAGTTTCTCAGCATCAGTAAATGTTTGGCACAAAGGAAATACCCTGCCTAATAATTTAGAGAAAACTTGTAATTGGACCAAAAATACCCACAACTAGAAGAGTTTAAGCCTACTGTAATGTATTGAATTCACAGAAAAAGAGTCGATGAAATACAATCATACAAAGTGAATGGTTTGTCTCATTACAAATGGTTTCCTCTTGTATCCACAATTGACATCCATTTATTAATTAGGAGAAACTGAAAAGGTCCTCCAACAAAATAAGGAGTATCCCAAATCATCCTTCATTATAGCACTAGTCTTGTCCATGGGGTTGATGTTGCTTAATTCCCATTGGGGGGAAAAAACATTGAGTTATATGTAAATTACTTTATTTCCTCTTGAATATGCTTATCCTTTTCAAGAATGTGTTCCTTAAAAAAAGTCAGGGGGCAGCTAGGTGGTGCAGTGAATAAGAGCACCGGCCTCGGAGTTGGGATGACCCGAGATCGAATCCAGCCTCAGAAAATGAGCACCCACACACAAATAATGACTGGCCGTGTAACCTTGAGCAAGTTACTTAACCCCAATTGCTTTAAAAAAAAAGTCAGGTAAATTTGCTGTAGTTCTATTGGGTAGAGGATCATAGACACCCAAGTTAAGCTCTCTTTTCCTATGCCCAAAGGGCTAAAAAATTCTTTGATCTAGCAATACCACTACTAGGTGTGCATCCCAAAGAGATCATAAAAAAGGGAAAAGAACCTACATACACAAAAATATTTACAGCAGCTCTTTTTGTGGTGTCCAAGAATCGGATGCCCATCAATTTGGGAATGGCCGAACAAGTTGTGGTATATGAATATTAACTATTCTTCCATAAGAAATGATGACCAGACTGATTTCAGAAAAATTTGGAGAGACTTACATGAATTGATGCAGAGTGAAGTGAGCAGTACCAAGAGAGCATTGTACAGAGTAGCAACAACAGTATGCTTTGATAGATTTAGCCCTTCTCAACAATGTAATGATCTAAAATAATTCTAAAAGACTCATGATAGAAAATGCTATCCACATCCAGAGAGAGAACTATGGAATCTGAATGCAGATTGAAGCATATTTTCTCTTTTTTTTTCTTTCTCAAGGTTTTTCCCTTTTGTTCGGATTCTTCTTTCATAACATGACTAATTTGGAAATACATTTAATATGATTGTACATGTATAGCCTATATCAGAAAGCACGCTGTCTTTGGGATAGGGGAAGGGAGGGAGGGGGAACATTTTCAAATTCAAAATCTTATAAAAGTGAATGTTGAAAATGAAAAATAAATGAATTTTTTAAAAAAGATCTGTTTTCAGGGGCGGCTAGGTGGCACAGTGAATAAGAGCGCTGGCCCTGGAGTCGGGAGGACCCGGGATCGGTTCTGGCCTCAGAAAATTAGCACCCACACATAAATAAATAACTAGCTGTGTAACCTTGAGCAAGTTATTTAACTCCAATTGCTTTAAAAAAAAAAAAAAAGATCTGTTTTCTATGTGATGAGTATCGTCCAGACAACAACTTGAAATGAGTCACAAGCAAAATGCACTGAACCATGAGGATTATAGCAAAGGTCCCTCTGTAAAGGAATATTTGAAAGCACTGAGGCCATTGCTTGATTCCACTAGACTAGATAGGGATATTCTTGAAGGTTTTCCAATATTCTTCTAAAAGTCTGCATTGAAGCACTGAGGGAAAGACTCATCTGGCCCAATATTGCATTGTGCTCATTGTAAATGAATGGAAGTTCTGCAGCTTGCTTTCTACTATAGGTAGGCTAATTATTGACAAGGATAAATTTTCCCTGTAAATGGAAGCAATTCTACAGAGAGGCAGAGAATCTGCTGATTCAGAGCATTTATCTGACTTCATATGTGCCCCCCCCCCATTATCATCAATACTTAAGGTTCCCATTATAGTTTCTTTGCCCAGAAACAGTTCTTCTCATTCAATAACTGTTCTACACAAAGAAATCTCTTCTGCCTATAAATGGAAAGTGAAATGTCTTAATTGAACTAAATGTACTGATTAGTGCAATGACAAACTTCAAGAAGGACACGATCCATCTCCTGATAAAGAGGTGATAGATTCAATATGAAGAATGAGACCTACAGTTTGAACATGGCCAATTAAAAAATTTGTTTTGCTTACATATATGTATGGGTGTGGGTGTATTTCATATATATATTTGTGTTACAAGGGTTTGGTTTTTCAATGGGGGGAGTTGGAAGTAAGAGAAAACAAATGCTTGTTAACTGAAAAAATTGTTTTAAAAAATTCTATCCAGAGCAATCAAGCAAGAGAACAAAACAGCAACCAGGGCTGTAATCACATGTTCTTTCAGTGACTTATATGAGACAGTACCTTGATAGATTTCTTTCATTTTTGTTCAAATACCATTTGAAAATGCTTATAGTATGAATCATTTCACCAAGCTGGGTTTTTGTTGTTGTTGTTGTTGTTTGGTTTGGTTTTGTTTTGGCGAGGCGATTAGGAGTTAAATGACTTGCCTAAGGTCACACAGCTAGTAAGTGTCAATTGTCTGAAGTCACATTTGAACTCGGTGCCAGTGCTCTATTCACTGTGCCATCTAGCTATTCCTATTTCCTTTTTTTTCCCCAAATGCTTTATTGATTTCTGGTTTACATCATTCATTTCTAGCTATTCCTATTTCACCAAGTTTTTTAAATGCTATATTTACTTTGAAGCATTTTTAAGTGCAGAGGAGGAACTTGTAAGTGCAGAAGGTAGGAAATAGATATACCTATTTTGTTTCTATTAAACCAACAACACAGCCCTTTTGTTAGCATACTAAGCTCACTCCAGATAAGCTGAGTGATCATATACCCCCAATCAATACCCCCAAGAATGAACTGGCTTCCTTCAAAGGTAAACTTCTGACAGTCACCAAAAACCAAACATGTTTGGCTTAGTTCAGATGACAGCCTCCAAGCATAAAGTTGTCAATGACCACTTAATTGCCAACTCAGGTGGCCTTTTCAGTCCTTCTTAACCTCTCTGCTGCACTTGACATTTTTGACCACATTTTTTTCTCCTAAATACTTTTTTGCTGCATTGTTTCTGTTTCTCTTATTTATCCTTTCCTCAGTTTCCTTAGTTGGTTCATCATCTGAATCACACCCATAACTGTGGGTGGTCTCTAAGACTTTGTCCTGGGCCCTCTTCTCTCTGTGTATTCTCTGATGACTTCATCAATTCTTTCATCAGTCCATCAGACTCTGAGACTTAATCCAATCAGCTCCAACTTCTCCCTTGAGCTTCAGTCCCCCATCTCCAACTCTTATTGGACAATTCCATTGGGATATCCTGAAATTATCCCAAAGTGCCCAAAACACAACTCATTATCTTTCCCCACAACCCTAAGCCTCTTCCATATTTTCACATTTCTGCTAAAGCCACCATCATTTTTTTTTGTCTCACAGGTTAATGAGCTCAACTCCTTGTTCTCATCTCACATATCCAATCAGTCACCAGCTCTTACCATTTCTACTTCCACATTATCTCATACATCTGACATTTTTTTTCCTCTTTAACACTATCACCTTAGTTGAGGCCCTCATAACCTCTTATGACTTCAGCAACCTTCAAGCTGGTCTTCTTGCTTCAAGTCTCTCCACACTCCAGTCCATCCTCACAAAGCTGCTAAAAAATAATTTTCCTTAGGCACAAATCTGACTTTGACACTCTCTTATTCCATCTACTCCAGTGGCTCCCTGATGGCCTCTGAGATAAAATGTAAATTCTTCTGCTTGACTTGTAAAGCCCTTCACAACCTAACCCCAACCTGTCTTTTCAGTTTCATTGTACTATTACTTTCTCTCTTATATTCTAATGGTCCACCCAAATTGTACTCTTTTCTGTTTGACACACACACAGAACTCCATTGCCTCTCTATGCCTTCCCATTGGCCATTTCTCATGCCTAAAATTAATTCCTTCTTCACCTCTGCTTCATAGAATATATTCCTTTAAGATATAGTCTAAGTATCATCTTCTACATAAAACCTCTTTCCCACAATAACTTAATCACCTTGACTTTATTAGTAATCTCTTTATGTTTATTCTCTATATAATTACATATGTATTTGTTGTTTCCCCTATTAAAATATAAGCTCCTTGAGAGTAGGGCTTCACAATAAAATGTGAAAATTTTATTGTTTGTATTTTTAACCCTACTGCCTAGGATGGAGTTGGCTCTTAATAAACCCTCTTCTTCCCTTCTGCTCACAATCCCCTGAGATAATGACCCTACTATCTCCTTTTCTACCCCAATCTCTAATGAAGAGGTGGCCCTTTTCACTAAGGTTAATTCTACATTCACCCTTGACTTCATCCTCTCTTCTCCAGCAACTGCCCCCACTATCATTCTCCCTCTCTAATCTTTCCTTCCTTATGGCCTACAAACATGCTAGTCTTTCCCATTCTTAGAAAATTCTCACTAGCTTCTCCCTATTGTCCTTTACCTCTACTCTTTTTCTCAGCTAAACGCCCTAAAAAAGCAGTATACACATACTACCTCCTCTTCCTCTCTTCTCACTTTCTTGACTACCTGCAGTCTGGTTTCTGATCTCATAATTCAACTAAAACTGCTCTCTGAAGTTACATTATGATCTCCTCATGGCCAAATCTATTGGTCTTTTCTTAACTCTGATCTTTCTTAACCTCTCTTTAATCTTTGACACTTGATCATCCTCTTCTCCTAGATCATGTTTTTTCTCTAGGTTTTGGGGAGACATTACTATATCAAGCACTACCCAATCTCTCTCCTAAGTTACTCCCACATCACCAATTTCCATCCTAAACATTTCAAATTGGACACAGTATTGACACATCAAGTTCAACATGTATAAGACAAAACTTATTATCTTCCTTCAAAACCCACCCCTCTTCCATACTTCCCTATTAAAGTCAAAGGCACCACCATCCTTGTCACCATGCTTTATGACTTCAGAGTCCTCCTCACTCTCCTCAGATATACATCACTTGCCAAATCTTGTTTCTCTACAACTTTCCCTTTCTCCACTCACATAATCACAACCTACATTCAGGCCCTCATCTCACCTAGATCAAGGCTTCTTAAAATTTTTCTGCTTAAAAGCCACTCCTTTTCCAGGAGTTATATGGCCTGAGGGCACATGTAGTGCAATGTGATCATGCTTTGTGTTCAGAACCAAGGCTGCAATGAAGTTGTGTGATACAACACAGGCAAGTACTACCAGAAACACCTCAGATTCATTACATGTTTGGTATTTAATTTTTGGTTGTTGCATGTCTGAGGTAAAGAGAGAATGCATTCCAGGCATGGGGGGACAGTTAATGCAAAGGCATGGAGATGAGAAATGAAGCATCCAAACAAGATGTCACAACTAGGAGTGCCAGTAAATATGAATGAGATCACACAGTTTCTTTGAATTCCAGAGAATAAAGCTAGGCAGTATCCAGACAAATCAGAGGGAGAAAGGCAAGTCAGAGTAGTCAGAAGTCTGTGATTATTGTTAGAAGTCTAGACTAGTTAAAAGGGCACAGGCTGTTGTGGAGTCCAAGCACAGATATAAGGGCAGAGGGGCAACTAAGTGGTGAAGTGGTTGGAACAACAGCGCTGGAGTCAGTCAAACCCAGCCTCAAACACTTGTCACTAGCTGTATGACCCTGGGCAAGTCACAACCCCAACTGTTTGGTGAAAAAGAGAAAGAAAGAGAGAAAAAAGGAAAGGAAAGGAAGGAAAGAAAGAAAGGAAGGAAGGAAGGAAGAAACAAAGGGAGAAAAGAAGGAAGGAAAGAAAGGAAGAAAGGAAGGAAGGAAGGAAGGAAGGAAGGAAGGAAGGAAGGAAGGAAGGAAGGAAGGAAGGAAGGAAGGTACTAGAGACCCAGACCTAACAGTAGAACACTGCCCTGTCTGTAACAGGCCTTAAAGAATGTGGCTGGGGCAGCTATGTGGTATAGAGCACCGACCCTGGAGTCAGGAGAACCTGAGTTCAAATCCAGCCTCAGACACTTAACACTTACTAGCCATGTGATGTTGGGCAAGTCACTTAACCCCAATTGCCCTGCCTTCCCCCTCCAAAAAAAAAAAAAAAAGAATGTGGCTAGCATAGGGCAAAGTCCTTAGCTACTCAGTTGAAACAGCTGTTGTGCTTATGTTACTGAAGGATGAAAAAGAGAGGCTCTTTTGTCTTCAATTCTCTTAGATTCAGAGTGGAGAATTGAGTTATGTAAATACTGTTCCTATTTTGGGAATACTAAATAAATCTTAAACAGTACATCAAATGTAGTCATGAAAATAACTTTGTTCAATGAAACTATTTATATAGTGCATACTATGTGCCAGGCACTGTGCTGAGTGCTTTACAAATATTCATTTAATCCTCCCAACATATAGTTGAAGAAACTGAAGCAAACAAAAGGTAAGTGATGCAGGGTCACTTTGAAGTCAAATCTAAACTCAGGTCTTTCTGATTCCAGACCCAACACTCTGTCTACTACACTGCCTTGTTCTCCTCCACACATTCTGCTGTAGCACCTGGGACCCCAAGAATAAGCTTCCCAGATTCAAGGTACTCTGTGGGTCCAAATCCATCCAAAACTATTGCTCACAAACCCTCACTGATGCATTTACTTCTTCTCAAGTCAACCAGAAGACACAATTAGTTCATAGCAAATGTATTAAATGGAATAGCATAGTAGACAAATTTTCAAGAGCACATTCCTCTCACAAATCTATGGTACATTCTTCCCAATATACATATGACAGAATCTGGTAACTCCCATTGGGAGCAACACCTGGCAATGCTTGCTAGGAGCAACTGGAAAACAGCAAGGTAAAACCTGACTGTGCCTAGGAATTTACCTTACATAGAGCGAGACAATCTCAGGGATATATCATACATACACTGATCGAGGTTTCCTGGGTGAAGCCTATGAAGCCAAGACAGTGAGAAAGAGCAAGAGAATCCTCCTAATTTTGCTGGGCTTCTTATGTAATGGCAGTTTCTGACACAAGGGTTTTAATAGATAATGAAAGATGGAAGGTCAATCACATGATGAGATTTTCCCATTCTGGTATTTCTTTTTTGGAAGGAGATAATAAAGTTAATATATATTTTTTGAACACTGAGTTAGCTGGTTACCAAAACAACATGGGATTATTAACTTCAGTGATCATTTGGGCATCGGTAAATTCCATGACACATTTTGGAGTGAAATGCTGTTGTCAAAAGAGTTTTAGGGATTTAATAGTGTAAATAATTTTTGGCAATATTGGTTTTTTTTTCATTTGTTGAGAAGTCATTTTTTAAATATTTTATATTGGTCATTTGATTTTTCCTTTTCAAAAAATTTCAAAAAATTAGTTGATGGTTTAATTATTTGATTATTTTAAAATGAGTTTGTATTTTACTTATTTCTTTTAATTTTAATTTCTTCTTTATCAGAATTTCTCTTTTGATGTTCAATTAGAGTTTTTAATTAGTTTTTTAGAATTCTTTTTTTAAATTACATGGTAAATTTATCCTTCTCTTCTTCTGTCAATGAAAGTGTTTAAATATATTAATTTTTCCTAAAGGATGATTTTGATTGCATCACAAAATTGTACTATATTGCCATTATCCCCATTGAAATTATCTATTGTTGGGGTGGCTAGGTGGTGCAGTGAAGAGAGCAACCAGCCCTGTAGTCAGGAGCACACGAGTTCAAATCTGACCTCAGACACTTAGCACAAAAAAACTAGCTGTGTGACCTTGGGCAAGTCACTTAGCCCGATTGCCCTACCTTCCCCCCTCCAAACAGCAATAAATAAATAATAATCTATTGTTTCTGTGATTCATTTTTTGACCCACTAATTCTATAAGATTAAGTTCTTTAGTCTCCAGTTAATTTTTTAATTTAAGACACCCAAGTCTTATTAGATTCTCTCTTGAAGTCCTGAAGACGAGATGATTCTGAAGACTTGATCATTTCCACCTATTAGAATGGAAACACTTTGTTCTTATTTGTTCCCTTTCAATTGCTTATCCATACTTAACTTGATTTTTTCTTGACTTTCACATTTGCATTTCTAAGTTTCTAATCAATTTTTTCCTTTTTATCAAGAATGCTCAGGGCTCCTTAATTTCATTAAAGCTTCTTTTTTTCCCCTGTAGAATTATATTCAGTTTTTCTTTGTTACAAGACTATTTCTCCTGCTTTTTATAATGTTGAACATCGAGCTATCTGTCTGTCTCTTTAAAATGGTGGCTTGCATTCCTGGGGCAGAGCCAAGATGGCGGAGTAGATGAACAAATTTGGCATGAGCTCCCACTCCAATCACTTCTAATACATGTAAAAAAAATGACTCTAAACAAACTTTAGAGCTACAGAACCCACAAAGTGACAGGGAAAAACAAATCTCCCACTGAAGACAGCCTGAGAGGCCAATGGAAAGAGTCTATGGAACTGAATTGGGAGCCAAGCACAGTCTGGCATGAGCAGTGGTTCTGGTCCCAGGGTAGCCCCAACCAGCAACAGCCGGATCAGACTTCAGGAGAGTGAATCACCAGCAGCTGTGGTGGTTTCTAGACTTCTCAACCCATAAACAGCAAAGACAAAGTCAAAGGTCAGTGTGGAATTCTATATTGGAACAGGGGTGGACAAAAGAGCTTGGTCTGGCCCCTTCGCCCTGGGGCGAGAAGCAGCAGAGCCACTGTGGCTGCACCATGTGGCTGCCTCAGGAGCTCCTGGCCTGCAGATTCTAGGTGGACCAAGTGACCATTCAGAGGGTAATCACTCTTGCTTTAACCTGCTTGGATCTGGATTGTTGTCTTGGGTGCAGGTCCTGGGGTGTGTGGCCAGTGAACCAGAGCTTGTGTGGATTGTAGAAAGGGCACCCAGCTAATAGCTCCAGCAGCTGCAAAAACCCCAGTGATTTGGGACAGAGCTCTCTATTCTGGAAGCAGAGTTCTACCTTGACAAAAAGGTCAAAAGTCAAGTAATTGGCTGGCAATACGAGCAAGCAGAGGAAGCACAAACAGATCATAGAATCCTTTTTGGGGGACAAAAAGGATCAAGGCATGGAGCAGAGGAAGACAAAAAAGTCACAATTCCTGCATCAAAAGCCTCCAAGAAAAATATGAATTGATTACAGGCCATGGAGGAGCTCAAGAAGGATTTTGAAACTCAAGTAAGAAAAGTGGAGGAAAAACTGGAAAGAGAAATGAGAATGATGCAAGAAAATCATGAAAAATGAATCAACAGCCTACTAAAGGAGACCCGAAAATACCCTGAGGAAAATAGCACCTTAAAAAATAGACTAATTCAAATGGTAAAAGAGACCCAAAAAGCCAGTGAGGAAAAGAATGCCTTAAAAAGACAAATTTGCCAGATGGAAAAGGAATTGCAAAAACTCACTGAAGAGAATAACTCCTTCAAAATTAGATTGGAACAATTGGAAGCTAATGATTTTATGAGAAATCAAGAATCTATAAAACAGATCCAAACAAATGAAAAAATAGAAGGCAGTGTGAAATATCTCATTGGAAAAATCACTGATCTGGAAAATAGACCCAGGAGAGATAGAAAACTCCTAGGAATATTATAGCCAAATTCTAGAGTTCCCAGGTCAAGGAGAAAATATTACAAGCAGACAGGAAGAAACAATTTGAGTATTGTGGAAACATAATCAGGATAACATAAGACCTAGCTGCTTCCACTTTAAGGGATCAAAGGGCTTGGAATATGATATTCCAGAGGAAAAAGAAGCTATGACTAAAACCAAGAATCACCTACCCAGCAAAACTAAGTATAATGCTACAGAGGAAAATATGGTCATTCAATAAAATCGAGGATTTTCAAGCATTCTTGATGAAAAAAAAAAAGCTGAACAGAAAATTTGACTTTTAAATACAAAGCAAGAGAATCATGAGAAGGTAAACAGGGAAAAGAAATCATAAGGAACTTATTAAAGTTGAACTAATTACATTCCTACATGGAAACATGATCGTTGTAACTCATAAGACTATTCTCAGTATGAGGATAGTTGAAGGGAATATATATGTGTATGTATATATATTATAAAATAATATATATGTGTATACATATATATATACACACATACATATATATGTGTGTGTATACATATATATGAATACATACATATGTATAGGAGGGTGTATGTATATATATATATATATATATATATATATATATATATATATATATATATGAGTGTGGGCATATGTATGTTCATGTATACATAGACAGAGAACACAGGATGAGCTGAATATGAAGGGATGATATCTAAAAAATAAAACTGAGAGGTGAGAGGAATTTATTTGGAGAAGGAGAAAGGGAGAGATAGATTAGGGTAAAATATCTCATATAAAAGAGAAAAGAGAAAACTGTTACAATGGAGGGGAAGGGCAGAAAGGTGAAAGGGAATGGGACCTGATTCTTATTGAATTTGGCTTAAGGAGGGAATAACATACACACTCAATTGGGTATCTTACCCTAAAAGAAAATAGGGTGGTAGGGGATAAGAGGGGGGATGATAGAAGGGAGGGAAGACTGGGGGAGAGGGTGCATTTTTGAAAAGGGATAGGGTCAAAGGAGAAAATAGAATAAGTGGGGGCGGGATAGGATGGAGGGAAATATAGTTAGTTTTTCACAATGTAACTACTATGGAAATGATTTGGATAACTACACACATACAACCTATATTGAATTCTTATCTTCCCAGTGTGAGTGGGTGAGGAAGGAAGAAGAGAAAAAACCTGGAACTCAAAGTTTTAAAAACAAATGTTTAAAAAAATGTTTTTTACATGCAACTGGAAAATAAGATATAAATAGGCACCCAGAAATCCATCTTGCCCTGCTAGAAAGTTAGAGGGGTGATGGGGAAGGATATGAGAGAGAAAAGATTGGGGGAAGGGGTATTCAGTAGGCTTACTATTTTAGGGTGGGGGTAGGAGAAAGACGGGGAGAAAATATTATAACTCAAAATCTTGTGGAAATGAATGTTGAAAACTAAAATAAATAAATTTATTAATAAAAAAAATAAAATGGTGGCTTGCTAAATCTCGAGTGATCCTGACTACCACTCCCAGTGCTAGAGCTTTTTCTGCCTGTCTGCAGTACTTTTTTTTTTTTTCCTTGACCTAGACTTTGGATATGACATTCCTAGCAGTTGCATCTTAAGATTTCTTTCAAAATTCAGCTGGTGGATTCTTTTTATTTTCTACTTTGCCATTAGGTTCTATTAATGTGATGTCATGAAATACATCTAGGCTCTTTTTGGTCAAGGCTTTTAGGTAGTTCAATGATTTTTAAATGTTTTGCCTTTGATTTTACTTATAGGTTAGTTTTTTTTTTAAATAAGCTATCTTTATTCTTCCCTTTCTCCTCCTTTTTCTCCTCTCCTTTATCTTCCTCCCTTTTCTCCTTCTCTTTATTCTCCCTTTTGTTGAATTTACTTTAAAATTTCTTGTCTCATGGAGTCAACTCAGAGGTTTTTAGGTTGTTTGTTGTTTTTTTGTCATGGTCCTCTTTGGCAATCTGATAAATCCTATAAATCCCTGTTCAGAATAATGTTTTTAAATGCACAAAATACATAGAATTACAAATTAAATCAATAATATTGAAATACAATTATAAACATATTTTTAAATTAATACATTCATGAACCCCAGATTAAGAACTGGGAATGTTCCCCTCCCCTATACAATTATCGGCAAGATTACAGGGCAGATAAGCAGGAGGGCTTGTCATCTTATTTATGCCTCAGGACATGATCCTATGATATTGCCCTAATAACTCACCTTAAGCAAGGGTAAATAGTAAACAAGATCAAGGGAGGGTCCTTGTACATTGTCTGCATTTTTTTGGGTCACCTTTTGGGTAGACCTTTTGCTGCGGGTCTTATAAACTCTGTGTGCTCCTTGTATCTTTTGCTCTGCATGAGATGGTTCTGTAATAAACAGACTATTGGTTACACCCCATCTCAGCCTACCATCTGCGCTGACCACAGTAATTTCTATAAGCTTTTTCACCTTTTATACTGTGCTCCAAATTCTCCATGAAAATCTTTCCCCCAAAGGTGTCATTTCTTTTCTAGTTTGCTCCTCTAAAGCTCCTGTTTCATTTATAAAATCATTTAAATTATTTAACTCTTGCTTCACTTATTCCAGAAATAGTAACTGACCTGGTATTTGAATTGCATTTTCTTTAAGGATTTGCTTGTAGATGTTTTGGAGTCATTTTCTTCTTCGGGGGTTTTTGTCTCAGGTACACTTATGTCCATAATAGCTCTTTATCACTGGAGTCTTAATGTTTATTCGTTCTTACAACATCACTTACTGAACTGGGTATTTGAGTTAAGGCTCAGCTGGGTGCATTTCTGGGGGCAGTGTCTGGACCTCCTTTGGTTCTTATTTGTATTCCCTATAATCATGTTACTGTGCAACTTAAGCAGGGACCTGTAAACTTTCAGTGCACTCAAAGTGGTCTTCTTTAGGGCTAAGTCTGATTGTTACTCAACTGGTTGGAACTTTCCAAGCTCCAGATTCCAGTCTGGATTTGAGTGACAGACCCAATCTAAATGACTAGCTCTCCTAGTTGGAACTCTGGAACCACCTTGATCTGAGCTCCTTTTCATGGTCACACAGCGACAGGCCTCAGACCAGGCTTGGGGAGGCAGAATCAGATATTCTGCTCTCACAGTATAGCCACACAGTGGCTTCTCACCTCTGCTATGGTCTGTTGCTTTTATTCAATCAGCATTTAAAAAAAAATAGACATACAAATGTTACCACATGATGATTCACCATAAAACTTTCTGAATAAATAAGTAACAATAATGTAAATATATAAAATTAAGTATGCATCTCTGATAAAAAACAACATAAAGACTATTTGCAATAATCCTATATAAGGCAAACTGTTGCTTGCTTCTCAAATTTTTTAAAAGAGATAAAATCATGTCATTAAATAATAAAGGATTTCCCCCCCCAAAAGAAAATCAAAAACAATCAATAAAAAATTCATTATCTTTAATTTATATTCACTCTATATGTTGTCTTGAACATTACTGGGCCATGAGACAGTATTTTTATTTACTATTTCCTGTCTCTCACCAGCAATTACTCAATGTATATATCTCTGCTATACTTCTAATTTCCTCCTAAGATTTCCATATCTGTGACTGATTTCCAATTTATATAGTAGAGAGTCAATGTCCTGGAAAGCCCACTATTACTTCCAAAGCCAGATGCTACCCATTATTTGATATTTTTCAATTTTGTCAGCTCTGGTTGATTGAAGAGAATCAGTGTTCAAAGGCACGGTGACATCAATGACAATGGCCGTTCTTACCATGAAGAATTAGTAGTTCTGGTTGAAGTGTCTTCCTCAATACAGAATAGTCAAATTCACGGAAACCTCGGTAGTTTCTGGCACTTTGTTGTTCTTTATTAATCTATTTAGGATGAGACTGTGCCAACAGAATCTTGTAATTAAATCATACCATAGACCAGAAGTTGACAAACTACAGCCTGAGGAACAAATCCTGCCAGGCTTAGGAGTTAACAATATTTTTTACATTTTAAAAATTCAATAAAAATACTTTAAAATGTAAAAAATCATTCTCAGCTCACAAAACTAGGCTGCAGGCTAGATTTAACTTTGCTTTAGGTTACAAAGATAGCCAAGTGAGAAAGTTTATTTCCACTCATGCATTCAACATGACAAATTTCCATCAATATAAGAAAAATAAAAGTAAAAACAATTCTATGGATGATGATGAATACAGTTGGATGGTATAATATAGGGGTGGGGAACCTGTGGCCTCAAGGTCACATATAGCTTTCTAGGTTCTTGGGTGCAGCCTTTTGATTGAATACAAGTTTTACAGAACAAATCCTCTTACTAAAGGGATTTGTTCTATGAAGTTTGGATTTGATCAAAGGGCTGCAGTTTTGGACCTAGAGGGCCACATATGGCTTTGAGGCCACAGGTTCCCCACTAGTAGTAGAGTCCTGAGCTTGTGGTAAGGAGAACCTGAATTAAAATCCTACCTCAGACACTGTGTAACCTAAGCAATTTACTTAACCTCCTTTGGCCTCAGTTTCTTCATTTTTAAAATGAGGAAGTTGGATTCAATAGTCTCTCAGTCTATGCTTCTGTGACCCTAATATAAGTGTACTATCCTTCTGTACTACCCAACATCCCCACCTCACCCGAGGGTCCCCAGGTATCTCCCCCAGGTTCTTGCACTTTGTGGGTCAGAATCCTCTTCAAACTATTGCTCACACCAATGTAGTTAATTTTTTTTCCCACTGAACAAACATTTATTAAGAGTTCTAAGAGAATATACACAGTATAAATCAAGGATATTGAGAAAATAGTGTACAATTTCAAATTTTCTCTAATATTATTTCATACATTAATTCCCTACACATTTTAATAGCACCATTTTAAGAGCATGACTTAAGAATCAATATAATGATTTGCTCACATGACTCAAGATAGCCATTTTAGTGACAACAAAGCAGAAGCCAGGTCAAGATTAGCTCTATTCTAGATCCTACTTCTGCCAGCAATGATAACTATAAAGATTTAACTCTTTCCTTCACACATTAGATTTGGATGCACAAAGACAGGAGCATGGGTCCTTAAATATATATAGTAAAAAGAACCTGAATAGTAAAAAGTTTACTATATATATATATATATATATATATATATATATATATGAACTGAATTTCCTACAGTTAAATAAAAAGTAAATTTGATTGAAATTTATAGACCATTCTCATTTAACTAGACTAATAGAGAAGAGCATGTTTACAAATAAAGATGAGGTTGTTCATTGATTACATTTCTATAGCTATTTTTCATAGCTACAAAACACTATAAGGTTTGCTATTTCACTTCATTCTCACACTACGAGGTAGCTACTGTAAGTATTATTAGTCTCATATATAAAGGAGGAAACAAGGCCTAGAGAGTTTACATTGCTTTAACAAAGTTATGCTACAAAATAAATGGAAAGACCAAGGACATAAATTCAAGCTCTAGATTGGTGAGCAAAGAGTCTAGTTATAGTGGTAGAAATCATTAATGCCTAAAAGAACCAACTGATAGCAGTGCCAGGTCTTAAACTGTATTATAAGGCTGTAATTATAAAAAACCATCTGGTACTGGCTAAGAGATAGAAAGGTAGATGAGTGGAATAGTGTAGAAATACATTTTACAGCAGCAAATTAATATAGTAACCTTGTATTTGACAAGTGTAAAGACTTAAGTTTTTGAGATAAGAATTCATTATTTGGCAAAATTATTGGGAAAATTGGAAAGCAGTCTGGCAGAAACTGGGCATAGACTTCTATCTTACACCATCTACCAAGACAAGATCAAAATGGATACATGACATAGATATAGAGATATTACAAGAAAATTTGAAGAACATAGAATGTATTACTTTCAGACTTATGAATAGGTTAATAATTTATGAATAAACATGAAATAGAGAACAATGTGAAGTAAAAAAGTGGATAATTTCAATTACACCCAATTATGTAGCCAAGATCAGGAGGAAAGCAAAAAATTGGGGAAAAATTTATTATAAATTTTCAGATAAAGGTCTCATATCTTAAATATATAAAAAGAACATTATTAAATCTATAAGAATACATGTCATTCCCCAATTGATAAATCGTCAAAGGATATGAACAGGAAGTTTTCTGATGAAGAAATAAAAAAATAATTTATAGTAATATAAAAATGCTCTAAATCATTATTAATTATAGAAATGCAAATTAAAACAACCTTAAGATAGCATATTACACTAATCAGAGTAGTTAAAATGATTGAAGAGAAAAGCAACAGGGGCGGCTAGGTGGCGCAGTGAGTAGAGCGTTGGCCCTGGAGTCAGAAGGACCTGAGTTCGGATTCGACCTCAGACACTTAACGCACACACAAATAAAAAAAAAAAAAAACCTAGCTGTTTTGGGCAAGTTACTTAACCCCAATTGCCCTCCAAAATGCAAAAAAAAAAAAAAATCAACAAATGTTAGAGGGAAAATGGAAAAATTAGAACACTAATTCACTATTGGTGGAACTCTGAACTGATCCAAACATTTTAGAGAGCAATCTGGAATTAGCCCAAGGATTTACTAAACTGCTTATATCCTGTGTCCCAGCAATAACACTACTAGGTCTGTTTCCCAAGATGACTAAGGAAAAAGGAAGAGAATCTATACGTTCTAAAATATTTACAGGAGATCTCTTTGTGGTAGAAAAGAACTGGATATTGCAGGGATGCCAATGAATTGGGGAATGTCTGAACAAGTTGTGGTATATGATTATGATAAAACACTACTGTGCTCTAAGAAATGATGAACACAATGATTTTGGAAAAACATGGATAGACTTGCACAAAATAATGAAAAGTGAAATGAACAGAACCCAAGAGCACATTGTATACAGTGACAGCAATATTATAAGAACACTCTGAGTGACTAAGTCATTTTAACTACTGTAAATACCCAAATTAACTACAAAGGACATATGAAGGAAGACACTATCTACATCCAGAGAAAGAACTGAGAGATGCATAGAATAATTTTACATTTACATAAATTTACATTACAATATTTGTGTCTAATGTAGTTGTAGGGGGTGGGGGAAGGGAAGAGAGAAGGAAAGAAAAAAAAAGGAAAAAAGTTACATGATTTAAAAGGAATAGAAAATTATACATCATAGACTTGCAGTTTCATGTGTAATCACCTTTTTTTGTCTATTCTATTATGTTATGGCCATGCTTGATTTATTATTTAGGAATAAATTTATTATTTAGGAATAAATTTAATTGAAGATTAAATGTTCAGACTAAAATGAAATTAAAAAAAAAAAAAACAACCAAGGGGGCGGCTAGGTGGCATAGTGAATAGAGCACCAGCCCTGGAGTCAGGAGGACCTGAGTCCAAATCCAGACTCAGACACTTCACACACTTACTAGCCATGTGACTTTGGGCAAGTCACTTAACCCCAAATGTCCTCCAAAAAAGCAAAAAAATAAACAAAAACAAAAAAGAATGAATGATTTCAGGGGGCGGCTAGGTGGTGCAGTGAGTAGAGCG
Organism: Gymnobelideus leadbeateri; assembly: GCA_011680675.1. Taxonomy (NCBI): domain Eukaryota; kingdom Metazoa; phylum Chordata; class Mammalia; order Diprotodontia; family Petauridae; genus Gymnobelideus; species Gymnobelideus leadbeateri. The sequence goes on along the minus strand of WOXC01005613.1, from coordinate 670,528 downwards.
CCGGCCCTGGAGTCAGAAGGACCTGAGTTCAGATCTGGCTGCAGACACTTAATGCACACACAAACAAAAACCTAGCCATGTGACCTTGCCCTCCAAAAAGGCAAAAAAACCAAACCAAACAAACAAAAATAACCAACCAAGAATAAGTTACTCAATTAATTTTGTAGGGTCCTTTAAGCTAGGACTATCCCAATTGATTTCACAGTATCTGCCTTGTGATTTCTATAACCATTGTTATTATGTGAACAAAGATATTTGTTTCTTAGAATTTTATAATTACAAATGCCATCTTTTCTCTGTTCATGTAAATAAATTTCTAATAACATAATACAGGTCTATACACAATTATACATAGCTATATTAATCACTGGGGACTTTTCCCCCATATTAGGATCTTTGTATGTTAAGTTTATTCTCTACGCTTTTATAGAATCTGAGGTAGTATTCACATGCAGATTCCTCAGAGAACATGTTTTAAACACCTCTTTCCATCAGAGAATATTTGATCCTCCCTTAAAAGAAGAATCTCAATCACCTGTATGGCAAGGGCCAGGTATTTAAAGGAAGAACTCCCAAAGAAGACTCATGTCTTATTAATCAGCTCTTCTCTTTTATTCTTAATAACTTTGTTTCTTGTCTTTTTTTGCTTTTACTCCTGAAACTAATCAAAATGGTCACCTCCTGTTTCCCCAGTTATAACTTCCTTCATATCAATGCCCTAGGGACCATACTATCCTGGATGGTTAGACAGTATAGCTACAAATGGCACACATCTAGTCAGTCCCAGACCCTAAGCTATGTGCTACATTCCATCTGGCCATTGGACAATGTCCTTGCCATCTGCCATGCTACATATAACATACCCTTGCTCCCCTCCACCTCTTGCTCTGGAAAGAATGATCAAACCATTGCTTCTGGAGTTCATTTCCCTAATGCACCATTCACCTTCCCTTTGGCTTCCCAAGACAAAATATCCTCCCCTTCATTTCTCTATTAGTTACTAACACTATGGACGTTCTCTTCTCTTCTATAGAAACCTCTTCACCTTGAAAGTTCACTCTACCCCGGGACTACTCATACTCTCTATCCCTGGAGTGGTTTCCTCTGATTGGTTGGTTCCTCCCAGAACTCCATTTTGAGGAAAATGCCCAGTCCAGTCACTTCCTTCTTTTCCAGAATGTATTCCTGACTCTATACTTTCTCTACCATGCCTCTCTGTGGTATTCTCCATTAAAATGAAATTGCTTTTAAGGACAGACTTTTTCTGATTGAGCTTGTATTCAGTGTTTAGCACAATGGCTGGAACAAACTAAACGCTTAATAAATGTTGACTTGACTTGGTCCCCACTCCCTTATATGTGCTGTGTCCTCCTTCTAGAATATAAATTCCTTGAGGGAAAGGACTGCCTTGCTTTTGAGTTTGTATCCCTGAAATGTTTGGCACATAGTAAGTGCCTCAAGCAATTACCAGCTGTGTGATCTCGGGCAAGTCACTTAATCCCATTTGCCTCAGTTTCCTCATGTATAAAATGAGCTAGAGAAGAAAACGGCAAGCTACTCAAGTACCTTTGCCAAGAACACACCACCCAAATGGTCATGACGAGTTGGACATGACTGAAATGACTGAACAAGTGCTTAATAAAGGCGGTTCATTCAGTTTTTCATGGATAAGTGTCCATTGGGACCAAATGACCCCATAGAAGATCCTCCACAGTGGGGCAGAACCAAGATGGAGGAGTAGAAACAGCACGTCCAAGGCTCTCTCCCCCCAGATTACCTCCAAACTATGTAAAAGGGGACTCTAAACAACTTCTGGAGCCCCAGCACCCACAGAACAACATAGAGAAGCTAACTTCCCGCTGAGGACAGCCCAGCAGCCCTGCAGGGAGTGGTCAGCACAGCACTCTGGGAGCCGGCAGCACATCGCACAGCATGGAGAGCCTAGCCCAGGTCTGCCTGAGTTGCGGTTTTAGCCCCAGGGTGGCCGGGCCAGCAGCCGGCTGGAGAGACCCCAGAACACCAGCAGGTGTGGAGATTCCAGAATTATCAACATAGACATGCCTAGGACAAAGTGAGAGGTTAGTGCCCTATGGACTTTGGGACCAGTATTTGGGGAACTCGTCGGCTCCCTCCCCTGGGGGCTAGAAGCCACTGAGGAGACATGCCATTTTGTAGTTTTCAGAGGCAGCTCTGGCTCCTGACCTGCGAACTGTAGGGAGATCCAGCGATCAGTCTTGGGGGGCAATCGCTCTTGCTTTAACCTCCCTCGATCTGAATTGTGATCTGGGGTGGAGGTCATGGGTGGGTTTCCAGCTTGCCAGAAATGGAAGTTGCCCCCCCCACATGTTCAGGATGAAAGCTCCCGTCTGGTGCCAGGCCATACTGTGACAACAAGCCCAAAAGTCAAGTAATTAAGTGGCAAAATGCCAAGGCAAAGGAAACAAATTAAACAGAAAAATGCAACCTTAGACTCCTACTTTGGGGGCAAAGAGGATTGAAGCATAGAGCGAGAGGAGGACTGTGAGGTCAGAAGTCCTGCTCCAAAAGCCCCAAGGGAAAATATGAGTGGGTTACAGGCCATAGAGGACCTTAAGAAGGACTTTAAAAATCAAATAAGAGAAGTGGAGGAAAAATTGGGAAGAGAAATGAGAAGGATGCAGGAAAAGTAGGAAATGAGGGTCAACAGCCTGACTGAGGAAAACAACACCTTAAAAAATAGACTGACTCAAATGGCAAAGGAGGCCCAAAAGGGCAATGAGGAGAAGAATGCCTTAAAAAGCTGAATTTGCCAGATGGAAAAAGAATCTCAAAAGTTCACTGAGGAGATTATTCCTTCAGTGTTAGACTGGAGCAAATGGAAGCTAATGACTTTATGAGAAATCAAGATGCTGTTAAGCAGATCCAAACAAATGAAAGAATAGAAAGCAATGTGAAATATCTCATGGGAAAAACCACTGACCTGGAAAATAGATCCAGGAGAGACAATTTAAAAATTACTGGACTACCCAAAAGCCATGATCAAAGAAAGAACCTAGAAATCACACTGCAAGAAATTCTTAAGGAAATTGCCCTGATGTTTTAGACTCAGAGGGCAAAACAGAGGTTGAAAGAATCTACCAATCACCTCCTGAAAAAGATCCTAAAAAAAAAAAAAACTCCCAGGAATATTATAGCCAGGTTCCAGAATCCCCAGATCAAGGAGAAAATACTACAAGCAGCCAGGAAGAAACAATTTCAATATTGTGGAAACACAATCGGAATAGCCCAGGACCTGGCAGCTTCTACACTGAGGGATCGAAGGGCATGGAATATGATATTCCAGAGGGCAAAAGAGCTGGGAATGAACCCAAGGGTCACCTACCCAGCAAAACTGAGTATTTTGTTTCAGGGGAAAATATGGTCGTTCAGTGGAATAGAGGACTTTCAAGCATTCTTGAGGAAAAAACCAGAATTGAATAGAAAATTTGACATCCAGACACAAGAAGCAAGAGATGCCTGAGAAGGTAATCAGGGAAAAGAAATCAAAAGGAACTTATCAAAGTTAACCTATTTACATTCCTATATGGAAAAACAATAACTGTGACTGATGAAGCCTTTCTCAGTATGAAAATAATGGAAGAAGGGTGTGTGGTCATATGAATACATATGGGAATGTGTGTGTATATGGTTACTGTTATATATGGATAGAGGGCACAGGTTGAATTTGTTGGGAAGGGAGGATACTTAAGGGGTGAAATTATGAGGTGAGAGAGGAAAGTGGCAAGAGGAGATGGGGAGAGACAGGGTAGGGTAAACTATCTCATGTAGAAGAAGCAAGGGGAAGTGGCTGCAAAAGAGGGGAAGAATAGGAAGGCAAAAAGGCAAAACCACATCCTCATTGAATTTGGTTCTGGGAGAGAATGACATACATACTAAATGGGATATCTAAACCTGCAGCAGAATATGGGGAAGGGGGATGAGAGGAGGGATGATGGATGGGAGGGCATTCTTGGGGGGAGGGGAGGTTGGAAGTACCCACTATAGAAGAGGGACAGGTTCAAGTAGGGAATGGACCAGGTGGGGGGTGGGATGGGTGGGAGGGAATTATAAGCAGCCTTGTCCAATATATCTACTATGGTAATATGTTGCATAGCTAGACATGTACAACACATACTGAATTACTTATCTTCCCAGAGGAAATGGGTGGCAAGGGAGGAAGGGAATGGATCTGAAATTTGAGGTCTTAAAATTAAATATTTCAAATATATATATAAATACTATTATCAATACTCTTTTGCATGTAATTGGGAGATAAGATGTGCAGGCATTGGGGCACAGAGATTCACCTTGCTTTAATGGAAAAGTCGAAGGGGGTATGGGAGAAGATATGGGAGAGAGCAGATTGGAGGAAGGGATATCTTGTGGGACTGCTATTCTGGGATGGTGGGTAGGGGAAAAACAGGGAAAAAAATTGTAACTCAAAATCTGGTGGAAATGAATGATGTAAACCAGAAGTTAATAAAGCATTTGTTTAATTAAAAAAAAAAGATCCTCCACACGTTAACCAACCTCAAATAAACTGGGATACATTTCATTCCTCTATTCTTATCCCGTTAACATTACTATTATTGAAAGTTATGTTGACTCAGTGACCCAGTGTTCCCAAACCTGCTTGTCAATCAATGTTGGGAGAGGCTCTGCTTGGGGAAGGCAACACGAAGTCTGCAGTTTTCTGCTTTACCTGTCTTTTGTCACATACACCTACCTGTAAATTGTCAGGTACTTACTACCCTGGGGAGGACCTGAGATGCAAGGGCCCAACCTCCTTTGCCGAGATTTGAACTAACCAATAAAAACTGGGCCCACTTTGAAGCTGTAGATGATCTCCAGTGATTAGCCTGTCAACATGTTGCTATTTTGATGTATTTACAAGAGATTCCTTTTACTTCTTTGTCCTGAGTTTTGCCTCATTAATTAGGTTAAAGCCCAAATGAAGAATTTTCCTCTTTGTGCTTCCAATCATCAGGGACAATACATTATTTCTTGGAAAATGGAAATGAGGCTTCAGTGGGGAAAAAAAAGTGGTAAAGGAAAAAACTTAACTCTTGTTAAGAAGCTTTAAAGTAGAGGGATGTTGGCAGAGTAGGTGAGGAAGAAAAAGGACAACCATATATATGAAGAATTAAAAAAAAAAAACAACTGAGATTCTTCATGTGGAAGAGGAAGTTAAATGCCCTAATGAGGAAGAAGTTGCTTGTCCTCCAGGAAAAGATAAAGTAAAGCCACAGAAGCTATCAAGGGAGAGAAAATACAATAAAGGTCAGAGATGTCTGATAATTCTCTACTCAGAGGTAACAAAACACTGGTGAGTATTAATAAATATGACCAACATCTGCTACCCAAAGTAATTAATATGTGATAACTTGAGAATTTGCTCCTACTTAAAGAATAAGTAAAATACTTTTTAATTGAAAAAAAAATCACAATGTTTTTGAAATTCTTTTAAAATAATTTTCATTTAATCAGTTTACATTATGAGAAAGCATGGAATCCATATAACATTTATATATAAATCTTATGTTAATGCCAGAAGTGAAACCACTCACAGGTACTGTTTATTATTAACAAAGTGCCAGATTGAGAAATTTCACAGAAATATGAACTTTTAAGAGCTGTTACAACAAATAGGGCCAAGTATAGTGTTTTAAGAATAAAGAACAATGATGAAATGAAGGAAAGAAATAAATAACAAACACTGAAAACCCTTGATTTTTGTGACCAAATTCTGATATCCAAATAGACTAATCAAATCAATTTTGTGAAGACAAGCGAAAAAACTAGTCAATTTTTAACATTTCAATTGCAGTACATGTGAGAAGACAGCACATCTATGTTAATGACTTTGTTCTTATTTAGGATAGATTAATAACCAATCCTTCAAAATCCTATACTTTGGAAAGTAGACCAGATTCTGGGGCACTTGCTTTAATTAGGTTCTGTATTTCCTTGAATTTTGGATGGTCTTTGTCAGCTACCAGTTGTAACAGCACGGCTTCACTTGTAGTAACTATTATTCCAGTGCGAGCGAGACGCTAAAAAAGAAACCAAATGAATAAAATCAGTACAAGAAACAAAAGTGTTTCCAAAAAGCAAATGCACATCAGGTTATAATACTTCAGTACATTCTATATGGAAGATAAGGCTTCTAAATACAATACTTAAATTTAATGATGGGAAGAACTGATCCCATCCCTGCTTCTCTCCTAAAATAGACCTCAAGTTCAACAACAGACTCTTGGCAGTAGACTTGCTATTATATAGTGGATCCATCAGGAGAAGCTGGATAATGTGAGAAAAGGTGTACAAGTGAGACATGAGCCAAATCTCTAATGCAACATACAGCAAAATTAAAGAGTGTGAAATAGAGAACACTCCTTTTAGACCTTGTGGCAGATTAGGGTCAGGCCAATATACACTAAAAAGGGTAAGAAGCAGGCAGGAGGGAGAAGCCAGGACTTTAAGCAAGAAATTTTTCAGCTGTGGTGCAGATTTAATTTTCTACAAGTCCCTAATATGTACAGCAGATAGGATTGTCAGCAATTGGAAGTTAAGCGATGACAGTAGACAGTAATCCCCTCTCCCTACATAGGAAGATAAAGCATAAAGATGTCTTTGTTTTAAGCATAACTTGAGGTTTTCCCCTGGGTATGTGGTATCTGGTGGTGGTAGTGGTGTTCAGTAGCTTTGGCACATCTGAGTCTTTGTGACCTTTGTGGGGTTCCTCCTCCACCTCATTTTACAGATGAGGAAACTGAGACAAACAGGGTCAAGTGACTTGCCCAGGATCACACAGCTAGGAAGTGCTAAGGCCAGATTTGAACTCAGGAAGATGAGTCAAGTCAGGCCCTCTATCCACTGTGCTACCTAGCTGCCTGTGGTATCTGGATCCAACCCAAGACACATAAAACCACCTAGCACAAAAGGCCAAGTACCTTCTTAGGCCTCATTGTTTTATATATACTATGAAGGTCTGTGCCATTAGGCACTATTTCAAGGGCCATTTCCATGGGAGTGAGGAAGACAAGGGGAAGGTTAAAATGAAAAAAATCATAATCAGCAGCATAGGTCTTTCCTCTCTATTCAGGCCACTTTCATCTTTTTAAGCTAAAAAAAACAAAACAAAACAATTCTCTTATACCCACTTGTTTGTGCTAGGCCCTCATTTGTGCCATGTGGATATCTAAGTTTAGGACAGTTTCTCAAGCTTCCTTGCAAATTAGGAGGTCAAAATAGCAGATATTATTTCTTATTTCAAGAACAAAGCAGGGTATCAACACCCTGCCTGACACTGGCCCATAATGCCCAGTAGCAAAGAACTATGAGCGGTGATGATGGAAAACCAATATATGTTTCTAAACCTGAATATTTCAGTGCATAAAAGAAAAAAAGAGGTGGAGGGAAAAAACTTCTCAGTCCTCTAAAACTTGAGACTAATGCTTTCAAGTCTTAGGGGAAACTAAAGCTGCTACTTGAATAACTTCTTTCAGAAATTATTCTATTCCATTTTTTCTTTTTCTTTCTTTATAATTTTTTTTATTAACCTACTTTGTTTTTTAAACATCACTTTAGCTTTTCCTATTAATCTTCCTTCCACTCTAAGAAAGTCATCTTATTTTTTTTAAAAGCATCTTTCTGAAAGATAAAAAAAGGAATGAGGGGGAAAAAATCAACATAATTGGTCATACATTGAAAAATTCTGAAAACGTGCAATGTTCAATACTTGTAGATTTTTCAACTCTACTGTTCTTTATAAATTTGTAACAATCACATTTGATTTTGTGTGTGTGCAGTTTTTCTTTCTGTTTGTAGTTTTGAAGTCAGTGAATATACTATTTTGTTGTCTCTGATTGTCTATTCATGCTTTGCTATATTCATCACATTCATCATTTCCTAAAGCACAGTAATATTCTATTACATTCATAAGCCACAATTTGTTCAGCCATTTCTTAACTGATGGACATTCTCTCGATTTCCAATTTTTTTGCCACCACAAAAAGAGCTGCCAGAAATGTTTTTGTACATTAGGTCCTTTTCCCTTTTTTTTTTTATCTCTTTGGGATACAAATCTAGTAGTAATATTGCTAGGTCAAAGGGCAGACACATTTTTAGTGGTGAATTTTGTCATTATATAAAAATTCAGGGGGCACAAGCAAGATGGTGGCAGAGAAGCAGGAAAACTCCATGAGCTCACCCCATAACCACCTCAAATACCCATAAAATATGACTCTAAACAAATTTTAAAGCTACAAAACCCACAACGAGATAGAGAGAAACAAAAATCCTCCTGAAGGCAGCCTGGTAGACCTACAGGAAAGGCCCATTGCAGCATGCTGGGAGCCAAGCCCAGCCCCACATGCGACCTACAGTTTTAGCCTCAGGGCAACCCTGACCAGCAGCAGCTGGAGCGGACTTCCAGAGAGTGGATCACCAGCAGCTGTGGAGATTTCCAGAATTATCAACCCCAAAATGCCAAAGACAAAGTAAAAGGTCAGTGTAGAACCCGATGGAATTGAGAGGGACTAGCAGCACTGTCCAGCCTCGACCCCCGGAGCAAGAAGCATTGGAGGTGCCATGGCTGTGCAGCCACCTCCACGTGGCTGCTTCAGAGCTCCTGGCCTACAAATCATAGGGGGACCATTCAGAGCATAATCACTCTTGATTTAACCTGCTTGGATCTGGATGGCTGTCTTGGGTAGAGGTCCTGGGGTGTGTGACCAGTGAGCCAAAACTTGTGGGGACTGTAGAAAGGCACCCAACTAATAGCTCCTGAAGCTGCAAAAACCCCAGTGATTTGGGACAAAGCTCTCCTCTCTGGAAACAGAATTCTACTGTGGCAAAGAGCTCAAAAGTCAAGTAATTGAATGGCAACATGAGTAAGCAAAGGAAGAAAAGCAAACACAGGAATCAGACCTTAGATTCCTTTTTTAGGGACAAAAAGGATCAAAGCATGGAATGGGGGGAAGATAACAAAGTCAGAACTCCTGTACAAAAAGCTTCAAGAAAATTATGGATTGGTTACAGGCCATGGAGGAGCTCAAGAAGGATTTTGAAAATAAAGTAAGAGAAGTAGAGGAAAAATTGGGAAAAGAAATGAAAATGATGCAAGAAAATCATGAAAAGAGTGTCAACAAACTGACTGAAGAAAATAACACCTTAAAAATAAACTAACCCAGGGGCGGCTAGGTGGCGCAGTGAGTAAGAGCGCCGGTCTCGGAGTTGGGATGACCCGAGATCAAATCCGGCCTCAGAAAATGAGCACCCACACATAAATAATGACTAGCCGTGTAACCTTGAGCAAGTTACTTAATCCCAATTGCTTAAAAAAAAAAAATAAACTAACCCAAATGGGAAAAGAGACCCAAAAAGCCAATGAGGAGAAGAATGCCTTAAAAAGCCCAATTTGCCAGATGGAAAAAGAATCTTAAAAGCTCACTGAAGAGAATCATTCCTTCAGAATTAGATTGGAACAAATGGAAGCTAATGACTTTATGAGAACTCAAGACACTATTAAACAGATCCAAACAAATGAAAAAATAGAAGGCAGTGAGAAATATCTCATTGGGAAAACCACTGACCTGGAAAATAGGTCCAGGAGAGATAATTTAAAAATTATTGGACTACCTGACAGCCATGATCAAAAAAAGAACCTAGAAATCATCCTTCAAGAAATTATCAGGAAAATTGCCCTGATGTTTTAGAACCAGAGGGCAAAATAGAGGTTGAAAGAATCCACCAATAACCTCCTGTGAGAGATCCCAAAAAGAAAACTCCCAGGAATATTATAGCCAGGTTCCAGAATTCCCAGATCAAGGAGAAAATATTACAAGCAGCCAAGAAGAAACAATTTGAGTATTATGGAAACACAAGCAGGATAACACAAGATCTAGGAGCTTTTACATTAAGGGATCGAAGGACTTGGAATATGATATTCCAGAGGGCAAAAGAGCTAGGAATGAACCCAAGGGTCACCTACGCAGCAAAACTGAGTATAATGTTTCAGGGGAAAATATGGTCATTCAAAGAAATAGAGGACTTTTAAGTATTCTTGATGAAAAAACCAGAGTTGAATAGAAAATTTGACATTCAAATACAAGAGGCAAGAGAAGCATGAGAAGGTAAACAGGGAAAAGAAATCATAAGGAACTTATCGAATTTGAATTATTTACATTCCTACATGGAAAAATGATAATTGTAACTTATGAAACTTTCTTAGTATAAGGATAGCTGAAGGGAATATAAATGTATACATACATATATATGTCTACATAGGAGGGTATATGTGCATATGAATACATATGTGAGTGTGTGTATATATGTGTACAGGTATACATAGACAGAGGGCACAGGATCAATTGAACAGGAAGGGATGATATTTTAAAAAATAAAATTAAGAGGTGAGAGGGGAATATAATGAGAGGAGATAGGGAGAGATAGAATAGGGTAAATTATCTCATAAAATAGGCAAGGGAAAACTGTTACAATGGAGGGGAAGAACAGGAAGGCAAAAGGGAATGATTGGTCAACCTTATTTTAGTTGCATTAGGCTTAAGGAGGGAATAATATACACACTAAATTGGGTATCTTACCCCACAGGAAAGTAGGGGGGAAGGGGATAAGAGGGGGGATGATAGAAGGAAGGACAGATGGCAGGGAGGGTAGTTAGAAGCACACACTTTTGAAAAGGGACAGGGTCAAAGTAGAAAATAAAACAAGTGGGGGGTGGGATAGAATGGAGGGAAATATAGTCAGCTTTTCATAGTATATCCACTATGGAAATGTTTTGCGTAACTACACATGTACAACCTATATTGAATTACTTATCTTTCCAGTAAGGGTGGGTGATTAGGGAAGAAGGGAAAGAATCTGGAATTCAAAGTTTTAAAATCAAATGTTTAAATATATACATACACATTTTTTTTTTTTTACATGCAACTGGGAAACAGGCACTGGGGTATGGAGATCCATCTTGCCCTACTGGAAAGTCAGAGGGGGTATGGAGGAGGATATAGGAGAGAGCATATTGGGGGAGGGAGTAGTCAGTGGGATCATGCTTTTGGGGTGGTGAGTAGGGGACAGACGGGGAGAAAATTGTAACTCAAAATCTTGTGTAAATGAATGTTGTAAACTAAAAATAAACATTTTTTAATGTTGTTGTTTTTTGACGGAATATTTTATAGCCTATAACTTTACTAAAGCTTTGTCTTCATTACTATCTTTACTGATTCTCCAGGATTTTCTAAGTAAATCATGATATCATCAGCAAATATAGATAGTTTCATCTCTACCTATCTTTACACATTTAATTTTGAGATAACTTTGCATGTCAAATTGAGTATTTTGTATTTGATCCTGGAGTCGATAGGGAGCTCCTAGAGTTGAATAAACGGGGGTAGGGAGGAAGGGGTGACCTGGTCAGACCTACATTTGAGAAATAATACTTTGACAGCTGAGTGGTAGAGTATGGAGAGATATGCAGCAAAGAAATGAGGGCATGTATCAGGTTGGTAGCAGTGTCAGAGAAAAAATAGGAGCATGTGTGAGATGGTATTAAGGCCTTGGCAATAGATTGGATCTGGGGATGAGAGTAAGTAATCAAGGATGGCACCTAGATTTAGAGCCTGGATGACAGGGAGCATGTTTTTCTTTTTTACATGATTATTTTAATTGTTTTCCTAATGTACAGCCGTTCTCTCATTCCTTATATAAATCCAAATTGGTCAAGATGATATCTTGAATGGGATGGCTAGGTGGCAAAGTGAGTAGAGCGCTGGCCCTGGAGTCAGAAGGACCTGAGTTCAGATCTGGCCTCAGACACTTAACGCACACAAACAAAAACCTAGCCATGTAACCTTGGGCAAGTTACTTAACCCCAATTGCCCTCCAAAAAGAAAAAAAAAAGAATAAAAGTAGAACCTCAGTTTATGAATAACCTGGTTTATGTATGCTTTGCTAGACAAGGAAAAATTTTTTTAGCAAAATTTGTCTTGCAGGATAAACAAAAATTTGCAAAATGAACATCATGTTTGGACTTGAATGGCTCACAAAGGGATGATGTTCAACTAGGGCAATGTTTTGTTTTTGTTTTGCTTTCATATGTCAAACAAAGGAACCTCAGGTTGGTATATCACCTTATCGGCCTCATTTGATGTTGACCAGATAGATGAACTGATGGATCTGCATGAGGAACAATAGCGAGAGGTTGCGGTGGGGATACCTCATCTGAGGAGGAGGTTGAGAGGTTGGAGGAATCCCTCACATCAAGTGAAATAAGGGTGGTTTATCAGATGTGGGGAACTGTGCAAATTTCTTTTTGAGAAACATCACCCAAATAAGGCTGTAGCAATGAGGGCCATGAATACTTTTATAATATTTAATTTTAAAATATTTAACGATAATACAACGTCACATTTCCATGACATTCTGAAAAAAACATCAAAAACGTGAGATATCCAGTCAAAAGCAAACATAAGGGAAAAAAATCAGTGAGTTAAAACATGCAAGTGATGCTAAAAAACAAAAAATAAATGAAGGCAGTGGTGCTAGTCTTACTTTTAGTGAAAATAGCATGAGAGAACACTCCCAAGGAAGATTCTCCTTCCAAACAATAACCCTTCTTCTTCCTCCTCCTCCCTCGTGTCTCCCACCAGCCACGACTCTTCTCAAAGGTAAAGTGCAGGTTAATTTGTTTGATTTTTAGTTTATATTGTGTAGTAATTATTGCTATTGTATTTCAGGTGCATTAGGGACAAAAAAAATTTACTCAAAATTATAAATAATTATTTTTATATGGATATTTCTGGAGATGTGGTACCAATCATCTGACTTTACACTATGTCCTATGGGAAAATTTGCTTTGCAATACCAACAAATCACATGACAAACAGAATCTCAGAATGAATTAAATTTGTAAACCAAGGTTCTACTGTATATTTGGTCTTCTATAAGTGAGTATTTTGTATTTTTGAAGGTATTCCTCTACTTTGTGTATAACAGGTTCTGATTAATCTTATTTCTTTTGATTTTGTTGTGAGGTCATCTTGTTCATTGCTTATGTTGATTTGATTTTCTGTCCTTTTCTTTTTAAATTTAAATTAAATATTTAAATTTTAAATTATATTGGTTAAAGATTCAGCAATCTTATTTTTTAGTTTCATCATTTCTTTTTCTTTTTGGTTTCCAGTTTATCTATTTCTCCTCCTATTTTTAATATCTCCTTTTTAGTGTTTATTTTAAGTTCATCTGTTGTATTTCAAATTTTAATGTATACTTAATTACACATGGAGTGCATCAGTAACTTTTAAAAAAAATTTGTACATGTGTTGGGATATGATGTTCCCCCCTAAGAAGAGATTTAGTTAAATCCCAGAAATTCTGGTTATGTTGTTTCTTCCTCATTTTCTTTCACATATTTATTGTTTCCAAGATTTCTTTTTTAATCTGAGAGATTTCTTGATCTTATATTATATATTTGATTTTACTCTTAGGATTTTATTCTATGATCATATTCCTCTTCTCTGTCTCTGAGAGAAGATTATGTGTGTTAAACTCTCCCTCTATGAAGTTAGATACCAAAAGTCAACCTTTCCTGCAATGACTGTCAGTTTAAGAAAAACTCTCTTCTCAATACTTACATAAAACATTATCTCAAAATTTCCTGCAAGGTTCTTGGGTATCCTTTAGAAGTTAAGACTATCTGACCTCACCCTATCTTTAACAATTAAGGTGGTCTTATCTAATTCCCTAGTTGCCAATAAATCTGTTTTTATCAGTAACCTCAAGACCAGCCAGGATCCATAATATTCACAAAAGCATTTCTTAGATATAAAGAGGTGGTTGTCTTCATCACTGGGGGAATGCCCACTTTCTTTGATATAACTGCTCATAATCTCTCACCTCTGTAATGCTGGATCAGTTACATGATTTATGTTCTGTTCTTTGTTCTATGCTTATAAAAATGCACTGCACTCTCAATTCAAGGGCTTTTGGCCAGAAACAGGACCATTCTATCCCCTGTTAATAAATGATATCTTGCCTGGAGAAATGACCAAGTGTATCCATCTGTTAAACTTCACTCATGAAAGATTCACTCATTATTTGAAATTTCATTGTTATGTCTCTATTTGAGTCTGTTTCCTTTGTAATCCATCAATCAATTAAATATTTTATTGTGTTATGATAGTCTATAAAGGAGACGTTTACTTTTTTTTTTGCTTTTTTTTTTTTTTTTTGGAGGGCTATTGGGGTTAAGTAACTTGCCCAAGGTCACACAGCTAGGTTTTTGTTTGTGTGTGTTAAGTGTCTGAGGCCAGATCTGAACTCAGGTCCTTCTGACTCCAGGGCCGGCGCTCTACTCACTGCGACACCTAGCCGCCCGGATACATTTACTATGTCTTAACTTTTTGCATTTGTTTGCAACATCTCTGTGACCTAATACATGAAAATGTTTTGTAAAAGTTCCATCTAATGCTGAGAAATATTTATGTTCTTTTGTAGTATCATCTAGAAGGTATCAGAAATCTTTTAACTCTATTTTCTCCAGCAATTTGTTTAGTTCTATATTTTCCCTTTTGTTCACCTTTCTGTTAGACTTATCTAAAACTGAGGGACACTGAAATCTGCTATTATTGCATTACTATCTATGCCTTCAATTAATATTTCCTATATGAATGTAGATGCTAAAGATTTGGGGCATTTAAGTTGAATAATGATAATGACTTTTTCTTTTCTTTTCTTTTCAAGCAATTGGGGTTAAGTAACTTGCTCAAGGTTACACGGCTAGTCATGATTTATGTGTGGGTGCTCATTTTCTGAGGCTGGATTCAATCTCTGGTCATCCCAACTCTGAGGCTGGCCCTCTTACTCACTGCGACACCTAGCCGCCCCTGATGATGACTTTTCCATGATTCCTTTCAGTACAATGTAATTTCCTTGTTAATCTCTTTTTCTGTCAATCCCTTTTAATGAATATTTTTATTTTGTCAGATACCATGACTTCTATTCCTGCTTTTTCTGTATTAATCTGATACATAGAAAAAATTTTTCCAACTCCTTTTTAAATTCTGTGTCTTTTTTTTTAAATGTGTTTCTTATAAGCAACAAATTATGGGGTTTTGTTTTAACCTGTCACTCTTTTGTATTTTGTTGGATTATTCAACCTAGTTGTATTTAAAATGATAAGAATTAGGTTTATAATTTTTCTCAAGTCCTAATATTGGTTTTTTGTTCCAAATGATATTATATCTCTTCAGTTATTTTGGCTAGGTGACACAGTGGATAGACCACTGGGCCTGAGTACAAATCTAGTCTCAGACACTGGGCAAGTCATTTAATCTCTATCTTGGTTTTCTCAGCTGTAAAATGGGAACACAGCACCTACTTCATAGGACTGCTGAGGATCAAATGAGGTAATATTTACAAACTCCTTAGCACAGTGCCTAGCATATAGTAGGCACTTAACAAATGCTTTTTTTTCCCTTCCTTCCTTGCTTCCTTCTTTCCTTTCTTCCTCCCTCCCTTTCCCTTCTTCATCTATTTTTGGGCAACTCTATTCTGCCCTGCTCATGTTCCCTTACCCTTGTTTCCTCCACTAATTCCTTAGTTTTTGAATTTTTCTTATTTAGTTCTTTTTTGTTCATATTTAATTTTCCCTCTCTTTGTTCCTCAGTTAAGTTGTCAAGTAAAATCCCCCTTCCTCTCATCATCTTCACATCATTTTGTCTGTTAGCTTTTAAAATTTATTTTCTTCATCTTTGTCTAAGAAGGATTTCTTGGGGCAGCTGGGTGGCACAGTGAGCAGAGCACTGGCCCTGGAGTCAGGAGGACCTGAGCCCGGATCCGGCTTCAGACAGACACTTAACACACACACACACACACACACACACACACACACACACACACACACACACACAATAGGCATGTGACCTTGGGCAAGTTACTTAACCCCAACTGCCCTCCAAAAAAAAAAAAAAAGTAAAAAGGATTTCTTTCATTCTATATAACTTCCCTTTTTGTCAATTTTAGACTTTTTTGATTAATTCTTTTTTTTTTTTTAAAGCAATTGGGGTTAAGTAACTTGCCCAAGGTTACACAGCTAGGTTTTTGTTTGTGTGGATTAAGTGTTGGAGGCTGGCTCCGAACTCAGGTCCTTCTGATTCCAGGGCCGGCGCTCTATTCACTGCGCCACCTAGCCGCCCCTTGATTAATTCTTTAGGCTTTGTATTCCTCACTCAAAGTTTCTATAGTTTCACTTTTAGGCTCCTTCTAAATACCTTCTCTGTTTATTGCCTTATAGATCTTGCCCACTAGTCTCTCTTTTTCTTTTGTTATGGATCACTCTTAGAAATTTAATTCATGTAGGTGATAGAGAGGATACTGCTCCATAGTAGTAATCCTTCTATGTCCCTGACTGTGCAGTTCATTATTGACATTTGCCTTCTCCATTGTAATTTTTTTCCCACTTATTTGGAAGTCTCCTCCATGGGACCATATCTTTCAACTCTTCTGGATATTAGTTGCCCCCAAGAACTCTGATACCCTTTCTCCTGAGAGAGCATAAATAGTCTCTCTAAGCACGAACTCCCTGCAGATTACATCCATTGTAAGATTCCAGTCTCCCTTTATAAAATATCTCTTTGGGGCACCTAGGTGGTGCATCGAACAGTGTACTGGTCCTGGAGTCAGGAGGACCTGAGTTAAAATCTGACCTCAGGCACTTGACACACTTATAGCTGTGTGACCTTGGGCAAGTCACTTAACCCAATTGCCTTGTCTTCCCTCCTCCAAAAAAATATATCTCTTCTTCCATGGGAACATTCATCACTGGTATTAGGTCCCACCACTGATATAATAATTTCCCTTTCTTTCCTCCTCTTTTAAACTCTCCCTTTGTCCTACTATCCTTCCTCCTCTACTCTCTCCTCTTCCAGAATGACTACAAGATTTTCCTTCCCTTCCCTTTTAGCCTTTGATGTAATTAGGGAACATCACATATTTCCCTCAATCTTCCTCCTCCACTTCCATTATGCAACCTCCTATTCCATAATTTCGTCTACAACAAAACTTTGATTCAATTATAGGCAGAGTATCGTCACAGTTTAGACCTTGATGTTCCAGACTTGTTTTTCCACCATCATTTCTAATTAACTTCTGCTTTCTGCATTGTCTCCACTATATTATTTAGAAAGAAATCTCTTTATGGTATCTGTTGTTATTTTCTAGCTACTGTTTGGGGTTGCTGTATTTATTTACTCTTATATTTCAATTCTCAGATGTTTAAAAAGCAACTAATACTTCCAGAACTAGTTTTCTTTCTAGAAATGTTTCAAACGTATCTTTTGTTGAACAGCCAACTTTTTTCAATAGCGGACCCGGATTGGTAGGGTAGGTCACCTTGGGTTGCATATAACCACAAAAGAAAGGGCTCCTAGGATATGCATTTTATATAACAAACATAGAAAATACACAACTACTGACCTATATACTATGCAAGCCAATTACCACCACACCCCCCCCCAAACCACCAGATATGTAGAAATCAGTAACTATTTTAAATATTATGAATTTGACCCTGATTTTGAAGACATTCATAAACAAGATTGTTTCTGCAGTACAGCTGCAGACAGATCAGGTCAAGCAAAATCAATTCATCACTCTGAAGAAGCATTTGCCCCTTTATACTGACAAAGGAAGAAGGGATACATGTTGCAATAGGAAACTATGCATGAATAGATGATTATGCTTCTAACATAATCTACCAGTTTACACTGATAGAAGGAACCAAAAAGTATCATCCCACGATCTAAAATGAGGATTAAGAGATATCTAGATGGCAAAGAATTGGAAATTAAGGGGATGCCCATCATGGCTAAGCAAGTTATGGTATATGAATGTAATGGAATACTATTGTGCCATAAGAGATGAAGAACAGATGGGCTTCATATTTACTTGGAGAGGCTCATATGAACTGATGCTGAGTGAGAAGAGCAGAACCAGGAAAAATTTGTACACAATTAGAGATACAACGTATGCGTGACGAACAACTTTGATTGACCGGACTCTTCTCAGAAATGCAGGGCTATAAGTAAACTCCAAAAGACTCATGATGGAGAGAGATGTCTATATTCAGAGAAAGAACTAGAAAGAACAGAGTTTAAATGCAGATTGAAGCAAATTACCTGCTCTCTTTCTTTTTCTTGTTTGGTTTGGTTTTCTCTTTCCCATCGTTCATTCCATCCAGTACAATCCTTATTTATAACCTGACCAATGCCTAATGTGAAAGTATCTGCAGATCCTATACTTGATTGTATGCCACCATGGGAGGGGGAGAAAATTTGCAACTCAAAGAACTGGGGAAGTTGTAAACTCAGAGTAAATGAACAAATTAATAAAGACCAAAAAAAAAAAAAAAGAGAGATATCTAGAATTGGATAAAGTTACTTAGGACACTGGATCCATGGATTCTCTGGTGAGCAGTACTGGTAATGGTTGTAGTGGTAATGGTAGTGATGGTGGTGACAGCGATAGTAGTAGTAAATTGTGTTGTTTGCTTACTGTGATATTGCTTAGAATTCTGCCCTAACATTGATTTTATGAATAGTGCCTCTATCTCAAATGGAGGTCTGGATCCTACCTTACAAAGGATGAGCTGAATCATGGCATGGTCTCTCATTATCCTAACTGAAAGCAGAATGTACCAAGCTAAGGCCAAGTCTAAAGGCATTAAAAGAGGAAAAAGCAGGGTGGGAGAGAAACCAGGAAACCTTCTTAGGCAGAAGTTCCTAGGCTGCAGTGCAGACAGAATTTTCTTTTCTTTTTAATAAAAAAAAATACTTTATTTTACAAGTTTGTGGCTTTTTTATCTTTAGATAATTTTAATGTTTTGTTTTTTATATCACTTAAATTTTTCCTTTAAAATTTTTTCCTTATTTTTAACCTTCACTTAAATTTTTTTTTTTAATTCTGAACTCTCTTCCCCCCCATCTTGGAGAAGACAAGAAATGTGATATCAATTATATATGAAATCATGCAAAAAATTTCCATATTAGCATTATTTTTTTAAAAAGAAAGAAAAGTAAAGAAAGTTTTAAAAAATTGTGCTTCAGTCTACACTCAGATTCCAACAGTTCTTCACCACAAGTCTTTGGCTGCTGTCTTAGATCATATATTAGTCAAATAGCTAAGTCATTCACAGTTGACTATTACATAATATGGCTGATACCGTGTGCAATGATTATTTCTGCTTACTTCATTTTGTATCAATTTGTGTAAGTCTTTTCAGGTTTTTTTGAAACCATCCCCTAGCAAAATAATACTTTTTATAATCATGTCACAACTTGTTCAGCTATTCCCCAACTGATGTGCATCTTCTGAATTTCTAAGATTTTGCCACCATAAAGAGAACTACAATAAATATTTCTATACATATAGGTCCTCTTTTTTGATCTCTTTGGGAGATCAAGTAGTGGGATTGCTGAATCAAAGGGTATACACAGTTTTACAGCCCTTTGGGCACAGATCCAAATTGCTCTAAGAAAAACTCCCAGGAGAGCAAGGAATAGTTTACCTGTCAGATTTATAGAGAATGGAAGAACTCATGACCAAACAAGCAACGGAGAACATTATGAAATGCAAAATGGATAATTATGATTACATTAAATTGAAAATTTTTCATACAAAACCAATGCAAACAAGATTAGGAAGGAAACAGAAAACTGGGAAAGAATTTTTACAACCAGTGTCTATAATAAAGGCCTCATTTCTAAAATAAATAAAGAACTGTCAAATTTATAAAAACACAAGTAATTCCCCAATTGATAAATGATCAAGGATATGAACAGGCAGTTTTCAGAGGAAGAAATTAAAGATATCTATAGTCATACGAAAAAATGCTCTAAATCACTACTGATTAGAGAAATGCAAATCAAAACAACTCTGAGGTACTGCATCACACCTATCAGATTGGCTAACATAACAAAACAGGAAAACTATATATGTTGGAGAAGATGTGGGAAAATTGGAACACTAATGTACTGTTGGTGGAGTTGTGCTCAACCATTCTGGAGAGCAATTTAGAACTCTGGCCAAAGGGCTATAAAAAGTGCATATTCTTTGACTCAGCAATATAACTTCTAGGTCTAAAGAGATCATAAAAATGAGAAAAGGACCCACATGTACAAAAATATTTACAGCAGCTCTTTATGTAGTAGCAAAGAATTAGAGATTGAGGTGATGCTCATCAATTCAGGAATAGCTAAACAAATTGTGGTATATGAATGTAATGGAATACTATTGTGCTATAAGAAATGATGAGCAGGTAGACTTCAGAAAAACTTGGAAAGTTTTTGAACTGATGCTGAGTGAGGGGAACAGAACCAGGAGAACATTGTATACAGTTGCAGCCACACTGTGTGATGACTAACTTTGACAGACTTGGCTGTTCTCAGCAATGCAAGGTTCTAAGTCAACTGCAAAAGGTTCATGATGGAAAATGCTGTCCACACCACAGAAAGAATTACAGAGTCTGAATGCAGATCAAAGCTTACTGTTTGCTCTCTCTCTTTTTTGTTTTGTTTTGTTTCTTCTTTCTTATGGCTCATTCCACTGGTTAGAATTCTTCTTTACAACATGACTAATGTGAAAATATGTTTAATATGAATATATATGTAGGGCCTATATCAGATTGCATGCTGTCTTGGAGATGGGGGGAGAGAAGTAAGGGGAGAAAATCTTAAACTCAAAAGCTTGTGGAACTGAATGTTATAAACTAAAATTATATAAATAAATTTTTGAAAATTAAAAAAAAAAAGAATCTCCCAGGACCAGATGGATTAAAACATGAATTCTACCAAACATTTAAAAAACCAATTAATTCCAATATTATATAAACTATATATAAAATAAGCAAAGAAGGAATCCTATCAAATTCCTTTTATGACACAAATATAATGCTGATACTTAAACCAGGAAGAGCAAAAACAGAGAAAGAAAACTATAGACTAATTTCATTGATGAATATTGATGCACAAATTTTAAATAAAATACTAGCAAGAAGATTACAGCAAAATATCATAAAGATCATACACTATGAACAGGTGAGATTTATACTAGGAAAGTGGGACTGGTTCAATTATTAGAAAAAAATATCACCATAACTGACCATATCAATAATAAAAATAACAAAAATCATATAATTATCTCAATAGATGCCTTTTCTAAAGCTTTTGACAAACTACACCACTCATTTCTATTAAAAATAGGAATTGATTACATTAAAGCATAGGAATAAATGGAGCATTGCTTAAAATATTAAGTATTATCTATCTATAACTAACAGCAAGCATTATCTGTAATGGGAATAAGCTAGAAGCTTTCCCAGTGAGATCAGGAGTGAAACAAGGATGGCCATTATCACCACTATTATTTAATGTTGCATGAGAAATGCTAGCCAAATCAATAAAAGAAGAAAAAGAAATTGAAGGAATTAGAATAGGAACTATTCTATCACTCTTTGCAAATGATATCACGGTATACTTGGAGAATCAACTAAAAAAACTAGTTGAAATAATTAAGAACTTAAGCAAGTTTGCAAGATATAAAATAAAATCTACACAAATCATCACCATTTCTATACAGACCAACAAAGTCCAGGAGTCAAAGAGAGAAAGAGAAATTTCACTTAAAATAAGTACAGACAATAATAAAATATTTGCGACTCTACCTGCCTAGGGAAATCCAGGAACTACATGAACATAATTACAAAACACGTTTCACCCTAATAAAGTCAGATCTAAACAACTGGAAAAACATTATAATTTATCATAAAACAAAAATTATAATTATACTAATCAAACCACCAAAAAAATTATTTTATAGAGCTAGAAGAAACAATACCAAAATTCATCTAGAAGAACAAAAAGGTCAAAAATATTTTAAAAACGAGAAGGTGGCTTAACCATACCAGGTCTCAAACTATATTACAAGGCAGTAATCATCAAAATAATCTGGCACTAGTTAAGAAATAGAGTGATGGATCAGTGAAATAGAGTTTGTATATGATAAAGTTTGATAAACCCAAAGATCTAAGCTTTTGGGACAAGCACTCACTATTTGACAAAAATTACTGGGAAAACTGGGAATCAATTTGGCTGAAACTTGGTATAGATCAGCATCTCACACCCTATACTGAAATAAAATAAAAATGGTATATGATTTAAACATAAAGTATATCATCATAAGCAAATTAGGGGAACATGGAAAAATTTACCTGTCATAGCTATGGATAAAGGAAGAATTTATGATCAAATAAGAGATAGAATTATGGGATATAAAATGGATAATTTTGATTACATTAAACTAAAAAGCACTTGCACAAACAAAACCAATGCAGTCAAGAGTAGAAGGAAAACAGGAAACTGGGGGAAAATTTTTATAGTAAGTTTCTCTGATAAAGGCCTCATTTCTCAAATAAATATGCAAATAAGTCAAATTTATAAGAATATAAGTTATCCTCCAAATGATAAATGATCAAAGGATATCAAAAGGCAGTTTTCAGATGAAGAAAGTAATCTCTAATCATACGAAAAAATGCTCTAAATCACTATTGATTAGAGAAATCCAAGTTAAGGTACCACTTCATCCCTATCAGATTGGCTAATACGACAGAAAAGAAAAATAACACATATTGGAGGGGATATGGGAAAATTAGGACACTAATGCATTATTAATGGAGTTGTGAACTGATTCAACTATTCTGGAAAGCAATTTCAAACTATGGCCAAAGGGCAAATTGTGCATATTCTTTGATCAGCACTACCAGTTAGTACTGGTCTATATCCCAAAGAGATTTTTTTTTAATGGAAAAGGACTTAATTGTATAAAAATATTTATAGCAGCTCTTTTTGTGTGTGTTAGCAAAGAACTGGAAATTGAGAGAATGTCCATCAGTTGGGGAAACAACAAGTTGTGGTATATGAATATAATAAAATACTATTGTGCTACAAGAAATGATGAGCAGGCAGACTTCAGAAAATCTTGGAGAAACATGAAATTTTTTAAAAATTAAGAATTAAATTGATTTTTGATGGACATTTCCTCTCCAAGGCCTGAGCAGTTGGGTAGTGTGGACTAGCATCAGCTTGGGTGACATCTAGTGACCAAACTGAGGACAAGACTTTTAGGTGATTTAGTCTTTGTGGCAGTTTGGTATCAACATCTCTGTAACTGATTTAGGCAGAAGGCGGGTCAAAGAAACCTCACTTTAGAAATAATAAAGAAACACCCTAGAGCAGGGGTGGGGAACTCAGTCCAAGGGCCATACTTGAGAACCTAGAAGGCCAAGTGTGACCTAGAGGCCAGAGGTTCTCCACCCCTGCCCTAAACACTCCCTCATAAGTATGTTTATTTTGCTTTTTGTGCTTGTTTGTCAGTGTTTGCGTGCTTTTCTGTGCCTATATCTGTTTTATCTATGTCTGTCTATAAGAAGTTGGAAGTAGGCAGGAGACAGAGGGATGAGATCTTTCCCTCATTTTGCAGAGTTTTATGACATCAAAAACTAATTAGACACTGAGTTTGTGACTGAACTAAGTTCCCTACTATAAATCTCCATATTGTGGTTTGAATGTTTTTATAAATGCTGATACATTCTATTGAGTTTGAGGTCAACATTCCTTAGGATTTGCTTTAAGTAAACTGAGTTACATAATTATAAAAGTTATAAGAAAAATAACACTCAGGTTTCTTATCATTCTTTTCCTGCCAAGCAACAGATTTATTTTTTTATAGCTAAGAGAAGAAGATTATTTAGCTGATTAGAAAAAAGCTTATTTGGAAGTAGTTATCAGTGAAATTTCAATGTATAAAAAAAAAAATAGGCTGCAGCTTACATTGTAAACAGAGCTAGCACTTTAAAACTACCCGCTTATTAGTAACTCCTGGTTCCCAAAAAGAAGTTTGTGTAAATTAGGAAACAACCAAAAAGTAAATAAGTTTGATTAGGCCTTCTAATTAGATACTTGAGAGTTTTACAAATTAAATTTAAGTACTAATTGATTTAGAAAGAAATTTTCAAATTGGTGTCATGCAATTAGAAATTTTGCTGTAATAATATTAGTGGCCCTCGACCCTGGTTTGGATATTAATTGGAGTAGATTTCAAATAATGTGTCAAAAAGAAAATGACCCTCCTACCCATTATTATATTAGATTATGTAGAAGTGCTAGGTAAATTTGAGCCTAAATCTATTTAGACCATGGGATGCAGAAATTGCCAACTATGTTTTTGTTAAATATTCCCTGCCAAGATTTCAGTGTTCTGTTTTCTGCCCTAGATGGCATGAGAAGGGTAAAGTTGAACTTAGGAGTACTGCCACAGAAGTATGAGAAAGACAGACAGAGAAATAGTGACAGAGACATGGAAGGGAAAATCTAAATCATTATCTTCACCCCATTCCCCAGGTGGAGTTATATCTCTCTGTGGTCCTCCTATTCCTGGACACCTGTTCCTAGTACCACCTATATCCCTACAAGCCCCAACTACAATCCAACCTCAAACAGCGACTCTATATCACAAAGCTGAAAGAATGTTTTTACTGTCACAAAAAGGGTCACACAAATTGAGACTATAAAGTTGAAAAAATAATGATAGTACCTACCCAAGGTTGTTGTGAAAATTAAAAACATGAAATACTGCTTTTAAAGTGTTCAACGTAAGACCTGGCATATGTCAAGCACTATATGCTTGTTAATTATTGTTATTTCTCTGACTGAATGCGATCCATACTGGTTGACTCTCTAGTGGGTTTTAAATGTGATTGGTGCAAAATGCTAAAGGTGGTAAAGTGGATGATTGCTCTATATGAATTGAAAATGTATTTGACTGAATTGATGTATCTGATTAGTAATAAGTCTTGTTTCATGTTTCCCTTTCATGATGCTGTGAATGTTATAATTGTATTTCTAAATTTTCTTGTATTGTGAATTCTGAGGAACCATTATTTAAAAAATAATGGATGATATAGTTTTTCCTTTTGATTCTGATACTGTGAAATTACTGTGTTATTAGAGATAACTGTCATAATGTTGGCACCTGTGAATCATTTAATCAGGTATATTTACTTACTTTATAGCATAGAACAAAAGACAGAAAAAAAGATCTTGTAGAAATCTCCTTATTAGTATACCTGCTAAATTTCTTGGGACCATCTGCTTGATCAAGGTCCTAATATCTTAGCAGCTCTGTGAAAGCATTTATGAATTTTTACTTTATTTTAGAAGAGTGAATTCTTCTTCACTTCTTGACATATGAAAGAGCATTTAAAAGTCTTGTGATTATTAAAATTGTGAAGTTATATTTCTAAGTTACACTTTGAATCAACTCGGTCTTGACAGACTCCAGTCTTAGGGATTTATTAGATTGGTAAAGCTGACCAAAAAAAAAAAAATGTAAATCTTAGAAGGGCTGGGGTAAAGGCATATTAATGCACTTGGTGGTAGAGATGCAAAACAATTTGTAACTATGCCCCAAAGTTCACTAAAATGTGTTACAACCTTTGATCCAGTGATATCACTACTAGGTCTATACCAAAAGTGATCAAAAGAAAACAAAAAGACTCATATGTACAAAAATATTTATAGTATCTCTCTTTGTGATACCAAAGAACTAAAACCAAGAGAATGGCTGAACAAAATATGGTATATAAATGTAATAGGTAGCATTGTGCTATAAGAAATGACAAAAAAGATGTCTTCAAAAGAATTTATAAAGACTTGTATGAACTGAGTGAAATGAGCAGAACCAAAAGAACACTTTGTAATAAAACAAAAATATTATTTAAAAAGAAACAATTGTAAAGACTTTAGAATTCTGAACAATGCAATTACCAAGGATTATCCCAGAGGATCAGTGATAAAGCCTGTTACTCAGCACCTATGTAGATTCAATGTGAAAAAACAAGACATATATACATGGACATGGCCAGTGGGATTATATTTTGTTTGATTATATACATTTGTTATAGAGGTTTTGATTCTATCTTTTTTCCTTTTCTCAAATGGGGTATGGCAGGTGAGAGGGAGAGAAAATAATTGCTTATTAACTGAAAAAAAAATTTAATAACAAAATAGGATTCCAAAAGACAAAATTATATTTTCCCACCCTTTGGTGGCAAGGTCATGGTCTGCAAGTGCAGAATGAGACATGTTTTCAGTCACAACCTATATAATACAAACTTGTTTTGAGTATGCCTATTTGCTACAAAGAATTGTTTTTCTTTTATCTCTTGGCAGAAGGGGGGCATATTTGGGAAAAGTAAAGAAGTAATGATAGTGATACAAATAAACATAAAGAAAATAGCAACAAACTTTTAAAATTTAATATATATATATTTAAAAGGCTATATGACTCAGTTTCATATACAATCTTCTTTTTCTGGCCTTCTTTACATACATAAATGTTTATAACTCACGTCCAATCCCTAGTAATTTTATTTTTGTTATGTCAGAATAGCCTTATTTCCTTTTTTTAAAAAACATTTCTAAAGTATAAATACTGGGAATACTGTGGATAGAGTTTACCTAAGTTTTAGTGAAGCTCTTCATAAAGAATCTCATACTTTTATTTTGGACAAGATGAAGAGATGGTTTAGAGGACAATAAAATGAGATGAATTCATAACTGGCTGGACAGCTGGACTAAAAAGTACTTATTAATGGTTCAGTATTAAAAGATTGCTCAATGAATATCCCAGGGATATGTGGTTTGCCTAGTTTGTTTATCATACATATCAGTGACTTGGATAAAGGCATACATGACATAGTCATAAAATTTGCAGATGACACAGAACTAGAGGCATAGCTCATATACTGGATGATAAAGCTGGGATTCTAAAAGTACATTCACAGGCTAGAGTTGAAATCTAATAAGATAATATTCAACAACAATAAATGTAAAGTCTTACACTTGGATACAATAAATTGAAATCAAATTAAAAAGTTTAAAAATGGGGAGGCATGATCTGAACATTTTCATTCTGAAAAAAATTTGGACTTTTCAGTGGGTTGTGAGCTCAATATGAATCATGTGTGTGATATAAACCAAAAAAGGTAATGAGAACTTGGGCTACATTGAGAGGCACAGCTTCCATGAATAGTGAGGTGAAAGTAGTCTGTCCTCATCAAAGTTCACCAGGAGAACTGTGTTCAGTTTGGGGCCAGAGTTTAAGAAGGACATTCATTGTCAGTGTGGACAGAGTCCTCAGGAGAGCAATGAGGATGGCAAAGAGGTCTGAGACAATGTCATGTGAGGTTGCTTGAAGGAACTGGGCAAGTTTAGCCTGGAAAACAGAGGATTCTAGGGGGATAAGGAAGGTTTCTTCAAATATTTGAAGGGCTGACATGAAGAGAAGGAAATAAACCTGCTCTGTTTGGTCCCAAAGAACAAAACAAGGAGTAATAGGATAAAGTTGCAAAGAGGCAAAAGTAGACTATGTGTCAGGTAAGAACTACCTAACAATTACAGATCTCCAAAAGTGGAATCAACAAACAGTCCTTAGAGGTCTTCAAGTGGAAAGCAGACAAAATCTTAGCAGGTTATGTTATAGTAGAGATTCCTTTTATATAAGCATTAGATTAGACAGGTTCTGAGATCCCTTGCAGCTCTCAAACTGTGATCCTGTAATTGTAATTCCTGATTCTAAGGCAATCAAGGGACATATTAAAATAATCCTATTTAACAGAACTGTACAAATCAACTGATAATCAATTTGCTCTGATGCCCACCCCACTTTATTAAATATGAAATAAACCAGAGAAACCTCTTTCCTCATAACCTTTTGCTCATCTCATCTAATAGGCTTACATATGACTATTACTAGCTATAGTCAAATTTCTTAAATGGATTTGCGATTTTATCTATTACTGAGTTCCTTTCCCAGGACACTCATAATCCATCTAACAGTTAACAAAAGGATGTGTAGGGGATCTGGGCCAAGGAAGGAATATTAAGGAAAGGGAAAAAGATATTTACTCAAGGATACACTGATTCAATTAAACACAGCTTCCCTGCATTTCTGTTACCCATGGTGATTCACTGGCAAAGCCTTGGGCAGGCTTAAGCTTAATATATCTTTCTGTAGTACCCAATTTGATCTGGAAACTACATCAAAACTCTTAGCTAAACTAAGTCTCGAGGAGAGATTTTTGTCTTTTAAGAAGCAACCCACCCCTATAGCAATGGACTCTGATAGATATAGTTCTACTACCCCATGCTACTACTTAGATGCAAATCTTCAACCATCTAAAGAACTTTATGTCTCTTAACTGGATAGTTAATTTGTGAGAAGTTTGACATGGGTCACTCAAATCTCTGTATTCAAACTTGAGTAAATTTGGGATGAGTTTGCCTGAAGAGTCAAGGTCAAGGTTCCCCTGAAGGATCACACTAGAAGTAGTACCCCAGAAGGACAGCAAGTCATATGCCATGTTGTGGTGACCTGGAAAGGAGGTGGGGTGACAAGTACAAAGAAGTTTGCTGGATATTGGCAGCCAGGTTGCTACTATATGAAGGAATGCCAATGGATACATCAACTCCCTGGTCCACAGGCAACCTGAGGGGGTAAGCTATTGAGGAAAGAAACGTTCTTGTTCCGACTGAAGTCACTGGAAGATCCCCTGTGGCAATCGTAGTTATGGCAGCTAATCAGAGGAAGTGACATCTCTCCACCCTAGTGGTGATAAAATCAAATGACTATTTCATTTCTGGAGCCAAAAGCTTCCTAAATCTCCCACTTACTTGCTTAAGAGTCTCAGGTACTTTAATTTAAAAAGCAATTGTTTAGTCATTTCAGTCCTGTCCAACTCTTCGTGACCTCATTTGGGATTTCCTTGGAAAAGATACTAGAATATTTTTCCATTTCCTTCTCCAGCTCATTTTAAAGATGAGGAAACTAAGGCAAACAGGGTTAAATGACTTGTCCCCAGGTTCACACAGCTAGTAAGAGTGAGACCAGATTTGAATTCAGGTCTTCCTGATTCCAGGCCTGGTGCTCTATTCACTGTATCACCTAGCTTCTCAAAATGCAATTACTCTCCCACTATTGGACCCTAGTTGTAACTAAACAGATGATGCTTATCACTATTACCCAGAGGTGCTTCTTTGGGTTTGGTGATAAAAGATGAGGCCTCTTTTAGAGGTGAATAGATAGAGCACAAAAGGAGGTGGGGTGACAAGTACAAAGAAGGTTACTGGATAGTGGCAGCCAGGTTGCTACTATATGAAGGAATGCCAATGGATACATCAACTCCTGATCCATGGGAAACCTGAGGGGGCAAGCTATTGTTAAAAAGAAAATGGAAATTTTACATTCAAGACTGAGCCTGACTTTTCTTCTAATTTTATTTAAAACAAGGCTGTTAAGACTGATACGATTCAGCTCTTCTAGTACCATCTCAACTCATTGGCCTTTGAATAAGGATCTCACGTATAGAGTGTGAATAATCAAATTAAAGTTTGTTGAGGAATTAAAAATTGATTTTTACACCCTCTGCCACTTTTCACAGTACTCTGCCACTGTCACAGGAGAAGCTGAAAGGTATGAAGACCATTGAAAATTTTTTTCTTTGTTTTACTAGGTGCCAGTGGTGAAACTGAAATTTAATTACCATCCTATCTTGATATATTTTTCTATGACCCTATGCCATTTACTATATTTATCATGAACTGGTTACTTAGTCATAGCAAGGAAGAAATATTAAGGAACAGGAAAAAGATATTTACCTAAGGATGCATTGATTCAATTAAGTTACTTACTGGAGAACAGAGCTGTTCTGTTTCTGGGGTCAAACATGGAGTCTTTCAAGCATAGTAAAAGCTGTCAGAGTTTACACTTCATTGTCATAGCCTTCAAAAATCTAGAATTACTCCTCAAATAACAGTGAGTACTCTAACTCTATCTTAAAGATAGCCAATAGTCCCTGGGAGAGGAGTTACCATGTTAGCATTAATAAAATGCAACAAATAGCTTAGGGTTTTAGCTGGCCAACAAGTTTTATCCTATTTTAATAGCTTAGAAATCAGTTACTACTTCAGGTAAAGACTAAAACTTCCTGAGCTCCCCTAGCAGTCTTTGAATCAGACTGACAGGGAAAGAGAGGAAGTGAGGTATTAAAGTGAGTAGATAACAAAGGAATATTTGTTCAGTTCCTTCATGTAGAGAGGAAGGGGAAAAGTGTTTCTCTATCTCTTCCCCAGCTATGTTTCATCATCAGCAGAGATATTGCTCAGTTTATAGTTAGATCCATTTTTCTGGTTTAAGAATCATTACTTTATTAACACCGATAAAACCTTTCTAGCAGTTCCTAATGTTCTTTACTGATGTCTGACCTGCTTGTGCTGGCAGGCATTCTCTTCACAGAAGTCCTCTTGCTTCTAAGGACACAGTAAAATGGTAACCTAAGAATCAAGATAATCTCTTGTAGTCCATGGGGCGCTTGGGTTTAAATCATGGGAGCACCAAGAGAATGAGAACCACAATGTGTCAGCAAAAAAGAACTTTTATTGAATGAGGATAAACTTACATTTCCAGCAGCATGGACACAGTAGAGACCCTGCAAGGCGTATAGACAACTTACAGGGGAAATCTCTTTTATAGAGGACCAGCAACCTGAACAGTCACATCTTCACCAAAAAAACTTTAAAAAAATCAGAGTAGAAAGCTACAGACATACTTTCAGTGAGAAGACTAACCCCCAAACCTGCTTCTTCAAACTTCTCTATATCTATTGATGAGACCACCAGTTACCAAAGCTTGAATCCTCAGATTCATCCATAGAACATTGAGGGGGGTTAGGAATGAACAAAAATTACATAAGATAAGAAAGTGAAGGAACATTACAAACTGTATCAAAAGAGATAATATTCACAAATCTTTCAAATTTTCAAAGAAAACTATATTCCTTTGCAAACTAATTTTCAGTCTTCTTATTTAAAATAACTTGCTTGTAGACTTACATGAACTGATGCAAAGTAGAGTGATCAGAACCAGGAGAATAGTGGTACACAGTAATAGCAATACTGTATAATGATCAACTATGAATGACTTAGCTATTCTCAGTAATACAAAGATCTAAGACAATTCTGAAGGATTTATGCTGAAAAATACTGTCCACTTCCAAAGAAAGAACTGATGGAGTATAAATGCAGATAAAATCAGACTATTTTTCACCTTTTTTGTGTAGGGTTTTTTTTTGGGGGGGGAAGTCTATGTTTTCTTTCACAACATGACTAATATGGAAATGTGTTTTGCATGACTGCACATGTATAACCTATATCAAGCTGCTTGCCTTCTCAATGATGGGGAAGGGAGGGATGGAGAGGATCTGGAACTTAAATATTTTTTTAAATGGATGTTAAAAATAATTTTTACATGTAACTGGAAAAAAATAAAATATTAAAAAAAAACTTACTTGCTTAAGTGTCTCAGCTACTTAATCTCATTTGTATTGAAATCATTTCCACTAAGACATATGGGTAAAAAGGAATATTCACTCTTTTGATTCACTACATTACTACTTAATGATTTTAATAGCAACTTTAAACAAGAATGGAATAGGAACTTTATTTCATATATAGGCATGTTTCATATGCTTATTTATACTTTCCCTATTCTCTTTCTCTTCCTAATGATAGGGTTAGTAGTCTAGAGCTCAAAGCAGGAATAAGACTATACTATTTATTTTCTCTTTGGTCCACTGATGATCCTCTCTCTCTAAGCAACACTGCTTATACTTCAAAATGAGGTCTAAAACTCCTGGAACCCCACTCCTCTCTACCCCTCTCAGCAGAAGGGGTAGCATACACTCTTCTGCATTATCATAACTTAATAAAACTCTGAAAGAATAATTCTAATGCCTCCATCTTTTTTTAAACTTACTCTGTAATTTCACAAAGACCAAAGATTGCACCTATCTATAGCAATGAAAAAAACTCAAACTTCATGTGTTTATTTTTATGTGCAATATTGTACTATAACTGAAATTATTATTTTTCTTTGGAGACTTCAATCCCAGAATACCACATTAAGGTCTGTTATGTATTATATATAAAACTCTCTACCCTGAAGTTTTCCACTACTGACCTATATAACTCTTCCTTTCTTGTTGCTCTCTTTGCCTCTAGCCTTTCTCCCATCAGATGTAGCCTACAGTGAAAAGAATCATCTTTTCCAAAAGTTTCTTTATCATAACTTTCCTTTTTATTTACCAATTTCTTTTAATTTTATGGTCATATTTAGTGTGGCCAAAGATTGAAGAACTATATTTAATTCCCAGATGTCAAAGGGGTACAGTGTTTGTCTAGAAGTGAGAGTAAACATCTGAAAAGAGCACAGGTACTTTGCATTCCTTTGCAAACCTGAAGACTATGGCATAGGATGTTCAACTTAGGACTATAGTTGTAAAATCGTGAGGTCAGTCAGTTCTTTAGGATATCAGAAATCATTTATTAAATATGATTACACTGTGCATAGTGGTGAAGCCCTGAATGAATTCACATAAATTTTTACCTTCTCAACAATTCTGAACTCAAATATGATATAGAGCTGTTATCAGGCTGTTAAACATTTTTTCAAAAGCAGGTTTACTTGGAAAATTTGATAGGATCTACTACTAGAGATATATCAATTAAGTACAGATATTAAAGAGGTTATGTTACCTCAAGAGCAAACATCCTGTCCATCATACTTCTTGATGAAGTGGCATCAGCTACAATGTGAACTTCAACACCTCGGCCAACCAATTCCAGAGCTGTTTGCTGAATGCATACATGAGTCTAATAGAAAAGTGTTGAGAATGTAAGAGAACAATAAAACACAACATAAGTTGTTTTGATACCCCTCTATTCTTAAAAATAATAAAAATTGAACATAAATAGGTTTAATAAACACAAACTAGCACCTCTATTTGTCAAGATCACATTTTATAAGATAAATATAAATTAATACAATAACTAATATGAAAAATACCTACTTCTACTCCAAACAAGACAACACTACGGACTCCAGGAATTTCTGCTAATGCTGCTTCTACTTCTGGTATTACCATTGAAAATTTAGTCTTCGGAAGTACCAGTTTAACACCTGTTAAATCAATTTCTTGTACAGTACTGCCAAGACCTTTGGGGTACTGTTCTGTTACGATAACTGGAATTCCTAAAATCCGTGCCCCTTGTAGCTGCAAAAAAAAAAAAAAATTATTTTCCCAAAGAGACATATTATGCCTCATCTAAAAAGAATAGAAATTTAATACATAACACAAATTATTTTTTAAACCTACCAATCTTTGTCCTACACTAATGATATCACCAAAATACTTGATAGCTGGTCTGAATCTTTCTTGCATATCACAACAAAAAAATACAGTGCTTGAAGGTGTAAGATTTCCCAGTGTGGTGAGCTGGAAAAAGAAAAGAGGAGAAAAAAATGAGCAGTTCATTTTTGAATTTTAATTCTGGGATATATTCATTAATAAATTTTTAAAGTTCAAAACTTAAAGTAGGTAATGAGGTGAATTAAAAATGAAAGACAAAAACAGAAAAGTGGCCATTTGAAATGAACTGTGACAGAGCAAGAAGTGCTTAGAAAAGTGAAAGAAAACCAGAAAAATGTTGTTTTGCTAATGAACACACAAAATGGAATTATAAAAACTAGAAACTTTTTAATATTAAAATTTGTGCCCTAAGTGACCCCATTGTTTTCAGTCTGGCTTGTCTTCTGGTATGTACCTAGCATTAATCAGTCTGTTTGGAGAGGCGTCAGTCAGTCTTCAGCAATGAACCTTGATCCCATTTCCTACCAGAGAATCAGCACAAGGCAATTTTCTTCCCATTCCCCTGACCTCTAGTCTCATTTCCCCATGATGAGGCAATGCAGAAGGAGATGGCCCAATGGTCCATCATCTTTTAGAAATATACATCTTCCTAGAGAATAAACTTGTCTCTGAGATAACACTAGACCATGCCCCCCCCTTTTTTTGCTTTTTGGAGGGCAATTGGGGTTAAGTGACTTGCTGAAGGTCACACGGCTAGTTTTTTTTTTTGTGTTAAGTGTCTGAGGCCAGATCCGAACTCAGGTCCTTCTGACTCCAGGGCCGACACTCTACTCACTGGGCCACCTAGCCGCCCCAAGACCATCCCTTTTTAAAAGACCTGTACCTATCAGAATTTATCTTTCCTGTATTAGAAAAACTGTCTTTAAAAAATAGCTGTCAGTTTGTGGCCCTCTTTGGCCCTTGTGGCCATCCCATCAATGTGTTTTTACCTTGGTGTTTTTAAATAAATTCCTTTTAATTTTCTCTACCTGAGTTTTCCTTCTTTAATGAGGGAGAACAAAGATTTCCTTTAACATTAAAAAAAAATGCAACTTTTAGGAAGATAGCAATGGAAGAAATAAAAGTTTTTAATCAATGTTGCTTCACTTTTGAAAGAAACATCTTACTATTGCTAAATGACCTGTAACACAACACGAGAACAAAAGTCTAAAGCATTATCTCTGTTCTTTAATATGTATTAGGACAATGTGGAAATCCAATGAATTAAGTTTTTTTTTTAAATTACACTGCCTTATTTGATATTGTCACATTTAACAATAGATTCCACTAAGGGAAACTACAAGAGTTCCGGTCAATTGAGCCTTTAAGGAGGGTATGTTCTTATTTATTTTTTTTCAGTCACATCAGACTCTGTGCAACCCCATTTGGGGTTTTTCTTGGTAAAGATACTAGCATGGCATGACAGATCATTTTACACATGAGGAAACTGAGACAAGTAAGGTTGATGACTTGCCCAGGGTGACATAGCTAGCAAGTACCTGAGGCCAAATTTGAACTCAGATCTGGCACTGTGCCACCTAGTTGACCAGGAAGAAAGCATTTGATAATTGCCAAGTTTTTGTACTGAAGGGTTATCTCAAGGATTAAGATTGGGTGGTGAATACAACTTTTACAATTACCTTGAATAACAACACACATTAATTTACACTGAAGTTTATAGAGTACTTTATAGAGTTTATAGAGTACTTTCTTCACAATATCTTTATGAATTGAGTCAATAACCCCTCAGACATATATTCCACAAAACTTTCTTAATTATCCTGTTTCCGCACAAAAAGGTTTTTTCAACTTTATCCTCTAATTAGAATGTAACATGGAATTTATTTGTCCTGTTTGTGGTAATAATGCTATTTATTAAAAACTTAAAGAGTGGTGCAGCTAGGTGGCACAGTGAATAGAGCACCGGCCCTGGAGTCAGGAGGACCTGAGTTCAAATTTGGCCTCAGACACTTAACACAAAAAAACTAGCTGTGTGACCTTGGGCAAGTCACTTAAGCCCAATTGCCCTTTACAAAAAGCAAAAAAAAAACTTAAAGGGTACAAGCATTACCATAATAATCTTTATTCTCTGTATATATAAGATACTCAAGAGTCATATGATTCATATGAATGAACAGAATTCTAGATTTAATATAAAAAACAAACAAAATCGGATAAAATTAGATGGCTGCAAATGTAAAAAGGCCACACATGTATTTTTTTTTTTTAAATCAAGTACACAGTATAGGGGAGAGGAAGATAGAGCTAGGCTAGACAATACTTAATGTGAAAGGCAATAGGAGTAACTGTAGGAAAATGAAGGTATGTAAAGGAACTTCAAACATTCACAAACAACTCAGTAAAGTTCTAAAAATGCCATGGAAGGAACAATTAGACAAAGAAAAGAAAATTAGATAAAGAAAAGCAAGGGGAAACTCAAGTAAGCTTTTGTATGAACTCTAAAAGTGAATAAAAAGAATGTCAGAATCTTGCAGAACCTCTAAAGACAAGCCTGGGTACTCCTTCACTAGTCCAAGTTCTCAGAGAAATGAAGGTCCTTCCAACAAGGACTACAATAGCACCAGGAAGAAACGAAAGAAAAGATACAAAACGGAAAAGATATATAGGAAGGTAAAAGGACAAGGAGAACTATACCTTAACCCAGACAGTGAGTGGTAAACCCTAACTTAAGAATTGAACTTACTGAAAATTAGAATGGGATAAACAGAGACATCAGTCATTTACTGAAACAAGAGAATTGTACAAACATTGACATTTCTGATTGTCCATTAGGCAATAATATTAAAATGTTAACTCCCTTGGCATCTGTACTCCTAATTTTCCCTACTTCAACACCATGGCTCTATGTCACCTGGAACCTCCCTCTCTGCCTAGAGCTTCCTAACTCAGGAATACCCATCTACCAATGAAGCTTCCTCCTCTTAGGACCTCTGTTTTAGAGAGAGACTCAGGCCAGGAAACTTTTGTTTCCTTTCTAGCTGTGCTACTAATTTTCAACACCATGCCCCTACATGTGCACCTTTATTTCTTCACACATATGTACTATGCTTTTCTGGTCCCTTTTGTGTGTTATATTCCCCCAGAATGTAAGCTCCTTAAGTGCAGCGATTGTCTTTCTTTTTGCTTGTATTTTCATCACTGGCATTTAGCACAAAGCCTGACATATAGTAAACATCTAATAATTGTCTCTTGCCTAGCCTTGCCTTGTCTTAAAACAAAATCAAAAGGGGGGGGGGGGAAGAAAGGGAGGGGAGAGAGAGAGAGAGTCTATGCAAGAATCCCTTCAGATACTTTACATCATAGAGAAAGTTAAATCAGATAACAAAAGTCCTGGGAGTGGTTTTGTTCACTTTTGATAGTCTCAGGAGAAGGAAAAGACAGAGAAAGGGGAAAATACTGAGGAAAAGAAAGTAGGAGGAATCAAATGGAATATTTCTATCACCTTGTTTCAATTCAAATCTGGCCTCAGACACAACACAAAAACTAGCCATGTGACCTTGGGCAAGTCACTTAACCTCAATTGCCCTACCTTTCCCAAGTAAAAAATAAGACCAATATTGTTACCAAGATTTCCCCCATATCCTCCTCTCCCCAATGGTCCAAATGTAAGTCAAGACAATCCCTTGACACAGTAAATTACCACACCCTGTGATGCTGTGCAGATCATACTGAGACATGGGTTGGGGAGATAAGAAGACATCAACAGAAACCAATTTCCACTATGTCCTTGTTGCATATCCTTACTATGTTAGAGCCAAGTTAACTTTTTTTTTTGCTTAGTGCATTTTGTCTCATCATCAAACCTAAACTAAAAAAGTACTTGGTGACAAGTCTGCCACTAAATTTTAGTGTATTTGGTAACAGATCAGATATCATTGTTGCTCAAATCATGACTGAATTGGAAGAAGAGTATTGCAAGTCTGGAGGGTGGGACCATCAGAATAATGGCAAGAGCCCTTCTAAGACATTTATAGGAAATTCTCTCAACGGAGATGAGCTGGATCCTGCGCATATCAAGCTATTAGCTCAGTGGGTGTTGGGAGAAGCTGTGAGAGGATAAAGCATGAAATCCAGAATATCATTGTTGTTAACTATCCTGCAGAGACTAGACTGCCAGCATAATAAGATTGAAAGTGAACTTAACCACCACATTCAGAAACTAGAGCAAAGTTCTCTGATTTTAGGGATTGTTCAAAGAATGTTGAGAAACAAATAACAGCAGCTGCAAAAACAAAGATTTCTTGACAAGACTGAGGACTGATGAGCCACAGATAAAGAGACCAGAATACACTCTCCAACCCAGAAGTTCCGGTTTTGATGCATCACGCTGAGATCAAAGAAATCCAAAGAATGAGAATGAAGTAAGAAACCTAGGAACTTCAAATGGTGGTTTAAAAAAAAAAGAAATTACTTTTCCTGGGAGGAAGGTGATTTCCTCCACTGAGGAAATATGTCAGTAGGCCTTCACCACCAAGGAACTGGGTAGGTTGCATGAGAAGTTCAAGCATGATAAATTGCTGGGAGCCAATGTTGAGACTTTCTCTGCAGCTGAGTTCCAGAGATTTAGTGAGCTCTCTGAGAACTTATTATTATAGTCAGAAAAATCAGATATTGGCTCCAAATGAAGATCAATCATCTCCCCTCACCCCCCCCCCCATTTTTAGGTTATTTGAGATGAATTAGTCACACCTGGTCCCATAAACAAGCATTCCTATTGTAGCTAGTCACCTGATGGGGATCTTCAAGAGAGGGCATGAAATACCTAAAGGACATGAGTTTTAGATTGGATCTATACACATTCACATTGCTTCATAAACTGTATAACTGGCCTCCCAGGCACTTAGATCCTACCTTCTGGGTGCAATCTCCTACAGGATACCTTCAGATTTTAGCTCTAGGTTTTCCCTAGCACACAACTATGCAGATGTAGGCTAAGCAACTGGTGAAGTGTAAACAGTAAATTGAGGCAGCTGTGAATTGTGCAAATATTGCTATCAGAGTAAACAGGCACTCTGGGAATGAGGGGAGGAGTCCTAACACCTACTCCTCAGCTGGATAAATGAACAGAGAACAATGACATCCCCTCCTGAAGGAAGCTTTGGGTATGGCTCTGGAAACATGGGGCAAACAAGAAAGCAATAAATGGTTGGCTTATGGGGTGCTAATAAAACCACACAGCATAATTCAATTCTAGGACAGCAGAGACCCTTCAGTACTAAGGGAAGCTACAGAGGAGAGGCCATGGAGGAATTATGGGCTTTCAGGACACAGTGCCTGCGCAGGCCCTTTCAGTAACATCAATACATGGTATAGGGGTAGCGGTGAATGGAAATCCTTAAAGTTACCCAAACCACACCACTTAGTTAAGAATAAAGAAGATAAAGTGGGAGCTGGGGAAAGAGAGAGTGAAAGATATTTCTTCTCTAGTGAGGGAGATGAAGAAAGGTGTTAAAACAGATTTGTTTAAACTTTGTTACAAACAACTCCCTTTACAACTTTTTGTGGCCTGTGAAGAAAGCAGATGGTACCTGAGCAGGACTGCAAGGAGCTGAGCAAAGTCATTACACCAACACTATAGGTGGTGTGGATCTCATCAATGTTACAGTCTAGATAGCCCAGGCCCAGGGTAAAGGGTATGGTGTTTTTGGCATTAGTTAGAGCAGCATTTCATCACTTGGGAAGAAATCCAATAATTTTTTCTTTGAAATAGTATTTTATTTTTTCCAAGGACATGTACAGTTAGTTTTCAAAATTCACTTTTTATAAAGTTTTGAGTTCCAAATTTTTTTCTCCCTCCCTCCCTTCCAAACCCCTCCCCAAGACAGTAAGCAATATGATATAGGTTATGCATGTACAATCATGTAAACATATTCCCATATTAGTCATGTTGTGAAAGAAGAAACAGAACAGAAGGGAAAAGCCACAGGGGTAAAAAAAAAAAAAAAGTGAAAAGAGTATGCTTTGATCTGCATTCAGACTCCATGGATCTTTTTCTGGAGGTGGATAGTATTTTCTATCTTGAGTCTTTTGGAACTGCCTTAGATCACTTAAATTGCTGGGAAGAGTTAAGTCTATGAAAATTGGCCATCAAACAATGTTGTTCCTGTGTACAATATTCTCCTGGTTCTGCTCAATTCACTCAGCATCAGTTCATACACGTCTTTCCAGGTTTTTCTGAAGTCTTCCTGCTCATCACTGTAGCACAATAGTATTCCATTCCATTCATATACCACAACTTGTCCAGCTATTTCCCAATTGATGGGATCCCCTCAATTTCTAATTCTTTGTGACCATATAAAGAGCTGCTATATATATTTTTGTGCATGTAAACCCTTTTCCCTTTTTAATGATCTCTTTGGGATACAGACCTAGTATTGTTGGGTCAAAAGGTGTGCAGAATTTGATTACTTTTGGGCAAAATTCCATATTGCTCTCCAGAATGGTTGAATCAGATCACAACTCCACCAATAATGCATTAGTGTCCCAATTTTCCCATGTTTTCTCCAACATTTATTATCATTTTCCTTTTCTGACATATTAGCCAATCTGATAGTTGTGAGGTGATACTTCAGAGTTGTTTTAATTTGAATTTCTCTAATAAATTATTTAGATCATTTTTAAAATATGACTATAGATAGGTTTAATTTCTTCATCTGAAAACTGCCTGTTCATATCCTTTGGCCATTGATCAATGGGGAATGACTTGTATTCTTTTTTTTTTTTTTAAAAAGCAATTGGGGTTAAGTAAGTTGCTCAAGGTTACCTGGCTAGTCATTATTTATGCGTGGGTGCTCATTTTCTGAGGCCGGATCTGATCTCGGGTCATCCAAACTCCGAGGCCGGCACTCTTACTCACTGCGCCACCTAGCCGCCCCTTTAGGGCAATTGGGGTTAAGTAACTTGCCCAAGGTTACACGGCTAGGTTTTTTTTTTGTTTTCGCGGATTAAGTGTCAGAGGCCGGCTCCGAACTCAGGTCCTTCTGATTCCAGGGCCGGCGCTCTATTCACTGCGCCACCTAGCCGCCCCAATGACTTGTATTCTTACAAATTTGACTCAGTTCTTTATATATTTTAGAAATCAGAGACACTGGCTATAAAAATTGTTTCCCATCTTTCTGCTTTCCTTCTAATTTTGGCTGTGTTGGTTTTGTTTGTTGAAAATTTTTTTAATTTAATGTAATCAAAATTTTCAATTTTTCATTGAAAATGTCCTCTATTTCTTTTTTGGTCATAAATTCTTCCCTTCTCCATAGATCTGACAGGTAAACTATTCCTGGCTGTCTTAATTTGCTTAGGGTATCGCCCTTAATGTCTAATTTGGCCATTTTGACCTTAACTTGGCATATGGTATGAGATGTTCGTCTATGCTGAGTTTCTGCCATACTCTTTTCCAGGTCTCCCAGCAGTTTTTGTCAAATATGAGTTCTTATCCCAGAAACTAGGGTCTTTGATTTTATCAAACAGGACATTACTATCGTCATTTACTACTGTATCTTGTGTACCTAATCTATTCCACTGATCTACCACTCTAGATCTTAGCCAGTACCAAATAGTTTTGATGACTGCTGCTTTATGGTATAGTTTTAGATCTGGTACGATCTGGCCATGCTCCTTTTCAAGTTTTTTAAAATTATTAATTCCCTTGATATTCTTGACCTTTTGTTCCTCTAGATGAATTTCGTTATTTTTTTTCTACCTCTATAAAATAATTTTTAGGTAGTCTGATTGGTATGGCACTGAAT
Source organism: Gymnobelideus leadbeateri (assembly GCA_011680675.1). Lineage (NCBI taxonomy): Eukaryota > Metazoa > Chordata > Mammalia > Diprotodontia > Petauridae > Gymnobelideus > Gymnobelideus leadbeateri. Next base: position 629,374 of record WOXC01005613.1, on the reverse strand, counting down.
AAGTAAATTAATTTAAGCAGAATTGTCATTTTTTATTATATAACTTCTGCCTACTCATGAGCAATTGATATTTTTCCAGTTGTTTAGATCTGGCTTTATTTGTGTGAAAAAAGTGTTTTGTAATTATGTTCATATAGTTCCTGGGTTTGTTTTGGCAAGTGGATTCACAAATATTTTATATTGTCTAGTTATTTTAAATGGAATTTCTCTTTCTATCTCTTGATGCTGGGCTTTGCAAGTAATATATAGAAATGCTTACTAGTTACATGGATTTATTGTTTATCCTGAGACTTTACTAAAGCTGTTAATTATTTCAAGTAGTTTTTTAGTTGATTCTCTAAGTACACCATCATACCATCTACAGAGAATAATAGTTTTGTTTCCTCATTACCTATTCTAATTCCTTCTATTTCTTTTTCTCCTTTTATGGCTAAAGCTAACATTTTTAGTAACATTGAATAATAGTAGTGATAATGGACATCTTTGTTCCACCCATGATCTTACTGGGAAGGCTGTTAGCTCATCTCCATTATAGATAATGCTTACTAAAGGTTTTAGATGGATACTATTTATCATTTTAAGGAAAGGTCCATTGATTCCTATGCTTTCTAGTGTTTTTAATAGGAATGGGTGCTATATTTTGTCAAAAGCTTTTTCTGCATCTACCAAGGTAATAATACGATTTCCGTTGGTTTTATTATTGAAATAGTCAATTATGCTAATAGTTTCCTAATGAACCAGTCCTACATTCCTGGTATATATCCTACCTGGTCATAGTGGTGATAAATTGTTGTAATCTATTTTCTCATCAGTATTCATTAGGGAAATTAGTTATAATTTTCTTTCTCTGTTTTGGCTCCTCTTGATTTAGGTATCAGCACCATATTTGTGTCATAAAAGGAATCTGATAAGACTCTTTCTTTGCCTATTCTTCCAAATAGCTTATACAGTAATTGGAATTAATTGTTCTTTAAATGTTTGGTAGAAATCACTTGTAAATCCATTTGGCTCTAGAGATTTTTTCTTAGAGAGTTCAATGATGGCTTGTTCAATTTCTTTTTCTAAAATGGGTTTAAGTGTTTTATTTGCTCTTCTGTTAAAAGTAATTTATATTTTTGTGAATATTCATCCATTTCACTTAAGATTATCAGATTTCTTGGCATACAGTTGGGCAAAATAGCTCCTAATTATTGCTTTAATTTTTTCTTCATTGGTGGTAAATTCACTCTTTCCATTTTTCATACTGGTAATTTGGTTTTTTTCTATTTTTCTTTTTTCTCTTTTTTTAAATTACTGAAACTTAAAAGAAAAAGAAACATTATAAACTTAAATACTAAAACCTAAATACATAAGAGAAGAAAAAAAGTATGTTATGTGCACAGTAAAACACAAAAGAGGATTCAAAATATATAGCAATAAATTTCCATTTCAAGAAAGCCTATATAATAAATACTACACATTGTGTTGAGAGCTGTCCATGTTTTCTTTGCTTCCTTGTTCGTTTTCTTGTGTTCTCTGCTGTGCACTTTTTATTTTGTTATTTTTTTTCTCCTTTTCTCCCCTTATGCTCCAGAAGGCTACATAAATATATAGATATGAATATACTTATACACACACACACACACACACACACACACACACACACACACACACACATATATATATATATATATATATATATATATATATATATATATATATATTTCACTTTTCCTTACAAATTCTACTTCTGATTCTTGGTTTTTATGTTTGTGCATATCTCTTATTTCCTATCTCTCCTGAGTCCTGTACTTTACTTCTACCTCTATCTTGCCCTCTTATTACTTGACTTAGCCCCTCTTCAAGGATCTTTCCCTTGTCCTCCCATTCCCATTAATCTAAACACCCTTCTATACTCCAACTTTTAACCTAGTCCCTCACCCTTCCCTCTAGGGATCACTCCCTTATCCTCTCCCCCCTCCCTATCCCCTTGGCCTTTTATTTCTTTCTGAATTTAGAAGACTTTAATACTTTTCTAGCTAAATATGTATTGTTCCCTCTTAAACCCATTCCTGATGAAAGTAGGTTTCCAAAACTAACAGGCCTCCTCCCCCATCTAATTTCTCTGTGTCAGTTCTTCCTCTTGAAGCTCATTTGTATTAAAAAAATTATTCTTTTTAGCTATTCTTAAATGGCTTTAGTTCTCAAAGTAATATCATACTCAAGTCTACCCCAATCTTTCTTCTGAATTACCCAATTATTAATAACAATCTTAGACATATGTTTCACATTTTACATACATAAAAGGTAAATGGTCTGTCCTTATTGAGTCCCTTGTTATTAGTCTTTTGATATGTACCTTATATTTCTCTTGGCTGCCATATATCAAATTTTCTATTAGGTTCAGGTTTGTTTGTTTTTAACAAAGTCCTGAAAGTCTGACAGTTCATTAAATATCCATTTTTTTCCATTCAGGATTATGCTTAGCTTTGCTGGATACTATATTTTGGCTAGAACCCCAGTTCTTTTGCTCTTCAATATATAGTGTTCCAAGACCTTGTTCTTGGACTTTCCAAGTTCCAAGTCTTTTAGTGTCACCACTGCTGGGTCTTATGTGATTCTAACTGTGGCAATGTCATGTTTAAATTATATTTCTTCTTGTTGTTCATAATATTTTATCCTTGAGCTGGGGGTTTCAGAATTTGACTATAATATTCCTATGGGTTTTCCTCATAGGATCTCTTTCAGGTGGTGATTGGTAGATTTTTTCTATTTATACTTTCCCCTCTTGTTCTAATGCTTCACGACAATTTTCTTTAATTATTTCTTGTATTATTATATCAAGATTCTTCTTTTTTTATCATAGTTTTCAAGTAGTCTGATTATTCTTATGTTTGCTCTTCTTGATCTGCTCTCCAGATCAGCTATTTTCTTATGAGATGTTTCACATTCTCTTCTATTTTTTCATTCTTCATATTTTGCTTTATTTTTTCTTGATTTCTTATAACTTTGTTGGCTTCTACTTGCACTCTTCTGATTTTCAAGGAGTTGTTTTCTTCCTTAAGATTTTGTATCTCCTTTTCTAATTGGTTGACTTTCTTTTCATAATGTTGTTTTTCTTGGATTGTCATTTTTTTTTTTTAGTTTTTCCTCAATCTCTCTCATTTGAGTTTTAAAGTTTTTTTTTTAAGTTCTTTTATGAATTCTTTTTGAGCAGGTAACCATTTGGTGTTACTCTTTGGGGTAGAAGAGGATTTCTTTGCTTCAGTATCCTCCTCTGAAGATGAGCCCTGGTCTTCTCTATTCCCATAGTAACTCTCTATGTTTGGATTCTTTTTCCTTTGCCTGTGCATCTTTTTTAAATTTTGTGATAATTTGCTTTTTATAATCACATTAAGTCATGGAGGCTAGGTGATGCAGTGAATAGAGCACCGGCCATGGAGTCAGGAGCACCTGAGTTCAAATCCAGTCTCAGACACTTAACACAAAAATTAGCCGTGTGACCTTGGTCAAGTCACTTAACCCCAATTGCCCTCCAAAATGCAAAAAACAAAAACATATAATCACATTAAGTCATGGGAGATGGGAGGTGGTGCCTCTAGCCTCTGATCCTCCTTCAGTTCAGAACCAAGACTTCCAGTCTCCTGTAAGTGCCCATAGCCAGTAGCATCCCTGTTCCACTGCTTCTGCACTCACTTGCCATGTGCTGGTTCTTCTCACCCCTGATGATGTCTCCATAGTACAGCTGGGTCTAGCGTTCCTTGCCAGCAGAGGTTCCTTCGATCTTCCCCAGTTCAAATGCCCAACACTCCTCATTGTCTAGCGGATAAAAGTTCCTGCAGCTGGGACTGAGGCAGCCTTCTAATCAAACTAACCCCAGGGGCTGCTGCTTGTTGTTTAGCCAACTGAATGTATATGTTATTCACTCTTTGAGTCAAATCTGATGAGAGTAAGGTTCAAACAACACTTATTCCCTTCCTTTTTTCCCCTCTACTGTAATAGGTCTTTCATGTCTCTTCATTTAATATAATTAATCCCATTCTGCCTCTCCCTTTCCTCTTCTTCCACTACAATACCTTTTGTGCCCCAAATAATTTTTTTTAATCATCACATCAAAGTCAACTATACTGTGTAATCCTGACTGTGGTTCCTTGATATTTGAATTGTTTCTGGCTGATTGCAGTATTTTCTCCTTCACCTAATAATTCTGGAATTTGGCTACAGTATTCCTTGGAGTTCTCATTTTGGGATCTCTTTCAGGAGGTGATCAATAGATTTTTTTCAATAACTATTTTACCCTCTGATTCTAAGATATCAGGGCAGTTTTCCTTGAGCATTTCTTGAAAGATGCTGTCCAGGCCCTTTTTTTTGCTCATGGCTTTCAAGTAGTCCAATAATTCTTAAATTGTCTCTCCTGGAATCTATTTGCCAGGTGAGCTGTTTTTTCAATGAGGTATTTTACATTTTCTTCTATTTTTTTCTTTTGTTTGACTTATTCTTGATATCTCATAGAGTCACTAATTTCTACTTGCCCAAGTCTAATTTTTAACAAATTATTTTCTTCAGTTAGTTTTTGTACCTCCTTTTCTATTTGGCCAATTCTACTTTTAAAGGAGTTCTTTTCTTCAGATTTTTTTTTTCTATTTCACCAATTCTATTTTTTAAGGAGTTATTTTCTTCAGTCAGTTTTTGTGCTTTCTTTTCCAACTGTTGAGTCTTTTTCCATAATTCTCTTGCGAAACTCTCATTTCTTTCCCCAGTTTTTCTTTTACCTCTCTCACTTGATTTTAAAAATCCTTTTTGAGTTCTTCCAAGATGAATTTTTGGGTTTGAGGCCAATTCATATTCCCCTTTGAGGCTTCAGATGTAGACATTTTAACACTGTTGTCCTCTTCTGAGTTTATGTTTGTATCTTCTCTGCTGCCATAGTAGTTTTCTATAGCCATGGCTCTTTTTTGTTTTTTTGCTCATTTTTAAAAGTTAAATGTGCTTAGAAGCAGCTAAGTGGTGCAGTAAAGAGGGCACTGGCCTTCTGGTCAGGAGGATCTGAGTTCAAATTAGGCCTCAGATTTTTTATATTTACCAGCTGTGTGACCTTGGGCAAGTCACTTAACCCCAACTTCCCTGCTTTCCTCCCTCCAAAAACATACACACAAAAAATGTGCTTGCCCTCTCAGGAGGGGCAGAAGAAATGGAGAGTATTTGGAACTCAAAATTAAAAAAAAGTAATCTTCAAAATTGTTTTTACATGCAATTGGGAAAAATAACAAGAAAAAAACAAAAGGAACTAGCAAGGAAATAAATTTTGGACCTGATGGATTGATTTGCAGGATAATTCTAGCAAACTTTTAAAGAAGAGTTATTATTCTTCTTTAATAATAATTACAAATATTTATTTAATAATAATTACAAATTATTCTCAAAAATTGATAAGGAAAAGGGCAGCTAGGTGGGGCAGTGAATAGAGCACCGGCCCTAGAGTCAGGAGGACCTGGGTTCAAGTCTGACCTCAGATACTTAACACACAAAAAACCCTAACTGGCCATGTGACCTTGGGCAAGTCACTTAACCCCAATTGCCCTACCTCCCCCTGCTCCAAAAAAAATTGATAAGGAAAGAACTCTACCAGTACCCTTTGATGAGACAAATATAGTATAAAGGAACAGTGAAGATCTATATGAACTGACGAATACTAAAGTAAGTAGAGACAAGAAAACAACATTCAGAGTAACCAGAACAGTGTAAATGGGAAGATCAGTGACACCAAACAAAGGAGAGTAAGTATAACAAAATTATGAAGATTGAAGCAGGACACGAATGAAAAGACAGGAAACTTCCTTCCATTCATGGAACTGGGTTGTTAGAATTTTTTCATGAATTGATCATTTGTGCTGATTTTTTTTTCCTCTCTAAAAAATGCTATTTGTCATATGAGATGTCTCTCAGAGTGGAAGAGGGAAAGATAGATGGGACACTGTGGTATATAAGAGATAGAAATATCAATAAAAACTTTTAAAAGAAAAATAAAAGTTAAGCTGGGCTCCTGGGATACAAGGGTTACTGTCCCCAGCTTCTTGTGTTGGGGGCCAGGGGCCTGGTCACTGGATTTCCTCAGATGCTGGCAGCTTGCTCACTGTGCTGGGGTGGCTCAGCCTAGTCATTCCCATTGGGTCCAGGGGTGGTAGTTTGCCATCTGCCTCACAGTTGGCCTGCTGTATCACTGGTCTGCTGAGCCAGGATGGTGGGGCCTCGGGTGATGATCTGTGCTATGGCTAAGAGCCTCCCACTGGCTTACCTGGATACCTCCTGTGCTGGGCTCCACTCCTTCTAAGTTATCTTGGGCTAGAAAATTGTTTCACTCTTTCTGTGGATTCTGTCATTCTAGGATTCTTTAGAGGCTTGATTTAACATAGTTTCCGAGGGAAACTGGGAAGAACTCAGGCAGCTTCCTGGCTTCTCTCTACCATCTTGGCTCCATGCCCACCCTACACATTTTTTAATATAAAAAATTAACAACTATAACAGAAGTATTATTCACTGTCCTGTGGCCCTGATGTTCCTGGTGCTACTCCCATTCATTGTCACCATCTTACATCAGCAGAAGAATATGTGACTACCTAAAACAGAAGGGTCATCATTTGTGCTATGTCTCTGATATTTGTGATGCTCCTCTGGTTTATCATCACCATCATGCTTTATAAGACCCACTATGAACTGCAAAGATTTGTTATCACTCACCACATGGACCAGAATATTGAGATCTAAGACTTGGTCCTTCCAATAGGAATACTTTAGGATTGCTAGCTTTTGTCTTCCTCAACATTTTTCTCTTTCTTCTTTTTCTTTATGATGATTCTTTTGGAAGCTCTATGTTGTTTTTTTTCTTTTTCATTTCCCCTTAATACTGCTTATGACGGGAGGATTTGTCCAGTAAGAGCCCTGATAGCATTTAATGGTAGAAGGTATTCTAGAAAATCCTTAGCACCTAGCCACCATGAGGGTGGTATGTGATAGCATCAATATCTACTAAGACTTTTCCTTTCTCTCCAATTGGCCTAGGCTGGAGCAAACCTCAAGCTGTGCCTCTTGTGATGCAGTTTTCTGGTGACCTGTATCTGACATGGCTTTCTGGTCACCTAGGGGCATATAGGTCTCACCCAAATGGCCCCGACTCTCCTTTGACTTGGTGGGTGTCTGAAGACCATGCCAGTCATCATGCCTTACAGAAGTTATATTCCACTGTATCCTTGTTGCATGTCCTTACTATGTTAGGGCTAAGCAAACCTCCTATCAACTGTTCAGTGAATTGGAAGTGCCTCATTTTGTCCCAACATCAAACCAGAACTAAGAGGATGTTTAAATCAGGCCCACTCCTAACAACTTAGAATAACAAAACAAGAAACAGACTATTTAAATAACTGAACAGTAAGTCAAAGAATATTTATTGTGCTCACTACATGCCAGGCATTGTGCTAAGCAATGGGGATTTTTTTTAAAAGGAAGGGGATGAAACATCTCTTGCTCAAAAAAATATTCTAATGGGGAAGACAAATGTAAATAAATAGCTGGGTACATAGAAGAAAAATACAGAGAAGGCATAGGTAAGTATAAAGAAGTCATTCTAATTAAATTAGAAAAGACGTGCATTTGCAGCTAGAGGGTGAGGGGGCTGAGAAAGGTCTTCTCGAGAAAGGGAGGATGTGAGCTACTTCTGTAAGGAAGGCAAGGAAACTCAGAGGCAAAGGGGAAGGGGAAGAGCATTCCAAGCATGGGGGACAGCAACATCAAAGGCACAGCACCAGGACATGAAGAACTGAAAGTAAGCCAATATAAGTCCAGGAGAAGGGTAAAGGGTAAAGAAGGCTGGAAAGATAGAAAAGGGTCATGTCACAAAGCACTTTAAGAGCCAAAAAGATTATTATATATTTTATCCTGGAGTTAATAGATCCATGGAACTCACCAAGCAGGAAGACCAGTTATACTCACTCCTTAGACAGGAAAATGACCTTTCCATCTTAGAGAAGGATGAAATTGAGTATCAAGAGATTTGAGGCAAGGTTGAATCAAGATGGCAAAGTAAAGGCAGGGACTCACCTGAACTCTTCCTAATTTCCCTCAAAATGATGTCAAAGTAATGCCTCAAAATAAATTCTGGAGTGACAGAAGCAACGAAAGGACAAAGTGAAACAATTTTCCAGTCCAAGGCAACTTAGAAAATCAGCAGGAAAGGCCTGTCTCACTGGGGTGAGATCTGAATGCTGTCTGACCCAGCAAGCCGTGCCCTGGCAAGTCACTGAGAAGGTAGGCTCTAGGAATGACATCACTGGATTACCTAAAAACCATGATCAGAAAAAGAACCTAGGCATCATACTGCAAGAAATTATCAAGGAAAACTGCCTTGATATCACAGAACCAGAGAGTAAAAGAAATTGAAAAAAATCCACTGATTGTCTCCTGAAAGAGACCCTAAAATGAAAACTCTCAAGAATATTATGACTAAATTCCAGAGTCCCCCAGTCAAGGAGAAAACACTTCAAGCAACAAGAAAAAAAAATGCAAATACTAAAGAGTCATAGCATAACACAAGTTTTAGCAGGGATTGGAATATGATATTCCAGAGGGCAAAGCAGCTAGTATTTCAACCAAGAACCAAATTACAACCCAGCAACACTGAGTTGGGTTCAAGGGAAAAAAATAATACTTAATGAAATTAAGGACTTTTAAGCATTCATGATAAAAAGACTAGAGCTGAATAAAAAATTTGATTTTCAAATATAAGACTCAAGAGAAGTATAAAAAGGTAAGCAGGAAAGAGAAATCATAAGGAATCACTAATGTTTACATTCCTATATGGAAAAAATAATACTTGTAAACTCCTAAGACTTTTATCATTATTAGGACAATTAGAAGGAGTGTACATAGACTTAGGTGTGATTGACTATGATGGGATGATAGTAAAAAAAAAAAAATTTAAGGGGTTAAAGAAAGGGAGGAACTGGGAGAAGAGAAAAGGTAAAACAAAATAAATTATCTCACATAAAAGAGGCATGAGGAAGCCTTTACAGTGGAGGGAAAAACAGAGGGATGTTAGAATGTGCTCGAACTCTTATCAGAATTGGCTCCAAGAGGGAACAGCATACACACTCTGTTGGGTACAGAAATCTATCTTACCCTATAAGGAAATAGGAGGGGAGGGAAATATGAGAAGTAGGGCTCATAGAAGGTGGCATATATCGGGGGAGGCAGTGGTCAGAAGCAAAACACTTTTGAGCAGTGACAGGGTGAAGGTAGGAGGGAGGGAAAGAGAGAGAGAGAAGGGAAGGATAACAGGGGGGAAAGGAGGATGGAGAGAAATACACAATTAGTAATCAAAACTGAATGAGCATGGGACAAACTCACCCATAAAACAGAAGCAGACAGCAGAGTGAATTAAAAAACAGAATCCTATAATATGTTATTTAAAAAAAATACACTTGATGCAGAGACACACAGAGAGTAAAGGTAAAAGGATGAAGCAAAATATATTATGCTTCAGCTGAAGTAGAAAAAAAAATAGCAGGGGTAGCAATCTCAGATAAAGCAAATGCAAAGCTAGATCTAATTTTAAAAGATGAGCAGGGAAATGACATTTTGCTAAAAGGTGCCACAGATAATGAAATAATATTAAAACTAAATATATAAGCATCAAACGGTATAGCCACCAAATTCATAAATGAAAGGTCAAATGAGTTACAAGGAGGAAACAGTTAAACAATGTGAGTGGGGGACATCAACTTTCCACTCTCAGAACTAGATAATTCTAATCATAAAAGAAACAGGAAAGAAGTTAAGGAGATGAATAGAATTTTAGAAAAGTTAGATATGATAGATCTCTGGAGAAAACTGAATCGAAATAGAAAGGAATATAACTTTTTTTCTCAGCAATACATGGCACCTACACAAAAACTGACCATGTGTTAGTGCATCAAAACCTCACAACCAAATGCAGAAAAGCAGAAATATTAAATGCATGCTTCTCAGATCATAATGCAACAAAAATTACATTCAACAAAGGACTGTAAAAACAGATTAAAAATTAATTGGAAGGGGCGGCTAGGTGGCACAGTGAATAGAGCGCCGGCCCTGGAATCAGAAGGACCTGAGTTCGGAGCCGGGCTCAGAAAATGAGCACCCACGCATAAATCAAATGACTAGCCGTGTAACCTTGAGCAAGTTACTTAACCCCAATTGCTTTTAAAAAAAAAAAAATTAATTGGAAAGGGTGGCTAGGTGGTGCTGTGAATAGAGCACCGGCCCTAGAGACAGGACTTGAGTTCAAATCCGGCCTCAGACACTTAACACAAAAAACTAGCCATGTGACCTTGAGCAAGTCACTTAACCCCAAATAGCCCCCCAAAAAGCAAAAAAAAATTTTTTTAATTGGAAACTAAATAATCTAATCCTAAAGAATGAGTGCATCAAAGAACAAAGTACAGAAATAATAATTTCATTAAAGAGAATGACAACAATGAAATGACAACCAAAATGCATGGGATGCACCCAAAGTAGCACATAGGGGAAAATTTTTATCTCTAAGTGCTTACATCAATAAAATAGAGAAAAAGCAGATCAATGAATTGGGCATAATACTAAAAAATAGAAAAGAAAAGAAAAGAAAAAGAACAAATTAAATACCAAATTGGAAATTCTGTAAATCATAGGAGAGATTAATAAAAATGAGAATAAGGAAATCATTGAAATAAAACTAGAAGTTGGTTTTATGGTGGGGGTGGGAGGAAACCAATAAAATAAACTACTAGTTAACTTGATAAAAAAAATTAAAAAGAAAACCAAATTACCAGTATCAAAAATGGAAAAGGTGAATTCACCACCAATGCAGAGGAAATGGATCAATATTTACAAAAAATATAAATTGCTCAGATTAATAGAAAGGGAAATACAACGCTTAAGTAACCAGATCTTTGGGGTGGCTAGATGGCACTGTGAATAGAGCACTGGCCCTGGAGTCAGAAGGACTTGAGTTAAAATCCGGCCTCATACACTTATGCAAAAAACTAGCCATGTGACCTTGAGCAAGTCACTTAACCCCAATTGCCCCCTCCCCCCAATCAAATAAATAAATAAATGGCCAGATTTTAGAAAAAGAAATTGAATAAGCCATCAGTGAGTTCCCTAAGAAAAAAAATCTCTAGGACCACATGGATTTATAAGAGAATTCTACCAAACATTTAAAGAACAATTAATTCCAATACTATATAAAATATTTGGAAAATAGACAAAAGTCTTTTTAAATTCCTTTTCTGACACAAATATAGTTCCGATACATAAACTAGGAAGACTAAAAACAAAGAAAGAAAACTAGAGATCATTTTCTTCATGAATATTGATGAAAAATTTTAAATAAAATATTAGATAAGAGATTACAGCAATATAGCACAAAGATCATATACTATGACTAGTAGGGATTTATACCAAGAATGCAGGTCAATTCAATATTATATCAATAAAGGCAGAAAAAGCTTTTGACAACATATAATACTCATTCCTATTAAAAACTCCAGAAAGTACAGAAATAAATGGAGCTTTCTTTAAAATGATAAGTAGTATTATCTGTGATGGGGATAAAACTAGAAGTCTTCCCAATAAGATCAGGGGAAAAGCAAGGATGTCCATTAACACTACTATTATTGAATATTGTACTAGAATTGCTAGCTATCACAATAAAAGAGGAAGGAATTAGAATAGGTAATGGGAAAACAAACAATCATTCTTTCCAGACAATATGAGGTATACTTAGAGAACTCTAGAGAATTAATTTTTTTTTTTGCTTCTTTGGAGGGCAATTGAGGTTAAGTGACTTGCCCGAGGTCACACGGCCAGTTTTTGTGTTAAGTGTCGGAGGCCGAATCTGAATTCAGGTCCTCCTGACTCCAGGGCCAGTGCTCTACTCACTGTACCACCTAGCCTCCCCTAGAGAATTAATTTTTTAAAAAACTAGTTGAAATAATTAACAACTTCAGCAAAATTGTAGAATATAAAATAAGCCTATATAAATCATTAGCATTTCTACATATTACCAAATGAAAAATTAACTCTTGATCCTACATTTCATATTTGATTTTCTCCAGTAACCTGTTTTTCTGTAATTCTGTATTCCTGTTTTCTGTATAAAAAGCCTGGGCCTCTTCACTATATCTGAGAAAAGAAGCAACTGATGTGTTTTAAAGTTCTTTCTGAAGTTAGATATCAAAATTTAAGATTTCCCACAATGATTGCCAGTTAAAGAAAAACTATGTTCTCAATACTTTCATAAAACATTTCAGCATTTCCTGCAAGGGTTTGTAAGGTATCTTTGAGAAGCCAAGACGACCTTATACCTGACCCTGCCTGATCTTCAATAATTAAGGTCATCTTATCTAATTCCCCAGCTATCTGTAAGTCTGAACTTAACATAACTTCAGGATGCATCTAGAACCCATAAAATTTACAAAAGCATTTCTTTGAGAGAGAACTAGTTGTAATTCTGTTATGGGAATGGGAATGTGAAGATCTTCCCTGGCCCTAGTTCCCTTTGATAGGCTTAAGTGACTCTGAGAACCTTCCTGGATTTGAAAATATACTCTGCCCCCTAATAGGCTGAATGTGGTCACCTGGAGCCTATGGTGGGAGGTTTGTTTTTCAGGAATGCCCACATTTTACTGCTTTGTGATTGGGCAGTGGGTCAAGAGGGTTGTGACATTCTCTGAGCTAGGAGAAGGCTATACATACCCTGATGTGAGGTTTTATTTTGGGATTCACTTTGAGAAGAGTTGTGTGATTTGACCAGATGAGATTCGAGGCAGCCATTGAGTCCCCCAGCTTTGAAAACCCAGATGCTGGTGCTTCCCTCTCTGGTAACTGACTAGGTATGGGTGTAATGGTCAGACAGCTGGAAGCCTGTCTGCTGATCTATCTGTCTGTAATTTTTGTCTGCTTGTAACCTCTGTATTCTCTGAAGTTCAGGGTGCTGACCTTTTTCCCCTGAACTAGGTAAGTGACATATGTTTGATTAAAGTAAGACTGTTAAACCATTTTGAGTTGCTTTCATTTAGAAAAGCAGATTTAAGAACCTGTGTTGGCAGCCACCCTGGGTATGCTAGGGTGCTTGCTGCTACAAATTCCCACGGTGGGGGGGAAGGAGTATTCCTGCTTTCTTTGATAAGAGATCATAATCTCTCACCTTTGTAATGTTGGCCAGTTACATGATTTTTGTTCTGTTCTTTGTTCTATCCTTATAAAAATGTATTACACCCTTAATTCAGGTCTTTTGGCTAGAGTAGGGCCATTTGGCCCATCCTTTATTATCAGGTGTCATGTCCCTGTTAATAAATTATATCTTGCTTAAAGAATTGTCTCAGTTAACACTTCTGTTGAATTTCATTCACAACACAGCAAAGTCCAGCAGGAAGGAACAGAGAAATTCCATTTAAAATAACTAAAGATAATATGAAATACTTGGGAGCCTACTGTGCCAATCCAAACCTAGGAACTATATGAAGACAATTATAAAACACTTTTCACCCAAATAAAATTAGATCTAAACAACTGGAAAAAATTAGCCAAGCTAATATAACAAAATGACAATGCTACCTAAATTAATTTACATAAGTAATCAGTGCCATACCAATCAAACTACCAAAAATTACATTATAGGGCTACAAAGAATAACAAAAAGTCAAGAATATCAAGGGAATCAAGGGAAAAAACCATGAAGAAAGGTGATTTAGTTGTACCAGATCTCAAACTGTATTACAAAGCAGTAATCATCAAAACAAACTAGTACTGACTAAGAAACAAAGTTGTGGATCAGTGGAATAGATTAGGTACACCAATACACAACAGTAAACGACTAGAGTAATCTGATGTTTGAGAAATCCAGAGATCCAAGCTTTGGGACACAAACTCACTATCTGACAAAAATTGCTAGTGTGAGAGGAAGAAGACAGGGATGATACCCAGGTTATGGGCCTGGGTGATTGGGAAGACTGTGAGACCCTAGAGAGTGGCAGGGAAGTTCAGAAGGGCTTGTGGGGGGAAATAATAAGTTCTGTTTTGGAAACATTGAATTTAAAACAGGTACTTGACAACTAATTTAAGACATCAAAGGAGGCAGGTGGAGGTGTGAATGTAACTCAGAAGAAAGATTAGGGCTGGATATATAGACCAAAGTATTATCTGTATAGAGATTTTAATTCATGGAAGGTGGGATCACCTAATGAAATAGTAGAGAGAGAGAAGAGAAAGGGGGACAGGACAAAATCTTGGGAGACATCCATAGTTAGAGGACATGACATGATGAACAGAAAAAGAAATGGAGAAAGAGCAGCTGGTGAGATAGAAAGGGAGTAACTAGATGAGATTAATGTCACAAAAACCTAGGGAAGAGAGAGTATTCAGAAGGAAAAGGTAATCTATAATATCAGATGCTAAAGATGTTATCAAAAGATGGTGGTGAGTAGGAAGAATCAGAACCAGAAGCATTTGCAAATGAGTTCTATCAACATTCAAAGAACAATTAATTCCAATATTACATAAGCTATTTGCAAAAATAAGAAAAGGGGGTGGCTAGGTGGTACAGTGAACAGAGCACTAGCCCTGGAGTCAGGAGGACCTGAGTTCAAATCCAGCCTCAGATACTTAACACTTGCTAGCCCTGTGACCTTGGGCAAGTCACTTAACCCCAAATGCCCTGCCTTCTTTTCTTTTCTCCCTCCAAAAAGAGGGGAGGGGAGGAGAGGAGAGGAAAAGGATCCTCCTTGCTGTAGGCATTTCTCTAAAGCCAGAACCCTATTAGTTCAGGTTCAACATTGTGATGAAATGGGGCACTTGTGTATCACTGATTACTTAAGAAAAGAGAAACAATCATAATCATGTGGTTTGTCACAAGTAAAGGCTAATGGCTATCTAGCATGATATAAGGTAAATAGTATTGGACTAGGCATTAGGAGAATTATTTTCTAATCTGAATTTTACCACCTAAGTACATGTGACCTTGATCAAGTCACTTCACTTCTCTTAACCTCATTTTCCCAATCTGATAAAATAAGCAAGTATTCAAAGTTCCTCCTAGAATAAAAGCTATGATTTTATTTCTAGAGAAATTAGAAAGGAATACATTGTCATTGTAAATATTTCCATTCTGGGAAAGTCATAGAATATTACAACTACAAGGAATGTTCCAATTGCATTAACCAAGGTCACAAAAGTCAGCACCGCAGAGATTGATTAGAATACAGGCCTTCTACTTCCTAGTTTTGTAGTGTTGTTCCTGGATAATGTTCTACTGCAAGGCCTCCAGGACAAAGCTGCTCAAAACCTAAACTAGAGATTTCTAGCTAATATGGCTGCCAGAACAAAAAAAAAAAAAGCAGATTGCCCAGTTGCCACATATTTACTTATATATAGCTCTTTAGTTCACAGCAGACCAAAAAAAGTCAAGAAATGCAATTAGAAAGTACAGACTCAGGGCGGCTAGGTGGCGCAGTAAGAGCTACACAAGATGTCATCTAAAAGCCCAAAGGCAAAAAAAGGAAAGGGAGTTGCTAGCAAAGTCAGTGAAATTACAGGATAATTTAAAAGTTGGACCAGACTGGCTAGAGACACATATAGCCTGCAAAGTTCAGTGTCTGAAGGAAGCAAGAACCAGACTACCCAGAAAAAGCCCAAAGGTGATCAGTAAGTAGCAAGACCAGAGAGTAGCAAGTAGGGCAAGCAACCAATACAGTGCCAATATATTCAGAGGAGACCAGCCCAGGCAAGTAAGTGGTTCTAAAGTCCTGAGATGTTTCCTAAGATGCCACAGAAATACAGAAGATCCAATACTACCAACCTCAAAGATCTGGATGGAGGTAGAGTGGGGCTTAACAAAGGAACCCTAGTAACCCCAGGCAAGACCAAGCAAGACTGATTATCCTTCCCAAAAGCTCACCCAAAGCCCCAGTTCAACAAGCTGGGAAGATGAATAAATCTGAGAAAATACCATCAGTATAAAAAAAAAATATTGCAAATCTAGAGATTCCCCAAAAAGGAGAGAATAACTCTCTATATCAACTTCAAGCATAGATCCTAAGGAAAAAAAATTTCCAAAAGTACTACATGAATACCTAGAAGAAAGGAAACAAGAGACTTAAAATAAAAGTTCTAGAGAAAAGAATTAAAAGGAAAATTGCTAGTTTTTTTAGATAAAGTAGTAAATCTTATCCTAGAAATAGAATTCTTTGGAAACTAGAATAAATCAAACAAAAATCAATGACTCCATAAGAGTAAAAATTACTTTAAGAAAACTATGATAAAAACAAATCCTGTACTCTGTATTTCAAAAAATGACAAATGAAAACTGCTCATACCTATCAGAACCTGAGAACAAAGTAAAGACAGAAAGAATCTACCAATAATCTCCTGAAAGAAGCTCCAAAAGGAAAAGCCCCAGGAATATCATGGTCAAAATCCAAAGCTCATCAAAGAAAAAAAATACTGGTTGGTTGATCTGTGAATCAATGCAACCTCTTGAAAGCAATCCTGGTAACTTTTGACCCAGAAAAAAGTCACCAAACACATCAAAATATTTACAAAAGCTTTTTTCTTTTTTGTGACAGCAAAGAATTGGAAACAAAACAGATATCCATCAAGTGGATAATAGCTATACAAAATGTGGCACACGAATAAAATAAAATGGTGATTGTCCTTTGTGCTCCAAGAGGACCAAAATGACATCACTATGTCCAGTCAAGGTACAGTGTGTCCAAATGTGGCTGATCATGCCAATAAAAGCTCAGAAGGCTGTACTGCAGATTGGGAACAAATAATCCATTTGGAGTGGAGAAAGTCTTTAAATTTGTTTATCTCACATTTCAATGAGATAAAATGTTTCTGTGCTATAAGTAATGATGAATATTTATGAATACAGTGAAGCATGGAAAGATTTACATGAACTGATGAAGAGTAAAGTAAGCAGAGTGAAGAAAGAAATATATAAAATACACAATTTGAAAAAGTAAGTGAAAAGAACAACCACAAAATAATCAAAATGAAATGTTAAAAAATTACAAAGAACAAATATGGCTCCAAAGAAAAGATGTTTGACATCCTTCTCTCCCCTATCCCTTTGTAGAGGTAAGAGGCCCATTGGGTGTGGTACATTAAAAATATTCTCAGACTTTTTTGTACATTGATCAATCTTGCTGATTTTTTCTTTAAAATAGTACTTGTGAAATGGAATGGCTTTCTAGGGGTGGGAGTGGGAAAAAACTGGGGAAAATTTGGTGATGTTAAAAAAACAACAAAAGACATGAATAAAAATATGTTTTAAAAGGGAGGGAAGAAAGGAGCAAGAAACTAGAATCTGGGGTAGTATCTTAGATTATCTCTTAAATCATTGGGAAATGGTTGAACAAAAGTGATACATGAATATAATGGAATATTCCTGGGCATGACCAAAGAGATGATCTCACAGTATCAGGAATAATATGAAATGTAGTAAAAAAAAACAAAAACAAAAACATCAGGATTAGCTAATACATATTAAAATACTTAAAAAGAATTTTTAAAACTACAAACTTAAAAGTTTTTCTAGTGGAATTTAAGTTTCTTGAGGTAGAAAGCTGAGCCTTATTTATCTTTGCATACTACCCCAGTATTGTGCTAAAAAAAAAAAACA
The DNA here is from genome assembly GCA_011680675.1 of Gymnobelideus leadbeateri. Taxonomy (NCBI): domain Eukaryota; kingdom Metazoa; phylum Chordata; class Mammalia; order Diprotodontia; family Petauridae; genus Gymnobelideus; species Gymnobelideus leadbeateri. The sequence goes on along the minus strand of WOXC01005613.1, from coordinate 611,700 downwards.
GTTATTGCAAAGGAAAGGAATTTGTGTATCTCAGCAACTATTAATTGCTAAGAACACAACTGTAGGAAAAAAGTACATTTTAATAGTGTTCAATTGATGTTAGCCCAAGATAAAAACTGTAACTTTTAAAAATGTCAGTGAAAGGAATTTTTGTTTTAAAGCAAAATAAGTATCCAGTAATTGTCTCCTGCATGTAGAACATAATTCAAAAGTCACAACTGATTTTAGGAGAGATCTTCCTAATGAGGTTTAATTAACACTTAAAGGGACTATCAAGGAGCCATGTACTTAGGTACACTTCAAAATATTTAGTTAAGATGTATTTCTTGACCACTGGTATTTTATAAAATTACATTGGCTGACTATTTTCACAATAAAAATATTTTGATGATTCTCAAAAGTTAAGAAAACGGTAATTTACATCAATGTGCTCTTCATTCTCTCCCCACCCCTCCACCCCCATGGCTACTTTGTTGTTGTTTCGGGATTATTTAGCAGCCTTTGAATCACCATTTACCTATGGTGCCTCCTCCTGTATTCACTTTCTCAGAAATAGTCTTTCAAGGAGACTTCCTGAGGCATTAACCATAACAATATTTTGACATAAAGATGGGGACAATATTTTAGGGCATCATTCCAAGGTTGCCTAGACTTTCAATGTCTAATTAAAGACCCTGAAAGAAACTTGATAAGCCCGGAATTTTTCAGATCAAGGGAATATTATCTGATTTAGCAAACCACAATATGAACTTTTTGGTCAGGATGCTCAAGTGATTACTGGGCAGGAGGAAGAAATGGCAGGTAAGGAAGGCCACAGATAACTCAGTTAAAGAACTACTGCTTTAGTTATAGGTTATTAGTCACCCATTATTGGCAATGGATGACACCTGAGCTCTAATGCCTAGGAAATCTGAATTCCACATTTGTTTCATTTTCAACCTGAATGGCTGGTTTCTATTAATTACAAAAAGAAAATAAAGGTGAAAAATATAAACCAAGTTTAAGATTTATATAGTTCTTAGGGATCAGAAGATCAGTACGTTATTCCAAGCTTTCCATTCTTTTTCCATTCCTTCTTCCACCCCCACCCCACCCCCCCACTGTCAATAAGCAGGACTTCAAAATAAATCTCTGACTAATGATTAATACCAGGAAGCAAATTGCACCTAACAATCCTTTTCCCAAAGTCTCAGACATTTCCCTCCCAATTTAAAAAAAAAAAGCTATCTTACAGTTCTTGAGAAAAACATAATGTGATAACTACACAGAATAACCAGATCCAGAGGAGGCAAGAGTTAATTTCCACATAAAACTTGTTGTATTGAGTTTAAGATTTACAGGAAATTTTTAAGCAGAGAGCTGTACACCGTATAGTAGTACCTTTAGAAACCTCGGCTATACTACCTCTTAGCTACCCTGCTGGTAACGCCTATACGTCTGCTTGGAAACACTGAGACTACGGTAGTTATAACACAAACATGTGCACGCACGCTCACATGCATTTTGAAGTAAAGGAGGAGCAGAACCTTAAGCACACAAAGCACCAAGTCCTGGCACACGTTCCTGGGGGAAGGGTTATGGCTATGGTTGCACCAAGGACACCTGAGGAGTATGCACATCTAGGAGAAAGGGCTTAAGCGGCGTGCTTTCTCCAGGGCTCTTACCTGGATCTGCAAGGGAACCAGGCGAACTTTGCAGCGTTCGCTCACCAGGAAGCCCTTGGGCAGGTCTACATACTGGCCCCACTCCTCGGCAAAGAGCTGCACCACAAATTTGCGGTGCATGTCTATCTGGTCTCCGTAAAGGCTCAGGAACTTCTGGATGAGCAGTTCGTGGCCGGCGCCGTGCGGCACAGTGGAGGGCCGGGCAAACACGGAGAAGCAGAAGAGCACTGGCACTGCACCCCCGGCAGACAGTGACCCCGGGGCGCCGCCGCCGCCACTGTTGCTGGTGTGCAAGTGGGCAAGGGAAGCAGCCTCCGCTGCCGCCGCCGCCGCCATGTTCCTGGGCAGCTCCAGTGCACAGCTGAGCACGCTCTCTGTCGCTTCCTCTGTCTGAGGGAACAACACCGACGAACAGCTCCTCCTTTTCCTCTCGGTTTCTGGCCACCAGGAGAGGGCCCCAGGGCCCAGCAAGCAGAGAGGAAAAGAAGAGGAGGAGTCCCCCGGCTGCTTCTCCCTCCACCTTCTCGCTCTGACCCTCCCTCCGTCCCTCCCCTCCCCCACCCCAACTTGCCCGGGATGTGAGGTCTGGGGTGGGTGGCCAAGAAAGAGTTTCGCAGGCTGTCGGGCTGCCCCACTTCTCGCCCAAGAATCTCCCAGATACTGGAGCTGAATCCCCTCTTCCAGGCTTTATACTGGATTTCTCCACTTCCACCTGTACAGTAGGGCTCATCTTCACTGTTTTTTTCTTTTGCACAAAGGACACAGAAAGACTGCTTGGGACTATGGCTCTTGCCTTGAGCTGTCCTCCCCAGACCTGCTATGTAAGGGATTTTTCCCTTTTTCCAGTGCCAGAACTAGGATCCCAATAGCTCTTTAGAGCTGGACCTGGGAATGTGTGTGGCTCTTGTTACTCCTACTGGGAAATGGGAATCACATTTGAAATGACAGCTATTGACCACTGTAAATAAGCAATACAAGCAACAGTTATATATTGAGTTCTCTACTGTAGCAGAATACTTTTAACATCCATGCAGTGGAAAGAACACCGGATTTGAAATCAGAACCCGAGTTCAAATACCTGCAATGCTATTTTGGGCCTCGGTTTTCTCATCTATCAAATTGGAGGAGGGGAAAAAAAAGAGGGGATAGGAGAGAAAGCAAATTCCTAAAAATGCTATGACAACTATATTTTTAGAACAGTTATGACTATGACTAGGTATCACACAATTACCACTTTTCACTTTCTTAAACAAAAGAGGATGCTTTTTCTAATCAAATCCTAGGCTGATTTAACCTTAGTACTGTATTAAAGTGCACTGTTCAGTTGGGCAGGAGCTTATGGTACATATAGCACTACCTGATGATGGATAGATAGAGAGAGAAAGAGATACACAGATGGTGATGGTCTTGGTGATGATAGATGGATGGATGATTGATAATTTATTAAACACTATGTGTTTAAAAACTATGTGCCAGACACTGTACTAAGTGCTAGGAACACAAATACAAGCAAAAAACAAGACAGTCCCTAGCCCTCAAGGAATTAATTCTAATGGGAGAAGAATCCTTAAAAGAAGGTGAAAAACGAGGAGTGGGAGTGGGAGGGTTGGAGGTAGTTACATTGCTGGTTATCGGGATAGCAATGGGAAAGTAGATGAAAGAGCCAGGTTAAAAGTGAAAATGGCTGGCATAGGCACTCTCTGCTTTCCCACCTCCCACTGGAATGGCAGGCTACTTACTAGGGGAACTGAGGTGCTACATTTCTAGCACTTTAACTCACTAGCCTGGTTCAGTGTGTTCTCCATTGACTATCAACTAGAATTAATCAGTCCTTCAGAAAGTAAATTCTTTTTAAAAAGTGAAACTTTTTTTTCTTTTTTAAAGCAATTAGGGCTAAGTAACTTGCTCAAGGTTACACGGCTAGTCATTATTTATGCGTGGGTGCTCATTTTCTGAGGCCGGATCTGATCTCGGGTCATCCAAACTCCGAGGCCGGCGCTCTTACTCACTGCGCCACCTAGCCGCCCCTTTAGGGCAACTGGGGTTAAGTAACTTGCCCAAGGTTTACAGGGCTAGGTTTTTGTTTGTGTGGATTAAGTGTCGGAGACCAGCTCCGAACTCAGATCCTTCTGATTCCAGGGCCGGCGCTCTATTCACTGCGCCACCTAGCCGCCCCTAAAGTGAAACTTTTTAAGGCAGTATAAACCAGACAGATGATACAAAACCAATCTCCTGAAAAATCCAGGGCACACTCTCTCACAAATACACATACATTTCATGGGGTGACTTGGAACAAATGATACAGTAATAGTGAGACATCTATGGAGAGCACGTGTGGCCAAAGAATAAATTCACATCTAGTTACTGGAAGTCCTTTCTTGAGTCTACAGCAAACCAGTATTCTTATCTATACAAGGCCAGTTATGCTCCTTGAAACTACCGTGTTTGCTTTCAGTGTTTCTCCCCCTTTTAGCTAGATTATTGGTCCAGTCTTTCATGATATGGGGAGTGGGGGTGAGGGGAAGACAACGGAAGAGGGAATTCACATGATACTCTGAACTCATTTGACTTTCCTAATTTTTTTGTTGCCCTATTGTTGTTTTTGTTGTTCAGCCCTCTCTGACTCTTTGTGAAACCCCATTTGGGACATTCTTGCAAAGACACTGGAGTGGTTTGCTCTTTCCTTCTCCAGTTCATTTTACAGATGTGGAAACTGAGGCAGAGGTTATGCGACTTGCCTAGGATCACACATCTAGTACTCCTCTGAGGCTGGATTTGAATTCTATTTGTCTTTTTTTTGTGTTGTTAAAAGAAATGTTGGTTCAGGCCTCTCCCAGGTCAAAGAGGCAAACTCAGGAAAAGAAAGATAAAAGTATTTTATTTAGCACACCAAGGCAGCAAGCAGTGGGGGTACTGCTACCCGATTCAAACTGCTGCTTTTTATAAATAGGAGTAACCAACTTACATGTAAGAACAAAAAAGTATGTTGATTGGTACACATAATCATGAGGAGATGGGGTTATTGCTGCTTTTCTCCTCCTTCATTATAGTATCGAGCAATGGGATTAGTGTGTATACACAAGAAGGGTATTTCCAGACCACTATCTTCTGCAGACTGGCTGCCCATGTGTCAAAGTCAAAACAAGGTTTAAAAATGAGGTCACTTCTTTTTTTGTTTTGTTTTATTTTGTTGGGTTTTTTTTTCTTTCTCATGGTTTTTCCCATTCGTTATATTCTTTTATGTAACATGCCTAATGTGAAAATGTGTTTAATAGGAATATATATGTAGAGCCTGTATCAGATTGCAAGCTGTCTTGCAGGAGGGAGTGATGGGGAGAAAATTTAAAACTTATGGAAGTGAATGTTGAACACTAAAAATAAATAATTTAATAAATTGGGAAAAAAAAGGGGGGGAAATGAGGTCACTCAGACTGACTGCACAAGTAACTGACTTTGCACAATCACTCCTTTGGTACTAACCATACTTATGGTACAGCACCACAATCAGACCTCTGTTAGTACTCTATACTTAACTGCATCATTTTAATCTTTGCTGCTTATAATTTGGGAGTCAGTAATTTGGGAATTAGTTTGTTGTACCAAGGAAGGTACTATAAACACAAACACACAATCTCTGTGAGGTCATATAAGAGAAAATACACAGATACTTTAGCTATGAGAGATTTGAGGGTCAAGAAGTTAGTTATTTGGCAACCAAGGTCCTTCTAACCCTCCTGGACCTTATTCTAGGCCTTCTGAACCCAGTCCATATGGGTATGAATATCATCAAAGTTGTCAGGAACCCAGGTGCAACACTCCTGACCTATGAGATGCATACTCCTTCCCTCTTTTCCAGCAGGAAATCTAGAGCCAGTCTATTTTGTAAGGCCATAGCCATAAGTGCATGGATCTCCACATTAAAGCCCTCCACTAAACCTATGGTTTCATTAAGTACTTGCAAAAAATTGTTCATTTTATTCAGGAGTACCAGACTGCATCTGTAAGGGACATACATAGATAATAAGATGGAAAAGGCTCATTCAGCATCACTTGCTAAGGAGGGAAGTGTGAAAGAAACTTGGATGGCTGCACACTTGCTTTCCAAAAGTGTGGGCCAGAGGCCAAAAAGTACCCACACCTGCTGGTCCAATTTGAGGGAAGCCAATGATATGCTTTTTTGTTACACAGGAAATAAAATCCCTGTGGGGCTATCCTAAAAAATCCACTTTTAAAATCCACTTTTAAGCCAGGCCTCCTGGCTTAAAAAAAAAAAAAATCTCAGAAGATCCTTTCTGTCCTGAATGGTCACATTTCACTTCAGGGATAGAATATAATTACATCTCATTTACTGTCCCATTTCCTGACCTTGTGTCTGTTTTGCTCATAATACAGAACTGAAGGCCTGACAATATCACAAGCTTAAGTTGGGGATGAGATTGCAAGAGGTAAGTGATTTTTTTCAATTAAAAATGAATAAGTGGAAGGACTAATTCTTCCAGCACAATTTATACAGTATAATTTGGTTTCATGTTTGCCTTATTGATTACAAAATAATAATCACATTCTGAATGTCTGCCCCCATAACCACCAGTAACATCCCTTCCTCCAAGGACAAAGAGTACATATACATTTCCAGCAGTTGATCCAGTTAAAAGGATGGTTGGCACATTGGATCAAATACTCATAAGTGTTGGGCTCTCCTGTTTTTCCACCCCCCAGGATGCAAAACAAGGCATGAAGCACAAACAGAAAATGCATAGTAGATAACAAGTGAGGGATTAAGTCCTAATTATCAGGTCAAGTCACTTAACCTCTGTTTGCCTTAATCCAATGACAAATCATTCCAGTATCTTTACCAAGAAAATTCCATGGACAGTATTGCCATGCTTTGGTCCATGGAGTTATGAAGAGTCACATGCAACTGACTGACTAAACAACAGCAGGTACTTTTTAGAGACAGTAAGTTGTCTCAGTGAATAGAATGCTGGGCCTTGAGTCAAGAAAACCTGAGTTCAAATCCAGCCTCAGACACTTACTAGATTTGTGACTGAGCAAGTCACTTAATTTCTGTTTGCCTTAATCCACTGGAGAATGAAATGGTCAACCACTCCAAAGGGCAGCTAAGTGGCACAGTGGATAGAGTGCTGGGCCTGGAGTGAGGAAGACTAATCTTCCTGAGGACAAATCTGGCCTCAGACACTTACTAGTTGTGTGACCATGGGCAAGTCACTTAACCCTGTTTGCCTGTTTGAGCAGAAGAAAGTGGCATACTACTCCAATATCTTGTCAAGAAAACCCCTAATGTGGTCACAAAGAGTTGGACATGACTGAAAAATGACTGAACAAGTCAAGTCAAACAAACAAACAAGCAGCCAAAGATTATAGATTGGTGTTGGACTCTTTTTTTTTAGCTTAACTGGGTTCAGGAACTTGGGGTTGCTTCCTCTGCTGAGTTGAGGTCAGTTGGAGCAGCTTCACATGGGTGTGATGCATCCAGGTCATCTACTCAATAATCTTGATGGCAGTATAACTAGTCAGCAGAACCTGGAAAGACCCATTCCAGGAGGGCTGGAGACTAGATAATCTTCCTCAAGTTGCAGATCCACATGTCGTTTTATGGCTTAAATGGATGCATCGTCTCTTCCAAAGGTAGACTTTGCATCAAAGCTTCATCCTTCCAGCCCTGTGAAAGAGAAGTAGACAGAAAGATCACATATCTTGTCATGCTTTCATCTCCCCTGGCCAGACTCAGGCTCCAAAGAGTTCATTCCTTGGATAGACTACCAAACAGAATTTCAAAAGCTGACAATCCATAGTCCTGCCCATTGCAATTTCTAAGTCAGAACAGCACAAGGGGAAGTACCTGAGGCCATACTGTTTCCTGGCATACTTTCCCCAAAAAGATCTCAATTTACTTATTTAGTTGCTTATTCCCCCTTTATGGATTATGGGTAATAGGGGGTGTGTAGGCTCTTTTCATTTTGTTCTTTATCAGTCAGTACAAGAATATCTGGGTTTCTCTGAAATCAGCTATTTCTTAATTTCTCATAAGAACATTCTATTACATATAGCATAGTTTATTCTGCCATTCTATAATTTTTGGACGTGCCTCTGAATTTTCAGTTCTTTGCTACCATGAAAAGAGCTGCTATTAATATTTCTGTAAATTAGGGGTGGCTAGGTGGCTCAGTGAATAGAGCACTGGCCCTGGAGTCAGGAGGTCCTGAGTTCAAATCTGGCCTCAGACACTTAACACAAAAACTAGCTGTGTGACCTTAGGCAAGTCACTTAACCCCAATTGCCTTCCAAAAAAAAAAAAAAGTAAAAAAATATTTCTGTAAATATAAGACCTTTTCCTTGTTCTTTTTTCTCCTTGAGGTGTAGGCCTAGTAGTGTTATTACTGGGTCACTTTAAAATTTGGAAAAAAAAAAGATTAGACTATTTATGTTCTTTCTTTTTAAAATTTAATTTTTTAAATGAACAAAAATCTATTTTATTTTCAGCCCACTCAACATGAGCAAAGAAAGAAAAAGGGAAGAAAGGAAAAATATTTTAATAACATGAGGGATTAGGGTTTATCCTTCTCTGCTGTTAATTCTTTACATAGTTACCTCTTAGGGTTCTTGAGGTATCTGGTAGGGACAGTTGCAATTACTTAGCCTATGGAGAGAACTGCAATCATTCTTATTTGGAGGATTTAGAAGGACATGAGAATAAGAGAAAATATCTAGTTTTCTGTATTATTGGTCATGTGACCAAGGGGTTCCATTCACAACTTTTTTTTTTTAGACATTTGGGGTTAAACGGCTTGACCAGGGTCACACAGCTAGTAAGTATCTGAGATCAAATTTGAACTCAGGTCCATGCTGACTCCAGTGCTCTATCCACCTACCCCCATAGCATCACCCAGCTACCCCCATAGATTCTTAAAACAAAACAAAACAAAAAAACTTTTATTGTTGCCTTTTGTTTTCACCTTAGACTTCCTAGTTTACTAACTCCATCTTTCATGAGGCCTCATTGATAAGAAAAACTGTTTACTAAAATCAACTGATACAATAATCACTTGTGACAATGAATTTGGCATTCTATAGCCATATTCCCTCACGTCTCTGTTGAAAGGATGTTTGTTTCATCTTCTGTTCCCTAAGACCACAGTTAATCATCACATTATTTAGAATTTGACTTCTGTTTAATATTGCTTTCATTTGCATTATTACAGCCCTCATTCTACTTGTTTCACTGTATGTCAGTTCATAAAAATGTTTTTCCATTGTTTTTCTAATTACTCATATTTGTCATTTTATGTTGAATTAATATTTCATTATGTTCACATACTATACAGTTTGTTCAACCATTCCTTAAGTGGTAGACACCCATTTTATTCCTAGTTTTTTATTGTAGTAAGGTTGTCCCCCACATAGGATGTCCTGTATATCTAGAAGGGACACTTCCCACACCCTTATCCAAAGGAGACTTAATTCCTACAGGAGGTAAAGCAAGAGGTTGGGACTAGAGACTGCTTCTCAAAGAGGAGTACTGGGCTATAATTACACGTGCTCTCTTAAATATTACTAGTCTAGGGTATGTAGTTTTCAGGTTCAAGCTAAACTCCTGATCACCGGTTTTTATAACAGGGAAAGAAGGATCCCAAGCTTTATATCCAAGAGAAACCACTGCCAGATCTTCAAAATCGGAGACTGAGTTGGAGATCAGAAAAGGTCTTTATTCTTTCTCATGAGAAAAAGCACATTGCTCAAGGGATGTCAGCCAGGGACTGCAAACTGCAAAAGCTCATAGGCTTCTATTTTCCTAATCCTAGCCCACTCCTGTATCTGGTCTCACCATTGGTCAGTGAGGTGGGCTCACAATCTCAAGCTAATCAGTGCAAAGCAATATCAATCCTTTATTACTTTGATTATTAGTGAATTAGTATCCTATCAGAGGACGGTGTTTTTCAATTCCTCATTATGCACCAAATTTGGAGATAATCAATGAGCATTAAAGTTGACAATCCTTTATTATCATAATTCTTCATTTGACCCTTCTACCCAATCAGAAGGGAATATCCTTCAATCCCTTACTTGTGCATATCTACAAACCAAATTTTGCGGGGGGGGCAACCAATGAGAAGAAGGCTAGTGTTCTTTCCTTTAGGTTTTGATACCTCATTCCAGGGCCTGTGGAAACTTAACCCTTTGCTATCTCTCACACCACCAAAAATAGTTCCAAAATGAGCACACACATAACAAATAGAAGTGAAACTCTATTTATCTAAGTCAATAGCAAAACAAAATCAGAAAAAGTACACATATAATATATACCAGACAATACAAAAAGACAAAACTCACCTATCCAGAGTGAGGTAACTCGGCTTAACCAAGAAAGAGAGCCCCATATATCCCTCAAGGTAAAATTCCCCAAGGTTGCAAGTGTAGCAAGTCCTTGGGCATAGGAACATGATGGATATTGCTAGTTTCTCTCATGATGCCCTCTTCCTAGAATCTTATTCTCCTTTCAGGAACTTGAAGTGGGATTGGCATCTTCCACCTTCTTTCTCAAACCTGAAAGCCAAAATGCCCTAAATGACTGTAGAGCCTAAAGATACCAGAGTTCCCCTCTCTTCCATGCTCACCAGCTTTGCCCTGACCCACAGGCACTGATCTCCATTATAGTAGCAACCACACTAGCACACAAGTGGGCTGCTAGCACAGGTTCTTTGATCTGCTTTTCTTTTCTTTTTTCTTTTTGGAGGGCAATTGGGGTTAACTTGCCCAAGGTCACCCGGCTAGGTTTTTGTTTGTGTGTGTTGCATGTCTAGGCCAGATCTGAACTCAGGTCCTTCTGAGTCCAGGACCAGCGCTCTACTCACTGCACCACCTAGCTGCCCCCTTGATCTGCTTTTCTAAAGGAAAGACAGCTTTAAAGGGGTTAACAATCTTACTTTAATTAACAGACAGGTAAGTTTAGGTAAGTAGAAAGAAGTGAGTATCCAAGAAAGAATCCAATAGATTGGGCTCCAACTGTCTAAACAGAATAATAGACATCTAATCACCAGACCAGAAAATAAACCACCATCTGGGTTCACAAAGCTGAGGAGGGGGAGGACTGCTTAACAACAACTACCCAAAGTATCATCTGGCCAAATTATAAAGAAACATTCTTCCCATGAGAGAGCCCTAAAATAAAATATCAGCTTCCAGCACATATAGTTTTCAACTAATAGGCTCAGACCCAGACAGCGACCCATATGACTCAGTGCCAAAAGGTGTGAAGGCCTTCCTACAAGCAAGCTTCCCCCTAAGCAAGCTTCCCCTTAGGCAAGTTTCTCCTCTAAGGCAATATAAATCTCCCTGAATCACCTGATGGGCTCTATGTGACTCAGGATGTGTTGAACTGGTTGAATTCAAGCAAAAGCTGGGACCATGGAAGAGGAACCATGGAGTCTGGGAGCCAGCCTCGAGCCAAGATGAAAAGACCCCTCCTTGGGTACTTAGTGCTCACTGACAAGATCATGATTTACTGTAATCTAGGGGTGGGAGAACTTTGTACTTTGTACCTTGTACCCCTTAAGGATGATTGAGTTAAGGACAATTGGAAACTAATCTCCAATCAAGAAGAAAGAAGACTTTTTCACTGAGAGATTAAGACAATGCCACCTAGGGGTGGGAGACTTTTGTATTTTGTATCCCTTAAGAAGGATTGCTCCTTAAGGATGACTGAGTTAGGGACTTATTGAATGATATCTTTTGTTTAAAACTATATGGCCATTTTAGTGATAAATTGTTGTGTTATATTATTGTTAATGCTGTACTTTGGTTTCTGTGAATGTTCATCAGAACCTTAAAGCTATTCACAGAAGCAGTCTTCTGGAAATCTGCTTATGCTCGGCTTTACAGCTGTGAATTGGGTGGGAGCTCAAAACAGCAAGACATCCATGATTGAAATACCTGTGTACCTTTAGACCTGGGAACACGACCCATGTTCCGAGAGAAAAAGGAACATATGTGGCCACATAGGCCTATTAATGGATGGGGAAGATCTTATATTCTATTAACCCTGCATCCACCAATGAGGAAAGATGCATACCAATGATCTTTGGGATGAAAGTTATATTTATACCACAAAAAATATTGCTATGGATATTTTGATGAATATGGGACATTTCCCTCCCTTGTCTTTGACTTCCTTGAAGCAGTGGGATATGAACTCAATTTCCAATTCTTTGCCACCACAAAAAGAGCTGCTATAAATAAATTTGTACAAGTAGGTCCTTTTTCCCTTTTTTGGATCTGTTTGGGATATAAACCTAGTAGTATTATTGTTGGATCAAAGGGTGTGCATAGTTTTATTGCCCTTTGGGCATAGTTCCAAATTATTCTCCAGAATGATTGGACCAGTTCACAACTCCACCAACAATGCATATCCAAATTTTACCATATCCCTCCAACATTTATCATTTTATATTAGTCCATCTGATAGATGTGAGGTGGTACCTCAGAGCTGGTTTAATTTGCATCCCTCTAATCAGAAATGATTTAGAGCATTTTTTTCATATGGTTATAGATAACTTTGATTTCTCCTGAAAACTGCCTTCATATCCCTTTGACCATTTATCAAATGAGGAATGACTTGTATTCTTATAAATTTAACTCAGTTCTTTATATATTTGAGAAATAAGACCTTTATCAGAAAAGCTTGCTGTAAATTCCCCACCCCCCAGTTTCCTGCATTCCTTTTTATTTTGGCTGCATTGGTTTTGTTTGTGAAAAAATATTTTTAATTTGATATAGTCAAAATTACCCATTTTATATCTGTAACGCATTATATCTCTTTGACCACACATTTTTCCTTAATTATAAATCTGACAGTTAACTATTCTAGGATGCCCTAATTTGCTTATGGCATCACCTTTTATGTCTAATCATGTACCCAGTTTGATATTAGTTTTCCCAGCAATTTTTGTCAAAGAATGAGTTCTTCTTCCAAAAGTTTGGGTTTGGGGGTTTATCAAACATGCTACTATGGTTATTTACTACTGTGTATTGTGTACCTAATTTATTCCATTGATCCACTCTATTTCTTAGGCAGTCCCAGATTATTGACCACCACAGCCAGTGGGGCTCTGACCCTGATAGCTGAATAAACCCTCTCAGCATAAGACCCTGCCAAACAGGCCCAGATAGGTTCCCCATCCCCCAGGAAGGCTCACGGTCATGGGCTTCACATCCCCATGAGAAATGTGGTTCATGCTCCTGGCCTGGGAACAAAGATGCTTGCAGTGTTCTCAGGGGAAATTAGCATAATGTTGCAATATAGTAGTAACTAGAAGCTTTGGGACAACTCCATTCTGTTCTAGGGAGGTTTAGGGAGGTTTGGAACATCCTGCCCAGTACTAGTACCCTGATAAGAAGGATAGAGTGCACAGGTGTCACGTATGAGGCGGATGGGAACTAGGGCAATGGTATAATCCGAAAGACTGTGGCTTATGATGACTATGCAATTTTACATTATATATACTGGACTCTTAGCTGAATAAAGTTGACTCTGTTTTCCACCATACTGGAGTCCTGTCTCATTTATGATTGTCAACCTCTGGGTAAGTAATCTTTTATCTTTCTTTTCACCAAACTTTTCCTTGTCAGCTCTGCTGCTGGACAGCAGGGGTCCTCTCTACCACTATCTCAGACTCTGTCACAGAAGGGCAGGGGTCCCTGGGTGGGCTTGGCTCCCCACACCAGACTATTTTGAAAATTACAACTTTGTTACATGGTTTGAAATCTGAAACTGCTAGGCTACCTTCCATCATACTTTTTTTTTCACTAATTCCCTTGATAGTCTTTACTTTTTGTTCTTGATAAATGTTGTTATTATTTTTTCTAGCTCTACAAAACACATTTTTTGTAGTTTGATATGGTGGTGAATAAGTAAATTAATTTAGGTAAAATTGTCATTTTTAATTGAATTAGGATGTTTCTTTGATTGTTTAGATCTGACTTTATTTGTGTGTAAAGTGTTTTATAACTGTATTCATACAGTTATGAGGTTTGTCTTGGCAGGTAGATGCCAAAGTATTTTATTGTCTACCACTTTAAGTGGAATTTCTATTTCTGTCTCTTGCTGTTGAACATTGCTGGTAACATATAACAATGATGATAATTTATTTTTTTTTAAACAAATGCTTTATTAACTTCTGGTTTACATCATTCATTTCAGCCAGATTTTGAGTTACAATTTTATCCCCATTTTCCCCCTACCCACCACCCCAGAATAGCAGTCCCACAAGATATCCCCTCATCCAATCTGGTCTCTCCCATATCTTCTCCCATACCCCCTTCGACTTTTCCATTAGGGCAAGGTGAGTCTCTGTGCCCCAATGCCTGCACATCTTATCTCCCAATTACATGCAAAATAGTATTAATAATAGTATTTATATATATTTGAAACATTTAATTTTAAGACCTCAAATTTGAGATCCATTCCCTTCCTCCCTTGTCACCCATTCCCTTTGGGAAGATAAATAATTCAGTATGTGTTGTACATGTATAGCTGTGCAAAACATTACCATAGTAGATATATTGTAAAAGACTGCTTATATTTCTCTCTCACCCATCCCACCTCCCACCTGGTCCATTCCCTACTTTGATACTGCCCTCTTCAAAAGTGGGTACTTCCAACCTCCCCTCCCCCAGAATGCCCTCCCCTCCATCGTTTCCCCTCTTATCCCCCATCCCCCTACTCTCCTGCAGGGTGAGATATCCCATTTAGTATGTATGTCATTCTCTCCCTGAGCCAAATTCAATGAGAATATGGTTTTGCCTTTTTGCCTTCCTGTTCTTCCCCTTCCCTTCAACCACTTACCCTTGCCTCTTCTACATGAGATAGTTTACCCTACCCTGTCTCTCCCCATCTCCTCTTGCCACTTTCCTCTCTCACCTCATAATTTCATCCCTTGAGTATTCTCCCTTCCCAACAAATTCAACCTATGCCCTCTATCCATATATAACTGTAACCATGTACACACACATTCACATATGTATTCATATGACCACACACCCTTCTTCCATTATTTTCATAGTGAGAAAGATATCATCAGTCATAGTTATTGCTTTTCCATATAGGAATGTAAATAGTTCAACTTTGTTAAGTTCCTTTTGATTTCTTTTCCCTATTTACCTTCTCAAGCATCTCTTGCTTCTTGTGTCTGAATGTCAAATTTTCTATTCAACTCTGGTTTTTTCCTCAAGAATGCTTGAAAGTCCTCTATTCCACTGAATGACCATATTTTCCCCTGAAACAAGATACTCAGTTTTGCTGGGTAGCCAATTCTTGGTTTTAATCCCAGGTCTTTTGCCCTCTGGAATATCATATTCCATGCCCTTCAATCCCTCAGTGTAGAAGCTGCCAGGTCCTGGGCTATTCTGATTGTGTTTCCACAATATTGAAATTGTTTCTTCCTGGCTCCTTGGAGTATTTTCTCCTTGATCTGGGGATTCTGGAACCTGGCTATAATATTTCTAGGAGTTTTCTTTTTGGGATCTTTTTCAGGAGGTGATCTGTGGATTCTTTCAACCTCTATTTTGCCCTCTGGATCTAAAACATCAGGGCAATTTTCCTTGAGAATTTCTTGAAGGGTGATTTCTAGGTTCTTTCTTTGATCATGGCTTTCAGGTAGTCCAATAATTTTTAAATTGTCTCTCCTGGATCTATTTTCCAGGTCAGTGGTTTTTCCCATGAGATATTTCACATGGCCTTCTATTCTTTCATTTGTTTGGATCTGTTTAACAGCATCTTGATTTCTCATAAAGTCACTAGCTTCCATTTGCTCCAATCTAATTCTGAAGGAATGAGTGAGCTTTTGAGATTCTTTTTCCATCTGGCAAATTTGGCCTTTTAAGGCATTCTTCTCCTCATTGCCCTTTTGAGCCTCCTTTGCCATTTGAGTTAGTCTATTTTTTAATGTGTTATTTTCCTCAGTCAGGCTGTTGACTCTCATTTCATACTTTTCCTGCATCCTTCTCATTCTCTTCCCAATTTTTCCTCCACTTTTCTTATTTGGTTTTTTAAATCCTTCTTAAGGTCCTCTATGGCCTGTAACCCACTCATATTTTCATTTGGGCTTTTGGTGCAGGATTTCTCACCTCATAGTCCTCCTCCTGTTCCATGCTTCAATCCTCTTTGCCCCCAAAATGGGAGTCTAATGTTGCATTTTTCTGTTTATTTTGTTTCCTTTGCCTAGGCATGTTGCCACTTAATTACTTGACTTTTGGGCTTGTTGCCACAGTAGGACTCTGCCACCAGACAGGGGTGCTTCCATCCCAAACGTTAGGGTCTTCACAACTTCCAGAGGTATTAGTTGTGTGGCCTCTGTGAGGCCTCCACACGCTCCAGCAAGCTGGATACCCCCCAAGACCTCCCCACCAGACCGCAATCCAGAGCCAGGGAGGTTAAAGCAAGAGTGATTACCCCCCAAGACTGATTGCTGGATCTCCTACAGTTTGCAGACCAGGAGCTGAAGCTGCCACTGAAGCTGCAAAATCCGTCTATTCCATGTCTCCTCAGCCACTTTTTGCCCCCAGGGGAAGAAGCAGACGTGTTCCCCAAAGTCCAAGGGCACTAATCTCTCATTTTGTCCTAGGCATATCTGTGTTGATAATTCTGTAATTGCCACAGCTGCTGGTGTTCTGGGGTCCCTCTAGCCAGCTGCTGGCCAGGCCACCCTGGGGCTAAAACTGCGACTCAGGCAGGCCTGGGTTCAGCTCCCAGAATGCTGCGCTATGCTGCGCTGGCCGCTCCCTGCAGGGGTGCCAGGCTGTCCTCAGCGGGAGGTTAGCTTCTCTGTGTCGTTCTGTGGGTGCTGGAGCTCCAGAAGTTGTTCAGCATCCACCTTTTACATGGTTTGGAAGTGATGTGGGGGAGAGCGCCTTGGAAGTGCTGTTTCTACTCTGCCATCTTGGCTCCACCCCAATGATGATAATTTATGTGGATTTATTTTATAACCTGCAGCTTTGCTGAAGTTGTTAATTATTTCAGCTAATTTTTTATTTCATTCTCTAGGGTTCTCTAACTATGCCATCATCCACAAAGAATGATATTTTTGTTTCCTCATCACCAATTCTAATTCCTCCAATTTGTTTTTCATTTCTTATTGCTCTGACATTTCTACTATAGTGTTGAATAATAGTGGTGATAACAAGCATACTTCCTTCATCTCTGATCTCATTGGGAAAGTTTTTAGCTTATCCCCATTATAGATAATGCTAGATGATGGTTTTATATAGATGCTACTTATGATTTTAAGGCACACTCCCTTTATTCCTATGCTTTCTAGTGTTTTCAATAGGCATGTTTTATCAAAAGTTTTTTCTGCACTTATTGAGATAATATGATTTCTGTTGGTTTTGTTATTGATATGGTAGATTATGGTGATAATTTTTCATAATATTAATTCACCACTACATTCCTGGTACAAATCTGGGGTCATAGTGTATGATCTTTGTGATATTGCATACACATATTGCTGTAATCTCTTTTCTGGTATTTTATTAAATTTTTTTTTCATCAATATCCATCAGGAAATTGGTCTGTAGCTTCCTTTCTTTGTTTTTGTTCTTCCTTTTTTATGTATCAAAGTCATATTTGTGTCAAAAAAGCAATTCCTTTGCCTATTTTTTTTCCAAATAGTATTTGTATATAATATTTGAATTAATTGTTCTTTAGATGTTTGATAGAAGTCACTTATAAATCTATTTGTTCCTGGAGATTTGTCCTTAGGGAGCTCATTTATGCCCTGTTAAATTTCTTTTTCTAAGATAGGATTATTTAAATATTTTATTTCCTCTTTCGTTAATGTGAGCAATTTATATTTGTGTAAATGTTCATCCATTTCACTTAGATTGTTAGATTTGCTGAAATATAACTGGGGAAGATGGCAGAGCAGGTCAGAAAATTCTCCAGATTTCCTCCACAAACAAGACAGAACGATGCCTCAGAGGAACTGGAGAGTGACAAAAATAAATAACAGTTGGTCTTCCTGGGACAACTTAAGAATACCTGAGGAAAGCTCCCAGGGTCAGAAGTTTGGCCCAAGTAAAGTGCAAACCACCTCCAGGCTTTCTCAACTGAAACAACAAACAAGCCCTGCAAGCAGCCTTGGCCACAGGAATTTTCAGCTCACAGACAGTATGGCAGTCAGACACCTGAGCAGGGGAAGACTGAAGGACCCTCTGCTATGGAGGGATGAGCGATATGAAGCCCAACTGCGCTGACTAGAAGCAGTCCTGGACTGGGCTGACTGGGAGAAGCTAGCACACATCCTGTGAGTGTGGTCGATGTGGAGCAGGGACACTGTTGACTATGGACACTTGCAGAAGAGCTGAGTTCCTGATTTTAGTTCAAGGCCAGAGGGGAGAGATGAAGGTTGCAGCTATTGGTGGGTGTGCAGGGAGCAAGAGCCCAGAACAGCTTGTCTGTGGCCCCTAGACGTGGTTTGGGGGTGGAGAGGAGTACCAAGGTTGGGCCACAGACAGAGTTCAGAAAAGAAAGGACCTGAGTCCTGAGTCACCATTCCCCACACCCCAGGACTAGATCTGGTGAAAATAATAAGCTTCTAAAAAACAAAACAAAATTAAAATAAAAATGAGTAAGAATAGGAGAAAGAACCCAATCATAGACAGCTACTATGGGTATAGAAAAGATCTGGGTTCATATTTTGAAGAAGATAGTTCAGAGGAAGATATTGGAGCTAAAAAAAAAATCACTCATTTCAAAGAGTAATGTCAAATGGTCACACCCAGAAAGAATTCTTAGAAAAGCTTAAAAATTACTTTAAAAATCAAGTAAGAGAGGTCAAGGAAAAATGAGAGTAATCCAAGAAATCAAGAAAATTATAAAAAGAAAGTCAACCAATTGGAAAAAGAGATACAGAACCTTTAAGGTAGAAAACAACGCCTTGAAAACTAGAATAGGACAAAGGGAAGCAAATGATGTTATAGAACACCAAGAACTAACAAAGCAAAATCAAAAGAATGAAAAAACAAAAGAGAATGTGAAATATCTCATTAGAAAGACAATTGTTCTGAAGAACAGATTGAGGAGAGACAATATGAGAATTATTGTACTACCTGAAAGTTATGATCAAAAAAAGAATCACGATACAATATTACAAGAAATAATTAAAGAAAATTGTCAGGGCCAGCTAGGTGGCACAGTGAGTAAGAGCACTGGCCCTGAGTTGGGAGGACCCAGGATCGGTTCTGTCGTCAGAAAATGAGGACCAACACATAAATAATGACTGGCTGTGTAACCTTGAACAAGTTACTTAACCCCAACTGGTTTAAAAAAAAAATTGTCCTGGGGACAGCTAGGTGGTGCAGTAAATAGAACACTGGCCCTGGAGTCAGGAGGACTTGAGTACAAATTCGGCCTCAGACACTTAACACTTACTAGCCCTGTGACCTTGGGCAAGTCACTTAACCCCAACTGTCTTCCAAAAAAAGAAAAGAAAAGAAAAGAAAAGAAAAGAAAATTGTCCTGAAGTTATAGAACAAGAGGGTAAAGTGGAAATTTTTTAAAATCCACCTGTCACTACCTAAAAGAGATCCCAGTACAAATACCTATAGGAATATCACAGCCAAGTTTCAAAACTCCCAGGTTAACGAGAAAATATTATGAGCAACAAGAAAAAAAAGTAATTCAAATACTGTAGAGCCACAATCAGAAAAATTGTATGTAGGTCTTTGAACACTATATTTCAAAGAGTAAAAGAACTGGGGTTTCAGTGAGAAAGAGAAAAAGAGCTGGTGTTGCAGCCAAAAATAACTTATCCAGCAAAGTTAGGTATAATCCCCAATGGGGAAAAATGGATATTAAATGAATTGAAAGACTTTCAGGTATTTGTCACAAAAAGACCAGAACTTAATGGAAAATTTGACATATGCAATCAGGAAAAATATAAGGCAAACTTCAAAGACCACTTACAAGGGACTCAATAAAGTCCAACTGTTTACTTCTTATATGTGAAAATGTTATCAGTATTCTGGACATCAGTACTTGGACAATTTGAAAGAAAGGCTGGGGCTGGGACAAATATGATGGGGGTAATTCTAAAAGATAAAATGAATAGGAAAAGATAAAAAGAAGTAATTATCTTATACAAATGAGGCATGAGAAGAATTGTTTCACTTCTTCCTATTGTTGGTTTTGCCACTCCAGAATTCATTTTGAGATGTTAATTTAAAGTTGTTTGGAGGGGCATTTGGAAGACCTTAACCATGTCCGTACCTTTACTCTGGTATCTTGCTTTCACCCCCTTCCAATCTACTTCTGCTCTTTGAATTTTATATTAGTTCCATATGCTTTTGAGGAGGATGTCTGGCTAAACTTGGGTCCTTTTATATAACTTCTGCTATTTTTACAACTTATTCTGGTGGCCTGCAAACTTTCTGCACTGTCAAATTGATTTGTTCAGGGAGAAGTCTGTTCACTATTCTCTTCTGAACTCTGCAAGTTCTTGACCCAGGTTTAATATGTCAGTTTGTTCCTGGTTGGGAATTTCAGCTGACTGTTATTAGACTTAAGTCATTATTAGCTCACTGGGAGGTTCTTCAGGGTCAGAAAAACTCAACTGCATGGTCCTTTTTTGTTTAGGACTCCTGCCCTGGTGATTCTACTTCTGGCTTTCACTCTGAGCTGAAGCCCACAACTGAGTTCCTGCTCTGCTGGGATCAGAGCCATAGATAGCTGCTGTTTGCTTCTAGTTACTACTCTTCTCCACCATCTTTCTGTTTAGACTGTCCCCTCAGTCCAATTTGGAACTGGGTAGTAGGTGACAGAGTTGCCAAATGGCACCTGTTCCTGAGCCCTAAGCTTGTTTAGGGATTCCCTGGGATCTCTTCCTGTCCCAGTGCTTTCAGCCCTTGTGACTAGTCTTGGCTCTCTTTTAATCTCTGGGCTTCTAACCAGACTTTGTCCCCATTGTTTGCAGATCTTTCTATCTCTTTAAGTCTCCCTGGACTGGAAAAATAATTATGGTGATTTATAAAATTGTTTCTAGATCAGAATTCAGTCTGGTGCATTAAAAAAATTTTTTAGTGGAGAGATTTCGTTGGATCATCTTGAAGGTATAATTGAGATAAGGAACTGACGAAATCTAAAAATGATCTTTGTTGTTATTCAGTCTGTCTGACTCATCATGACCCTAAAACCACACCTCCAGGTAGCCCACCCCCATCAGGCTATTTTCCAGTGAATATTATGGGCAATACATCCCTCAGTTGATATTAAAAGTACATGTTCCTTTAAGCACTGACCACTCCTTAGCTCCTCCCTAATCCCACCCTTACTCACCTAGTTAGCATAATTGACACCTGATTTACTATTGTAACTCTTTATAAACTATACCTATGACTTCTTTAAATTTGCTGGTTCCCTAAGACCTCCTGCCGGCTGCATATTATAACAATAAACATTTACAATCCTGACTTAAAAGATTGCTTGGGCCTTGTGAATTCCTTCCAGACAGCCCTGCAGGGACCTGTTAGAACCCTGTAACACCTATCCACCCCTCGTCAATGTCACCCCCTACTCAATAAACTTCAGTAGTTCCCTATTACCTCCAAGACCAAAATACAAAATCCACTGTTTGGCATCCAAAGCCTTTCATAGTCTAACCCTTCCTACCCTTTCCAGGCTTCTTAAACCTTATTCCCCAACACATACTCCTCAATCAGTATTACCAACCTCCTTGCTGTTCAAAAACAAGACACTCCACCTATTGCTCTTGCCATTTGCACTGTTGTATCCCAATAAAGTGAGACAGAAGATCCCAGAAATTAGAATTTGTGTGGATTTATTACTTCGGGACTGTCAGGGTACATGGTCACCCAAATCAGACAGTGGTTTTATAGAGATTCCTTAGCCAGGCTATGTAGGCTGAAATTACAGTGATGTAAGCTGAAACTACAGGGACTGGTCAGTGTACATTTGAATTTCCCCACCAGCATGACATGAAGCTACAATCAGTGATTGGTCAGTATACAATTGAATTTCCAGCCAGCTCAAAATCCTAGGCTGAGACTCCCACCCACGGATCAATTAGGGGAAAGGAAAGGGTAGGGGTCATCCTTATTTACAGAACAAATAGGGGAGGGGAAAGTGGAGTCTGTTTTACAAATGAAGGGAAGGGGGGGAGGGTTGAAGTTTACAAATCAATGAAGGGAAGGGCAAAGTGGAGTTGTGTCCAGCAAAGTACCAACTAAAATCTCATCTAATATAATCTAAGTGTATATATCTATACACTTTCCAACCCTTCTTAATTCTAGCTGTTGTATCATGACCACTTTTGGGGTTCTCCTGGCAAAAATAACAGGAGTGGTTTGCCCTTTCCTTCTCATTTTACAAATGAGGAACTGAAGCGAACAGGGTTATGTGACTTGCCCAGGGTCACATAGCTCTTAAGTCTCTGAGACCTGATTTGAACTCAGGAAGAGGAGTCTTCCTGATTACAAGCCCTGTTCTGAAAGAGCCACTTTACCACCTATCTCCTCTAAATCCTAGTGCCTTCTCTTTTTTATTTCCTATTCACATTGTGGATAGCTTCTTTGTACGTTTGCCTTTTGTCTTTCCAGTTAGATTGTGAGCTCCTTCAAGGCAGGAACTTTCTTTTGCCTCTTTTTGTTCATCAGCGTGCTTGGCACAACGGTGCTTTTTTATAAATGTTTATTGAATGACTTGTTGCCTACCATTTTAAATTAAGACCAGTAATGGGTATATAGGTAAGAACGAAGGAGGTTCAATGTTCTATTATGAAGCCACTCAGAACCTTGAGCAGGGGAAGCCAGAATTGAGTCAAGAACAGATGGATCCAGGAGTCCTTGGAGCTAATGAAAACAGGTAACCTTAGTATGTGGATAACGGCTGTTTAATTAGCCTGGATTTAGTGGTGTCTATTTCAGGTGCAAGGTGTAAAGGCGCCCCTAAACTGCTCTTCTTTCCTCCATGGCCCCCCAGTTTCAGAATGGGGGCAGGAGGGGTGTGACTTTTTTTCTAACTCTTAACTTGAATTGACCCGACATCTGCTAGATCCCGCTGATCTTGCCCCTCGCCCCTCGCACAAGTGTCTGTGGCGGTAGCACTGGGGTATGTTGGATATCTGAGATGGCCAATCACCTCAAAATCCAACCTGTCATTTGGGGCAAAACTGGAGAAAACGCCCCGCTGCTGATAATGCCAAACCTCAGCGACCACAGGGGCATCCTAAGAGATGCCAGGAAAGAAAGGCCCCTAATTCCTCAACCGCCTGGTCGGGGACCTCCCTTAATGCGGCCCCTGATAGCGCGAGTGGGACTCTCACTGTCAACAAAAGTGACGCATCTGCCCGAACGCACCTTCTTCGAAGGAGTCGCCTTCCAAGAAAAGGTTAGGTGAGGCGCCGCTTTTCCCGTTCCCTAAGAGATCCTCCCTTCCAGGATACAAGGCTTCACCAAATACCCTCCCTCACACCTCCTGCCTTTAAACCACAACCTTTACAGACCCTCGGGGATCTAGACGCCATTTCGGACACACCCACGCTACACCTACGTCACCCCAGCAACCGACGCCGCAACGGCTAGCGGAAGAAGCGAAGGTAATGTCCCGGGACTTCCTCTTCCGGGAACACCGGACTACTTCCGGTTGTCAGATTCTGGACGCAGAGTAGAAAGCTGTTGGTGGTCGCAGCAGGGGGGCCTCCTCTGACGGTTGACGTGCCCTTTGGCACTTAAGGGCTCCAAGCTTCTTCGTCGAATTCGATGCATCCTCGGCGTCCGGACGGCTTCGATGGCTTGGGCTACAAGGGTGGGGGCGGCAGCCGGGAGGAGCCTGGGGGCAACAGTTTCTCTGCAAGGTCCTTCAGCTCCACCTCCGACCTGAGCCACTGGGTGACCACTCCGCCCGACATCCCCGGCAGCCGCAACCTGCACTGGGGGGAGAAGACCCCGCATTATGGCCCGGGAGCAGCCCCCACTCCGCTCGGCGGGACCGGCGAGGAGCCCTACCCGGGCAGCTGCAGCAGCGGACCCGGGGCTAACAGCGGTGAGGGCCGGGAAGCGGGAGTGCGAGGGCAGTGACCGAGGTGGCCCGTGCGGAGGGAGATGGAGCCGGGACCCTTGGGGCTTGTGCTCCCCCCTCGGGGCTTGTGCTCCCCCCTCGGGATTGCTTTCCTGGGTGTTTGTGTATCCCCGGCTCTGCAAACCCCGACCCGGGTCCTTTCTATTATTTAACTGATCATGCTTTCTTCGTTTTCTTCTTTATCCTTCGAAGCCTTCAAGACGAGGAGCCCCATATGAAATTTGAGGGTATATTAAAGTTGTAGGAAACCGATTCTTGAACGCTTAAAATGAAAATTGTTT
This sequence comes from Gymnobelideus leadbeateri, assembly GCA_011680675.1. Taxonomy (NCBI): domain Eukaryota; kingdom Metazoa; phylum Chordata; class Mammalia; order Diprotodontia; family Petauridae; genus Gymnobelideus; species Gymnobelideus leadbeateri. The sequence goes on along the minus strand of WOXC01005613.1, from coordinate 587,647 downwards.
TGAGTAGGGTGTCAAATGCCCCACCACGTGACCTTGGGAATTCACTAAACTTTCATTTTTAAATAAACGTCAGTAATATCTGCTCTTTCCCAGCTTTATGTATTATGTACCCAATTATTTTCTCTTGAAGTTTTACTAGTAATAACATGGGCATCAGATACCCCGTGATAACTTCTTTTTTTAAATTTAATTATTTTATTCAACAGTTTGTATTAATTATGTGGAAGGCTTGGTCTTAAACTCTTTTGGAGCCACCATTAGTTTCAAACTGAAAGACTTTTTTTAAAGTTCTCACATTTCCTTCTTCAGAGTAAAATTTTTTTTAATCTTCATTTTTACCTTGAACTCTCAGAATTTCCGTCCCTTTTAGGAATAGAAACATCTTTAGGTGAACATGAAACTGTTATTTGTACTTGCCGTGCAGTAAACAAAATCTTTAAAGCTCATTTTGATGTTTTTTTAAATTTAATTATATAGTTTCAGCTTGAGTTGAAAAACTCATTTGCCTTTATGATAATGGTAAAGCTACACAACTAAATGCCAAAATGTTTATATTTGAGGTTGTAAATAACATCCCTACACCCAACCTGATCCCAAATTTGGAATTGTGACTCCAAAGTTTTGTAATAAGGAAATATTTTATTTTTGTTTGAATGATTAAGTGCTTTGCCTAAGGTCACACAGCTAGTAAGTTTCTGAGGTCCTCCTGACTCCAGGTCCAGTGCTCTATTCACTACACCACCTAGTCACCCCTAAAATGATAACTGAGAAAATAACCATTTATATAGTATTGTTAGAGCCTCGTTTACTGTTATTTTGACAATACAAATACTTTTTTAAAAATAATTTATATTATTAGGATGAGGGTAGAAGTTTATCTTAACTAAGTCAGTTTCTTACATTGAAAAGTGTAATGAAACTGTTGTGGCAGTGACAGGAACCAGTACCTGATGGTATAGTCTATACAACCAATTCAATTTATTTAATATTTTATTCTGTTCTGTTAAGCACTGTTGGGCCTACAGAGTTGAATAAAATAACTGTTACTACTCTTGAGTTTGCAGTCTTGTTTGGAACTTAGAGAATCTCTTGGGTATAAAATTTCTTGCAAAAGAGAGAATAAAGTAATTTTTTATTTTTGTTTGTTTGTTTGTTTCTTAAGCTTTATTGGATATTTACCCACCCCTTTCTTTCCTGGATACTAATTTTTCTGGCCAGAGTGGAGACTGTGCACAAAATAAGGAAGAGGGTGAAGAGAACTATAAGAGGATGAAAGAAGAATTTGCATCTTATACTTTTTGAGGCTGGTGTGAATGCATAAATGAGTGAAGGAAACATTTATTAAACATTCTGCTAACCAAATAGTCTCTTCTCCACTCCCCTGGACGTATACTAATATACTTTAGATTCTTTTAAAAGTGAAAAGAGCAAGGTCATAGCTTAACTTAGATGCAAGGAGTTAGAGTAAAAGCATGGTCAAAGACAAATCTCCCTTTTTGTCTCTTTTATTAAAGAGTAGTAGTAGTCTGTAGTCCAGACTTTTTGGTTCGTGATACCTGACCATAACATTCTTTTCAGCTACTTATAGATATAGACAAAGGTTTCTTCTGTTTTTGTCATCTGTTCATGACTGCTTCTAACTGGACACTTTTCCATTGAGTTTATTATTCAGAAGGCACTAGGGACACTTAAGCTTAGGCCAGTAAGTGAATTAAGCACTCAAAACAAGTGGATTGGGGGTGGGGGTGGGGCAGGGATGGGAGGACAGGGAAGAAAAGTAAGAAATTCCTTCCCTTATATGGTTATTAGAAAAAGTTTTATAAAATAGAGACTTGTGTGTGATATTTTCCCCCAGGATTAATGGCTTAACATTTTAATGGTACCAGCTGTAATTGTGTATCCATCTTTATGTGTGCAGGAGAAAATGTATTCATGAGTAACCAGGTGTCATGGAATACTTCAGGGTCTCTAGCATCATCATATATATGAACATTATAAAAATAGAAATTGGTTTTAAGTTGTTACAGAGTTTACCCAACCATAAATGATATGTAATCTTATTTCTTCTCTTTCAGAACAGTTGAATAGATTTGCTGGATTTGGTATTGGACTTGCAAGGTACTAGTTTTATGGAATATATGCTTTAAGTTAATTAGAAAATGAGTATTGTCTAACGTGAATAATTGATTGAATAAACAGTAATTGTTTTGGGCAGTAAAAATCAAGATTCTGAGTTTGTAATCAGAAGAATATAGGTTAGATGAAGGGTTCCTAACATTTAGGGTCAGGGACCCCATTGGCAGTCTGATGAATTGTTTTTAAATGCATAAATTAAAATACATACATTACAAAGGAGACTAGATTTATTGAAATAAAGATATAAATTCTTTTTCTTAGCCAAGTTCCTGAACCTCTTGAGATTTATCCTATGCTAAGAACCCCTGAGCTGATTCACTTCTAAAATTAAAACCAAAAAGCAATTTCATGGTTGTGCCCCTGACATTGGAAAAAATAAGCACAAGAAAATCTGGGTTTTATTTAAAATTAATTTGAGATTTATAAATATTATGATCTATAGTGAGTAGAACATTTGTAGAATACATATAATAGAGTGTATGATTAAAATAATTGTTTTAGAGATTGTTAACTATGACATACCCTTGTATTTTTTTGTTTTTTTTGCTTTTTGGAGGGCAGTTGGGGTTAAGTAACTTGCCCAAGGTCACATGGCTAGGTTTCATACCCTTACATTTACTAATAGTTTTTAATTGGACATCAGCTTGGGCAATTGGACACATGGGGCATTTCTTCATTTTTCCATCAAATTCAGTAAAAGACGAAATACTAAATTTATTTTTTCTTATTGTTATGATTTTATAATGCTTACTTCAGTACTTCAGAAACCTGTATGGAATTTTTTAAAAATTTATTTACTTTTAGTTTACAACATTCAGTTCTACAATCCTTTGAGTTTCAAACTTCTCCCCTCCCCCATGGCAGCATGCAGTCAAATATAGGATCTACAGATGCCTTCACATTAAACATTAGTCAGGTTGTAAAGAAGGATTATAGCCAATGGAGTGAACAATGAGAAAGAGGAAACAAAATAAAACAAAAAGAGAGCCAGCAAGTAGCTGGCTTCAATCTGCATTCAGACTATAATTCTTTCTCTGGGTGTGGATATCCCTTTCTGTCATGAGTCTTTTGGAGTTATCTTATAACCTTGCATTGCTGAAAGGACCCCAGTCTGTCAAGTTAGTCATCACACATACTTTGTGCCTGTAATTGTGTACGAAGTTCTCCTGGTTCTGCTCTCCTCACTCAAGATTTTTATATAAATCTGTCCAGATTATTAAGTCCATCTGTTCCTCGTTTCTTATAGCACAATATTACTCATACACCATAACTTGTTTAGCCATTCCCCAATTGATGGGCATCCCCTTGATTTCCTTTTTTTTTTTTAAACAAATGCTTTGTTAACTTGTGGTTTACATCATTCACTTCCACCAGATTTTGAGTTACAATTTTTCCCCTTTTTTCCCCTACCCACCCTCCCATAATAGCAGTCCCACAAGATATCCCCTCATCCAATCTGCTCTCTCCCATATCTTCTCCTATACCCGCTTCCACTTTTCCATTAGAGCAAGGTGAATCTCTGTGCCCCAATGTCTGCACATCTTATCTCCCAATTACATGCAAAATAGTATTAATAATAGCATTTATATATATTTGAAACATTTAATTTTAAAATCTCGAATTTCAGATCCATTCCCTTCCTCCCTTGTCACCTACTCCCTTTGGGAAGATAAGCAATTCAGTATGTGTTGTACATGTATAGCTATGCAAAACATTACCATAGTAGATATATTGTAAAAGACTGCTTATATTTCCCTCCTACCCATCCCACCCCCAAACTGGTCCATTCCCTACTTTGATCCTGTCCTTCTCCGATAGTGGGTACTTCCAACCTCCCCTCCCCTCTATCATCCCCTCTCTCATCCCCTTCCCCCTACTCTGCTGCAGGGTGAGATATTCCATTTAGTATGTATGTCATTCTCTCCCTGAACCAGATTCAATGAGAATGTGGTTTTGCCTTTTTGCCTTCCTGTTCTTCCCCTCCCCTGCAGCCACTTCCCCTTGCTTCCTCTACATGAGATAGTTTACCCTACCCTGTCTCTCCCCATCTCCTCTTGTCACTTTCCTCTCTCACCTTATAATTTCACCCCTTAAGTATCATCCTTCCCAACAAATTCAACCTATGCCCTCTATCCATGTATACCTGTAAACATATATGCACACATTCACATATATATTCATATGACCATACACCCTTCTTTCGTTATTTTCATACTGAGAAAGATTTCATCAGTCACAGTTATTGTTTTCCCATGTAGGAATGTAAATAGTTCAACTTTGATAAGTTCCTTTTGATTTCTTTTCCCTGATTACCTTCTCAGGCATCTCTTGCTTCTTGTGCCTGGATGTCAAATTTTCTATTCAACTCTGGTTTTTTCCTCAAGAATGCTTGAAAGTCCTCTATTCCACTGAATGACCATATTTTCCCCTGAAACAAAATACTCAGTTTTTCTAGGTAGGTGACCCTTGGCTTCAATCCCAGCTCTTTTACCCTCTGGAATATCATATTCCATGCCCTTCAGCCCCTCAGTGTAGAAGCTGCCAGGTCCTGTGCTATTCTGATTGTGTTTCTACAATATTGAAATTGTTTCTTCCTGGCTGCTTGGAATATTTTCTCCTTGATACGGGAATTCTGGAACCTGGCTATAATATTCCTGGGAGTTTTCTTTTTGGGATCTTTTTCAGGAGGTGGTCTGTGGATTCTTTCAACCTCTGTTTTGCCCTCTTGGTCTAAGACATCAGGGCAATTTTCCTTGAGAATTTCTTGAAGCATCCCCTTGATTTCCAATTCTTTGCCATCACAAAAAGAGCTGCTATAAATATTTTTGTACATACAGGTCTTTCTCCCACTTCTAAGATCTCTTTGGGATATAGCCCTAGAAATGGTATTACTGGGTCAAAGGGTATGCACATTTGTATAGCCCTTTGGGCATAGTTCCAAATTGCTCTCCAGAATGGTTGAATCAGTTCACAACTCACCAGCAATGCATTAGTGTTTAATTTTTCCACGTCCTTTCCAGCATTTATCATTTTCCTGTTTGTCATCTTAACCAATCTGACCAATGAGATGTGGTACCTCAGAGTTGTTTTGATTTGCATTTCTCTAATCAATAGTGATTTAGAGTATTTTTTCATATGCTTATAGATATCTTTAATTTCTTGCTCTGAAAACTGCCTATTCATATCCTTTGACCATTTATCAATTGGGGAATGACTTGTACTCTTATAGATTTACTCAGTGCTCTGTATATTTTAGAAATGAAGCCTTTATCAGAGACACTGGTTGTAAAAATTCTTTCCCAATTTCCTACTTCCCTCTTAATCTTGGTTATTTTAGCTTTATTTGTACAGAAACTTTTCAATTTATTGTAATCAAAATTATCCATTTTGCATTTTATAATGCTCCCTAATTCTTGTTTGGTCATAAAATCTTCCCTTCTCCATAGATCTGACAGGTAAACTATTACTTGCTCTCCCAGATTGCTTATAGTATCAGCCTTTATACCTAGATTGTGCATCCATTTAGATGATTATGGTACAGAGTGAAGTATTGGTCTGTGCCCAGTTTCTGCCATACTATATTCCAGTTTTCCTGTATGGAATTCTTTGATGTGGAATTCCTTTCTCTGTTGTGATAACCCTATGTAACTTACAAGTTTCTTACCTCAGAACATATCACCCAATGGCTATCATGTGTATGCATCTCCTCAAACTTAACTATGTTATTTCTTGAACAATAGAGAACTCAATTTCACCTTCATACCATACACCTTCATAAGGAACCAGAGGAAGACTTATATTCTATTATTTGTTATATTTATATTATAAATATATATATTATATATAATTACATAATATATAATATAATAATATAAATTATGTCATATATTATATATATTGGGGTATATATTCTGATTCCACAGTTTATGCTAATAAAGGTTTGGAGAAATGAAAGTGTATGTTTAAGGCTTAAAGAGAAAGGATTTACTTTACTTAGCACAGATCCAACATTAGGGACTTGTTCTTCATAAATGTTGTTTCATATATATATTGTTTCAATTACATAGCTACAGCTTAATTGTGTGATTTTTTTTTTGTTAGTACATTACTTTTGAAGTATATTTTTATGTGCAGTTGAGATCTTTTTGATAATATGTGTTAACATATATAGAAAGATAGATTTTGGAGTATTTACACAAATGTTCAAAATTATTTTTGTAGTCTGTTTACAGAAAATGTTTTGGCCCATCCTTGCATTGTTCTCCGACGCCAATGTCAGGTAATTGTATAATTTCAGTTACCTTTTGAAAATTTTAATTAAATGCTGACTTTGTACATACAGGTAATGATGAAGGTGAGACTTCCAAGATTTATTGATAAAGCAAGCTATAAATATTTACTCCCTTATTTCGTGGTTTTTTTTTCCCCCTAGTATCTGTGCTAGTGTTTAGGATCCTAGAATTTGAGAGCTTCAAGGGACCTTATCGCTCTAGTCCAGTCCCTTCATTTTGAAGAATAGGAAAGAGGACAGAGTTTAAATAACTTTCCTTAAGTCACATGGTTGATAAATGGTAGAGTGAGGATCAGAACCCATTTTCTTTTATTCTCATTCTATTACCCTTTTTCTGTATGCTGTATATCTTAAGTAAGTCATTGTTTTAGTATACCTTTAAAGACTTATTATTTTGTAATATTATCTTATGATAGGACCAAAATTATAAAGTTGCCATTGACTTCTATAAATATTCACCTGCTTTTTTATCTTAGAATAATAAATGCATAGTATTTTAGAACCATAGGAACCTTAGAGAAAAGTGAATTGTTCAAATGGGTTACAGTTTGGCTCCTCACACTTCAAAACAGAAATCAAGGCTTTTGCTTTTAAATTTTCTTAAAACAAATGTTTTAATATAAAGATAGTGCTTTCCAAAATGTAGTTCTTAATTTATTTCAAGTTTTGTGGATTTACCTTTATATATTTTAAGGAAAATACATTTAAAAAATATTCTGACTACAAAAATTGTCTCATCTTCAATAATTTGCTCTAATGTAGTCACGGCATACATCCCTATTATCTAGTTAGTCCTTTTCTTTCTTTCTTCCTCTAAATCTTCTAATTCCTAGAAGCAGTGATGGTGATTTGCTAAGTTCCTTGCTTCCATAATGTTCACTGTACTGGAGTCAGATCCCTGGAGTGGAACCATAGAAATGGTTGCTTTTCTGCAAGTATCTGATATATAGCTCATGGACTTTTTTGACTAGCCATAATATCTTCAATTCATACAGCTGCCCCACTGAGGAGTATGAGGAGTATCATCTCTGAAACCTCATTTGAAAAAAAGGATTAAGATAGCAAGGATCTTTTTAAGAGTTGGGTAAAATATATGTATGGGTTGTGAGCTTGGAATAGAAAAGGAGGACTTGGCATTTTAGGGTTCAATTTGTTTTCAGTAGTGAATTTTTTAAGTTCTTTTAGGGGAACTCATGCTCATTAATGGCTCTTTTTTTTGCTTTTTTTTTTTTTTTTTGGAGGGCAATTGGGGTTAAGTAACTTGCCCAAGGTCACATGGCTAGGTTTTTGTTTGTGTGTGTGTTAAGTGTCTGAGGCCGTATCCGAACTCAGGTCCTTCTGACTCCAGGGCCAATGCTTTACTCACTGAGCCACCTAGCCACCCCTATGGCTCTTCTTATAAGGTATAGATTCTCTGAGAATGGATTGAACTTTGAACATCAATGTTTTAGGAAATTAGGTTGACTAGGAGTCTCTTCATATAATTATGTAACAAGCATATTCTCTTATTGTAAAAATATAATTTAAATGAATTTTAATTACTTCCGATTTAAAAACAATAAAACTAGCGCTTCCAAAATAGAAGATAGAAATACATTAATATCATTTAATATTTCATTGGCTTATCTACATGTATTTAAAGGAAAATGAAGTTTGTAACACTGATAACAAAGACTTAAAAATCTTCCTAACAGGTTAATTATCATGCTCGACATTATCACCTCACTCCATTTACAGTCATCAATATCATGTACAGCTTCAACAAAACCCAGGTGAGAATATTAATCTACAGATTTAATTGATACCTTTTGTAAAAGTTGAAGTGGAATTATGTATACTCATTTACCTTAATTTTAAAAATAACTATTCTTGTCCACTTAGATGGACAGTGAAGAAAAGAGCTTTTAAAAATGGGAAAGTTTGAAATATATATATTCATATTTAATTGGCATATTTTTCATGACCCTAATTCAAACTACTTATCTGTAAGAATATAGCATAAGCTCCTTGAGGGCTCTTTTAATTGTGTTATTATATCCTCAACACCTAGCAGAGTTCCAGGCACATAATAGATAATTAATTCTTACTGAATTTAATGCCTTACAAATATGAAAAGAAATGAATTGAATCAAGATTCTTTATTAAGATTTTCTTTGGGAAAGCATCAGTAACTATTGCAATATAATTAAGAATTTGTTTGTATTGTGTAGACTTTGGTGTGTATATTTTATTTATTTATTATTTTAGGGTCCAAGAGCCCTTTGGAAAGGAATGGGAAGCACATTTATTGTTCAAGGCATCACACTTGGAGCTGAAGGAATTATCAGTGAATTTACACATTTGCCCAGGTATCCCGTTTTTTTCTTTTTTTCATTTTGATGGGGGAAAGGCAGGGCAATTGGGATTAAGTGCCTTGCCTAAGGTCACACGGCTAGTAAGTTTTAAGTTTCAGGTCCTCCTGACTGCAGGGCCAGTGCTCTATTCACTGTACCACCTAGCCACTCTTTAGTGAAATGTAAGGGAAGAAAAATTTTAAGTGTCCATTTTAAATCTAATGTCTAGGATGAAATAGCTCAAAGAAAAATTTGCTTATAGTATTATAGTCCAGTAAATGATAGGATTAATTGAATTGCTTTAAACTGGGGAAGTAGCCACAGTGTAGTGAATATAGAGACAGCCTTAGAGCCAGGGAAGACATAGTTCAAGTCCTGTGTCAGATTTATACTGGCTGTGTGACCTTGGGCAAGTCACAACCTCTCAGTGCTCTAGGCAATTCTTTTAACACTGTAAATTTCAGGGAAGGTATGGACTTGGGATTGGTAAAGAGAATTTCCTTATTAAGGAGCTCCCTGTGTTAATGAAATCACAGGTCCAGTTCTTTTTCCTATCTGTTACAAATGGAAAGTAACTTAAAAGATTTTGGCCTACTCTTATTATACCATAGCTTCCAATTTTGCCTCCTAAAAATATACCTTTTAAAGTTTCACATGCTTTCTAAAGCAGACTACAATAGTAGAAGGAGTATTCTCTCCCAAGATTTCTGTATACCATTGAAATCACAGACTCAGGCCCAGTCCTAGTCTCCTCACCTTATGGTCCTAAAATTCTCTTAAATATAGTCATACAAAAAAGATTTAAAGTTTATACATTTAAATTTTAACTTAAAACTTTGGAACTATCAAGTGTTTTCAACTGAATATGCATACTTAAAAATAAAAATGTATATATATATATATATGTACATTTTTTTTTTTGAGGGGGGAAGGCAAAGCAGTTGGGGTTAAGTGACACACAGCTATTAAGTGTGTCAAGTGTCTGAGGCTAGGTTTGAATTCAGGTCTTCCTGACTCTGCAGCCAGTGCTCTATTCACTGTACCACCTACCTGCCCCTTCTCCATAGCTATAGATATATACATACACATATACATATACATGTATACACACATATATAGACATATATATTCCCAAACCTATCCTATTCCTGATCTTTGTTTTTATGTATAGGCATATCTCTTGTTCCTTCTCTACTTAATTTTTACCGACTATTTTGCCCTCCTATGACTTGCCTATCCCCCTCCAAGGATCCTTCCCCTCTCCTCCCATTCCCATAAACCTAAACACCCTCCTATACCCCTGTTTACCTGTTCTGTCACCCTCCCCTCTAAAGGTCCCTCCCTATGCCCCTACCATTTTATTTCTTCTGTATTTAGAAGATTTCTATACTCTTTTAAATATATATGCATTGTTCCGTCTTGTACCCATTCCCGATGAAAGTATGTTACCAGAACTGCCAGACGATACTTCCCCATCTAATTCCTATGTATCATTTCTTCCTCTTGTACCTCATTTGTATAAAATACTTTTTTTTTAGCTGTTCCTAAGTGGTTTTACATTTTAAATTCATATCATGCCCAGGTTTTCCCCAGTCTTTCTTATGAACTACTCAGTTGTTAATAAAAATCTTAGACATAAACTTTACATTATATATGTAAAAAAAACAGTCTGTCCTTATGGATCCCTTATTATCAGTCTTTGTTATGTACCTTATATTTATATTTGGTTCTTGTATGTCAAATCATCTATTGAGTTCAAGGTTTTATTTATTTATTTATTTTTAACAAAGTCTTGAAAATCTGAGTTTATCAAATGTCCCTTTTTTTTTTTCATTCAAGATAATAGTTAACTTTGCAGTGTATGATATTTTTGACCAGAGTCCCAGTTCTTTTGCACTTTGATATGTTGCGTTCCAAGACCTGCGGTCCTTTAATGTTTCTGCTACTAGGTCTTGTGTAATTCTAATTGTGGTACCATCATATTTAAATTGTTTTAATCTTGATACTTTTAATAGTTTTTCCTTGAGCTAGGGATGTCAGAATTTGACTATCTTTCTATGAGTTTCCTCATAGGATCTCTTTTAAGTGATGATCAATGGATTTTTTTTCTATTTTTACTTTACTCCTCTTGTTTTAATGCTTCAGTACAATTTTCTTTAATTATTTCTTGTATTATTGTATCAAGATTCATTTTTTCATCCTAACTTTCAGTTAGTCCAATTATTTTTATATTTTATCTTCTTGATCTATTCTCTGAAGCTGTTGTTTTTCTTATAAGATGTTTCACTTTCTCTTCTATTTTTTCATTCTTTACATTTTGTTCAATCATTTCTGGGTCTCTTATAATTTTACTGGCTTCATTTGCCCAATTCTAATTTTCAAGGTGTCATTTTCTTTAAGTTTCTGGATCTCCTTTTCTAGTTGGTTGACTTAACTTTCATACCCTTCTTGTTTTTCTTGGATTGTTCTTATTTTCTTCAGTTTCCTCCTCTGAAGATGAACCCCTGTCATTTCTATTCCCATAATAGATTTCTGTAGTTGGATTCTTTTTTCTTTCATTTTTTTTTGCCATGATAGTTTAATTCTTTGTAGTTACCACTAGCCCTGGGGTATGGGAAATGGTGCCTCTTGCCCCAGCTCTTCAGTTCTGCCCTTTAGTCTGAAACGAAAGTCAAAACTTCCAGCATCCTGTAGGTGCCCACAGACAGGGGCTTTCAGCCCTACTGCTTCTGCACTCACTGGACTGGCCTTGTGCTGGTTCCTTCTTGCCCCTGCTCTCTTCACAGCACAGCTGGGTCTGGTGTTCCTTGTCAACAGAGGTTCCCTTGATCTTCCTGGACTCAGATGCCCAACTCCCCTCACTATCCCAGGGTAAAAGTTCCAGGTCTCCAGGTCTTCATAAAATTTTTCTTTGATCTCAGGATTCATCACCATGGGAGCTTATGTACTGATGATCGTGGCATGGCACTTTCCTGCAAGTGGCAGTCACATTGTGATGACCCTTGTCATTCACTCCTTTTGGGAGGCATACAATCTTGTTGACTAGATTGGTTTTGATTGCAAAACCTATGCTAGCTTCATGGTGCTTCCCTTCACTGCAGCCACTTCAGAAAAAACACATATCCAGCTCTGACTAAGGCAAGCTATCCTTCATTTTCCAGCCTTGTTTCAATCTTGGCTGCTTTTTGGATTTGATACCTGCTAAGTTCTCCCACAGCAACAGCTGTTTATCTTTCAGTTCCACTGGATTTTATATTGTCTGTAAGTGTGCATACATTCCATGTACTGACAGTGAGTAGTACCAGCTTTGCAGAAGTTTTTGTCCATTTTTTGTATTTCAACTACAGGGTGGGATCCTCACTTGCCATGGTGAGCAGGGCAGGGTTGGGTAAAGCAGACAATTTTTAGGGCACCTTTTCTAGCTCCTTCCTTACACTAGGAGGTGAGCAGTTCAATTTGTTAAAAAAGGCTGCTCAGATACCCAAGTGACTGCCGAATCCCACTGCTGCGTCTAGCAAGAATATGACCCTGTTTTTTCCAGTGAGATATTTCACATATTCTTCTATTTTTTTTCATTCTTTTGACTTTGTTTTATTGTTTCTCAATGTCTCATGGAGTCAGTAGTTTCCATCTGCACAATTCTGCTTTTTGGTTTTGTAATCTCTTACCAGTCTGTCTAAGATGTTTTCTTAGCATTTTTTGTGCCTCTTTTACCAAGCTTTTAATTCTCTTTTCATAATTTTCTCCCCTTGCGCTCATCTCTTTACCCAGTTTTTCCTCTACCACTCTTTTTTTTTTTTTTAAAGCAATTGGGGTTAAGTAACTTGCTCAAGGTTACACGGCTAGTCATTATTTATGTGTGGGTGCTCATTTTCTGAGGCCGGATCTGATCTCGGATCATCCAAACTCCGAGGCCGGCGCTCTTACTCACTGTGCCACCTAGCCGCCCCTTTAGGGCAATTGGGGTTAAGTAACTTGCCCAAGGTTACACGGCTAGGTTTTTTTGTTTGTATGGATTAAGTGTCAGAGGCCGGCTCGGAACTCAGGTCCTTCTGATTCCAGGGCCGGCGCTCTATTCACCGCGCCACCTAGCCGCCCCTCCTCTACCACTCTTATTTGATTTTTATTTTTGGTTGTTTGTGTTTGTTTTTGGAGAGGGGAAGGCAAGGCAATTGGGGTTAAGTTGCTCAAGGTCACATAGCTAGTAAGTGTGTCATGTTTCTGAGGCCAGATTTGAACTCAGGGCCTCCTGACTCCAGGGCCAGTGCTCTATTCACTGCACCACCTAGCTGTCCCTCATATTTGATTTTTTGGCTCTTCTAGGAATTCTTGTTGTCATGTGTCCAATTAATGGTGGGATTTTTTTTCCCTTTGAGGCTTTGCTTACAGCTGTTTTTCATTGTCTTCTAAGTGTTTTTCTTGATCTTCCTGTCTTCATAGTAGTCTTTGTTTTGTTTTGTTTTTATAGTCAGGTTTTTTTTGTTGTTGTTTGCTCATTTTTTCCCAGACTATTTCTTGCCTTAAAACTTTTATGTTAAAGTTGGGCTCTGTTCTTGGCATTGGGGGGAAGGGGCACCAACCCAAGCTTTAGTCTTTTTCATACTGCTATTTTCGGAGCAAATTCTGAGGGGTTGGAAGTTTTTGGTGCTTTTGTATGATCTTGGGGGAGGTGTGGTCATTGCTCTTCTGGTCTGGGCTCTGGTCCTTACCCAGGAAGGACTCCTTAGGACCCCTGATCCCTTGGATCCGCTGTTTCTTTGGGATTGCAAACAAAACTGCTCCTCAGGACTATTATTGCTTGAGATAGCAAATGACTGCTCCTTAGGGCCGCTGCCCTCTCTCTTGACCAAAAGTGTTCCTTCCCCAGCCTAAAATGTGACCCAGAAGTGGGTCCCCTGTAATCTCTTTCTGATCCAATTGCCCAGTCTTCTTCCCATCTCTAGCTTGAGTGTTCCCAAAACATTTACTGCTGCTTTTCCACCGTCAATTCCCACCATGGTGTTGTATCCGTTTGGGCTCTGTACTAGCTTCTGCCTCCATGTTGCAGGTCTCTCCTTTCAACCTCCTAAATTGTCTTGACTAGAAGAATGTCTTATCCTGACCTTTTGTTGTCTCTGCCGCTCCTGAATTCCATTTGAGGCATTATTTTGAAGTCATTTGGAGGGAAATGTTGGGAAAGCTTGACTGTAGTGCTTCTTCTGATTTACCATCTTGTCTCTAACCCTGGAAGTCTTGCCAGAGTGACATTGTAAAACTATTTAGAAAGATGATAAGAGGGCCAAAGTCAGGGCCTATCACTGCAGCTACTTAATTAGAACTTAGATATTTTCTTGTTTGGAATATTGTGGAAGAATACAGACTTTGGTAAGAGATGGACCAGACAACTTATGAGGTCCCTTCCAAAGATATTACTTTATTTTACTAAACATCAGCTGCTTATTAGTAATTTTATTCCAGACCATTTGTTAGTATCATAGCTAGACATGACGTTTCCTTCTATGAAGGCTCTCAAATAGAATGTCATTATTTCTCTCACATCTGAAGATGGTCTTAGCATCCTTTAGTTGTGGAATGAGAGCGTATTGCCTGGTAGGATTCTCTCTATCCCTCTGGCAGTATTTTGCTTTGTCTTTGAAGAAACCCATATATTTGCTCTTCTTTTACTTTCTTTCAAGATATATTATTTATCCCTCAAATTCCCTTCTCTTAAGTCTTTGGTTAAACTATTGTGCCTCCCTTGCTGTCCTGATTATTAGCAAGTTGCTTTTGCTAGATCAGTGGGCCTGCTTTTCAAGTCAATAAAGTGGGGGGGGGAGTTCAAAACTGAGCTGATTTTCGTCCTTTGGTGAGATTGATTTTTTCTTTTTTTATGAAGCATTAATTGACTTGCCCAGGGTCATATAGCTAGTAAGTATTAAGTGTCTGGGGTTGGATTTGAACTCAAGTACTCTATCCACTGTGCCACCTATATGCCCCTGAGATTAATTTTCAATATGGTTTTTAAAAGACTTAAAAATTAAGATTATTCATTGGATTTGAAACTAGCTATGATGAAGCAAAGTTCTTTTGGGCAAACCCCATATTTCTTAGCTTCCCTTCCCAGTGAAGGGGAAACTGACTTCTTCCTAAGGCAGGACCTTTTAACTGTAATGGCATCTTAGGTTCTCTTTGTAAGTAATCCTAACTATTCCCTACCTCTGAGCTGAAACGAGCAGAACAGTGACTGGAATAGCTGTGGGAAGAAGGGAAGGATGAGTCATTTCTAAGTTTTGTATATTTTGGTTCTATCCTAAATTATCATCATTATCTTGCCATTGCCCTTTTCTTTACTTGGCCTTGAAGAGTTTGAAGGCTTTATAGTATAGTAGAATGTTTACATTCTAATTTTTCCACCAGTTGACCTTAGGTAAGTTACTTTATTAATCTGGTCCTATCATTCTTCATCTTTAAAATGATGGGATTTTATTAGATGACTTCCAAAAAGTCCATTCTTATTCCAACATTCCATAGTTCTGTACATGCATCATTCATGGAGTTTCCCAGTTAAAATGATTATCTTTTGTTGAAAGCATTTTTCTCTGAAATTGAAAAATTATCATTTTCTTAAACATTTCATTCCAATCTAATCTTCCCATCAAACTTAAATACTTCAGTACATGTGGGTATTATTTCTGATAATACAGATGACAACCCATTCATAACTTCTTATCCTGAATAACTCTTGTTCACATCCTGTAAGTCCTTTATAGGGGATTCTATGCATCAGACTATAGGAGTTCTCAATATCTTGATACTACACAAATAAAAATATAGCATATATAGGATGACTGTTAGTTATCCCTTGCTCTGACCCTGTCATCGGCCCTTCTTTTTTGGTCATACATCTTTCTAATGTAATCATTTATGTCGTTTCTCTAGGTCAATTCTTTACTGGTAATGTGCTGTACCCTGGTTATGCCCACTATGAATCTCTACCTTTTTGCCTTGACACTCAACTTTAATTCTTTGGAAATTGTGGTTTTTCATGAGTTGTAGTCAAATAGCATCACTGGAAAAAAAATTATTGGGAGACCAAGTGAAGATAATGGAGTAGAAGGAAGCAATGCAGTTGATCTCTGTCCCACAGCTATTCTAATATAGATCTTAGGAGGAGTACCAAATAGTGATAAGAATATCCACAGTGGGTCATTTTCCTAGTCCAAGATCAATAATTAAATCCATAGGTAAATGACCAGGGCAGGAACTGTGGAACAGAGATGGATCCTCCTGGCCCTCTGAAATCAGAACTGTGTCTTTGTGACTATAAAGATTATAGATTCTGCTGTCCTGGGCAGACCAGGGGTAGGCCAGAAACTCTGTTGCACTAATCCTAGAACTGGATCAGGAATTCCATTTCCCAGGCATAGACCCCATAAAGTTTTATGGTTGTGACCTAAAAGTGAGATATCAAACTTCAGAAGAGGTATAGTCACTGCTCCCTTATGACTACAAGTAATAACTACTCTTCAGGAACCCTACTCCCTTGTGACTGAAATCAGTCAGGGCCCCTACTTCTTTGTGACCAGTAGCTAAACTGTTCCTCAGGACTCCTGTTCAGTCATGACTGTAAATGTTTTCTGCCCTGGAACTGTGACCCATAAGTGAGTATAGTCAATTGAGTTTCCAAGCAGTGCCCTGTCCTGCACCCTGTACTAGCACAGGGATCCCCGTAACCTCTTTTTGACCAGTTGCCCAATCCTCCCACTGTTTTGAGAGCTGAAACTGCTGCTGCCGTCTTCAAGGGCCACAGCTAATATTACTATCACATGGGCTCTTGGATAGCCTCCACCACAGTGTCACAAACTTCTTCCAACCTCTTAAGTTGTCTTGGGCTAGAATAATGTCTCACTCCAACCTTTCATTGGTTCTGCTACTCCAGAATTTTATTTGATATGCCACTTTAAAGTTCTAGAGGAAGCTGGGCTGCTTCCTTTTCTCTGCCATCTTGGCCCTACCTCCCAAGTTCAGTAATTAGTTGAGTAAGAAAGTAAAGAAAGTAAGAAAACTAAAGTGGGATATTCCCTGATTTACTTAAGGGTGGAAACAACAAGGGGAAGGAGGAAGATCTTACAATGTCACGTCCACAGGTGGATGCTTTTCCTTTCTTAAGTTATTGTTGGGCAAAAAGAAAAGGTATTTTATTAAGTTTCTGAGATTGGATGTGAACTCAGGTCCTCCTGACTAGATTTAGGAGTGAGAACAAAAAGACAGATAGTTAACACTTACAGGATACGTTCCAGTTGCCTGGCCAGTGCTAAGAGAATGGCTTTGAGTTATTCTCAAGCGAGGGATCAAAGCAGCATACAGAGTTGCTTATGCCCCCTCTTTCCACCTTGCTCTGGAATTTTACTATGAAATGCTAATTAAGATTCCATATATGTATGTTATTATGTGCGTGTTATATATGCATGTTTATGTTCAATAGCAAGTCCATTTACACTCCTCAGAGTTAGAAAGGGATAGCACTTGCAATTACAAATTTCTGTTTTTGTTTTTGCTTTTTTTTTTTTTTTGGAGGGCAATGGGGGTTAAGTAACTTGCCCAAGGCCACACGGCTAGGTTTTTGTTTGTGTGTGCATTAGTTAAGCGTCTGAGGTCGGATCCGAACTCAGTTCCTTCTGACTCCAGGGCCGACGCTCTACTCACTGCGCCACCTAGCCGCCCCCAATTACAAATTTCTAAGGGGCAAAATTATATCCTTACATATAAAATAAGGAGTCGTAGAAACCACAGAGACCAGGCAACATGGAAAGCATTGCAGAGGTTTTAAGTTCATTAGCCTTTCCTCACTTCTCTCCTTTTTGATTGTCCTTTCCATTTGTTTCTACCCCGTTTTCTTTCTCTCTTTTTTTCTTTTCTCTTTAAATTCATTTCAAATAGTTATCAAATGCTTGAGAGGAAAAGTCTTGATGGAGGGTCAGCTTTGGAGTCAGAGAAATATGGGTTTAAATACTGACTCTGACATAGGCTATCTTTCTGACCATGGATAAACCATTTGTCTCTTAACTTGAAGTTATCAATTGTCCTCATTGGAGGGAATTTCTAGCCTGAAAGTTCACCATCCCAGTGAAATCGTAGGTCTAGACCTCTCTCCTCTTTCTCTCCCCCCAGAAAGTTCTTCCTATATACAAGGTATTGTGCTATTTGTGTGCAAATATATGAATATGCAGATTTTTTTAATGACAGTCCCTACCTTCAGACAGGTTATGTTCTAACTAATAGGAGATGGTAGTAGATGAGGAATGATACATAAGTACAAATAAATATAATACAAAGTAAAATGTAATTAATCTATGCCCAGTAAAGGTCTAGATAAAGTGTTATAAAAAATTTGAGGGGGTAGATAATCAGGTACGGTTCTGTGGCCAGGGTGGCACCAAAGCTGAATTTTGAAGCTAGAGAAGGATTTTAGCAGAGACATGCAGTGGAAGTTCACTTCAGGCATGAGGAAGTGGAGAGTGCAGTATAAGATTGGGGCAACAACTAATCACCTAATTGGCTAGAACATAGATTGTGAATTTAGGACAGTGGAATAAGGCTAGAGAGATTATAGAAGGTCTTAACTATCAAATAAGTTTGTATTTTATCCTATGGAATATAGGATGACACTGAAGGCTTTTGAGTAGGGGAGTGATACGCGCACAAACTCTTGAATTTTGAGCCTTATTGATTGGAAAATTAGTATTTCATTGACAGAAGTAGTGGAGTTAGAAGGAGCAATCATATGTGCTGAAGGAAAATATCTGAGATTTTACTAAGCAGTTGGAGAAATGTGAGATGTGGAAAGCATAAAAGTGATATTTGAAGTCAAGGAAGTGGATGAGATAGCCAGGAGAGGTGAGGAAAAGAAGGAGCACCAAAGAATTATAGTTGTGACCTAAAAGTGTGTATAGGGAACATATGTACTTAGAGGCTGGGAAATTGAGAATGAACTACCAATAGAACATTCATAAAGGTAGGGAGAAGACCTGAAGATGGTCCATCATGGACACTAAAGAGAACATAACAAAAATAAGGGAGCAGTTGTCCAATATATTTTAAAAAGGTCAAGGATAATGAGGTGAAAGAAGAGACCATTGGATCAAGAAAACAGGTAACTTAAAGATTGATAGAGAGCAGTTCCTTTAGAGGTCTTCACTGTCTTTCTTGCTAACAGTTTTACTGCCCACTGTGATGATGACAGACTAAATGGTTTATTTCTTATATAAGGAACTTCTGTCATAGAAAGGATGGTTCTTTGGGGATCGTGATCTTCATGCTGTCCATTAGTTAAGACTTTTAACCGTATCACTTGAGAACATCAGTTCTCTTAGCACCTTTGTTGCTAGTGAATGAGGGTATTTTTTAATTGTCTCTCAAAATCTCAGACATCTTTTACTATTAAAAAAAAATAGCAAGATTATGCCATTCTACTAGTTAAAACTAATTTTACATGAAAAATTTGAATAAAAATAAATTAAAAGTGAGATGTACTGATTTGTTTATAAATGACTAAACAAATTTACATTAAAAAAATCACCATGCATTTGTGAGGTCATAGTTGAATTTGTGAGTCTAGTCAACAGCATTTTGTAACTTAAATAGTAATTCTCAGGAATGGGAATAGAGTTGTCAGTGGTATGTATGACTAACCCATGGTGGTAGATTACCAAGCTGGACACAGCGGAAATACAGGATAGGCCTGAGATAAACAGATTAAAGTTATTTCTTTTTCTCTTCTCTACCTAAGCTTTTTTGCTCTCTACTTTTCCTTAATTTTTTGCTTTCAGATCTTCTCTTTGTCTTACCTTCTTACTTTTGTTGATTTATCTCATTTGTTTTTTGATATTTTCTTTTTCCTTTCCCTTTTCACCCTTCCTCCCCTTTTCCATTTCTTTCTTTTCCACTTCTCAATTTCCTACTCATAATCTTCCCTTTCTCACCATTTTTATTACTGCTTTATTAAGCACAAATTTTATTTTGCCTAAAGTCTCTTGTCTGCCATCACTACCAGTTCCTATCCCTATTGCTAAGTATTGTTGTTTCCATCTTTGACTCACTCTTCCTTTTTAATCTTCTTTTCCCTTTCTGCCACCACAGATTGCTGCCAGTTTTGGCAGAAAATTTAGAACTTCAGATAATAGTGTGAAACACTTGAGGCAAATTGGCCTAATCACACATATCCCCCTTCACTTTCTTATCTTCTGATATCATGACCACACATAGGAAAATTAGACAAAACCTAAGGCTAATTCAGGAACTAATTAAATAAACTCTTATTTTAGGGAACTTTCTCACAAGTGGAGTCCTAAACAAGTGGGAGAACACCTTCTACTTAAAGCGTAAGTATCTTGCCAAAAGCTATTATTATTATTATTATTATTGTTATTATTGTTATTTTTATAGTGGTAAAGGTTTGGAAAATTCATACTAAATAAATAGCAGGATTACTTATTGTTTCTAAATTTTTAAGACTGATCAAATATTTGTGGGAAAAGCACTTCAGAAGAGTGAAGGAAATATGTATTTATTATATCTTTCCCTTAATAAATAAATTTCACCACACCTTGGACTGTAAGCTAGACTTTTTTGTTTATTCTTAGGAAATTAATAAAAGTCTACACAGTTGATTGATATTCATATATGTATACACACATGCATAGATGCATATGTGTGTGTATAGTGAAGAGCTAAGAGCAAATAAGCTGAGAGCTAAAGAGCACTTTAATGGCATCAACATGCTATACTAGAGGATTTTAGTAATTAGCATAACAGTGACCAGTTCTATAGATTAGAACTTTACTTTTCATATAAAAACAACAACAAACTTTCATTTTAAGATCATGAAGTAGAAACCTATGTCTTTGCCTCCATCGTGAGACATTCCCACACATATATTTGTGTATGTGTATAGGTATGCATGCATGTCTATGTGTGTATACATACACACATATATTATGTACATATATACTGTGTGTATGTGTGTGCACCCATATTAGAGGAAATCAAAATATAGTGACAGGACCCACCAAAAATTCACAGTATCTACTCTTAGTAGTTCTCTTAATTTTCAGTTGAGTCCATATACATATACACATACATATACTTGCATGTGTATGCATGTATCTGTGTGTGCATGTGTATGTATATATGTATGTGTATATACACACATACACATACAGGGGTGGGTGTGTGCGTGTGTGTCATTCCACTGAAAAACAGTGCACTGCTTGTGAGGACCTCGCCTATAAAAGTTAGGAGAGTCCTACATTGGAATTTGTATGATAACTAGATGGTGTAGTCTTAAACCAAAGTTGTATGATAGCACATTGGTGACATGAAACAACTTTGCAGAGCTATCTTTTCTTTTTCATAAAAGGAGATGTCATTTATCTGTGTAGACTGCTTTTGTTCAGTTGGGTGAGATTTGAGGGCTTGCATTGGTATGAGTGAATGATAGTGGTATAATGGCAGTGAGCTCTGCTTCTGAAGCTCCACTTCTGAATCTAAATCTGTGGAATCAATCTTTCATATTGCTTACATAGGTCGCATGAACGGTTTATAGATGGATAAATTAAGTCGAGACTGACAGGAAATAAAAGGCAGTTAATATGTTGTCACTTCTCCTAAGTTTGTTTTTTTCTCATTACTAAAAAATGTATATAATAGCTCAAGCCTTATGAAGTTAATTTCTTTAGATTACATCTATGAATAGTTGAAAAACTGCATAAAATCGTGCTACTTTAATGCAAATTGTTACTAATTATATTTAAATAGCTTTTTTAAAAGCTGGCATAAGCAAATCTTGTTTACAAGACAGTGATAAATTTATTTTGATTCTTACAGCCTAACTTATGTGGTGGCAATGCCTTTTTATTCAGCAAGCCTGATTGAAACTGTTCAGGTAAATTATCAACATATTTATTCTTTTTGTGTATGTCTTTTATCTATAATTCTTATTACATACAGATGATATATTTTTGCGGACTTGAATTAAAATATGAGAATAGTATAGATTGATTAACATTACATTATTTGGACTAAAGTAGTATTTCCCAACTGGTATTCTCACTACAAGTCAGGCTAGTTTCACAGTTCTAATTTTGAATTTCTTCTCTGTCACTTTGTCATTCCATTCTCTTTCATCAGCTCTTTGAAATGAGAACTTCATTTGGAATTTGTCGTAGGTGCAGGAGTCCACAGTTATTTTTGTTTTGGGGTTTTGTTTTGTTTTGTTTTGTTTTGTTTTGTTTTTGCCTTTTTAAGGTCATTTTAGTGCACTCAGAAATGGTTATTTGCCACAAGAATCAAATTACTTGTTCACTTCTCTCCTTTCAGTCTTGGCCTTGTATTATTGGAGGAAATCAAAAAGGAGAGCTTTCCTTAAGATTAGGAAACCTAACAACCCTGTTAATTTCCAAATAATTCCCTACTAAAACTCTCCCTAACAATAGCCATTCTAGACTTTCACCTCTTTTCTCAAGCCCCCAACAACATTCCCTCTCTTTTCCCCCCACTCCCAATAGGCAGAGGACGTAAACTTCTTTACTAAGGAGATTGAAGCCACATCTTGAACTTTTCATCTGCCTTCTATACCTCAAAATTTCTTTATTTACCTATCCTTCACTCCTTTCCTCTGGTCTTACAGGGTAAGGTAGTCTTCCTCTTTGCTAAGGCCAGCCCATTCTATTTGAGTCTCTAATCTTATCTAATCTGGGACTTTGTTGAATCAGTCAGTGGCTGTTTGATCCAATCCATACCTGTCCAAGCATCCCTTCTGCAATATCTGCAACTGGACATCTGGTTTTTGTTGGAGCCCTCTGAGAAGCAGACTACTACGAAAGTATCTCATTCTTTTGCATAGGTCTCCTTATTTAGAAATCTTTCCTTACATGATGCCATTAATAACTTCTCCAGTCATTAAACCACTGATGAATCTACATACTCATTCTATATCTCTCATCTTTAATCTTTCGCTCTTAGGGGCAGCTAGATGGCAAAGTGAATAGAGCGACAGCCCTGGAGTGAGGAAGACCTGAGTTCAAATTTGGCCTCAGACATTTAACACAAAACTAGCCATGTGACCCTGAGCAAGTCACTTAATCCCAATTGCCCTACCTTCCCCCCTCCAAAAAACAAACAAAAAAAAATTAAAAAAAAAAATCTTTCCCTCTTACTAGCTCCTTCTGTTCTACCTACCAACACTCTCATGTCTTTCCTGTACTAAAACAAAATAAAAAACCTTTGCTTGACTCAAAAACTCCATCCCACTCACGAGTTAACTATGAAACTTAGAGAAAAAATATTCTGTATTCATTGCCTTCACCTTTTATTGACCACTTATTCCTCAGCTCCTTGCTTCTAAGTTTATCTCTGTACAGGTGACTCCCAATTCCATTTATCCAGCACTCTCCCTTTCCTCAGTCTCTTGTTTTGTATTTCCAGCTGCATACTAAAAATTTAGCTCCACCTTGATTTCCTTACCAGTAAACTCAAACATATGTTCAAAACTAAACTTGTTGCTTCCCGAAGCCTCTTATCCTTAAGCTGCCCTTCTCTCCACAGTCCTTATTACTATTGATTGTACCATCATTCTGGTACTGTCACTCAGACTTGAAATCTAAACCATCTTATACTGATCCCACTCTCCATCTCTTCCTATATCTAATCATTGCCAGATCTTGTTCATTTTACCTTTCTAACTCATAGTGCCACAGGCCCTCATCATCTCTCATTTTTGTCTCTCAGAATGGTCCCCATTGGCAGCACATTCTAAATGGACTTTAATGTACATATAATATCATCTGAAGATATATGAAAAATTTCCAAATAAATTTTGGGGGAAATAAAAAAAAAACCCCAACTCTTTTTCGGGGTAATGTTTCACCACAAGGTGGCGACTCAAGTACATTGATAATTAAATAAAGCTACCTCAGACTGGTAACATAACTTTATTTATTACAAAGATATTCTTTCTCTTCTCTTAAACATACATTCTAGAACCTATCCCTTTTTAATTCCTTAGGGACATTTCACTCTAAAGTTCTTCTCCCTTCCCTTTCCTCTCCACCAAAAAGCATTTTCAATTACACTTTCAGTTGATTTTTTCTCTTTTGCTTTAAGCATACACATTTCCCCATCTTTTTAAACTTCTGTTTTCCTCACCTTTGTACCTTTTTTTCCTATAAAACTCAGTAAATAAGTTTTCCATATGCTTGAGTCTTCCCTTTACTCACCTTATAGCTTCCTTTCAGTCTTGCTTTTATCTCATCTCTAAAATTACTGCCTCTGTAGTCACTAGTGACTTCCTAGTTAAATCCTATAATCTTCTTTCAGACTTTGAGCTTTCTAATTTATTTCCCTTAGTTTCCGTGATATTATGTCTCTTGCTTCTCTAGTTATCTTTTTCTTTTAGTGGTTCTTCAGCATGCTAGTTTTTAGGTATATCCTCTAAGTCAGTTTGATACTATACTCTTCTACAATCATTCCTTCAGATATTTCATCCGTGATGACCTTCAGCAGTCATCTTTTTTTTTTTTTTTGCAGATTACTTGCAAAACATTTGGAAGTCATTTTCAAAATTTTTTTTTTTTGCTTTTTGGAGGACAGTTGGGGTTAAATGACTTGTCCAAAGTCACATGGCTAGCAAGTGTGTCAAGTATCTGAGGCTGGATTTGAACTCCGGTCCTCTTGACTCCAGGGCTGGTGCTCTATTCACTGTACCATCTAGCCACCCCTCAATTTTTTTTAAAGATTTTTTTTTGAGTTCCAGATTCTTTCCCTGCTTCTAGCCCATTCACCACCTGTTGAGAAGGCATTATACATGTGAAGACATGTAAACTATATTTCCGTATTTTTATAGATGTAAAAACAAACTTAAGAGTGGTTCTGATTTTCCCAGGGCAATTGGGGTAAAGTAACTTGGCCAAGGTCACACAGCTAGGTTTTTGTTTGAGTGTGCGTTAAGTGTCTGAGGCTGGATCTGAACTCGGGTCCTTCTGACTCCAGGGCCGACGCTCTACTCACTGCGCCACCTAGCCGCCGCCCTTCCCCCCCCCACACTAACTTTTGACTTCTCCTGCTTTTGCATAGCCAAAGATTTAGAGTTGGAATGGATTTCATTGGCCATCAAATCTAGTCTTTTCATTTTATTGTTGTGAAACTTGATTCCCTGATAGATTTTTCCATATCTTTCCATGCCATGTTACCTCCCCCCTCAAAAATAAAGCAAGAAAATAAACTGAAAAGAAGCGCTTCATTTTGCACTATGAGTTCATCACTTCTCTCTCTAGTGGTAGGTAGCATTTTTCATCATAAGTGCTTTGGAATTGTTGTGGATCATTGTCTAGATCTGTGTAACTAACTCCTTTTGTAGTTCTTCCTCATTAAAATATTGCTGATACTATGTTCAATGTTCTCTTGGTTCTGCTTACTTCACTTTGCATCAGTTCACATATAGGTCCTTCTTGGTTTTTTGTGAAACCACCTCACTCATCATTTCTTGTACAATCACATACCAGAACTTGTTCTGCCATTCCCCAATTGATGGGCATATCTTAAAATTACCATTTTTTTTGCCACTACAAAAAGAGCTGCTATCATTATTCTTGTCCTCATGGGTCATTTTCCTTTTTCTTTGATCTCTTTGGGATATAGACCTAGTAGTGGTATTGCTAGGTCAAAGAGTATGCAGGGTTTTATATCCTCATGGGCACAGTTCCAAATTGTTCTCCAGAGTGGTTTTGGAAGTTGTTTTTTGCTTCTTACCTCTCACCCAGTATCCATTTTCTCATTTCCAGCTGCCTATAGCATATTACCATTTTGTTGTCCTATTTCCTTAACAGTATGCAAAAAATCAAACTAATCCCCTTTACAACAACTGAGTTCCCTTCCTGATTTTTCCTTTACTGTCAATTCTATTACCATTCTTTTTTGCTTCAGGTCTTGATCACAGAATTCCAGAATTGAAAGGGACCTTAGAGAACAACTAGCTAATACAACCATGTCATTTTATAGATGAAAAAAACTTCAGAGTGGTTCTGATTTTCCCAACTAACTTGACTTCTCCTGCTTTTGCATAGCCAAAGATTTAGAGTTGGAATGGATTTCATTGGGCATCGAGTCTAGTGTTTTCGTTTTGCTATTGTGGAACTTGATTCCCTGATAGATTACCTGAATTGCCCAAGGTCACACAGTTGACAGCTTGGATTTGAATTCAGGTTGTGACTGAGTCAATTACACTCTCCACTGGCTATCTCTGAGAGCCATTCTGATGGCAAATCTTAAGCCAAATCTTACTGGTTCTTCCTTTGCAGTGTCTTAAGGTCTGTTTCTCTTTTCTGTCTTCCAGTTACCATCCTAATTCAGATCCTCATATGTTTCCTAACTGGTCTTCCTGCCTGGCATTATCCCTTAAATCAGATCCTTTTTCATCTGTCTCCTTCAGTAGCACTTGTTACTCTTCTACCCCAGAGGTATTGGGGTGAAAGAATGCTAGACACAAGAGAAGGCCTGGGTTTTAATCCCATCTCTGATACCTATTAATTGTATAATTTTGGGAAAATCACAATGTATTTGAGCCTTGATTTCTTTATCTTTTTTTGTTTGTTTGTTTTTTGGAGGGCAATTGGGGTTAAGTGCCCGAGGCTGGATCCAAACTCAGGTCCTCCTGACTCCAGGGCCAGTGCTCTATTCACTGTGCCAGCTAGCCGCCCCCTTCTTTCTCTTTAGAAAGGAAATAATAATACCTGTCATGCTTAACTTCAAAGAAATGAAATAATGTATAGAAAACTAAATTACAGACTTTTAAGTAGTTCTTAAATGTCATCTATTATTTCAAATAATCATTTTCAGATTAATATAAGAAACTACTTTAATCGGTTTATTTTCTGCTTTTTAGTATTCCCTTATTGACTGTGAAATCAATTTTAAACTCTTAAACCTAGTACTCAAAGCCTTAGTGGCTTCATTTTGCCTTTCTGACTTATTTTCCATTACCCTTCAATTCAAACTCTCTGTTCCAGTCAGTCCAGTTTCCTTATTGTCCCCTATATATCCCATGTTTTCCCCCCATACTTTTATTGCTCGTTCTAGTTGTCTGTAATGTCTTTTCTCCTACTCACTAGCAGTTCACTCCCCACTGTCACTGAAGGCCCTAGCACAAGTCTAGTCTCATATGTGTAACTTTATTTGGTTGTTTAACTGCACAGTAATCTTTTCCTTCCCTGAATTCCTATAGCTTTATGGTCTAGGCCACAATTTAGCTCTTAATAATAATTTCTTTAACTTCATTTCCTAAATAACTATTTTCATTCTCAGTTGACCTTACTGAGAATTGAGCAAACCCTTCTTCTCTGTGACTTTCCTTTTGGGGGAGTACCCTGACTTAAGAATAACAGAGCTGGGGGCGGCTAGGTGGCACAGTGAATAGAGTACCGGCCCTGCAGTCAGGAGGACCTGAGTTCAAACCCGGCCTCAGACACTTAACACTTACTAGCCGTGTGACCTTGGGCAAGTAACTTAACCCCAATTGCCCTCCAAAAAGCAAAAAAAAAAAAGATAATAATAACAGTTTTAGAGCTGTAAGGAACTTTATGAGTTTATGTAATACTTGTTTGATAAAAATGAGATGATGTTAATCTTAAAAAAAAACTATTCTTAAACTATTCTTTTGATTGCAGAGTGAGATCATTCGGGATAATGCTGGAATTTTGGAATGTGTAAAAGAAGGGATTGCCAGAGTAATAGGTATGGGAGTACCTCATAGCAAGCGGTTGCTCCCACTTCTTGCCTTGACCTTTCCCACTGTTTTGCATGGAGTTCTTCATTATATCTTAAGTTCTATCATCCAGAAGTTTGTCCTACTAGTTCTGAAAAGGAAGAATGCTCATAGTCATCCAACTGAAAGCACCAGTCCTGTACAGAGTATGTTGGATGCTTATTTTCCTGAACTGATCGCAAGCTTTGTTGCCAGTCTCTGCTCTGATGTTATGCTTTACCCACTGGAAACAGTTTTGCACCGTCTTCATATTCAAGGAACACGTACAATAATTGACAATACAGACCTTGGCTATGAAGTGCTTCCAATCAATACTCAGTATGAGGGAATGAGAGACTGTGTCAATACTATAAAGCAAAAAGAAGGAATGCTTGGTTTTTATAAAGGGTTTGGAGCTATCATAGTACAATATACCCTGCATGCAGCTGTTCTTCAGATTACCAAAATTATTTACTCTACACTGCTTCAAAGTAATGTTTAAAATGAAGATCCAGCACTAATTAGTCCAAGAAACATAATCTGAGCTCTCAGTTACTATGAAATTATGAGAAAAAATGAATATTTTAAAAATGGTTAGGAAAATGAAATTGGTAAAAAAAAGACTTCATGATGAGAATTTTTATTATGAGACACAAGTGCATTATTTTGGATCAAAAATACCCTAAATTCCTAAATCACAACAAAAAAAGTATTCATAAGATTAAAATGGTGTTGCTGAGCTCTTATATGCTGGATTGAAAAATAATATTTTGAACAGAAGCACATTTTTTTCTTGTAATATGAAAACTTGTTGGGACATAAACAGTTTATCTGGCCTCTATTTATTATCTGTTTAAGCATCTAGACTGATATTAGAATGGCATCTCAAAGATATCCATTTGAGTTAACACAAAGTCATTTGGTTATGTCTTAATGAGAGCAGTTGCATTTAATCAACCATGAAAAGGTCAATTACTTTGAAAATTATGAGCAGGAGTTTGAGACTGTGTGTGTTTTAAATGTGTTGTGAAAATGTAGTTATAAAATAATAATTAGTAATGCCTGTATGTCCAGACAGCTAGGTATTTCCAAAACTTTTCTCCATATCATTCTCATATACCATACTGCAGGATTAACCTAAAATGAAACTAATGGTGTGCTTTATACTTGCATCTCACCAAGATTTAAACATACAGAATATAGACTCAATCATTTGGTAACAACAGGGCAGAATAGATTAACTGGTTTTTCCATGTCCATAGTGGTGATCTGGTGTTATCCCTAATTCTGGTTTTTCCAGCAGCTTAATGCAGGTATGATTTACTTCTATAGCTATATGAACTATCAGGATACTATTTTTTAGAGCCATTTTTCAAACATTAACTACACTTGAAGATGTATAAGATGTAGAATAATCATGAGAACTGATTATAATTAGTGCCCATATTTACAAATTGTGTTTTGAAAAGTCTCAAAATATTTGGTTTCAGGGTTACTTGACCTCCAAGAAACAAAACTAAATGTATTTTTGCCCTTTGCCTTTCTTTTAGACTTACTCAATTAATTTACTTTTTAAAATTTAGTCTTTGAGACTTTACTTAAAATTTTCCAAATTACAAGTGCATAAAGAGCAAAGCAATGCTATATTCATTTTTAAAAATTTAATCTGATGTTTGGATGAGTACTGAAAGTATACACCATAACTCTGAAAGGGAATTTGGTTATGGCTGAGTTTTCATTTTTTCTTAATCAGTTTCATGGGAGAACACACTTTAACCAAATGAAGAGGGAAAAAAACTTGAAGGAATCAGTTTTGAGTAAGAACAAAGTCTGCCTTTCTTCTGAATTAGCTTTGGTAAGTAGGTCCTTTGCAGAATAAATTGATGTGTATTTAACTTATTAGTCATTAAGCATTCTACAATTTATTTCTCCCATTAATGATCCATAATTTACACCTTGAAATCCATAAATTCATGAATACAAGAAAGCTGAAATGTTCTTGTACTTGTTGAATGTTAGGGGAATGGTTGCTTGTCGTTATTATTTTGACTTTTGTAGTTAAATTCACTGAAAGTTTAATGGAAACATGTATACCACAGGGTGGTGTGTTGTAATCAGAAAATAACAATATCTAGATGGCATAAAAGTATGTAATCAGGACTCTCTCTACTGTCTTGTAAGTTGTCCGTGTAAAATGTTTTTCAAAAAAAATAAAATTGTCAAAACGTATAGTTTCCATTTTATATGCCACAACAGAGAGGGGAAAAAATAAAGAAATACTGCTCAAATGCTGTTTTCTTTTAATATTTTTGGTCTGGTTACTTCCATTGTTGTTGAATTGCTCTGTTTCTTTAAACATTTAATTTTTTATTTTATTTGTTCTCAATTACATGTAAATTTTTTAAAATACATTTTCTTAATTTTGTGTTCCAAATTCTTTCTCTCCTTACTCCTGCTCCTTGAGAAGGCCAAGCAGTTTGATATAGATTATACATGTGTAGTTGTGCAAAACACTTTTGCATTAGTCATGTTTCAAAAGAAAACACAGATCCCCCCAAAAAGAAAAAGTAAATGAAAGTATGCTT
The DNA here is from genome assembly GCA_011680675.1 of Gymnobelideus leadbeateri. Taxonomy (NCBI): domain Eukaryota; kingdom Metazoa; phylum Chordata; class Mammalia; order Diprotodontia; family Petauridae; genus Gymnobelideus; species Gymnobelideus leadbeateri. The sequence goes on along the minus strand of WOXC01005613.1, from coordinate 557,527 downwards.
TATTTAATCTGCATTTAGAACCCATCAGTTCTTTCACTGGAGGTGATTGGCATTTTTCAATATAAGTCCTTCAGAATTATCTTGGATCATTGTATTGCTGAGAATAGCTAGGTCATTTGCAGTTAATCATACGTTATTGCTGTTACTGTGTACAATGTTTCTGGTTCTGCTCACAACTTTATATCAGTTCATGTAAAACTTACCAGGTTTTTCTGAAAATAACCTCATCATTTCTTATAGCATTAGAAATTCATTCCATCAAAATTATATACCACAACTTGTTTAGCCATCCTCCATTTGGTGGGCATCCCCTCAATTTCCAGTTCTTTGCCACCATATATAATAGTAATGAGAATTTGAAGATCTTCCCTGCCACCTATTAGGCCAAATGTAATCACATGGAGGCTGTGATGAGAGGAGTTTGCTGAAGGGTGGAGTTAGAGAAGCTAGATGGAAGGAGAGTCAATGGCTAAGCTTGTGAGTGTCTGCCCTCTACTATGATAGCTAGGCTTTTGAGTATTTGTGGGAAGGCTAAAGGATAGTGTGGCACTCTGAGGTGTTAATGGTATATTAACTTTGTTGCTATGATGGATTTGGCTTTCTGGTTTGGGGATTTGGTTCTCTGGTGTCTGAATAAATGTTTTGTTTCTGTCAAACTTCTTTTCAGTTTTCCCAGCAATTTTTGTCAAATGGTGATAAATTTTTGTCTAAAAAGCTTGGATTTTTGGTCTCATCAAACTTTATATTGCTATGGTCATTTACTACTGTGTATAGTGGACTTAATTTATTACACTGATAATTTAATAATCTAACCAGTACCAGATTTCTTTGATGATTACCACTTTGTAGACTATCAAGGCAGTTTTCATCAAGAATTTCTTGAAGTATGATCTCTAGGTTCCTTTAAAAATGTTTTTTTTAGTTTTCAAAATTCACTTCCACAAGATTTTGAGTTCCATGTTTTCTCCCCATCTCTCCCCTTCTCCTACCCCAAGACTATGCATTCTGATTACCCCTTCCCTCAATCTGCCCTCCCTTCTATCACTGCCCCGCCCCATTTTGTTTTTTCCCTTCCCCTTCTATTTTCCTGTAGGGTAAGATAGATTTCTATACCCCATTGCCTGTATATCTTATTTCCCAGTTGCATGTAAAAACTAATTTTTTTTTTAAAGCAATTGGGGTTAAGTAACTTGCTCAAGGTTACACGGCCAGTCATTATTTATGTGTGGGTGCTCATTTTCTGAGGCCGGATCTGATCCCGGGTCGTCCCAACTCCAGGGCCGGCACTCTTACTCACTGTGCCACCTACCCGCCCCTAAAAACTAATTTTAACATTTGTTTTTAAAACTTTTGAGTTCAAAATTCTCTCCCTTTCTCCTTCCCCATTGAGAAGGCAAACAATTCAATATAGGTTGTGCATGTATAGCCATGTAAAACACTTCCATAATAGGCATGTTGTGAAAGACTTCTATTTCCCTCCATCCTATCTCACCCCTCAATTATTCTATTCTCTCTTTTGACCCTGTCCCTCCTCAAAAGTATTTACTTCTCATTACCCTCTCCCCCAATCTGCCCTCCCTTCCATTGCTCCCCCCTCTCTATTTCCCTCCCCACCAATTTTCCTTTAGGGTAATATAGATTTCCATAACAAATTGAGTGTGTATGTTATTCCCTCCTTAGGCCAAGTCCAATGAGAGTAAGGTTCACTCATTCCCTCTCACTTTCCTCCTCTTCACCTCTACTATAAAAGCTTTTTCTTGCCTCTTTTATGTGAGATAATTTACCTCATTCTACCTCTCCCTTTCTTCTTCTCCCAGTACATTGCTCTCTCACACCTTAATTATATTTTTTAGATATCATCCCATCATTTTCAACTCACCCTGTGTCCTCTTGTCTGTCTCTAAATGTGTCTGTATGTGTATGTGTATATGTACATGTATATGTATATGTATATGTATATGTATGTGAAGAATATACTACCCTAATACTGAGAAAGTATGAACATGGAACAAGTCCCATCTTTCCATGTTGGAATGTAAACAGTTCAACTTTAATTTCCCTTATGATTTCTCTTTCCTGTTTACCTTTCATGCTACTCTTTATTTTCGTATTTGAAAGTCAGATTTTCTCTTCAACTCTGGTCTTTTCATCAGAAATGCTTGAAAGTTCTCTATTTCATTGAATATTCATTTTTATACTCAGTTTTGCTAGGTAGGTGATTCTTGGTTTTAATTCTAGCTCCTTTGGCCTCTGGAAAATTATATTCCGAGTCCTCTGATTCCTTAATGTAGAAGCTGCTAAATCTTATGTCATCCTCATTGTGCTTCCACAATACTTGATTTTTTTTTTTCTGGCTGCTTGAAATATTTTTTCCTAGACCTGGGAACTCTTTGGCTACAATATTTCTAGGACTTTTCTTTTTGGGATCTCTTTCAGGAGGTGATCAGTGGACTCACTCGATTTCTATTTTACTTTCTGGTTGCAGAACATCAGGGCAATTTTCCTTGATAATTTCTTGAAAAATGATGTGTAGGCTCTTTTGTTGATCATGGTTTTCAGGTAGTCCGATAATTTTAAATAATCTCTCCTGGATCTTTTTTCCAGGTCAGTTGTTTTTCCAGTGAAATAGTTCACATTGTCTTCTATTTTTTCATTATTTTGGTTTTGTTTTATAATTTCTTATAGAGTCATTAGCTTCCATTTGCTCTATTTTAGTTTTAAAGGAATTATTTTCTTCAGTGAGCTTTTGGATCTCTTTTCATTTGGCTAATTTTGCTTTTTATAGCATTCTTCTCATTGAATTTTTGGACCTATTTGGCCATTTGGGTTAGTCTATTTTTTAAAGTGTTATTTTCTTCAGTACTTTTTGGGTCTCCTTTAGCAAGGCGTTGACTTGTTTTTCATGATTTTCTTGCATCACTCTCATTTCTCTCCCCAGTTTTTCCTCTACTTTTCTTACTTGATTTTCAAAATCCTTTTTGAACTCTTCTATGACCTGAGACCCATTCATGTTTTTCTTAGAGGCTTTGGATGTAGGATCTTTAACTTTGTTGTTGGTAGTTGTATGTTTTGATCATCTTTGTCACAAAAGTTAGATTCTATAGTTTTTTTTCCTCTGTTTACTCATTTTCCTGGTCAGTTATTTGACTTTTTAACTCTTTGTTAAGGTAGGGCTCTGCTTCCAGTGTGGAAGGTTTACAGTCCCAAGCTTCAGGGGTTTTGTGCAACTGTTTTCAGAGATACTTCTAAGACCTGTAAATTTTCAGTTCTTCCAAGGTGGTAGGATCAAAGGAGAGGCGTTGCATCTGTGCTCGATCAAGAGAACCACAAGCACTCTTTTCTGCCTTGGAACTGTGAGGAAGATTACCTCTCCACCACTGCTACAAGCTCCACTATGCCAATATTCCTTGCCCCAGGACTGCAACCCCGATCCAAGCATGGGCAAAGGATGAGAATCCTGCCTCAGCACCAGCAAATAGATCTCTGCAATCTCACTCTGATCAGCCCCTCAGTACCTCTAATATCTGTAGGCCAAGAGTTCTGGAAGTAGCTGCTTCTGCTGCCACCTGCACATCTATTACTGCCACAGGGCTGGGGCTGGATCATGTTTCTTTCTCACACAGGTCCTATAGACATTTCTGACTAACCTTCTAAGTCGTCTTTGGCTTTTGTGTGTTGGGAAGTCTGGAAACCACCCCAGTTGCCCATGTTTCAGTCCTCTGAGCCCTGCTCTAGGTTTGTTGGGGCCCAGTCTGTGCTGGCATGTTTTGCACTGAACTGCACTTCTCTCCCGGTCTGGTGCAGCAGACGTTTTCTGTTGACCTTCCAGATTGTCTTGGAGTGGAAATTTGTTTCACTCTGTCACTTTGTGGGTTCTGCCACTTTAGAATTTGAGGTATTTGGAGGAGTTTGAGGGAGAACTCAAGCTAGTCCCTGCTTTCACTCTGCCATCTTGGCTCTACCCCTCTTTTCTCATCACGAGTTTCAGGTAGTCTAAATTCTTAAATTACCTCTCCTTGATCTATTTTTCAGGTCAGTTGTTTTTCCAATGTGGTATTTCACTTTTTCTTCTATTTTTTCATTTAAAAAATTTTGATTTATTGTTTCTTGATGTCTCATGGAGTCATTAGCTTCCATGTGTCCAATTCAATTTTTTTTGTTTGTTTGTTTTTTGTTTTTTTGGAGGGCAGTTGGGGGTAAGTAACTTGCCCAAGGCCACACGGCTAGGTTTTTGTTTGTGTGTGTGTTAAGTGTCTGAGGCCGGATCCCAACTCAGGTCCTTCTGACTCCAGGGCTGATGCTCTACTCACTGCACCACCTAGCCACAACCCCTCCCCCCCCCCCCAATTCAATTTTAAGGATTATTTTCTTCAGTTCACCTTTGTGCCTCTTTTTCCATTTGACCAATTCTGCTTTTTATAGGAGTTCTTTCCTTCACTGAATTTTTGTACCTCTTTTATCATTTGGCCTATACTGATTTTTTTTTCTGTGTATGTACCTCTTTCACCAAGCTATTGATTTTTCTTCTCATAATTTTCATGCTTCTCTTTCATTTCTTTTCCTAATCTTTCCTCTGTCTCTCTTATTTAAATTTTAAATCCTTTTGGAGGTTCCAGGAATTGTTGTTGGACTTGTGTCCAATTCACATTTTCTATGAGGCTTTGCTTGTATTTTTTTTTTTTACATCATTGTCTTCTCCTGAGTTTGTGTCTTGATCTTCTCTCACTATAGCAACTCTTCATAGTCAGGTTCTTTTGGTTTTTTTATTTTCTAGCCTATTAACTTTTAATTTCATGTTAAATTGGCCCCTGTTCTTGGGGTAAATGGGGCACTTTCCCAAGCTCAATTCTGTCTTGATGTTTTCAGAGCTAGTTCTGGGAGTCTATAGGCTTTTGGTGTTTACAAGATGGTATCATCTAAGGAAAGGTGTGGTCACTTTACTTCTGGTCTGTACTCTGGTCTTTACCCAGGAAGGGTCTTTCTTCCCCTGTATCCATGAGTGCTAGTATCCCTTTAGGCCCTAGGGCTGTAACTAGGTTCCCTGCTGTCCTGCAGCTACAATAATTAGTGCTCTTTTCTGTGGGGAGCCAAAGAGGCCTGAGCCAGGACTTATATCTGATTCTGCACAAAGGTATCTTTGGGTGGCCAGCCCTTAACATGATGTCTTTTGAGGATTGCGCTTCAGCTTTGAAGTCTGCTCTCAATTGTATCCATTTATGACTGCCGCTGCATTAAGAGGTACCTGAGGCCTAGATCTAAGGCTCTGCCCCAAAACTTTAGTTGTTCAAAACCTAAATATTTGAATTCTTAGGTGGTCAGTTTCTATGCAGATGTACTTGATGATGCCTTTGGCTTCAGGCCTTGAAGCCAGCTCTCAAGAGCATCCTTTGTGATGTGACTGCATATGAAAGGGGGTAACTGACTTTTCCTAAGACTTTCTGGCACCTAGAGAACAAAAGGCCTTACTAAGGCCCTGCTACTTGCCGGATATGAAAGACTAAGATAATGATATGAATACTTGAAATCCCTTCTTTCCCTTCCTTTGTCTCCTTGCTCTATAAAAACCTTGTCTTGAGAATCAATAAATAGAGTTCATCATTGTTTCTTGAACTGCCCACATGGCCTGGTCATTTCTTAGTCACATCTTCAGATCATGCTGAGTGCTGGACACTGAGCAGCCCACACCACTTTTCTCCCTTGGAATTGAGACCAGGGTCTCTATGCCCTTCTAAATGACCACAAGCACTTTTCTCCCCTCTGCAACAGTGACCAGGGTTCCTGTTCCCCTGTGGCTGCAAGCACTAGTGCTCATCTTTGCCTTGGGACTGCAACCTGAAACTGTGTATAGGCAATGCAACATGAACCTAGCTAGCATCAGGAATCTGTTGCCATGATTTAAAAAAAAATTTTTTTTTGAAAACCAATTTCTTCTTATGTTTACAACATATTAAACAGGTGATTAAAATTACAAAGTGTTTTCCATAGGGAAGATAAACTTCATCTGAACTGGTTGGAGTATAATTCTGCTAAAGACCTAAGGGATCATTTATTTTGCTTATAGAAATTCATGTTTTAGGAGTTCAAAATTATTTTAAACGGCAACCAATATTTTGCTTTTAGAATTTTTAGAAAACTGTTGTACCAGGACATCAATTAATAATGATCTAAGAAAGTTTGTGACCTATTTTAGATATGAATGATTTCAAACTAATATTGAAATGGAAAGTGGAAGTGGTTTTTTTGACCATTTTTCATCAAATAACAATTTATTTAATTCATTTTTTTATATCCTCAATTCTCTTTGGAAAGAAAAAACAAAAGGAACCATTGGAGGTTTGTTTTTTTTCTTTAGAGTAAGAGGTATCAAACTCAAATTTCTCACAAAAACATGTAAAAAATTTATAGTTTATTCATTGAATTAAATTGTTTTGAACTATATTTTTAAACAGGTTCTCAGAAAATGGATAACTTTTTACAATCTGTATTTCGCTTATGGACCAATATATTTCATTTGCTTTCCCTTAAAAACATAGATGTCCTTCATTTGGAAAAAGTTAGCCCAGAATAAGTCAAAACAAAGTTACAGAAAAGTCTGATAAAAATTAGCCACTATGCCTAGTAAACTTTTTTTTAACTTTATTTTACATATATTTGTTTGATAATTATATTTCTTTTTTAACAAATTTTATTTTTAGTTTTCAACTTTAGTTTTCACTTCCGTAAGATTTTTAATTTTAAAATTTCTCCCCCCCTCTCTCCTACCCCTTCCCCAAGATGGCATGCAATATGACATATGCACTACTTATACATTCATATTAAACATATTTTCACATTAGTCATGATGTAAAGAAAAATCAGAACTAATGGGAGGAACCACAAGAAAGAAAAAATAAATAAAAGAAAAGGACAGCAAAGAGTATACTTCCATTTGCATTCAGACTGCAAAGTTCTTTCTCTGGATGTGGGTAGCATTTTCCATAGTGAGTCTTTTGGAATTGTCTTAGATCCTTGCATTGCTGAGAAGAGCTAAATCTATCAAAATCAGTCATTGCACAATGTGGCTATTACTGTGTATAATGTTATCCTGGTTCTGCTTATTTCACTCAACCTCAGTTCATCTAAGTCTTTCCTGGTTTTTCTGATGTCTGCCTGCTCATCATTTCTTTTAGCATAATAGTATTCCATTACATTCATGTACCACAACTTGTTTAACCATTCTCCAATTGATGGGCATCCCCTCAATTTCCAATTTCTTTATGCCTAGTAAACTTGTAAATTTCTCCAGTGATTTTGAGATGTACATAGGATGTATACTAACCTCTCGCAATCAGTAGCCCTTCCACAGTGTATATTGTGCATATTCCTTTTAAAAAAAAAAGCTTGGAGGCGGAGCCAAGATGGCAGAGTAGAAACAGCACTTCCACAGTGCTCCAGGCCACACCACTTCAAAATTATGTAAAAGGGGACTCTGAACAACCTTTGGAGCTCCAGAACCCACAGAATGACTCAGAGAAGCTAACCTCCTGCTGAAGACAGCCTGGCAGCCCAGCAGGGAGCGGTCAGCACAGTGCTCTGGGAGCTGAGCCCAGGCCCACATGAGCTGTGGTTTTAGCCCCAGGGTGGTCAGACCAGCAACCAGCTGGAGGGACCCCAGAACACCAGCAGCTGTGGCGTTTCCAGAATTAACACAGACATGCCTAAGACAAAATGAGAGGTTAGTGCCCTATGGACTTTGGGACCAGTATTTGGGAGCATGTCAGCTTCTTCCCCTGGGAGCAAGAAGCAGCTGAGGAGATGCAGCATAGCCGCCATTTTGCAGCTTCAGTTGCAGCTTCAGCTCCTGGCCTGTGGACTGTAGGGGGATCCGCTGATCAGTCTGGGGGAGTAATCACTCTTATTTTAATCTTCTTGGATCTGGATTGCAGTCTGGGGTGGAGGTCCACCCCATCCAGAGTATAGAGGTGCTTACCCTCATTAAGGTCCCACAGCATGGCCTGACCATCCTTGCCTCCAGAGGCACAAAGAGAGCCATCAGGAGAAACTGTAAGCAATTGAAAGAATAGAAGGCAATGTGAAATATCTCATGGGAAAAACCACTGACCTGGAAAATAGATCCAGGAGAGACAATTTAAAAATTATTGGACTACCTGAAAGCCATGATCAAAGAAAGAACCTAGAAATCACCCTTCAAGACATTCTCAAGGAAAACTGCCCTGATGTTTTAGATCCAGAGGGCAAAATAGAGGTTGAAAGAATCCACCGATCACCTCCTGAAAAAGATCCCAAAAAGAAAACTCCCAGGAATGTTATATCCAGGTTCCAGAATTCCCAGATCAAGGAGAAAATTTTACAAGCAATCAGGAAGAAACAATTTCAATATTGTGGAAACACAATCAGAATCTCCCAGGACCTGGCAGCTTCTACACTGAGGGATTGAAGGGCATGGAATATGATATTCCAGAGGGCAAAAGAACTGGGAATGAACCCAAGGGTCACCTACCCAGCAAAACTGAGTATTTTGTTTCAGGGGAAAATGTGGTCATTCAGTGGAATAGAGGACTTTCAAGCATTCTTGAGGAAAAAAACCAGTGTTGAATAGAAAATTTGACATCCAGACACAAGAAGCAAGAGATGCTTGAGAAGGTAAAAAGGGAAAAGAAATCAAAAGGAACTTATCAAAGTTGACCTATTTACATTCCTACATGGAAAAACAATAACTGTGACTGATTAAACCTTTCTCAGTATGAAAATTTTTGAAGAAGGGTATATGGGCATATGAATACATATGTGAATGTGTGTATATATATTTACAAGTATACATGGATAAAGGGCACGGGTCAAATTTGGTGGGAAGGGATGATACTTAAGGGGTGAAGTTAAGAGGTGAGAGGAATGTGGCAAGAGGAGATGGGGAGAGACGGGGGCAGGGGTAAACTATCTCATGTAGAAGAGGCAAGGGGAAGTAGGTGCAGGGGAGGGGAAGAATAGGAAGGCAAAAAGGCAAAACCATATTCTCATTAAATTTGGCTCAGGGAGAGAATGACATACATACTAAATGGGATATATCACCCTGCAGGAGAGTAGGGGGATGGGGGATGAGAGGGGTGATGATGGAAGGGAGGGTGTGCTGGGGAGGTTGGAGGCACCCACTTTTGAAGAGGGCAGGATCAAAGTAGGGAATGGACCAGGTGAGGAGTGGGATGGGTGGGAGGGAAATATAAGCAGTCTTTTACAATATATCTACTAGGGTAATGTTTTGCATTGCTGTACATGTACAACATATACTGAATTGCTTATCTTCCCAGGGAGTGGGTGACAAGGGAGGAAGGGAATGGATCTGGGATTTGAAGTTTTAAAATTAAATATTTCTGATAAAAAAAAAAGCTTTTACATTAAGAAAATGTAATTTAGATTCATATGTGACTCCAAATTAGCAGAAAATAATTTTTAAATTTTTTTCTAGGTCCTCTTTTAATAGGAAAAGTTTTAGTCATGGTCTGCAGAAGTTGGTTTAGAGCAGTTCAAAGATAAATCTTCTTCATATTCATATTGCTGTTCTCTTAAATATCTTGTCAGAATTTGTAATTTTTCCAACGCACTTAATTTTTCATCATCATATTCATCTTTTTCTTCTTCTTTCTCTTCTTCATCTCTGTTTCTCTTTTTTTGGTATGAATCAGTACCATGGCTCCTTGGGAACTTGAATATCCTTCTGTGTGTCTAATTGATGGCAGGCAGTAGAAAATTTGTTAAAATTTCTATGAATTTTGGGAATCTCAAATGACTTAGTAAGAGATTTTGTTTTGTTTTATTTTATTTTAATTCTCAAACTAAGTGAATCAGAGCTTACTCCTTTTGTAGATTTCCTTGATTCATTAAAAAAAAAAATTTTCCAGCCTTTCGGTCCGAGCTGTAGCAAGGGGCTGTGCAAACAGCGACGAGTCCCCCAGCTTTCGGCTTTTCACCGGCTTTCCTTCTCCACCTCCAACACCTTCCCCTACTGTAGCCATGACGGAACAGGCCATCTCCTTCGCCAAGGACTTCCTGACCGGTGGCATCGCCGCCGCTATCTCCAAGACCGAGGTGGCCCCCATCGAGAAAGTTAAGCTACTGTTGCAGGTGCAGCATGCAAGTAAACAAATTGCTGCAGATAAGCAGTACAAAGGCATAATGGATTGTATAGTCCGAATTCCAAAGGAACAAGGGGTGCTTTCCTTCTGGCGGGGTAACTTAGCAAATGTCATCAGATATTTCCCCGCCCAGGCCCTTAACTTTGCCTTTAAGGATAAGTATAAGCAGGTGTTTTTGGGAGGAGTGGACAAGCACACACAGTTTTGGAGGTATTTTGCTGGCAATCTTGCCTCTGGTGGTGCAGCTGGAGCCACTTCTTTCTGCTTTGTCTACCCCTTGGATTTTGCGAGAACCCGCTTGGCAGCTGATGTTGGAAAATCTGGCACTGAGAGAGAATTCAAAGGCCTGGGAGACTGCCTTGTGAAAATCACCAAGTCTGATGGAATTAGGGGCTTGTATCAAGGTTTCAATGTCTCAGTGCAGGGTATCATTATCTATAGAGCAGCTTACTTTGGAATCTATGATACAGCAAAAGGTATGCTCCCAGATCCAAAGAACACTCATATTGTGATAAGCTGGATGATTGCACAATCCGTGACTGCTGTAGCAGGTGTGGTCTCCTATCCCTTTGATACTGTAAGAAGGTGAATGATGATGCAGTCTGGTCGCAAAGGAGCTGATATCATGTACACTGGGACAATTGACTGCTGGAAGATGAGGGTGGCAAAGCTTTCTTCAAGGGTGCCTGGTCCAATGTTCTTAGAGGCATGGGTGGAGCTTTTGTGCTTGTCCTGTGTGATGAATTGAAGAAAGTAATCTAAGTACATCCTAATTTAAAAAGGAACCAGTGAATATAGATCATGTAGAATACCTAACCATACTTAGCATTTTGGACCATTGACCTTCAAGAAATTCCTGTTGTCTTTTTATCCAGGCCAGATCATGTTTGTAGGGGAGCCAGGAAAAGCTCTTAGAAAAAGGGACTCATTTATTGTGATCCATTATTCACACAGAGGAACTGATAATGATTCAGTATATTGATTCTATTGGTTTAGGGGAAAATAACAGTTACTGTGGGTCCAAGGAGGCAGATCAACTTAGACCATCTAGTTTAAATGCTCTTTTGTAGGACCATAATTTGTGTTTAAGTATTTATTTTAAAAAATCATGTCTCCCATTTGTACTTAAGCACTATATATACTATTTTGCACAGCTGACTTTGGCAGTTATGATGATCTGTTTTGGGCATTCTGCTGTAAAACAATAAATACACAGAAGACAAAAAAAATTTTTTCCAGTGCTGCAAAAAAGTTAAGATTTTTTGCAATTTCAGCATATGGATATGTAAGGCACAAAATTTATTTCAAAACCTATTTTAATATACCTATTTAGAGATCTTTGGTTAAGATAATTTTTTTTCATCTTTGTCTTCTTATCTAAAATAGTGTAATTGCATGTATTGTGTTGGGAACTAGGTTTTTTCTTCTTTTTGATCATTCATTTGATATGAACCACTCTAATTCTTTTTTGTTTTGTTTTGTTTTCTTTTTTGTTTTTTGTTTTTTTCACCAGTGTTTCTATTTATTCCTTTTCTGTTTTCAGACAGGACCTGTAGTTTCACTGGTAGAAGAGACTCTTGAAGTGTAGATTCCCTCCTCCAAGGCAGTTCAGTGCCTTATGGGTACTGGAGTCCTGAGACAGGAAATGATCACATGGCCAATATGTATCACAGATGGGACTTGAAAACCAGATTTCTTTGGGTCACACTTCCAGACTTATACATCATTCTTACTTTGTCCTAGGCATGTCTATGTTGATAATTCTGGAGTCGCCACGGCTGCTGGTGTTCTGGGGTTCCTCCAGCCAGCTGCTGGCCCTGCCGCCCTGGGGCTAAAACCTCAGCTCACGCGGACCTGGGCTCTGCTCGGCTCCGCTTCCTGCGCTCTGTGCTTTGCGCACTGCCTGCTCCCAGACCGCTGCACTGGTCCTTTCTGCAGGGCTGCTGGGCTGTCCTCAGCGGGAGGTTAGCTTCTCTGTGTCGTTCTGTGGGTGCTGGGGCTCCAGAAGTTGTTCAGAGTCCCCTTTTACATAGTTTGGGGGGAATCTGGGGGCAGAGTGGCTTAGATGAGCTGTTTCTACTCCACCATCTTGGCTCCGCCCCCCACTCTAATTCTTAAGAATATTACATAGTAGGGTAGCTAGGTGGTGCAGTGGATAAGCACTGGCCCTGGATTCAGGACTTGAGTTCAAATTGGCATCAGACACTTGACACTCACTAGCTCTGTGACCCTGGGCAAGCCATTTAACCCCAATTGCCTCAAAAAAAAAAAATAGTACAGTTTACAAGTCTCTTCAAAACTAAGAAACAACTGGATAAGATACTCCTGAAAACAATTCACATAACATTGGAATTTGAGACTTTAAATTATGATTTTCCTTTGTAACTACATAATTTTTCTCTTCCTTCTATCTCATAAAATTAATTGAATCTGTAGTCTTTCTATTGGGTTTTTTTTATCATTTATAGCAGAACAACCAAATGTAATCTGACAGAAAGAAGAAATTTGCATTAGCTAGAAGAAATATTTGCATTAGTCCTTTTTTACACGTGATTTTGTGTATTAGATGTTTTGAATAAATTGCATATTGTTATAGGAAAAATATTTTTAGAATGATGAACTTTTTTCTCAACTTTACTGCTACAAACATTGTGAAAAACACAAAATATATAGCTAAAAATGAAGTTTAAAGGCAAGGGCAATTTCTATTTATTCAATAAATACTTATGGCATCAGGGTTTTTCATTTTGTTTACAAATCTCAAACCCGAAATCAGAATACCTGAGTTAAAGTCCTACCTCTGATAAAGACTACCTTCAACCTTCTGCAAGTCACTTAACCTTCCAAGCCTTCATTTCCTCATCTGTCAAATGAGAAGACTAGGTAGGTCCTGAGAACCCTTGGCTTTGTAGATCCATAAACTAATGATTTAGCACTTGTAAAACCAAGCACAAGCAGCTCTCCTGAGGACTGCTGCTGTGAATAACTTTAAGGTTCTGATCACACAGTAGAGTGAACTCTCTATTTATTCAGCAAAAAGCCAAAGCAAAACATTCACAGAAACCAAAGTTCAATATTCACAATGATATAACTTATTACTAAAGAGGCCACATAGTCTTAAACAAAAGATATCATTCAGCAAGTCAAAATCTGAATTAATATAAACTAACCATCTAAAGTCTTCTTTTATCTTTATTGGAGACTGGTTTCTAATTATCTTTAACTGATCATCCTTAAGGAGCAATCATCCTAAAGAGGTACAAAGTACTAAGTACAAAGGTCTCCCAAGTAAAGGTCCTTTCATCTTAACTCTATGTTGACTTCCAAACTCCATGGCTTCTCTTCCATGCTCCCAGCTCTTGCCTGAATTCACCCAACTGTCACCTGGATTCACAAGTAGGCAGCTCCCGGCTCCTAGTCCAACTCCTGGTCCAGCTCCTAGTCTAGCTCCAGATTTAGCTCCAGGTCCAGCTACATACATCAAGCTTAGAAGAACCATAACAACATTCATCCACATTGATGGCTCCATCATAAATTCACTTTCTGCTTGTGAAATAAACACAGACCAACAGACAGGGCCTCTGTCTGAAAAATCAACACAAATCATCATAGTCCTAGGACCTCTGAAAACATCAGTAAAATCCTCCTTCAGGACTTCTGTAAACAGACAACAGGAACGTCTTCTTTCAGGGCTTCTGAGCCAGCAGTAAGGTCCCAGGGCTTTTGTAGCAGACAGGTCTGACAAAGTAATATCAACACAGACAGAACAGACAGCCAGAGTGTCAGCACCACAGCCATCCTTCCTCCCAGTTCTGCTCAGTTGCAGCTGTGCTTGAGCTTTTATATATATCATCAGCTCCTTCCTGTTCCACCCTTCTCTTACTTACTTCCCACTCCGGTCTTTGGCAAGGTCCTCCCACTGTGGGCTTCACAGGTTCTGTTTCTAACAAAGATTTGATATAATCACAAGTCAGGTTCAAAGAATTGGAGAATTAAAGAATTGAAGAATTAAAGTAAGGAGCTAGAAGAATTAAAATAAGGAGCTAAGTACCCTTTAGCTTGCCATTATACTTCTACTAGGTACTAGCCCAGATGAGGGGGATATAAGAATAGAATCCAATTTTACAGTTGGAAAGAACTTGAGAGATCATTTAGTCCAACTTGATTGTTTTATATTTCATGCCTCTTTTTTCATCCACCTTGACCTGGATCTCCAGATTCAACACCCTGGAAGAGCAAAACCACTCATTTTTGGAAGTCCCATCTTGTAGCTGTGTTGTCCTGATTTGTGAGAGCCTGCTATTTCTAGTTGCCCTAGATCTGACTATGTTTTACAGTAGCCATTTTCCCTTCTGCTATATGTTTACTCCTTTCTACCTTATACTTTGGAGATAGTAATCATATTAGTCCAATGGATTGTTGTTGAAAAGTACATTGCCCTGTTACTTTACTCACCATCCCTTTGATTTCCCAGTGCAAAATGTCTTTATGTAGCAATCATTCCCCCATTTATGTAGTCTCACCTGTTATATAATATAACATATGCTTATATAATATAATTCCTTAACAATAGGAACTGTCTTCTTTTTGTGTTTGAATATTAAGGGCTTATCACAGTGCCTCGCATGTAGTAAGTCTCAGTAAATGCTTTTTCACTCATCCATCACAGATCAAGAAATTAAGGGAGGTTAAGGTGACTTGTCTAAGATCACATAGGCAATAAATGGTAAATCTGGTAGAGGTCTTCTGACTCTAAACCTAGTGGATTTTTAATTTCAATATTTGTTCTATTGTAGTTTCCATTCTAATGGAGAAGATAATATAAACAAAGAATTTTAATACAAAGTACAGTGTGAAAGTGAATAAAGGATCTATGAATTTGGCAATATAGCAAATTCCTGGCATGGTAACTCTCTCTACCCAAAGACCAAAATCCTTCTATAATTTAGTAGATAAGTACAAGAAAGTTGCCCAGGGTCAAACAATTAAATCAAAATTTAATCAAAACCAGGGGTAAGATTAGAGTCCATATCTTCCTGACTTTAAACACAGCAATCCATGCATTATGGCTTATTATCACATCAATAGGATGTAAGCTCCTTGAAAGGAGGAACTTTCATTTTTGTCCTTGTATCCCTAGTTTCTGGCACTTAATAAAATTTTATTGGCTGATAAAAATACAATAAGGGATGCCAATTGGTTTGTATTTCATGCCAGTGGGTTAGGGGTTGAGAATTAGGGAAGAATTTATGGAGGAGATAATACAAGGGCTGATCATTTAGAAAAAAAAAAAGGTGTAGATAAAGCAAAAATAAAAGTCCTATGTATGTATTTTTTCTTTGTTTGGCAATTAAAAAGTCTTCTTTCCTAAAACAAAGCCTTATATTTGCATGATTCTTGATATACTTCAAAATACTTTTTTATCTATTACAAGGTGTTTTATAAATTGTGACATCTTATATGAATGAGTTGTTGTCATTTCACTTGATCCTTACTTGAAAATTGATCAGAGAAGGTGTTAATGACATATGAGTTAATGAGAACGGAGAAGCTGAGAATTGCCCAAAGTTACAAAGCTTATTAAAAACAGTTTGGTCAAGAGCACATTTCTTCTGACTCCTATTCAGGCTTCTGTACCAGTGGTCTCCAAAATGGGTGTTTGAATCCCCAAGGGTCAACAGTCCTACTTGCAAGAGGATGCTAGACCAATGAAAAGGTAGGAAGATAGGTCATCCACCCTGCCTATGATAACCAGTTGTAGGGCTTGTCTCTACAATCACACTTACACTTATTCTCCAAGACTCTACAACTCTGTCCCATTCCTCCACTGTGCAATTTCCCAGTCTTCCTGATTTTTTGCACTAGAGTTTTGCCTTTTAATGCAGTTATGGAGTGGGAGAGAGACTTAATCATTTCTAGGTGCCCATAGCAATATCTGTATAGGTGCCTTGGACAAATGACCAAATATATCCTTGCCCTCAAAATACCTACTCCTTGTTCCCAGAACACCTTGTTTTTTTAGTTAAATTTATTTTTCATTTAATGAAAATGTCTTCTTTTTCTCCTCTTACTCCTAGCTATAATTGAAAAAGAAAAAAGGAAAGCCTTTGTAACAAATATATGTAGTCAAGGAAAATAAATTCTCATATTGTCTAAGTCCATATATGTGTGTATATTTGTACATATATACACACATATGCATGTAGATGTATGTATGTCTCAAAATGCACTGAGTTCATCACCTCTGTCAGGAGGTGGATAACATATTTTACCATGAGTCTGTAAGTTCTGGTTAGCGCTCCCATTGATAAGAGTGATTAAGTTTATGTTTGTTTGTTTGCTTACAATATTGTTGTCACTCTATAAATTGTTCTCCTGGTTCCCCCCAGATCATACGGTGGCAGTAGCAAGCACCCCCCAGAAGACAGGTTCTGGCACTGGGGCAGTGACAAATCAGTGTCCTGCTTTCACCTTTTATTTTTGGGTGTGTGGTAGGAACAAGATCCTAACCCCTGCCCTCATATGTGTTAGGCTAATTTTTCCTTAAAAGGTTTTGAGACCTACAGAGTCAAGATAATGTAGTAGAAAGAAGTATAGCAAGTTTCACCTTCCCTCTCTCCCCTGTCCCCACCCCCCTGGGGCGGGGGGGGAAACTTTCTCCAAATAGATCTAGAAAATGCATCAGACTAAATATTGATTAGGAAATCCAAGAAAAAATGCAATGAGTCATTTTCTCAACCCAGGTTTGTATATGGAGACAGAGAGATCTAAGGCCATTGGTCATAGCCAGGAATATGCTAATGTAGAGCATTCCAATAGAGAGGGTGTACACTTGGCAAGAGAAGGACCCAATTCCAGTACAGAGGGGACCAAACTTGTATAGGGTCCAGGC
Organism: Gymnobelideus leadbeateri; assembly: GCA_011680675.1. NCBI lineage: Eukaryota > Metazoa > Chordata > Mammalia > Diprotodontia > Petauridae > Gymnobelideus > Gymnobelideus leadbeateri. The sequence goes on along the minus strand of WOXC01005613.1, from coordinate 540,505 downwards.
ACAGGTGTCGCTCACTACCAGTTCTAGGTAATAGATTCAGGGCCAACTGGGAATGGACCTGTACCTAGGGATGGCTTTCAAGGGTGAGGAGTGGTCATGGACCCTAGCCTATGTCCTAAACAAGAATCAAGTTCTGAAGCAAGCAGCAGTTGTGTGTCTCAGATACCAGGAGTGTACCAGGGCCTCAGTACTAGCTTCTAGTTTAGGCTAAAGCATAAAAAGGAACATCTATGGCAGAAATTCCAGACCTTTGGAGCTTTCCAGCTGGCTGATTGTAACTGGATCCAGCAGCATACTACTGAAACTCCAAATAGGGCAAGACCATAGTCAGGATCAGCAACTTGCAAAGCTCAAACTAAGGGGATATATGATTGTGATGGAATACTGTTGTTTTGGAAGAAATGATAGGGAGGGGCCACCTAGGTGGCACAGTGGTTAGACTACTGTCCCTGGAGTCAGGAAGATCTGAGTTCAGATCTGGTCTCTAATATTTACTAGCTGTGTGACCCTGGGTAAGTCACTTAATCCTGATGAAAGGAAGAAAGAAAGAAGTGATGGGCAGGTTGATTTAGGAAAACATGGAAAGACTTGTATGAAATAATGAAGAGTAAGATGAGCAGAACCAATAAGTTGTATATAGTAATAGCAACATTGTTCAAAGAACAATGTGCATGACTAAGCTATTCTGAGTCATATGAATATTTAAATAAAATACAAAGAACCTGTGAAGGAATGTTATTCACCCACACAGAAAGAATTGATATGTGGAACTATTATATTGTATATTGTTGTTATTTAGTTCTTTTAAGTCATGTCTGACTCTTTGTGACTCCTTTTGGGGTTTTTTTTTGGCAATGAACCTGAAGTGGATTGCCATTTCCTTGTCCAGTTTATTTTACAGATTAGGAAACTGAGGCAAATAAGGTTAAGTGACTTGCCCAGGGTCAACTAGTAGAAGTCTGAGCCTGGATTTAAACTCAAAGTCTTCCTGACTCCAGGCTCAATAACCTATCCACTCTGCCACCTAGCTGCCCATGCTATATAGTTTCACACACACACACACACACACACACACACACACACACACACACACGGATGTATGTATCAAATAGTGGCCTTCTCTAGTGGGGTTGGGAAGTAAGGAAACAGCTTGGAATTCAAATGTGACCAAAAAAATTTTTTTAAAGAAAAACTCAGTTTAGACGTGAATTCAACTAGAATTCAAGAAAAGATGACATGACTTTAAAAAAAAAGAGCTTAAAATGTTTTTTTTATAAATGAAATGAGAACACTAAAAGAAAAAATGTGAGCTATGGAAGAAAGAACTAGAAAGACAATAGCTTGGCACAAGAGGAACAAAATATTGCCAAAGAAACAGACTCCCTAGAAATTGGAAGGGACCAAATAGAAACTACTGACTCTATGAGAAAATAACAAATGTTTAAACAAAGTAAAAAGATTGGGGAGGGGGGGAACAGGAAATGTAAGGTATCTCATCTGAAAACAAGTGACCTGAAAAACAGATTGAAGAAAGACAATTTAAAAATCACTGGATAACCTGAAAGCATAAATAACATATTTCAAGAAATCAAAGGAAACATTCCCAGATTTCTTTGAACCAGGGGTGAAAAAGAAAAAAGAATCAACCAATTACCTAAGAAAGAAAGGAAGGAAAGAAGGAAGGAAGGAAGGAAGAAAAAGAAAGGATGGTGGGAAAGAAGGAAGAAAGAAAACTTCCAGGTACATTATAGCCAAAACCCAGAGGTTCCAGGTCAAAAAGAAAAATTGCAAGCAAGCAGAAAGAATTCAAGCACTGAGGAGCAAACAGGATGATACACAGTTTTGCAGCCACCAAAATAAAGAAGCATAGAAGTTGTAATATGATATTCTAGAAGGCAAAGGATTTGGGCTTACAAACAAGAATAACTTATCTAGCAAAACTGAGTATAATGCTACAGGGAGGGAAAAAATGGATCTTTAATAAAATATGAGACTTCCAAACATTCTTTTTGTTAAAAAAAATCATCACATAATTGATTATTTAATTTAAAATTTAAATTATTATTTTTAAATTTTGAGATCCTAATTCTTTCCCACCCTGCTCCTCCTCCCCAACCCGTTGAGAAGGTAAGCAATATGTCAATTATAGATGTGAAATCCTGCAAAATATATTTCCATATTAGCCATGTTGTGAAAAATAAAGTAGGTTTTTAAAAAAGTATGTTTCAATCTGCACGCAGAACTTATAATTTCTCTCCCTAGAGAGGATAGCATTTTTCATCATGAGTCCTTTGGAATTGTCTTAGATGAACAGGGACTGAGGGGGCGATGAGAAACAGGACCCCGATTGTCAGGAAGCCAGACAGAATGCCCCGTGAACTAGAGAAAGGTGGGAAGAGGTCCCCATAAACCAGAGAAGGTTAGGTGGGAAGATGGGTAAGGATCCCATGATTAAGCCAGAGGAGCCAGAGATTTGGGCAAGGCAGTTAAATAAGTCAGTAAAAAGGCAAGGAGTTATCCTGCCATTGAAAGACCTTGGGAAGAAGGGTAACATTTCCATGACTAAGCCAGCCAGGAGAGAGAGGAGTGAAGGACTAGTGGAGGAGGGACTCCGGTATTTCCCCGTTTCTGCCTTTTTTCTATGGAATATGTTAATGACATGTTTAACCTCAGAAAGGAAAGTGCCAAAGGAGACTCGAAACATTCAGTGTAATGTAGCTGTCTCTATTACAAACAGATAAAAAGAAAAGTATCAAGTAAGTATTTCCTGGCCTGGAGTGCCATGTAACTGTTTTAATTTTTTCAGTAAGCTTTTGGATCCATTCTGTTATTTTCTGTGTGTCTCTGTTTTGTTTATGTGTCTTTGTGAGAATGAGTGAGAGTAATTTGTCATTCTGTAAGATTTAAAATGCAGCTGGACTTTCCTTGGAATGCTCTTATCTCTTTCCCTCTCCCTTCTCCCCCTGCTTCTGACTGCAGGCTGAGAGAGAAAGAGAAAAGAAAAATATTTTATTTTTTAGATTATATAATGGTAATATTAAGTCACAGAGTATAGAAAGAAGTATCAGGTATAAACTATTTGCATTAAAAGGTGTGAACAGAAGTTTTAAAAATCTCCTCCTCTTCATTCCACTCTGGCCAAGTGTAGTGACGAGTAGGTGATAAGAAATAATAAAGGAATTTGTTTCCCTCAGATCAAAGGGGCATATGAACAAGCATTTCTTGCCTCACTTATTAGGAAAAAGAAAAAAAAAGGAAAGAAAAATATAGGGATGTGGTTTTCAAGCTTGCTTCATCTAAGGATGTATTTATGTTAATTTGAAGGTTTATGGATCACCACATTTACCATCTATGTGAGATTCCAGAATGTAATTAATTTCTAGTGATAAGTTGATCGGTTGTGTGGTATCAAGAAAATTTTAGTTCTGTGTAACTTCAAAAACTGGAGTTTTAAGGTCACCAGGTTGGTAATTCATCTGTTTTTATTTCAAAGTTCAAATTTAAGAATATGATAATTGTTTATGATATTGTTACTGGTTGTATTATCTATGCTGTAGGAGAAGCAGTTTCTCTTAAAGTCTTGGAGTATTGTAATTTGGGAAATCATAAGCTTCCAAGTCTGTCTTTGTTTAAAAGGAAGTTTCAGTTAAGATTGTTTAAACTTGTAAGATTGTTTAACCAAGCTATTTGGTGTTATTGCATAAATGAAGTCTTTACAAAAGTATACTTGTGAAAGGTAATTATTGGTAATTATGTGAAGAAAAGACCTGTGAGACCTCCTTGTATAAATTTTGTTATTTATTGGGGAAAGATTTTTATGACCAGAGAATTTAGGAATTGTATAGTAGTTAATGATATCAGGATAAACTGTTTTTGAAAAGGGGAAATATTCTTATGAAGAAATGTTTTATAAGATCTTTGGTATGAGATGATGAGGAAGCAATCTTATTAGTCCTGGGAAAGGAAGCAGGGAGAGAGGGACAGCAGGTAGAGAAATCTGCCCGTTAGTGTATTAGATATTAACTGTAGTTAATTGCTTATAATCAGGATGATTTAATGAAACTGTGGGAATTTGTTTTAATGCTAAAACCTAAAATTGTTAATTGATTACTATATGTGGAAAGGAAGAGACTGGATGAAAACTTTATTTTGACTAGTTTTGATCATTCAAAACAATCCTCCTGCTACTGTATGATGTTGTAAAACTGCCAAAGTCCCTAGAAATTATCTCTATTAGGCAAGATCATTCAGCCTAGGAAAGTGAGCTTGTTTTAGTTGTGAAGCTCCTAAACAATAAACTTGACTTGCTGAGAAACAGCAAAGTCTATGTACAAAAGATTAAAAAGGATCTCTAACAATTGGCTTTACCCGGACAAGTTAAAAAAATTTTTTTTTTTTTTTTGTGAAAGAAAAGGTGAATAATCTGGATAATGGATTTGAGAGATTTGGAAGGATAAATAAAGGTTTGATTGGAAATATGGAAGGCAGATAAGAAGGTTTGGGGACAAACGGGGATTTCCAAGCCCCTCCTGTCTCTAAATAGTGGTCTGGATACCTTTGTGTAAGATGGTTTAAGTATGGTGAGAAGGGTGTGAGGAAGTATTTAGGAAGGCAGAAAAATTTGTAACTTAATTTTATAATTAATAGCTCAATCATAGTTGAGAAGAAGAAATAAGGATACAAGTGCAATATTGAATCATTATCTCATGGACTGAGATTGGGATTATAAAGTTACTGTAGAAAAGTTATATTTGTGTATTGTGTAGAATGAAGTCCCAGTGTATTTCAAAGTATTAATGCAATTGAGTGAATTAATTATTGGGATTAAATTGAGATTAAATCAGAGACATTTTTAGTTGAAAGAAAAGAAATTTTAGTGTGAGTTCAGATTAAGCATAGTCCCAGGAAGATAGGGAAGCTTGGGAAGTAAATGCAAATCTGTTAGAGCAATAATTTATAATACTGATGGGAGATTTGATTTTTATGAACAAGAATAAATATAGAAATGAATACAGGTTATTTGAGGCTCACTTTAGAGATGTTCCTTAACCAATGTGAGATTATAATCATATCTTAAACTTTTTGTTGAAGCTTGTTATTTAAGATTTGATGGGACTGTTAACTAACTATTCCTCTGAGTCTAACTCCAGGTACGAAAATTAAGAAAAGCCACCCGAGCCACCAATCCATGATGCCAGACCCTATGAAATACGGGTATGGAAGGCCTGTGAAGTATGGGTATAGATGGTCGGGAGAACGACTGTTCAGATGAACTGAGATAGGATTCTCCTGACTCAACCCTCCCAGTGACACCTGGCAGACTCTGAGCTTGGCTCAATGCAGATTACAGCTTGGTATACATTTTGCCTGGAACTGACATTCTAAAGTTGGGGAAATATGGCCCCCTGATTACAGTTTTGTCCCCATTCTTGGTAGCAACTTTCAATAATCAAAAGTTTTGAAAATACAACAACAAATTTATTAAATACTTGATTCTGGAACATCTTAAGTTACTATAAGATTAAGCTATTAGGCTTAGGAATTAGTATAGGTATTCCTGTATAAGTCAAGGTCCTTTAGTTCTTTGTACTAGTATAAGGACAAATAAATCAAGGGTTCGTGGGAATATTATTCTGGTATTTAGTTAGTATCATATTTGTCTCAGCTTTGTTATAATTAATTAATATTAAAAGGAGAATAGTTTCTGGACCACTTAGTAAATACTTTAATTGTTGTAATTGTTAGTATAATGTAAATCCCTTCGTGAAATTCCATCCTCCTGTTGGAGGAATTAATAATGGATTAATGCAAAAATAAAAGAAACCGGTTTTAATGTGTGATCATGACAATTGACCAAGACTCCAATTTTAATTTTGTAAGAATGATAAGGTTCAGGATGAGTAATTTAAATTGGTTTCAAGGTTACTTTTGTAGGAAAGTGAATGAAAGAAGGCAGAAGAGAAAGAGCTTGGAATGTGATGCTGAGGATGGATGGATAGAAAACAACCAGAGGACTCCCAGCAGATGGTATACCTCAGCCAGACAACAGCGTGAAAAGAGACTTTTGGATTTTGAAAGGGACAATTATTTGTTATTTGTTATTTGAATCTCTGTATCTGCACTCATAAAGGGGACTGCCCCCTTGTATGTCGTCAATACAATGACAGGAATTAGAATTAAGAAAAGTGGGGAAACTTCAAATTATAAAAGGAGTGGGGACTGTGTGGGATGACTTCCAGTGAAGTTTCCTCATTCTGAATATCATATATACATTTTTTTTTTATAAGCAATTGGGGTTGTACTTGCTCAAGGTTACACGGCTAGTCATTTGATTTATGCGTGGGTGCTCATTTTCTGAGGCCGGATCTGACTCGGGTCATCCAACTCCAGGCCGCGCTCTTACCACCCACCTAGCGCCTTTAGGGATTGGGGTTAAGTCCGGTTCAGGCTAGGTTTTGTTTGTGCGGATTAGGTGTCGGAGGCGGCTCGACTCAGGTCCTTCTGATTCCAGGCCGGCGCCTATTCACTGCGCCACCTAGCCGCCCATATATCATTTTTATTACTTCCTTGTATTTTGTAATTAAGTTCAGTATTATTTCCCCATATATATGTGTAAGTCGTGTATTTCAAGGTAATATAAGAGCTATTGAGTACTAATACAATTGATTGGATTAACTATTGAGACCAAATTAAAGGTGTTTTTAGTTTGGGGAAAGGGGTTTATGTTTCTTGCTGTGATCAATCTGCTTTCTATTTGAACTGAACTGGTTCCATCCTGATTTATGTTTCAAGACACCTACCCCTGTTATATCACTTGTTTCATATATAACTGTAATTGTGACTACCTGTATTTGACCCCTTCAAGCCTTCCTTACTTCTACTAATGTAAATTATTTACAGATGATATAAGTCCATACTATATTTTATTGGAATATACCCTGTTTTAACTGTACTCTCAAACAATGTATTAGTGTTTATGATGTCATACTGTTTGTAGAACCACCCTCTTTTGATTTCAGACTTCTGGGGAACCTGCACAAAAGTGATTTCTGGACTTTTTTAATCATGGGACTAATTGCAACTGTATCTTCTATTCTCCTTCTCCAATGTACTTATGGACATACCTGTCTATATATGACTCCTCTGTATGGAATATTGTTTGTATTCATTGTACTCTTGCTCAACGTATATCTAGTAGGGATTTGTACTATTATTTTGTCTACTGTCATTGATAATTTCGACCATTGTGTCTTTGTATTTAGGTAATAAGTTAAAGTAGAGACTTTCAGCAAAAATTAGATGCTTTAAAGGATACTAGAATTTGTGAAAGACAAGTTATCAGAAACTGAATTTTGTTAAAGTGTGATTATAGATTTCATCCTATTTGTGTTATACCATGAAATATAATTAATTGGCTATCTAAATCAAAAGGATGGTTACAAATGTTAGTAACTCCCCTTATTTATTTTGGTATTCTCCTTGTTGTCCTTTGTTTCCTCCTCCCCTGCCTTATGAAAATTCTCTTGTCCCTCCTTACATCCACCTTAACCTCTTTGTAAGCTTCTCCCACTCGACAACCCTTCCATGACAATCTGTAGGCTCTCTGTGCTAAACAAGAAAGGGGACATGCTGGGGTATATGTGCAGTTCCCCTGGAGGCATGAGACCCAGAGCATGCTGACTCTACAGTAACACTGTGGAGGTAAATCAGACAATCTGTGAGACATCTCTATTCCAGGAAGGGAGCTCCGTGACCTTCTGACTTGTTGCCAACCGATAGGGTCTTCAAGGGAAGAGAAGCCTTGAGATTCCAGGGAGGTTTGGGGAGGTTTAGGGAGGTTTGGAACATCCTGCCCAGTACTCAGAACCTGATATAGAGTACTTGGCTGTGATGTAAGAGGCATATGGGAATGAGGACAATGTTGTACTCCCAAAGACAGTAGTTTATGATGGCTATACAGTTATACACTATATAATCTGAACTCTTAGCTGATCATGTAGAAGTTAGGATGTAATTGCATAAGAAAATGCTGAATAAAGTCTTGTTACTCTTTGACTCTTCTGGCTTGGAACTCCGCTTGGGGAACGTAGCTGGACTACGACCAGGTGTACACTGAAGGCCGGAATAAGGTAAGACCTGGCCGCCCCTGACCTTGGAGGTCGGATCACCTAGTAGTGGTACTGCTGGGTCAAAGGATGTGCACAATTTTATAGCCTTTTGGGCATAGTTCCAAATTGTTTTTCAGAATAGTTGGACCAGTTCACAACTTCACCAACAATGCATTAATGTTACCATTTTTTCACATCATCTCCAGGATTTGTCATTTTTCTTTTCTATCATGTTATTCAATCTAATAGGTATGTGGTGGTACCTCAGAGTTGTTTTAGTGTGAATTTCTCTAATTACTAGTGACAGAGCATTTTTCATATGATTATTGATAGCTTTGATTTCTTCTTCTGAAAACTGCCCATTCATATCCTTTGATCATTTATCAATTAGGGAGTGGCTCTTATTTTTATAAATTTGACTGAAGCCATTTTAAGAAATATTTGAGGCCTTTATCAGATAAACTTGCTGTAAAATTCCCTCCCTCCCCCACCCCACCTCAATTTCCTGCTTTCTTTCTAATCTTGGCTACTTTGGTTTTATTTGGGCAAAACCCTTTTAATTTATTAATTTAATTAATTAATTTAATTTTAATAAAAGTTATCTATTTTACTCCCCATGATTCTGTCTCTCTCTTGTTTGGTCATAAATTCTTCCCTTATCCACAGATCTGACAGGTAAACTATTCCATGATCCTCTAATTTGTTTATGATAGATCCCTTTATGTCTAAATCATGTGTTCATTTTGATCTTATTTCAATAAAGTATGAGATGTTAGCCTATATCTAGTTTCTGCCAAAGTACTTTCCAATTTTCTTAGCAATTTTTGTCAGCTAGTGAGTTCTTGTCCCAAAAGCTTGGATCTTTGAATTTATCAAACACTAGATTACTGTGTTCATTTACTACGGTTTATTGTGCACATAATCTATTCCACAGATCCACTACTTTCTTAGCCAGTACCAGATTGTTTTCATGATTACTGTTTTGTAATCATATTAATCAGACATGTAATCAGATTTAAAATCTGATATGGCTAGACTGCCTTCCTTTACATTTTAAAAAATTGGTTCCCTTGTTATCCTTGACCTTTTGTTCTTCAAGATGAATTTTACTGTTATTTTTTCCTAGCTTTATAAAATAATATGTTGTTAGCTGGTATGGCATTGAATAAGTAAATTAATTTAGGTAGAATTGTGACTTTTATTATATTGGTTCAGCCTACTCACGGATAATTAATATTCCTCTATTTAGAGCTATGTATATTTCTGTGAAAAGTGTTTAATAATTGTGTTCATGTAGTTTCTGAGTATATCTTTACAGGTAAGCTCTCAAGTATTTTACCCAGTCTCTGCTTATTTTAAATGGAATTTCTTTTTCTATGTCTTCCTGCTGGACTGTGAAGACAGACAGGAAAACTTGAGAAGTTATTTTTTGCTGGTCCTAGGCAAATATTTCTGACTTTCCTTAAAAGGGATTATAGCAACAAAAAATCTATGTGATTTCAGTTAAAAGTATGGCAGCATCCACTCTTTCACTGAAGAAATTAATTTCATTGAAGAAAAATCCCCTTATCCTCTCACAGAGCATGTGTGTCCTTTTACAAACTTAGGCATGACTCAAGTAAATATTCCAGCTGATAGTCCCAAATCTCTCTCAAGGCTGAGAGGAAATACTTGTTTCTCTGAACTACAAATCCCAGTATGCCAGGAAGTTCTCAGGCCCATGTTACCACTAGTATGTACTGTAGATGATTCATGTATATGAACTCTACATGGGGAATTAAATTATGAATCCCATTCTAAGTTTTCTCTATTAGAGAGAAACTATAGGTTGGAGAAAAGTCAAGTCAGTATCAATACCCCTGCTCTAAGCAGACGATCTTTCTCCAGAAGGAAATAGAGAAAAAGCTGGTTTAAGTAGGGAAGGTGGAAAAGAAGAAGCTGGACTGAATGAAGGAGATGGGAAGGTATGTCATAGTTCAATTGGACATGCTTTTTGTCTCAGTGACATTTTTAGTATGGTATCAGCTGTTTGCTCTTTGGGCCATAACAATTTATCAAGGGGCTTATGCAGTCAGATTAGTCAAGTGTTGGATATTTATAGCCTTGGATCTATTTGGCAGCCATTCCATCTGATAAAATATTGAGCTCAGTTACTTCATTGTATGAAATTGGCTATCATTTTTGTTGATGAGTTAAGATCAGTATTTAAAAATGAGTTTGCTTTGATGTTCAAATGCCACTACTGCTGTTACTATTTTTTAAAAGTCAGGGTTTATAGAGATAGAGATATCTGGAAAGAGTTTCAAAGACCATTTAAATGTTGTGTAAACTACCCACCAAGATAGTTCCACTTGATTTCCAAGCACGCACTTGTTTTGCTGGAGGACGATTTAACAGACTTTAACTGGCCTTCATTCTGACTTCTGAGTCATTCTCTGCATTTTTGACCTTCTGTGGCCTTACCTTGGGGTCATTACTTTAGTGGTTTAAAATGTAGCAAGTTTAGGGCCTACCATGACTTTGAGGCATTTCAGGAGTATTTCCTTAGTTATCTTCACTACTTTGAGGAATGAGATGTATGTATATTGAGTCAGTCAGAAGTATTACATCCTGTAACTGTTTTCTCTTTGATTACTGATGTCCCTACTGTACTTAATGCTTAAACCCTTACCTTTGTGATCCACTGTCCTTGTACTTGGAGCAACCACTGGAAATACCCTTTTGCCCTAATCCCTTCACTTTGGAAGATCATTGAAGAAAATGTCTTGGGTGGATCTATAATAACCTGACTCTAGCTGCTCCAAAGCAATATGAAGATGGGAGATAAAAAGAGAATGGAAATGTTGCCCTAAATCTCAATTAAGTGGAAGGTGCTTGGGTGAAGATAGATTCAACATGAATAGAGTTCCTGAGTAAAAAAACAGACTTTCCAGTGGTTCAAGAAAAAGTCATTCTTATAGCTGCCTAAATAATCCTTGAGTAGAAGGTGGGCTATAGGATTTGGTTGCAAACAGCCCAGAAAAATTTCAAAGACAATTTGGCATAGAGGAATAAAAGAACAATAATGCTATTGGCCTATTTCCATTGGACTTCTGCCTGACAGCTGGAGAGAAAACAATCAGTATCTGTTGGAAGAGAGCTGAATTGCTGGGAGCAGCAAAGTGAAATTGAGCAACAGCTTTGGTGAGAGGACCCACTAAGCCTATTGGCAATAGAAGACAGTGACAGTACTGAGAGGGCCTGTGCCACCCAGGCAGAGGAGTGCCACAGATGTGCTGTGATGAGAAGCAGTAACTAGAAGTGAACTTTTATCAAGAGAGGTGCAGCACAGATAACCTCAGAGGGGAGTGTTGAAAATTAAGAGTGAGGAGTCTACCTCCTTTTGCCTGGATTGCACCCACAGCAGTACTTACTGCAAGCCATGAAGGTTACCCAGATCTCTGGTTAAGGCTGGCCTCATGGGTGGTGGTTTCTTGATTCTCTATGAACTCCAATGAGGGTCTTTCCTGTGCCCTTTATGGTTATGTATTTTGAAGCCTTGTGAGTCTGAGTTCATGAAAAAGGAGATGGTAATTACTGATAATTACCTTTGGGGAATTCTAGATATGTAAGTACCCAGGTGGTCCTCCTCCTCCTCCTCCTGCTTCTCCTGCAATGGACTCTGTATATGCTGGCTGAGGGTCAGCTAATATTGAATGATTCATCACCAAATGACTTGGCGGTTATCGTGATGAACGTTTTCAGCAGCAGCCACTCAAGAAGACTGCTGAAGCAAAGAGGGGCTGTGATCTGTACTAGTGGAGGGAGTACTTAGTTAAAACCACAGATCCTTAAAGCAAAGGCACAAATTAGATATAGTCTCTACAAATCACATTCAAGTGTACTTATGAACCTTTGAATATACTGTCTCTATTGTTCATATGTTGGATCATATGCAATTACAATATCTAGAATCATAGTTCTCATAGAAATAATCAGAATCACAGAATCTCAATATTTGCAAGAGTACTCCATAGCCATCCAATCAATTCGATAAGTACCCATCCAATCTCTGTTTAAAATTTTTGTAATTTAAATTTTTTCACTTTCTCCTCAATAAGGATTTTTTTTTTTTAATGATGCTACCCTTTATATTTAAGTCATGTATTCATTTGGAGCTTATCTTGGCATGTGGTATGCAGTATTGTTCTATCAGACTTCTGTCTAGTTTTCCTACCAGGTTTTTTGAATAGTGAATTCTTACCCCAGTAGCCAGGATCTTTGGGTTTATGAAACACTTGGGTATTGAACTTGTTTGCTTCTGTATATTGTGTACTAATTTCTCTTTCTAAACCAATACCAAATTGTTTTTTATGATTGAGGCTTCATAATATACTTTGAGATCTGGTACTACTAGGATCTCTTCCTTCTTACTTTTCATTATTTCCCTCAAGATTCCTGATCTTTTGTTCCTCCATATAAATTTCCTTGTTTGTTTTTTTCTAATTCAACAAAGTAATCTTTGAAAGTTTGAATGGTATGATATTGATAAGTAAGTTAACTTAGACAGTATTGTCATTTTTATTACATTGGCTCAGCTTGCCCATGGGCAATGAGAATTTCTCCAATCATTTAGGGCTGCCTTTATTTCTGCCATACTAACTAGATGCAGTTCCCAGATGGGGAGGTGAGGAGGTGAGGAGGGAGGAGGGACTTGTTCAGAGAAGCTACATGCCACTGTATTCATATTGTATATTCTTGCTTGTATTAGGGCAAAGTAAATCTCATCTTTTGTTAAATATCAATGACTTGTGAATGTTTCATTTCATTCCAATGTGGAACCTAAACTAAGAAGGAACTGGGTTTAGAGTCATGCCTACAAAATTTGGCATAGTCTTGGTAGGCTGGTAAAGAGGAGATGGCCTCTGGGTTCATATCATGGTTAAACTAGAGGAAAAGTACTGCAAATACAAAGGAGGGTGGACCATTCATTTGGCTCCCTATCACCGGAGCCCTCCTGATCACGTGTGTGGGGGTCCTCTCTGTGGATCAGGGAGCAGGCTTTCACTGAGGCAGAAGATCCCAGTGAAGTGAACTGATGAGCTCTAGGAATGCTATAGGAGGCTGTTCAGGAAGGTAAAGAAAGCTTCCAGGCTAGCATTCTCTGGACATAGGTGTGTGTGTGGTCAGGCTAAAAGTAAATTACTCTGGTACATTCAGCATCTGGAGACATATCTCTGCTTTCAGGGACTATGCAATGAAAGTTGAGGGGCAGCTAATAGAAGCTCTCTTCTGAAAGAGTTAGGGAATAAGGGGGCCTTGGACTATGGTTTCTAATCCAGAGAATCCTGTTCCTGTTGAGGAAGGATCCATAAGAATCAAGGTTCTTCCAGATTTGATTTGGGATAGAGACTGTGGAACCTCCATGGGTTTTTTACAAAGCCCCAGGCTTATTTTATCACTATATTCAAGATGAGGCAGTAACTTCCTCCCCTAAGGAAGCAGATTGTAGGAGGACTGTCTCCACAAAAGATCAGAGGTGGTTGCAATACAACATTGCAGATTGAAACCTGAGGAGTCAATGATTCTTAAGGGTATGGTCTTATGGAGCCAGTATGAAAGATTCTCAACTTTGGATCCATGATCTGGGGAACTCTCTGAAAACTTTCTTCTACATATCCATCTAAATTTGTTAAAGCCTCCAGAATAAGTATGCTCTTTTTTTGGAGGGTGGAGGTGTGGGGAGAAGATATATCTGCAATCTGTTAGACAAGATTTAGACACTGGAAAGGAAGATATTTGATCCTCATCAGGAGCCTAGAGATCTTTCTGGAATTATGGAATATAGATAAATGTGCCAAAAGCATCCTTATTGATGTTCTAAGAACAAAGAGTGGTGCATCAGTTTAAAAGCAGAGGCAGCTTCTTCTCTTACTCCCATGAATTGTAACTCTTTTCCCATTTGTATGATCTCTTTGGGATATAGCGCTAGGAGTGGTATTGCAGGGTGGAAGGGTATGCACATTTTTATAGCCCTTTGGGCACAGTTCCAAATCTCTGTCCAAAATGGTTGGATCAATTCACAACTCCACCAACAATGCATTAATGTTCCAATTTTCCCACATCTTCTCCAGCATTTATAATTTTCCTGTTTTGTCATGTTACCCAATCTGACAGGTATGATGTGGTACCTCAGAGTTGTTTTGATTTGCATTTCTCTAATCAATAGCGATTTAGAGTATTTTTTCATATGACTATAGATATCTTTAATTTCTTCCTCTGCCTGTTCATATCCTTTGACCATTTATCAATTGGGGAATGACTTATATTCTTATAAATTTGACTCAGTTCTCTATATATTTTAAAAACGAGACCTTTATTAGAGACACTGGTTGTAGGAATTCTTTCCCAGTTTTCTGCTTCCCTCCTAATCCTGGTTGAATTGGCTTTGTTTGCACAAAAACTTTTCAATTTAATGTAATCAAAATTACCTATTTTGCATTTCACAATGTTCTCTATCTCAAAAGGTATAGATGTCTCATAAATTCTTCCATTCTCCATAAATCTGACAGGTAAACTATTACTTGCTCTCCCAGTTTGCTTATAGTATCAGTCTTTATATCTAAATCATGTACCCATTTGGACTTTATTTTGGTATATGGTAGGATGTCTCTTGAAGGTCCATAAATCACCAAATGGCTCAGGGTCTATTTTAAAACTGGTATGAGCTTAATTGACTTCAGAGTTCCTGATTTTCTACACATCCAACTAGATCCACTCACCATCATTGCAAAGGATAGCTGGTAGGTCAAGCCAATACAATCAGTCCTCATAAAGTTCTTCTGGTTACCTGGATAATTGGTAGGAGGGGAGTGGCTCAAGCAAATTAAGGTATCCATTTTCACAGTGGCAACCTTATGAATTCAAAGTGGCAAAAGTTACTGGGGCCCTTAGTTAGAGCTGACTAGTAGGAGTTTTCAGCATCAGATAGGATAACCACTGACAGGAGGAGGAGTTCAAGTCTTGGGCTAGTTTATCAGAAACCCTTGGAGTTGCCTGAACCATCTTGTATGATCATCTCATTGACTGAAAGAAAAATGCAAAGGGAAAATGAATATGAAAAAGAGGAGGGGGGGAAATCTCACCACAAAGAAAAATAGAAAAACTTTAGTTTTGCTTTGAAGAGCTAAAAAGAAAAGTTTTATAAAAGTGCTTTTACTACTGAATCAAGAAGAAATATGTGAAAACTGAGGTAGAGAGAAATGAAGTAACTTTTCCAGGGTAGTATGGATAGTGTCCAGGACTTCTGTATCCAAATCTAATAACCCTACCACTTTACCATTGGACTGAATTGAGTCCACTTGAATTGAAGCTTGTGTAATATTAATTTTGCAGTATTTGTCACATTTTAATATGAACATTATTTAGAAGTCTAAAATATTCTTTATTACAAATGAGAGTTTAGTGAGGAGAATCACACTGGGAAATGATAAGTATAAAAAAAGGCATCAAAAAGTATTATTAAAATAATTCCTATGTTGATGTTTAATTTGAGGTTTTTATTTTTTGATTTTCTAGTTATTCTTAGTAGTAAGCCTAGATATTTTGCTTTCTGGAATATCACATTTCAAGCTCTCCAGTTCTTTATGTATTGGTTGCTAAATCTTATGTGATCTTATCTGTGGCTCCTTAGTACTTGACATATTTCTTTCTGACTGCTTTTATTTTTTTTTTTTTCTTTGATCTGGGAGTTCTGGATTTTGGCTATAATATTCTTGAGAATTTTCATTTTGAGAATTCTTTCTGGAAGTTATTGGTGGATTCTTTCCATTTCTGCTGTTCTCTTTGCTCCTAAGTGATCTGGGTGGATTATTTTTCATGATTTCTTGAAATATGACATCCCAGACTGTTTTACTGTCATGGCCAGGGTGCTGAAGAAGACCATAGGTTTCACTGGACTGGCAGTGTGTGAGACCCCATGGGAGAGGCCAAGATTGTTATATTCAAAGATTCTTGATGCTCTTGAGTTTATTCCCTCAAATATGGCATATAGAAAGTACACAGAACAGATTACAAATGAAAGGCTGAATATGGTAAAAGAGGAAACAGACCTTCAGAAACTAGAGGACAAGCTTCAGGCTGGCCAGCTAGGAGAGGTGATTGTTGAGGCTGAAAATGAATTATCACTAGCAAGAAAAATGTTGACATGGAAACCCTGGGAGCCTTTAGTGGAAGAACCACCAGCCAACCAGTGGAAATGGCCATTATAATCAATGTTAAATATCTATGATATACACTTTTAAAAAAATCATTAAACATGTATTAAAATTTTTTCGAATTATTAGAATTTTATCAATGGGAAAACTGAAACAAGGTAGTTAGGGACAAAGATGTGGACCATGGTCATTTTAATCTGAAAAGCATTCATTCATAAAATAGATTATGTTAAAAAACCTTTAAGGGGCGGCTAGGTGGCGCAATGAGTAGAGCGTTGGCCCTGGAGTCAGAAGGACCTGAGTTTGGATCCGGCCTCAGACACTTAAGGCACACACAAACAAAAACCTAGCCGTGAGACCTTGGGCAAGTTACTTAACCCCAATTGCCCTCCAAAAAGCAAAAAAAACCAAAAAAACAAAAAACAAAAAAACAAAAACCTTTAAAGAAAGTGATTGTGCTGTCATTTGGAAAATCTAATCAGAAACTTTTTTTTAAATTTTCAATCCAAGAACAAAGAAAGCAATAGAGGTATCTAAGACATGAGAAATAATCAGAAATTGAGGTTTAGTCTGGATAAGGTTTATGGAAGACTTCCTATTATATTTTTCAGCATTTAGTTTAAAAGTTTGTGCCAAGTTAAGTTAATTTCTAGGAAAGAACTGAATAAGGTGGTATGCTTGAATTTTAATAGGATACTTTTAAAATGTTGAACTGTTGTATGGAAAGCATCTGATTAGCCAAGATTCTAAAACTTATTAATTGAATGTTTTTATATAATTACGTGCATTTTTCCACATTCTGAAAGTAATATGAGATTTTCAAATTGAAGTTGACCTGCTTGGCTTTGAGTGTATGTATTTAATGAAGAAAAATGTAAATTTAATATGTGCAATTTGGTTCTTATGTATATTAAACAGAAATGTTTACTGAAAAAAAATAAATATATCTCGGCTTTCTTTTTTTTTTGTCATGGTAATCCTGTATTGATTCTTAAATTGTTTCTCCCTGATCTATTTTCCAGGTTAGTTGTTTATGATATAAGATATTATAATGGTAATGGTAATTTGAAGATCTTCTCTGCCCCTTAATAAGCCCAAGGAAATTTGAAGATCTTCCCTGCTTTGAAGATATACCCTGCCCCCTAATAGGCTGAATGTAATCACATGGAGCCTGTGGTAGCAAGAGTTTGCTGAAGAGTGGAACAGGGCCTAAAAGAAGCTAGCCTGGAGGGAGAAGAGGATGCATCTGAGGGAAACAGTTAGGTTTGTGAGTAAATGCTGGTTTGTTGGAAGGCTAAAGAATGCTATGGCTCTCTGTGCTGTTATGGCTTATTAACTTCTTTGCTACTAAGATAGAATTGGCTTATTGGTTTTGGGATTTGGTTTTCTGATGTCTGAATAAATGTTTTGCTTCTGTCTTCTATATGGATTGTGATTGAGCTAGAATATTTAGAGTGGCCATTAGCACTGTCAATTATAGCATCAGAATGGGGCGGCTAGGTGGCACAGTGAGTAGAGCAGTGACCCTGGAGTCAGGAGGACCTGAATTCAAATTTGGCCTCAGACACTTAACACTTACTAGCCATGTGACCTTGGGCAAGTCACTTAACCCAAACTCCCCTGCCTTCCCCCCTCCACAAAGCAAAATATATGTATATAGTATCGACACTACAGATACTTCACATTTTCTTCAGATTATCTTTCAATTTTTGACTTCCAGGAAGTTATTTTCTTGGGTAAGGTTTTGAACCTTTTATTCCAAGTTATTAATTCTTTTTTTTATGTCTTTCTTCCATAGCTCTCACTTATTTTCCCCATATTTTCTTGTGTTTACAATTCAGGCTGGGGCCTGCAAGCTTTCAGTGCTTTCTTTTGTTACATTCTTGAAGTTCAAGCCACCTAAAATTATTGCATTACTTTTTGCATTTCAGTAGGGTAAAGTTTGCAAATCTTTCTAGCTCCTGTCTCGAGGAGTTCCTTTGGATCACAATCTTCCTCTCCTCCCCACCTTTTGCTCTTACATAAGTGCTTAGCCTCCAACTCCCAACCTTCCCAGTTCCTCAGACTCCTTAAATCCCACGACTTACTCTTTCATTCCATCTCAACTGTTTTACTTGTCATCTCTATGGTTTTTGTTTTCTAGTTTATCTGTTTTTCCTCTGGTTTTTAATATCTCCTCTCTTGAGTTGATTTTCAGTGTGTTTATTTGTTGTTTTTCTAACTTGTAAAATGCATATCCAATTCATTATTTTTAAAAAATTTTTGCTAATGCATGTAGGGATATAATTTTTTCCCTAAGGATTGCTTTAGGTACATCCCAGAAATTTTATATTTTTCACAAATATCATTCAATTTTATATATTTATTAATTGTTTCTAAGATGTGTTCTTCAAATCACTTATTTAGAATTTCATTGCTAAGTCTCTATTTGAGTCAGTGTCTTTGGTTTGTGAAACCTGAACTGATTATTATTTTTGTTGCATTTTGATCTGCAAAGGATGCATTTTTATATCTGCCTCTGTACCTTTATTTATAGTATCTCTGTATCCTAATGTAGTGGGGTCAAACTCAAAAGAGCCCAGCAATCCATACTTATGGATGTCTGTGGGCCCTATTGCCTTAGTTTTAAAATAAAATATTACCTATGTTTTATTCAAATTTTACTTATTTTCAGATACCTGAAGTTGAGTAGTGACTATGTGAATGAATTAACAGAATTTAGCAACTATTTAGATATCTAACAACTTTCTTTGGTCCAAACAATGATTTCGTTCAAAAGCAAACTGGCAACTGTTCTGCAATGTATAGTGTTACAGAGTTCCCCATAGGTCCCAGGAGTTCAATTTTTTTTTTGCACAATTACACAGACATTATAATATATAATATGCTATGAAGCCTTGCAATTCATAACTGAACTACCTCAAAACCATTTTAATTTTCATTAGAGATGACCAGGTATAGGGAAGAGTCAGAGCCTTTAAAGTCAGGAGGACCTAGAATCAAGGCCCACCTTTCACACATACTGATTGGGTGACCTGGGAAAATGATTTAACCTCTCAGTGCTCCAGGCAACTCTCTAAACTGATAAGTTATTAGAGCAGTGAAACCATAGGTCTGATCCAAAAACACACGAGTCTTTGGATTTAGTGGCAATTTCCTTTTGAATTAGTTAGACAAATTTGATATTCCTATGAGGATTTAGAGAGAACTACCTTCTTCTCAGCATGCTTTCCTTCTTCTGAACTTCACTATATCTTCTTTTCCTCTTCCCTAAGCGAAAGGCCAATAACCTGTCCTTGGGGCTATTGCTAATGCATGTGCACACTCATTCTTCCAAGAATTCTCCCTATGAAGAAAGAGAATTTTCATAGAATCTTCAGTCAGATTGATTTTTATTATTGTGATGAATGACGATGATGAATATTATTATTGTTAAAATCACATTTTGGCATCATTGTGTTTTTATTTCAAATTGTAAATAAGAATTAAAAATAATAATGACATCGCCATTAGTTTTGCTGAGACATACTACCAATAATAAATATTCTTTATTTATTCCTTAGAAAATCCCTGTGCATCTTGCTCACAGCTTAGATAGACAGACAGAAACTATTCTGTCCAATCTTGCAAATGATTACATTAAAAAGAGAATTTAAGTGACTCATTCCACATCTCTCTATTTCACATACACACAGACACACACACACACACTCACCATGGTGTTGGAGTCAGAACTATCTTAGTCATGATAGCATTATGACCACTTCAAGATAAAAATACTGGGCAAATGAAAAAAAACAAATATATTAAAAGGAGATTTACTGGAACAAGGAGTCAGGCATGTACTCTATACAAATAAATTACAGGAAGGGCTTTATCATAAGGAAACTTCCTTCCTGGGCATTTTTTTTTTTTTTGCATTTCCTTTAATACCGTGTTGTTTTTTTTTTTTTTTTACATAGCCTAAATAGTGGAATTACCCCGAAGTGTGGGGCAAAATGATTCCAACCTGGGGGCAGTTATAGAGATGTTTACATAATGGAGATTGTTGGTAGTTACATGGTTATCATCCCATACCAAAGTCATTCATCCATCCATCAGTACATAGATACTATGCAGTTTTATGTGCTGGGGAAACAGAGAAAATGAAAGAGATCCTGTATTCAAGTAATTTACTACCTAGTAAGGGAGAGATAACTATAGCAATAAACAAAATAGATGCAAAATTGATAGAAGATAATTCTGGATGGAAGGCATTAATAGCTTTAGGGATCAAGGGAGTCTTTATGTAAAGGGTGGTGCTTAAGTTGAGCCTTAAAGGAAACTAGGAATTCTAAGGGGGAGGGATGATTCTCATTCCAATCATGGGTGGCAACCAGTATAAAGGCAAGGAGACAGAAGACATCTGTATGAGAAGCAGTAAGAAGTAACAGGAAGCAATTGGAGATTATTGAGTAGGAGAATGAGATGGTCAAATTTTCGCTTTAGTAAAAATCACCTTGGCAACTGTTCAGAGATTGGATTTAAGATGGGAAAGACTTGAGGCAGGTTATTGCAATAATCAAGTCTACTAGTGTTGATGAGGCCCTAAACTCATATGATGACTGTGTGAGTGAAGAGAAAGACATGAATGTGAGCAATGTTATGGATGACATGACTTTGCTTTGAGTGAGGGAGGGCTGTGCAAGGTCACCAGCCTCACTTTCTCCTCCAGAGCCATCTGGGTCCAGTGACTAGTTCATCAGGATGACTGGAGATGGCCCAGGATACAATAGGAAACCCTGGTCCTTTTAGGCTAAGGCCTTTTCAGGTACTCACTTAGAGTGAGGTAACACCCATTCAGTGAATAGGCCTCTTTAAGAAGTGAGACAAGGGTTTTCCCTCGAAGCAGGTTTGGGTTATGTTCACACAAGATCACGGGTCGACACATTTTAACGATTAATTAAACAGTTGCTTTGTTGAAATGATACAACTATATTGGCTATCCCCTACTTCTAGTCCTTCCTCAAACTGAATTGACTAGTTCTTTGACAAGTTGACTATATTTTCATGTCAGAAATATGGAATGTCTGCATTAATCTACACAGCATCTTAGTCACTATACGTTTAAAATCATATGAATGCAGAAAAATGTTACAGTAGTTTCCCCACTAGATTTTCTTCACAAACACCCAGAAAACACAACAGACAAAATTCTGATTGGGAAATACAAGAGGACAGAGAGAGGCACTGGAAACCAAGTTCAACCAGCAGCATGCTAAGTATGGAACATTGCAACATCCAGGGCCAGAGAGAGAGTTGAGACTGGGCTTACTAGGAAGATAAGCAATTCAATATAGGCTATGCATGTGTAGCTAATGCAAAACATTATCATAGTAGATATATTGTAGAAGACTGGTTATATTTCCCTCCCCCCTATCCCACCTCCCACTTGTTCTATTTTTTACTTTGGTCTTGCCCCTTTTCAAAAGTGTGTGCTTCCTACTTCCCACCCACACAGCCTGCCCTCTCTTCCCTCATCCCCCCTCTCATCACCTTCCCCCCTACTCTCCTGTAGGGTGAGATACCCTATTTAATATGTATGTCATTCCCTCCCTAAGCTAAATTCAGTGATTATAAGGTTGACCCATTCCCTTATGCCTTCCTGTTCTTCACCTCCTTTGTACCTACCCATTTTCCCTTGCTTCTTCTATATGAGATAGTTTGCCCCATTCTGTCTCTCCCCCTCTCCTCTCATTATATTCCTCTCTCACCTCTTGATTTCACCTTTTAAGTATCATCCCTTGCTATTAAATTGGTCCTGTGCCCTCTATCTATGTATACCAGTAAACATATATGTATATATATATGTATGCACAATACACATTCACATATGTATTCTTATGCCTATATGCCCTACAATAAAAACTACATATATATATACATATATAAATATACATATATATATGTGTGTATATATATATTTCTATTTCTATTTCTATTCCCTTCAACTATTTTCATACTGAGAAAACTTTCCTCAGTTACAATGATCATTTTTCCATGTAGGGATGTAAATAGTTCAACTTTGATAAGTTCCTTATGATTTCTTTTCCCTGTTTACCTTCTCATGCTTCTCTTGCTTCTTGTATCTGAGTGTCAAATTTTCTACTCAAGTCTGCTTTTTTCTTCAAGAATGCTTGAAAGTCCTCTAATCCACTGAATGACTATATTTTCCCCTGAAATATGATGCTCAGTTTTGCTGAGTAGGTGATACTTGGTGATTCTTGGTTTTAATCCCAGGTCCTTTGACCTGTGAAATATCATATTCCAGGCCCTTCAACCCCTCAGTGTAGAAGCTGCCAGATCCTGTGTTATCCTGATTGTGTTTCCACAATATTGAAATTGTTTCTTCCTGGCTGCTTGGAGTATTTTCTCCTTGATCTGGGAATTCTGGAACCTGGCTATAATATTCCTAGGAGTTTTCTTTTTGGGATCTTTTTCAGGAGGTGATCTGTGGATTCTTTCAATCTCTATTTCCCCCTCTGGGTCTAAAACATCAGGGCAGTTTTCCTTGAGAATTTCTTGGAGGATGATTTCTAGGCTCTTTCTTTGTTCATGGCTTTCAGGTAGCCTGATAATTTTTAAATTATCTCTCCTGCATCTATTTTCCAGGTCAGTGGTTTTTCCTATGAGATATTTCACATTTCCTTCTATTCTTTCATTTGTTTGAATCTGTTTAACAGCATCTTGATTTCTCACAAAGTCACTAGCTTCCCTTTGATCCATTCTAAATCCAAGGAAAGATTCCTCTCAGTAGGTCTTTGAGATTCTTTTTCCATCTGTCAAATTTGGCTTTTTAAGGCATTCCTCTCCTCATTGCCTTTTTCAGCCTCTTTTACCATTTGAGTTAGTCTATTTTTTAAGACGTTATTTTCCTCAGTCGGGCTGTTGACTTTCCTTTCATAATTTTCTTGCATAATTTTCATTTCTCTTCCCAATTTTTCCTCCACTTCTTTTATCTGCTTCTTAAAGTCCCTTATGGCCTGTAACCAGCTCGTATTTTTCTTTGAAGCTTTTGGTGCAGGAGTTCCGACCTCATAGTCCTCCTCCTGTTCCATGCTTTGATCCTCTTTGCCCCCCAAGTAGGAGTCTAATGTTGAATTTTTCTGTTTGTTTTGTTTCCTTTGCCTGGGCATGTTGCCACTCAATTACTTGACTTTTGGGTTTTTTGCCACAGTAGGACTCTGCCACCAGACAGGGGAGCTTCCGTCCCAAACGCTGGGGTTTTCTCAGCTGCCGGAGGTATTAGTTGGGTGCCCTCTCTGAAGCCTCCACATGCTCTGGCAAGCTGGTCACACACCCCAGAACCTCCACCCCAGACTGCAATCCAGATCCCAAAAGGTTAAAGCAAGAGCGATTACCCCCCCAGACTGGTTGTTTTGTCCCCCTACAGTCCACAGGCCAGGAACTGAAGCTTCCATGTGGTGCCTGCTGCACCTAATCGTCTCAGTGGCAGCCAGCAGCAGAACCCCTGGTGACTGGGCTCTCTCTCCCAGTATGTGGCAGGGGCAGCAACTCTGAACCAGGGGTACTCTGCTCCAGGCATTGAAGCTACTTTGGCTATGGTGGTGGCACGGTCCAGGCACTGAAGTTGCAAGATTCAATATCCATTACTGATAAAAACACTAGAAAGGAAAGGAATAAATGTAGCTTTGTTTAAAATGTTAAGTAGCATCTATTTAAAACCAAATGACAGCATTATAAAATAAAGAGGATAAGCTAGAAGCTAGAAGTAAAATCAAGGATAATACAAAGATGTCCATTATCACCATTCCTATTTAAGACAGTGCTGAAAGAAATTGAAGGAATAAACAGAAACAAAGAACAAACAGAACTATAACATTTGCAGATGGCATGATGGTTTACTTGCAGAAACTTATAGTCAACTAAAAAAGTAATTGACCTTCAGCAAACATATAGTATATAAGAAAAGCATAGTTGACCATATCAATAACAGAAAATAACAAAAATCATATGATTTTGCATAAAAAGCTTTTGAAAAAATACAACACACATTTCTGTCAAAATATTAGTGATGTGAAGGTTGTGAGACTCCCAAGTCCTTAGCAGTAAAGGACCATTTCTGTTGCTGTTTCCAAACCATTCCTTCAAAGGACTTCTTGTCATGTCTGGTAGTCTGTGTCTACTTTTCCATTAAAGTAACCCACAATTATAATTATAAACCTGTCCTCTTATAGCACATTGATGATGAGGGTCTTCATGTATTCACAAAATTTTCTTTGACTTCATCAGGGTTCATTATTGTGGGAAAGTATGCCCTGATGATGGTGATATGGTGCTTTCGTGCAAGGGGCAATCACATTGTCATGAACCTATCATTCATTGCTTTTGGTAGGCATATTAAAACAAACAAAAACCAAAGCAAAACAAAACAAACAAATCTTGTTGACTAGATTAACTTTGATCATAAAACATATGCCAGCTTCATGGCACTGGCCTTCACTGTATCCACTCCAGAAACGCACGGATCCAGCTCCAACTTCGGTGAGCTGGCCTCCATTTGCTAGCCTTATGTAACTTAGGGCTGCTATTGGGATGTGATACAGGCTGAGTTCTCAGAGCGAACTGTTCATCTTTCAGGTCTTCTGGATTTTGTATTGTCCAGAAGCATGTGCACTTTCCCTGTAACAATGGCAACTGGAATCATCTTTTCAAAAGTTTTTGTACATTTTTTTTAGTTTGTTTCAAGTACAGGGTGGAATTTCTGCCTGTCGGTATAAGTAGGCCAGGGTGGGGTGAAATAGATAATTTTAGGGCATCTTTTCTATCCCTTTCCTCATGCCAGAAGATGAGCAGTGCAGTTTGTTCCAAAAGGCTGCCCAGATACAGCCAGGGGGCAGCTGAATCCCATTACTGCTTCAGTTCAGTGAGAAGATGACCTTATGGCCTGGGTCACTCGTAGGCAGAATTGTGATTACAGCTCTCAGTGTATCGACACCTGTTGTTTTGTCACTTGTCTGTCTTCACAAGACTTTGAGGTAGGTATAAATGGTAAAATAGTATCTGTGATATCTTTTGATTCATGCATAAATTAAATTTAAGTGAGGTAGAATTTCTCAACGTCATTAGTCTAATTCTTTCTTTCAGAGTCAGTAGCAAGACAAAATCAAGATGACAGGTGATGGCTCAGGATGCAGTGAATGACCTTGGCATCTTTGATGTCTAACCAAGCTCTAATCACTCCACAGCTCCCGCTTCAGTCATCTTCATGGTCATTGGAACAAGTTGTCCTCATTTGCTCATTCCACCAGGGGAAGTCTTCACATGCTTGGGGTAGACACCTAGTTCACCAAAGGGTCTGAGACTTTTCAGTTACCCTCAATCCGGTTTAGCCCATCTGCTTAAACAGTTTACTTATGTGTGTCTGCTGTACATGCTACAGCTTCTTGGAGCCACAGCTGAGGTGGATGGATCAAATGGACACCAAAGGTAGAAAGTAGCCCTCATACCCAAGGTACCAGTTTTCCCTGAATATACTGTACACTCTGATATATGAAAGAAAAACAAATTACTTCACAATTTGGGAAGATAGTCAATCTTGCCCAGAAGTAGCAGTTGTGCTAGTCTCATACCCTGTAGAGAATGGCCTAAAAAAAAGCAGCTTTAAGGAACCTTTCTAGAAAAAAAATTAAACTGGATTAATTTTTACTAATCTGCAGCTAGCTAGCTAGAGAATCTTAATACTGGAATATCAGCAATGTTTGTATACATTTCATAAGTCTCAATCATACTTAAACTTGAATTACAGCAGATACAGTTATGGAGAAAAGGTAGAGCTGATATACTAAAAGGAAGATGAAGTCATATCAAAGAAGGAAGAAAATGTAGAAGTAACACATTAGCATTAACTCATGTGTTCTTGGAATGTCATGGAGCAAACAGTAGGAAAATAGGTACCTGGAGTCAATCCATGTTGGAGATTGATGAAGAAAAACCAAAATCATTGTCAATGCTCAAGAGATAAAAATGGAAACAGGGATCCTAAGGGAGAAAGAGGAGAATGGGACTTAAGGAATAAAAAGAGAAATTCTTAAGGGGACTTAACTGTTATTTTATTAATTACTTAAACTACATCAAGAACATCTTTGATTTGGTTTGAAGAAGAGAATTTTAGTGCAATCAGTTTTCTTAGAGGGGAGTAACTTATGAAATAATTTGTGTTACATCAATGGAAAAATCAATTTTATTCAAGGTTATTACTAATGTGGAAATAATACCTGTTTGTAAAGTATGTCCTATGGTACAAGCATGTTTTATTATATATAGATAGATATAGATATAATTTTATATATAAAATTTCTTGATTACTTGAGTGTCATCTCAAGTCTTTTCCTATAATTGAAATTAACTTGGTGACTTTTATGCAAATTTTTTTGTATATCATAGGTCCTCTTCCTATAAAAATTGTTCTCTGTTCACGTTTTTATGTGAGGATTAAAATCCTTGTCTGTCTCTGCTCCTCCTAAGGGGTATGGGGAATATTGGCAGGGTTTGAGCTGCTTTTTACAACATAAATTAATTATTGGAGAAGTAAAGCTTGAGAGTCTGGGCCAACTTGTATTGAGATCTGTTTTGTAAGGGCTTCTGAGGAGCCTCTACAAGTAACTTGGAACCAGAATGGAAAAATTCAATAAAGTGTTCCCCTTGAGGACACGAAATTTTCCAGACTGTCCCAAGGAAAGGTGTGCCAGGAACCTGATGACTTCATGGGACAGCTGAGATCTAGGATGAATTATGTTGATTGAATGGATATTGGAAAGGATATTTAAGGTCTGTTATTATTGCTGTCCAATGTTGTGCTCCTTTGACTTTTATTTTCCATATCCATATATTAAAATCTCTTGGTTATCTTGATGTTTGATTTTCCCCTTTGACTTAGTACCTAATTTTGGTCATTCTTACTATGGCTTGTACTGTGCTTGGTTAATAGTTCTAATCTCACTTTGGAATTGGGGCTGTCCCTGGTAGGATCCACAGTATTGTTGTACCTAGTTCTCTGTGGACATTAGCTGTCCCCAGAGTGTAATGTTAATGGGAGTTGAAGATCTTCCCCATCCATTAATAGGCCTCACAGTGGACCCCAACAAGAGAAGCTTGATTAGGGGAGGCTTGTTTTTTCAGGAAGGCCCACACCTTTTGTTACTTTGTAATTAGGCAGTGGGTCAGAAGGGTTGTGATGCCCTCTGGTTCTGAAGATGGGTATATACATTCACAGGTGAGGTTTTGCTTTGGGGCTCACTCATTGGAAGAGTGTTTGAGTGATCTGGGTAGCCATTAAGGAGCACCCCAGCTTTGTAAACCCAGATGTTGGTGCTTCTCTCTCTGGTAACTATGTGTATAGCTTTGATCAGACAGCTAGAAGCCCTGTCTATTGATTTGTATTATTTTCTCTGTCTATATGTTTTCTGCTTGTAATTTCTGTTTGTATTTTCTCTAAAGTTCAGGGTGCTAACTTTTCCCCCTGAACTAAGTGAAATATATATATGTATATGTATATATGTATGTATATAGACACACACACACATATAATTAAAGTAAGATTGTTGAACCCTTAAACAACTATCTTTCCTAGTAAAGCAAATCTAAGAAACTGTGCTAGCAGATATCCTGGGTGTGCCAGTGTGGTTGCTGCTACACAGGAGTCATTGGCGGGGTAGGCGGGGGGTGGGGGGGAGAAGAGTTAAGAACTGTCAAGGGGTCCCCTGACCTTGTCTTTTTGCCTTATTTTCCAGAAACACTGGACCCAGATGTTATAGGAATATAAATTTTTAAGATCTTCCCTGCCCCTAGGTTAAGTGCACCTGGAGCCTGTGGTGGGAGGCTTGTTTTTCAGGAACACCCACACCTTGGTGCTTTGTGATTGGGCAGTGGGTCAAGAGGGTTGTTACATTCTCTGACCCAGAAGACTATATAATCCCTGATGTGAGGCTTTGTTTTGGGGCTCACTTTGAGAAGTCTTGTGTGATTTGACCAGATGAGACTCTGGGCAGCCGTTGAGAGCCCCCCAGCTTTGAAAACCTAGATGTTGATGCTTCCCTCTCTGGTAACTGTGATTTGGTATGGATGTAATAGTTGGACAATTGGAGGCCTGTCTGCTTGAAATGTTTCTGTCTGTATACTCTGAAGTTCGGGGTACTGACCTTTTTCCCCTGAACTAGGTAAATGATATGTGTGATTGATTAAAGCAAGATTGTTAACCCATTTTGAGTTGCTTTCCTTTAGAAAAGCAGATCTAAGAACATGTGTTGGCAGCCACCCTGGGGATGCTGGAGTGCTTGCTGCTACACCAGAGCATGCAGAAGTCCCTGAATTTGTTAAGGACTTAATTTGTTGTTTTCATCCCCAGTTGGACGCCCTGTATGTCCTTGGGAGGCAAGACAGGTGCCAGTCAATCTGTGCCAGGCTGGGAAATTTCCTTGTGCAGCTGGCTCCTTCACAGATAAGTTGACCCTCTTATCTTCATGGTCTAACAGTTCCCAAGGGAAAAGAATGGGACTTGTGTCATTGCTTTGTTCCTCTCCTTTGGGAGGGGCTTTGTCTTTTTTCCCATCTTTAGTATCCCTTTCACCCTCCCAAGCCACAAACATTTAGATGGAGATTTCTGGTATCTCCTTCTTCCTTTATCCTTCTGTCAAACATACAACATACACAAATATGGATTGTGAACGTTTTGGGCTCCACATGCATGTTCATTTCTCTTGTAATAAACCTAGTTTTCACTTAAGTTTCATGAAGGTGTGATTGCCTGTTGACACCTGAAACTTCAGAAAATTTCAGGGTTTTTTTTTTTATATTACTTGCTCTTTCTTGTCTTTACTTGAACCCTGAACCTGATAAGGACCATGCCACCTACTGGTTGAAGGAAGAATCTTAAAGGATCGATGAGGGTCTGACTTACAAAATGAGCCCTCCCTATCAGATAGTAAATGGTGACATATTTGAGGCATATCAGGAAGGGTAATTTTACTAGACCAAAGAGTATAAGATGAATAAGAATAAGGCAAGAATGGCAGTTTTGCAACCAAGTTGTAAAGGACTTTAAATGTGAAAAAAAAAGTTTGCATTAGAAACTGTAGAGCTACTGAAGATTATTAAGTAGGGGAATAATTGGTCAGCATGGGCTTTAGGAATATGACCTTGGCAGCTGTGTGAAGGATAGATTAGAGAGGTGGAGATCTAAGGCAAGGAGACCAATTTTTAAAAGTATTGCAATTAATCATGTAAGTGGGCTTGAACTAGGGTGGTGCTCATGTGAGTGGAGAAAAGGAGACAGGTAAAAAAAAAATACTCTAGAGGTAGAAACAACAAAACTTGGCAGCTGTTGTTGAGTAATATTTCTAAATTTTTAACACCTGCAGCAGATTCAAAGACCAAAGTAATATATGGTGCCTAAGATGTTGAAGGGACCTTGGATCTCCTTAATTTTATAGGTAATAAACTGAGTACCTTTACTAAGTTTCATATACTTTGTTTAAGGATTTCCACTTTGTTTCCCATGAGGAAACTACAAAGAAGTGATACATTCACTTTTTTTTTTTTACCTTTTGGTGCATGCCAGAACATGAATGTAATTTGTGCAAAGGCATTCAAAATCACTCATATTAAGGATTGCACATTTCATTCTGTTTATAAAAGGAATGCATAATTGAATCCATATTAACTCTATAGTAGCTTAGCAGTACATATATATTTACATGTATCTTCCTTGGTCTAGTTGCAGTAGATGTCATAAAAAATTTTAATCTCTGAATAGTATCCAAGCATAATTTGTGGTAATTGATTTAGACTGTGAAACCAGTGCCTGGGGAATCAAAGACTCTTCCATAAAACATTAGAAATGCAAAAAGGTTTCTAGTTCATTGGAAAATAGGTGATGGGAATAGAGAAGTTTTAGCAAACAACTTATATTGGCCTGATGAATGTATTTAATTCCCACTACTGTATAGTTTCCATTTATATTTACCTTCTATGATACAGAAAGAAAATCAATTGGTAAAAGATTATATAAGGAAACTCCATGAATAATTCCTTTTCCCATATTCTAGTTTCCATTCCTTCCTGATCAAAATTCATACTAGTTACCAATAAAGAAGTGATTTAGTTTGCTAAATTGAAATAAGTCTGTCCTGTACCAACACATCCCCCAAAAGCCAAGTTGAAACTCAAAAAGGAAATGGCAATGAAATATTTGCTACAAAAGTAATATAACCAGAAATTAAAGGAGCCTTTCAACAAAATGCTTGCAGAGGAAGCATGGAAAGCAGCTGGTGTATTTCTCAGAAGTTCTAGATTTATCAAAGGGTACTGACTCTAAATATTTCACATTGCAGGAATTTGAACTAAGTGATTAATTAAGATCCTACTCAACTCTTTGCTTCTCTGAACCTTCAAGACGAAAATGTGGTAATACACCATATACTGAGAAGTTTTAGTTACCAGTTTTTTTTCTTTTTTTAGGAAGGATATATTTTAGAAAGGACATTTTTAGGAAGAACATATTCAGAAGAAGGAGACTAGGATGGTCATATGGAATAGAAATCATGTCATAATAATTAGTATGATGATATGTAATAATTATTATACTAATTTATAACAATATTATAATATAATGTAAATAGTAATTTATAATAATAATTATTATAGCTAACATTTATATAGCACTTACTATGTGTTAGGAACTGTAAGCACTTTACAATTATTATCTCATTTGACCTTCACAATCATATAGGACAATAATGCCATTATAATTCCCATTTTACAAATGAGGAAACTGAGGCAAACAACTGTTAAGTGACCTGCCTAGGGTAACATAGCTAGGTAGTATCTGAGGCTGGTGTAATGGGAATGGGAATTTGAAGATCTTCCCTGCCCCTTAATAGACCTAGGGGGGAGTTTGAAGACCTCCCCTGCTTTGAAAGTAAACTCTGCCTTCTAATAGGCTGAATGTAGTCACATGGAGTGGTGAGAGGAGTTTTGCTAAAGGGAAGCAGAGCCCACAGGAAGCTGGTAGTCAGAGCTAGCCAGACGGTGGGGAACAGAGGAACTTGGGAGATAGAGAGTTTTGTGAGTAATATTGATCTTGTATTGGTTCATGGGAAGGCTGAAGGATGCTGTAGCTCTCAGCTGTTATTATGGCTTCTTTATATCTTTGGTACTGTGATGAAATCAGCTTACTGGTTTTGGGATTCAGTTTTCTAGCGTCTAAATAAATCCTTCAGTTCTATCCTCTATCTGGAGAATCTAGTATATTTTGCAACTAAACATCATGGGGTAATTACAGTCACGGTCTTTATCATGATCATGGGCGCTGTGAAGATTGCATTGGCGCTACAGCTGGATTTGAAGTGGACTGAAATCAGGTCTTCCTGACTCCTGATCTGGAACCCCATTCACTGAATCATTTAGCTACCCCTGCAGTAAATCATATATTAGTTAACAAACATTTATATACTCCTATTGCCTAAATGCTAAACCACAAGCATTTTGTTACAAATTGGAGATACAAAGAAAGGTGGAAAAATAGTGAGGAGACAACATGGAAACAACTATGTACAAACAAGGTATATACAAGATAAATTTGGAGATCATCAATAGGAAAAGTCACTATCATTAAGGGGAGCTGGAAAGGTTTCTTGTAGAAGGTGGGGATTTTAGCTGGGACTTTAAGGAACCAGGGAGCTTCTAAGTATATGAAAATGTCTGGAGTTAGGCAGTAGAGTGCCTTGTGCAAGGAACAGGCAGGAGTCCAGTGTCATTGGATTTCACAGTATGTGACTAGGGATGTCCAGTCTAGAAAAGATGGAGAAAAATCAAAGCTTTCTTCAAGAATAGGAAGAGCTATTATGTGCTAGAGAAACTAGACATTTTGCTGAAGTACAAAACTAAGAATAGTAGGTGGAAATTATGGAAACATAAGTTTAGGCTTGTTGTAATGAAAACTTCTTAATAATCGGAATCATCTCAAAGTAGAGTGGTTCATTTTGAATACATTAAGTTCCTCATTCCCCCCACTGGATGTATTCTACAAAGGCTTATTTTAGGATTTTTATGGAGATGGTTTTTGTTCAGTCTGAATTGAAGTAGACTCTGAGGTTTCTCCCAAGATTGAGATTCTATTATTTTATGGATTGTAGATTGAAGTACTTATAATTCCAATTACGGACCATTGGTACTATATAATAAACAAACAAATAAACAAACAAACTAGTTGTTCAGTGACTATCTGTTCATATGGGGATATTTAGTCTGTATGCATTGAATCCATAAGGGCAGTAGGGAAGTTCAGAAGAGGGGAAAGGAGTGTGTGTGTGTGTGTGTGTGTGTGTGTGTGTGTGTGTGCATGCACACGTGCGTGTGTGTGTGTGTGGTTTAAGAGGGGAGAAAGGAGAAGATAATGAGTTTTGTTTTAGGTATATTTAATTTGATATGCCTATGGGATATCTAAAGTTGTGTATATGTGAGGAACTATGGGATTCGGATGTATAACTCTAGACCAGAGGTGTCAAACACACGGCTATCAGGCTATGGCACACACACACACACACACACACACACACACACACACACACACACTCCTTTCCCCTCTTCTGAACTTCCCTACTGCCCTTATGGATTCAATGCATACAGACTAAATATCCCCATATGAACAGATAGTCACTGAACAACTAGTTTTGTTTGTTTGTTTGTTTACTATATGGTACCAATGGTCTGTAATTGGAATTATAAGCACTTCAATCCACAATCCATAAAATAATAGAATCTTGAGTACTATGGAACCAGATTAAAATATAATTGGGAAATATTTAACAAAATAAATAAAAATATAATAAAACAAATATATTACATTTTAAAACTAAGTCAATATGCAACCCACAAGGATCTTTATCTATGATTTAGTGGCTCCCGTTTCTGTTGAGTGACACCACTACTCTAGACAATTATCATAGGGCCCGGTCGAGAGAGAACTGATCTCCTATGGAAAATGAAAAGTTCATTTTGAGCGATTTGAAACTATGCCCTAATGGCTATAAAACTGTGTATATCCTTTGACCCAACAATAGTATTACTAGGCCTGTATCCCAAAGATTTTTTTTTAAAGGGGAGGGAAGAGGACCTATTTGTACAAAAACATTTATAGCAACTCTTTTTGTGGTGGCCAAGAACTGGAAATTGAGGAGATGTCTATCAATTGGGGAATGGCTGAAAAAGTTGTGGTATATGATTGTAATGGAATAGTATTGTGTTATAAGAAGTAATGAGCAGGATAATTTCAGAAAAACCTCAAAAGACTGACATGAATTGATGCAGAGTGAAGTGAGCAGAACCAGGAGAACACTGTACACAGTAAAAACAATATTATACAATGAACAACTATGAATGAATATTCTTAGCAATACAATGATCCAAGACAATCCAAAGGACTCATGATGAAAAGTGCTATCTGCCTCCAGACTGAAGCATCCTATTTTTCACTCTCTTCCTTTCTTTTATTTTTTTGGTTCATGTTTTCTTCCACAAAATGACTAATATGGAAATATATTTTATATGTTTATATTATTTATACATTACATATTATAATATTACATAAAATATAATTATATAATAATATATTAAAATATATTTATATATATAAGAAGGAAGAAGAAAAAGGAAGAAGGAAGAAGAAGAAGATATGGGTGCTACTATTGAGGGAAGTGCCATATGATATCCTCGGGTTATCTGGGTAATGTCAATAAACTAAAGAATCAAGAGGTCTCCAAAGTATGCTCAGGGCCAGAAGGAGCCTCTGATACAAGGTGTATTATTCTTCTATTCTAACTATAGAACTCAGACCAAAAAAAAAAAAAAGCCAACAGTAATTTAACCCTTAGTAAAGTCACACAGGAATCTCTCCCACCTTGATACCAGAATCATTAAGTGCCCCATATAGATGAAATGATTCTTCTTGCTCTTTGGTCAAGGAACTTTCCTGGGGAACCTGACAGTGCTCCTCCCCGAATAATCAATTTCTGTGATTTCATCATCAGTACTGAATAGACTTTAGACTTGTTTTTAGTGCTACCTTGATAAATTTCAGATTTTCTCTTCTCCACTAACCATTAAAACCATTATCACCAAAGCCCTGTCTACTAGCAGATTTTAAATTATCATTGATTAACTTCCCCAAAATTAGCACAGATGGAAAGTCTTTTACACACACACACATACAAACACATACACAATGTATATATTTTATATACATATGTGATCCTACTAATAGCTAACAATAAGTAATATTTGTATAACATTTTAAGGTTTGCAAAGAACTTTTACATAAACGATCTCATTTGATCTTCACAGCATCCTCACAATAGCCCCCTTTGTAAGTGCTATTATTTTACAAATGATTAAACTTTGGCTAAGTGAGGTTAAATGACTTTCCCAAGGCCAATCATAATGCAGGATTTTCACTTACGTCTTTTTTTGTACTCAGATTTCAAGTCTGGCATGCTATCCACTATACCACTTAGCTACCTTAACTTCTATTGGTAATTGTGAAGCAAATATCAATTAACTATTGGCTTTCTTTCTTTTTTAAAATAATATTTTATTTTTCCCAAATTACATGTTAAAACTTTTTTGTAATTTTTTTTTAAGTTTTGAGTTCTGAATATCATCCTTCCCTTCCTCCCTCTCTTCCCTGCTTCCTGAGATGGTAAGCAATTTGATATAGGTTATACATGTGCAATCATATAAAACATTTCCATATTAGTCATTTTGTACAAGAGGACTCAAAGAGAGAGAGAGAGAGAGAGAGAGAGAGAGAGAGAGAGAGAGAGAGAGAATATTTTTAGTATGTATTCAGAGAATACAGTTTTTTCTCTGGAGATGGATAGCATTTTCATCATGAGTCTACAATGTTTTCTTGGTTCTGATTAGCCTTCTTTCCAAAACACTGTTGATCACTGACTCCTTCTGGATACTCTCTTTTCTCTAGATGTTTATGATGTCACTCCATTCTGGATCTTCTCGTACCTAAATTAGTCTCCACTGTGGGATCCTCATCCTTTCCTACCACATAGTGTTATGTCCACTATGTGGTAGGAAAGCCCCCAAGTTCTGTCCTGGGCTCTTTTTCTCTCCCTATGTTATTCCACTGGAGATCTCATCAGCTCCCATGAATTCAATAACCATCTCTATGCAATTGATTCCAGATCTATATATCCACCCTTAATTTCTCTCCTGGGTTCTAGTCTCTCTCCTGAGTACAAGCTGTCTTTTGAACATCTCAAACTGAACATGTCCAAAATAAAACTTGTCTTTTCTTTCAACCCCTCCCCCTTTTTGAAATTTACATTGCTGTTTAGAGACCATTACTCTTCTAGCCATCCATGCATCATTGATGCTATCCTAAATTATTTCTTGATCACCATACATATATAATCAGTTGCCAAATCTTGTTTCTTGCTTCATGGAATCTCCCATATATATGTTCTTTACTCTTCACTCACACAATGACCAACTTAGTTCAGACTTTAATCCCTTCTTTGATTATTGTAAATGCCTTCTAATTAGCTGTTCTGACTCAAATGTCTCTTCCCCTCCAATCATTGTTCAGTGCCAAAATTATATTCCCAAAACAAAGGTCACCCCCTTACGCAATAAAAGTAAATGGACCATAGTTTCTAGATTAAAGTCCCATTTCTACCACTTACTAGTCATGTGACCTTAGATAAGTCACTTGAACTCTCTGGTTCTCACTTTCCATGTCTGTAACATGAAGGGGATAGGACCTTTCAACTTTAAAAATATGACCCGATTATCTCATGGATCAAATATAAAGCTCTCTCTCTTTGACATTTAAAGTCTTTCACAATCTGGTCTCTTCCTACCTTTCCAGTCTTATATTTTTCTTTCCTCCACACTCTATGATCCAGCTCCATTGATCTACTTTTCTCAAACGTGTTACTGCATCTCCCTTTTCTGTGCCTGTCACTGGCTGTGCCTAGAATATTCTCTCTCCTCATCTCTCTCTTTCTTCAAGACTGAACTCAAATACCACTTTTTCAGGAGGTCTTTCTCTGTTTCCCCACCTCTGAGTGTCTTTTCCCTCTGAGATTGCCTTCCATATACTCTGTATATATCGTATATGTGTATATATACATATATACACATACACACATATATATGTTGTTTCCCCTGTTGGAATGAGACTTCCTTGGCAGGGGTGGTGGTGGTGGTGAAGGAGGACTATTTTTGCCTTTCTTTGTATCCTCAGTACTTAGCACAGTGGTTGGAACCTAATAAGTTTGTTGATTAATTGACTAAAACTATTCCATACAGATGGCCTTTTGATTGTTTGCAACTTTTCTCCTTTCTTAATATTTTTTCTGTTTAAAAATAGTTATAAAAATTCTAATTGATTCTTTTACCCATCCACCTGTTTTACAGCTGGGTTTTTTGGTTTTGTCTTTTGGTATGATTTTTGTATCAATGTGACCTTAAAGATATTTTTCCTCACCTTTTTTTTTAACATCTGCCCTTCTTCATTTAAAAAAATAGCTATCTCTTGGAAAACCTATTTCCCAGATTGTGTGTGTGTGTGTGTGTGTGTGTGTGTGTGTGTGTGTGTAACCTAATGTCTTATTGAGTGACAAAAAAAGCAATGTGGCATCTATTATAAATCCAGATCTCAGTAACATAAAAAGTTAAGGCCTAAAAGAAAGGAAATGTAATGAATTGTTCATAAAGCTGAATTTGTACAACCAATCTGGAAAATAGATAATTATTTGGAACTATAGAAGGACCCTTTTACCCAGAGAAACATTGCTAGCTACATACTCAGAAGAAGCTTGTTGACAAGAAGAAATGTCTCATATATACACCAAACATCTTTTTTTTTTGTTGTTGTTGCTTTTTGGAGGGCAATTGGGGTTAAGTAACTTGCCCAAGGTCACATGGCTAGGTTTTTGTTTGTGTACATTAAGTGTCTAAGGCCGGATCCAAACTCAGGTCCTTCTGACTCCAGGGCCTGATGCTCTACTCACTGTGCCACCTAGCCACCCCTATACACCAAACATCTTGTATATACACAATAACTACAACAATGTCAATGGAAAGAATGACCATCACAAAGCAATTGGAAATGAATGCTATGAAAATATAAAGAACAAGGTTGGCTTCAAACAAGAGATATGAGAAAACACTTCATTCTTTAGCAGAGGTGAGTGGTCCACAGTATGAAACAAGACATATAAAGTCAATTTTTTAAATGTAATGATCAGTTTTGCTCATTTTTTTCTTTTCTTTGGTTTTTTTTTCTTTCTTCCCCCTTTCCTTTTTTTTTTTTAAATAATGGATGACTGGTAAGGGAAAGGAAGGAATAGAGGGGAAAATCAAGGCTATATAAAAATATGCTATTGGGATGGCCAGGTGGTACAGTGAATAGAGCCCTGGCCCTGGAGTCAGGAGGATCTGAGTTCAAATCCAGCTTCAGACACTTAACACAAAAACTAGCCATATGATTTTGGGCAAATCACTTAACCCCAATTTCCCTACCTTCCCTTCTCCAAAAAAGCAAAAACAAACAAACAAAAATCTGTTATTAAAAAAAGTAGAGCCAGGGGTGGCTAGGTGGCTCAGTGAGTAGAGCATTGGCCCTGGAGTCAGAAGGACCTGAGTTCGGATCCAACCTCAGACACTTAATGCACACATAAACAAAAACCTAGCCGTGTGACCTTGGGCAAGTTACTTAATCCCAATTGCCCTCAAAAAAAAAAAAAGACCCAAGGGAAAAAAAAAAGTAGAGCCAGAATCAAAACCTAGTTGTCTGATTCAGATGTAAAAAGTGGTCAATCCTTTGGTAGCTCTAATAAGAGTTAAAGGTAAGTAACTAGATGGAAAACGAGGTTACAAGCTGCTTCCATTATACAACTCTATCATAGCACATTATTAGAGCTGGAATGGACATTAGAAGTCATCTAGTTCTAATAACTATGTACAGAACATCTTTAGATATTGTCCTTTAGTCTCTCTATTATCAGCATATTTGAATTAACTGTGATCTTTCTAAAGGGAAAATACTATTTGAATATGATTAGCAATGATTGTGGCTTGTGGTATAATTCTAGAGCAACATTTCACCCTTGGGATATAATGATTAGTAATAAAGTTTTAATATGCACAGAGTGTCAGACAGACAGCAGTATTTAAAACGAAACTCATAAATCACTCCACACAATCACCCCAAAAATTTCCCTCAAGAACAACCCCTTCACATCCAGTTAACATAATGATGTCATGTAGCCACTGGGAGCATATAGGGAATGGCACCACAGATCTTGTTACAAAGAACCTAGATTAGAAGCTTCTTAGGAATGCAGATGAATCCCTGGAGCACTGAGGAACTCGCTAGAATCCAGGATGCATTTCTGTTTGTGTGGCAGCTCAAGGTCAAGACAATGAAGACATGTCTTGAATTGCTTTCTTTACAAGGCAGAATTTTCACAATAGGACAAGAGATGACATGCTAAGTGGTTAAGAAACCTGGCAAGCCAATTTCACTTAATAATGCTGTCATCAGAATAGTGATGAAAAATGCTGTGACGTCTGAAAGTCTAGAGTTTCCAAGGTTTAGAAATCGCAAAAACATGATGCTATTAAATTGATTTAATAGAAGAACATAAGAATTTTTATCTGGAACCAAGCATATGGTTAATCAAGTTCAATATGCTGCTGTAAGCAATAC
The DNA here is from genome assembly GCA_011680675.1 of Gymnobelideus leadbeateri. NCBI lineage: Eukaryota > Metazoa > Chordata > Mammalia > Diprotodontia > Petauridae > Gymnobelideus > Gymnobelideus leadbeateri. Next base: position 501,416 of record WOXC01005613.1, on the reverse strand, counting down.
TCTTCCCCTTCCCAAGGCCTGGCTTAACCTTTAAGGTTAAGGCAAATCCCAGATTTTCTTAGTAGCAAATTTATCATTTAAAACATGTATTATCACTGTTGGTGGAGTTATGGAGTGATTCAACCATTCTGGAGAGCAATTTGGATCTATGTTCAAAGGACTATAAGACTGTGCATACCCTTTGATCCAGCAATACCACTACTAGGCCTATATCCCAAAGACATCAAAAAAAGGGAGAAGGGGCCTATTTGTACAAAAATATTTATAGTAGGTCTTTTTGCGGTAGCTAAGAATTAGAATTTGTGGGGCAGCTAGGTGGCACAGTGAGTAAGAGCACCGGCCTTGGAGTTGGGATGACCCGAGATTGGATCCAGCCTCAGAAAATGAGCACCCACACACAAATAATGACTGGCCGTGTAACCTTGAGCAAGTTACTTAACCCTAATTGCTTAAAAAAAAAAAAAAGAATTAGAAATCGAAGGAATGTTCATCAATTGGGGAATGGCTAAACAAATTGTGGTATATAATTGTAATGTAATATTATTGTGTTATAAGAAATGACAAGAAGGATGATTTCAGAAAAACCTGCAAAGACTTATATGAACTGATGCAAAGTGATGTGAGCAGAAGCAGGAGAATGTTGTACATAGTAATAACAATATTGTATGATGAAGAACTGTGGATGACACAGCTATTCCCATCAATGCAATGATACAAGACAATACTGAAGGACTAATGCTGAAGCATGCTATCTGTATCCAGAGAAAGAACTGATATAGTTTGAATACAATTTACTGATACAGTTTGAAGCATGCTATTTTTCACTTTCTTTCATTCCTTTTCTTTTATTCAAGTCTTCTTGTACAAAATTACTAATATGGAAATGTTTTATATGATTGCAGATGTATAACCCATATCTGATTACTTAATGTCTCAGAGAGGGGAGCAGAAAAGGAGGGAGAGAAGGATAGAATTTGGAACTCAAAATTTAAAAAAATTTTTAAATTGTTGTAACATATAATTGTGGGAAAAATAAAATATATTTTTTAAAAACCATGCATTAGGTTTAGAGCCAAGATGGTGGCATATAGGAAGTACTACAGTCATGTTCTTCCAAAATTCCTTTCTAAACAATCATAAAATAATGCCTCAAATCAAATACTAGAACAGCAGAGCCAACAAAAGGTTGAGGTAAGGTATTTTTCCAGTCAAAGACAACCTAAGAGGTGAGAAAAAGAGGTCTGTGACACTGGGGTGAGGGCTGGCCTAAAGTACAGGTGATGATAGCACCAGCTGTGAGCCTTGAGGGACACTGTGACAGCAGTAGCAGTAGCTTTGGGAGTTCTCAGCCCAGAAGTACTAAGGGAATTGGAAAACTGATTAGAAAGAGATTACTGTGGACACCTATGCTAGCACTGGGTGTAGGACTGGCTGCTATTTGGCAATTCCATTGCTCATATCCACTTTTGGGTCATAGTTCCGGGGTGAAGAGGAGTGCATGCTTGTGGTGACAATGGATCAGGCCCTTACCTAGGAAAAGACCAAACTGAAGACCAGGAGAGGAGTGACTACACCTCTTTCTAAGTGCCAAAAACTTACATACTCATAGAACTAGCTGTAAAAATAGCAGCAAGAAAAAGCCAAAAGTTTGGTATAGTTCTCCCCTCTCTCCCCTTCCCCCAGCTTTAACATAAATAAACATGAACTTTAACATAAAGTTCAGAGTCAAGAAATAAACTGGAAAAATGAGCAAGCAAACAACAAAAAAGAACAGGATCATAAAAAGTCAATATACAGACAGAGAAGCTCAAAACAAATGAAGGAAACAATGTACAAACAAGTACAAGCAAAGCCTTGAAGAAAAATGCAGATTGGATGCAAACCTCCCCCCACCCCCATTGATAAAAGAGATAAAGAAAGAGCAAAACAAAATATTTTAAAAATCAAAAAAGATTGTTAGAGGAAAAATTGGGAAGAGAAATGAGAATAATTGAAGAAAATTATGAAATACAAATTAATGGCTTGGCAAAAGAAGCATGAAAAATATTGAAGAAAAGCATTCCTTATAAATTAGAATTGGGCAAGTGAAAGCTAAGACTCCATAAGATACCAAGAAACAATAAAATAAAATCTAAAGAACAAAATATAGAAGAAAATGTAAGCTATGTCATCAGGAAAACAACTCACCTGAAAAATAGATTGAGGAAAGATAATTCAAGAATTATTATATTACTTGAAAGCCATGATCAAAAAAGAGCCTAGACATGATCTCTCAAAAAATTACAAAGGAAAACTGCCCATCAAATTGGCTAACATGACAGAAAAAATAAAGTCACAAATGCTGGAGGGGATGTGGAAAAATAGACTACACTAATGAATTGTGGTAGAGTTGTGAACTGAACTAACCATTCTGGAGAATGATTTGGAACTGTGCCCAAAGGGCTATAAAACTGTGCATACCCTTTGACCCAAAAGTACCTATATGTGCAAAAATATTAAAAGCATTATAAGATTATAAAATCCTGTAAAAATATATGATTGTGATGGAATACTATAATATTACAAAAAATGACCAGGGGAATGGTTTCAGAAAACCTGGAAAAACTTGTATGAACTGATGGAAAGTAAATTGAGCAGAACCAAGAGAACATTGTACACAGAAGCAGGAATATTGTAAGAATGATCAACTGTGAAAGAATTAGCTACTCTGATCAAGAAAATGATCCAAGACAGTTCCAAAGGACTCATGATTAAAAATGCTATTCTTTCCAGAGAGAGAAATGATGAACTCTGACTGCAGATTGAAGCATAGTTTTTTCACCCATTTTGTTTTTCTTGCATTTTTTTTGCAATATGACTAATATGGAAATATTTTATATGATTTCACAGGCATAATTGATAGCATATTGCTTGTCTTCTCAAGGTGGGATGGGGAGTGGCTGGGAGGAATAGAGAATTTAGAATTCAAAAACAATTTTTATATTAATGTTAAATAAAATATAATTTTTTTTTTTTTTTAAGCAATTGGGGTTAAGTAACTTGCTCAAGGTTACACGGCTAGTCATTATTTATGCGTGGGTGCTCATTTTCTGAGGCTGGATCTGATCTCGGGTCATCCAAACTCCGAGGCCAGCGCTCTTACTCACTGCTCCACCTAGTCGCCCCTTTAGGGCAATTGGGGTTAAGTAACTTGCCCAAGGTCACACGGCTAGGTTTTTGTTTGTGCGGATTAAGTGTTGGAGGCCGGCTCCGAACTCAGGGCCTTCTGATTCCAGGGCCGGCGCTCTATTCACTGCGCCACCTAGCCGCCCCAATAAAATATAATTTTAAAAAATACATCAAGTACCTACTAGGCACCAAGGTTTTCTGCAAAGCACTGAGGATACAAAGAGGATGCAAAAATTTCTCTACATTTAAGGAGTTTATAATCTACTAAAGCAACGAGATGTATAAAAATAATCATGATATAACCCTTATAATTTGACTTCCAACTTTATCATTCCAACTTTATCACCCAAACTGCTCTCTCTAAAGGTACTTAGGGTCTCTTAGTTACTAAATCCCATCTTTTCTCAGTCCTCTTTCTCTTTGACCTTTTTGCAGCCTTTGACCCTGTTGATCACTCTTTCTTAGTTTATACTCTCTTCTCTAGTTTTTTTGGGACATCGCTTCTTCCTGGTTTTCTTCTTACCTATCTGCACACTCCTGTCTCCTTTGCTTAATCTTCCACCAGATCACATTCTCTAACCATAAGGGTCCCCCAGGGTTCCATTCTAAGCCTCCTCTTCTTCCTTTATACTACTTGACTTGGTGATCTAATCAGCTCCAATGGATTTAATTACTCTCTTTTTGCTGATGATTCTCAAATCTATCTTTTCTGCCCCAGTCTCTCTGCTAACCTCCAATCTTTCATCTCCAACTGCATTTCAGACATCTCAAACTAGACATTCAGTTGGCATCTTAAACTCACTATGTGTAAAACAGAACTCATTATGTTTCCTCCGAAACCCTTCCCTCCTCCTACCTTCCCTGTTACTGTAGAGGGCAACATCATCCTCCCAAGCCCTCAGGATGAAAACCTGAGAGTCATCCTGGCTTCCTCACTATCTCTTACCGCCCCCCCCCCCTCCCCATATCCAAGCTGTTGCCAAGACCTGTAAATTCCACCTTTGCAGCATCTCCCAAATATACTACCTTCTCTCCTCCGACACTGCCACCAGCCTGGAGTAGGCACATATCACCTCATACCTTGATTACTACAATAGTAGACCCAATAGTGGGTCTGCCTGCCTCGAGTCTCTCCCCACTCCAATCCAATTTCCATTTATCCACTAAAGTGATTTTCCTAAAATGCAAGTCTGATCATATCATTTTCCTACTCAATATACTCCAGTGGTTTCCTATTGCCTCCAGAAGCAAATATAAAATGTTCTTGTTTGTCATTCAAAGCCCTTCATTACCTAGTCCCCTCCTACACTTCTAGTTTTCTTAAATCTTACTCTTCAATCCAATGACACAGGCCTTCTGGTTGTTCCATGAACAAAATAATCCCTTTCTTGGCTCTGGGCATTTTCTCTGGCCAAGTCTAGAATGATCTCCCTCCTCTGCTCTGACTACTGACCTTTCTAGCTTCCTTTAAGCCCCAATTGAAATTCTACCTCCTACAGAAAGCTTCCCCAACCTCTCTTAATTCCCGTGCCTTCCCTCTGTTGATTATTTCTTATTTACACTGTATATCCTGCTTTGTAAATGTTTGTTTGACTGTTACCTCTTCCTATTAAAGTGTCAGCTACTGGAGGGGACAGACTGTCTTCTGCCTCTTTTTGTATCTCCAGTGCTTAGCACGGTGCCTGGCATATAATAGGTGCTTAATGAATGTTTACTGAGGAGTAGCTAGGTGGTGCAGTGATGATAGAGCACAGCCCTGGAGTAAGGAGGACCTGAATTCAAATCCGACCTCCAACACTTGACACACTTACTAGCTGTATGACCTTGGGCAAGTCACTTAACCCCAATTACCTTGCCTTTCCCCCTCCAAAAAAAATGTTTATTGAATTGAATTGAAGTGAATTCAATAAGTCCAACAAGCATTTGGAGACAGAGACTGGAGGCCTAGAGAGAGGTTTGTGATCATTGTGAACTTTATATTGTTTGATGTTATAGTTACAATGATAGTACTCCATTATACAGTCACTTAGACTATCCTTATAATGCCCATGAAGCATATGTAAAGGTAGATACGGTTGTATTTTTCCACTTTTCTGAAATATGTTAATTCTGTCAGGCATTTAATACTTTTGTCCTCTGATTGGAAAAAACTCCCTACTGGCTGTAGTGGGTTCTGAGTTATATCTCTCCTGCTATCTTAGGTAATTTAACTAGATCCTCTTCCAGTTTCTGATCCCAATACAAAATTCCTCCTACCTGAGCCTCACCAAAGCCTGGTATTGACAAGTGACCCCAGGAACTTCTCTACCACATCTGTGTCTGAGTAAGAATGTCCCCTCCCACATAGAGCACCAATTACTTATTTTCCACCAAGTCCATTTTTAGGGTATGTAATTTTGCTTTGTTGTTGTTCAGTAACACAGGGTTAAGTGACTTGCCAGGGTCACACAGCTAGTAAGTATCTAAAGTCATATTTGAACTCAGAAAGAGTCTTCCTAACTCCAGGTCCAACTTAATCCTCCTGTTCTGTTTAACCAACTAACATGAATTAACTTTTTCAAAAGATAGAGCAGGCCCAGAATTTGGGGGCACTTTTCCCCCTATATCACCTCAGTCTCTGGGGAGAATGGACCAAATAACACAGTTTCTACATAGCATCAGTCCTACCAAGTTCACATCCAAATGCATCATAGCATCTAAATAAAACCAAATCTCAGCTATCCTTGCTTGGGCTAGGTCCTGAAAGGTGCTCCTCATTCTCTCAACACTGCAAGCTAGACTGGCTGCCTATAAAGTTGAGCATGGACCCTATTCCTGAGCCACCTGGTGACTGGCCCTTTAATCTTTCAAAGCTGGTCATAACCATCTTCCCATCTCCTTCTTTTAGGTGAAGAATAGCCTCAGGAAGGATAGGCCAACGCAGAAACATTGGGAGGGCCATGGCAGAGAGATAAAGACCTGAGGCCTCTTCCCACAGAGGGCTTAATCCTTGAATCCTCACTTGAACATGCCATCAATACCAGGCTCAAATTCTTCCTTCTCTAGAGGAAGTCTTTCTCACTTCCTTTTAATTTTAGTGCCTTCCTTATTTGTCCTGTATATAGTTTGTTTGTACATAGTTATTTGCATGTTGTCTCCCCCATTAGCTTATATACTCATCCAGAATAAGGACTGCCTTTTGCTTTCCTTTATATCCTCAGTGCTTAGCACAGTGTCTGGAACTGTGAATCTGGAGGATGCTTAATAAATGCTCCGGGCAGCTTCTACAATGGAGAGAGGGCTGGGCCTGGAGTCAGGAAGACCCGAGTTCAAAGCTGGTTTCAGACACTAGCTGTATGGGCAAGTCACTTAACCCTATTTGCCTCATTTTCCCTATCTGTAAAATGAGCTGGAGAAGGAAATAGTAAACCACTCCAGTATCTTTGCCAAGTAAATACCAAATACGGTCATGAAGAGTTGGACAATACCGAAATGACTAAACAAATAAATGCTTATTGACTATCTAACCCAGGGTCAAGTCAGTGTCAACAACAGAATTCAAACCCAAATACAATCTAACTAGTCCTCTTTTCACCATTTAGTAAAACATTCTAGAATTTTGCCATACAATAAAATCAAGCTTGCCATCCTCTCCTTATGGTTTATACAGTTCAACTCTTCTGTATTTTGATAAATGGGTTGTCACTGACTCTTCTCCAGTCCTGTGAAACTTCTAATCTTCATGCTTTTTTCCAAGATAACAGATAAGGGCACAACAATCACACTTACCAGGGTTTTTTTTTTAATTCTTTGTTGATGCTTATCCAAGCATAGTTATTCAAAGTCACTGAGGGAAATTAAGTTGTGTTTTTTTGTTTGTTTGTTTTTAATTCCTGGATAACGCTAATTAAAAAAAATGAAATATAACCTGTTTTAATCAACCGAGAATTATCTTCTCTTCCTGCCATCTTAAGCCCCCATTCCACTGAGAACACAATACAAAACTCATTACAAATACATATATATAGTCAATTAAAACAAATTTCCACATTAGTCATTGTCCAAAAAAAAATGGTCTCATTCATAATCCTTCATAATCCTTCACTACCTCAGGAAGTGGGTAGCATCTTTCATCATTAGTGTTCTGGAATCCTGGTTGATCATAACACTGATATGAGTTCAGCACAACAGTATTCACCACATTTATATAATGAACATTGTCGAGGATCAGAGTTGTGAAAGCTGGTTCAAATTTTTGAAAGAATTCAATCAACCTTCTCTTTAGCCGAAGGGAGCTTTATTAACACAAAAGCATGCGGGTCTGAGACTTAGCAAGGAGCTAAACAAAAGCATCAATATAGGAAAAGGAACAGACTTATATACAGAAAAGTTACCCAGCCTGTAAGATAATGATTTAGGGTTTCTAATGGGGGTTGGAGATTTAGGGGACAGGATGAGGAAGATGGATGACACAGGATAAGGGAGACAGGGGAAATTTTATGGCCCAGATTGGGGGGTGACAAGGAATTCCGTGGTCCTGGACAAGGGGGAAGTTTTATGGTATTTCAAGATAAGGGAAGAGACTTTAGGATGCTCTCAGGCTCAGGAGGGCCTCCTAAGGTACTGAGAAAGCAACCCTTAATATTATGTTAACCCTTAGAGCACCTTTGTATCCACATCAACGTGTTCATCCATTCTCCAATTCATAGGCACCCACTCAGATTACCATTCACTTTAAAAAGAGCTATAAATATTTTTTGCATATCCTTGAAGTTTATTTTGCTTAGGACTAATCATTCTTTTAATCTATCCTTTCTCTAATTCCCCTTCTCTTCTTTTCTCTTTTCCCCTCCTTTTCTCCTTTTTCTTTTGTCCAATTCACATGAAAATGAGGTTCATGGGGCAGTTAGGGGGTACAGTGAATAGAACACCAGCCCTGGAGTCAGGAGAACCTGAGTTCAAATCCCACATCAGACACTTACTAGCCATGTGACCTTGGGCAAGTCACTTTTGCCCAATTGCCTTGCCTTCCCTCCTCCAAAAAAAGAAAAAGAAAATGAGGTTCAAGTGCCAATTCCTCCTTTGCTCCTACCTTGTTTGTATGGATGTCTGCTTTTGCACCCTAATTATGTTGGATAATTTTCTCTAACCTTCCTTTCCCTTTCTCGTTAGGGTGTTCTTTGCCACTCTTTGCATTCTTTTCATAGGATCATCCAGGCATAATAAAACTATTCCAGACTTGGTCTAATTAGACTCATTTTATGAACTTTGATGATGATATGGCATATGCATATATGTGTGTATATGTACATATATGTGTATATATGTGTGTGTGTATATACACATGTAGGCAGTTTATTCTTTTAAAGCCCGTTATCCCTGTGAATTCACATTTGCCTTTTTATGTCTCTCTTCAAACTGGTGTTTGCACTTCAAAGTTTCTATGTAACTTTAGCCTCTTCATCAGAAATGTCTGGAAGTCCTCTATTCCATTAATGATTTCCCCTCTGAAGTACTGCTCAGTTTTGCTACTTAAATTAATTAATCTTGGTTCATATCTTTTGCTTTTTGGAACATCATGTTCCAAGTTCTCTATTCTTTTACAGAGGTAGTGATCCTGACTGTGGTGTGTTAGTACTTGAATTCTTTCTTGCAGTGATTTTTCTCTGACCTGGGAATTTTAGATTTTGGTTATTTTGTTTTTGTGAGTTTTCATTTTTTCCCCCCAGGGACTGACTAGTAGCCTCTTTCTATTTCCATTTTGCCCCCTGGTTCTAAGAATTCTGGAGAGTTTTCTTTTATGATTTTTGGAAATATGATGTAGACTTTTTGTTGTTGTTGTTGGTAGTGGCATTCAAATTGTCCAATGATTCTTAAATATTTTCTCCTCAATCTGTTTTCCATGTCAGTTGTTTTTGCTGTGAAACACTTTAAATTTTCTTCTTTTTTTCATCTTTTTAATTGTGTTTTAATATTTCTTGTTTCCTCATGAAGTCATTAATTCCTATCTGGTCCATTCTAATTTCCAGCAAATTTGTTATTTGGATAACATTTTGTACCTCTTGTGCCAAACTCTTTCCAATTCCTTTTGTCACTGCTTTCATGTCTTATCCAATTTTTTTTCTCAAGTGCTCTTATTCCATTTATTAATATATTTTCACCTTTTTATTAACTGTTGCTTTATCTCCTTTAAGAATTCAGCTGAAGCTGTGTTTTTCTCTGAGATAATAGTTTATAGATGTCTTGGAGCCATTCTCTTCTGTGTTTCCATCTTGAGCATCCTTGCTACCATAATAGCTCATTAACATGTAGTATTTTTTTTTTCATTTGTCCATTCTTCCAGCCAACTTCTTGACTTCAGGCTTGATGTTAAGACTAACTTCTGAGGCACTTAAGGAGGGGAGGTTTGGAGTAGTTCTATTATGGCTTTCTAGTGGTATTTTGTTTGTCTGGGATCTCAGGAACAGGCTGGGGACACTAGAACTTGATACCTAACATGAAAATAATTTATTGATATTTTAATAAATGCCACTTATTTGAATAAAAGAACTGTAATACTATAATATTTTGTAATTTGTGCAATAGATTAAAAGTATATTTCCTTGGGCAGATTACTCATCAATTATTATTAATCACTAGAAATAAAAAAATAAATTCCCATTTCAAGTCCCAGATAAATTAGATTGCAGTATCTACAAACTTCCAGTAAGTAGCATGTGGGCCTATCAGAAACTCCTGGCAAAACCATGATACCTCGCTTATGTGAGCATCTGAGTCAGGAGAAAAAATGGCAAGTTATCTCCCCCTCCCCCACACCTTACACAAATCTTGTTTGCTGGAAAAATGTTTCTGAGAAAAAGTTGGGAACTCCCTGAAACAAAGGACAAATTCCTGCTTCTACCTTTCTCCAGTTCTGTGCTGTAGGTTTCGTTTGTTTGTTTAATTTTTAAGTCATTACTATACTGCCAAGGTCTCCAACACAGATGAACTTTATTCCTGTTAAACTACCTGAGGCAAAACATCATCTAGAAACAAACGCAACACCAGCTAGAGACACTCCAAAGGAACACAACTGTTAAGAGCTCATGAAGACTAAGAATAGGACCTTGCATGATAATATCCCCTGGTATGCACATGTTAAAACCCTTAGCCTTAGGTATATAATTATTTAACTAGTCAAGGGGGTTGCCTTTTGGTAGGGCTGTTCTTGCATTATATTTGCAAGTTGTAAAAATGTTGGATAACTCCTTTAGCTATTGCAAAAGCCAAAGAATGACAAAAACAATATTAGCGGACATCTATATAGCTCTTTACATTTTGCAAAGTACTTTGACTATATCACCATTTTTATAGTTCTTTAAGGTTGACAAGAATTTAAATGCATTCTCATTAGATCTCACAACAACTATGGGAGGAGATTGTGGGTGGATTACCTACCAAGAAGCAGCATAAACACTCAAGGATATCATGTCAGGCAGTTTATCACTCCTGGACATACAACTCTATTAACTCCTCCAACCTTTCAGTCCCATGGTCAACCACAGGTGGTGGCATGGGCACACAGAAGAAAGCATGCCCCTATCAAGAGTGCAGCGTTCTGGATCTCTACTCATATCTGATTGTTATTGCTGGACAAATTAACAGAGACCAAGGTGGGGGGGAGGATTTTAGAAGCAGCTGGTAGCCTCAGCTTCAACCTCCCCTTATCAATCAAAAGGGCATTATGATTAGGAAAGTTTGCTAGCCTTGTATATATGGATTAGAGTTTGCTAAAGTTAATTATGGTCAGAAGATTCTTACACTAATTGTTTAAATAAAACCGATTAAACAGGTTAACAACTTTAAAAAGTTCCCACTTACATAAGTGATTCAATCAGTGATCAAACATGATGTCAGTTGTATCAGCTAGGCCTAGTTAGGAACAATCATCACAGTATTACCTCCATTATATAAATTAAGAAACTTGAAGATTAATGAAGTCTTAACTTGCCTATGATCAAATAAGACATGTCAGAAGCAAGATTTATTGGAGTCTAGGTTTCTTCTCATTCTAAGTCCAACATTTATTTTTTTCTCCTTTGCTGCATATTGCCAGCCTAGAAATGTTATTCTTGACAAGAATTATTGCTTCCTTCACTTTATGACTGGTGGTTCTGCCAGGGATATTATTAAAATAACAATGGTAAAAGCCTTTGGAAAGAATTCTGCTGGTGTGAAATGGCTCTAGTGGGAATAGTCACAGATGATCTGTGATAAAATTCCTAGCTTCCCTCAAATCTTAACTCAAGCTCCACTTCATACATGAATCAGAATTTTGCTGATCCCTCCAAGCTAACACCACCTGTCCCCCTGCTCCTCAGTTTTTCTTTCATTTATTTTGTATATATTTTTGTTTTTGTATTCTTCTAGCACCTATTGTTTCCCCCAATAGAATATAAGCTCCTTGGGGTGGCTAGATGGCTCAGTGAGTAGAGCATCGGCCCTGGAATCAGAAGGACCTGAGTTCGGATCTGGCCTCAGACACTTTATGCACACACAAACAAAAAAACCTAGCCGTGTGACCTTGGACAAGTTACTTAACCCCAATTGCCCTAAAAAAAAAAGAATATAAAGAATATAAGGAAGACCCGAATTCCTGTCTCAGGTATTACTGTGTAAGCCCTTTTAAAGTCATTTAACCCTGTTTCTCCCAGTTTCCTCATGCGAAAAATAATGGAGATAATAACAGCACTTTCCTGTTAGCACTTCTTCCTTGTGTGAGGAAAAAAATGAGATAATATTTGTAAAGCACTTTGCAAGCCTTAAAGTACTACAAAAATGCTAGCTATTTTATTATTATTATTATTATTCTCTTAATAATTAATGCAGAGGTGTCAGACATGTGAGCAAGGCTACATGTGGCCCACAACACTTTTGATGGCAACCTGAACCAAATTAAAATGTAACTGGGAAATATTTAACAAATAAATAAAACACAATAAAACATAAATCGTGGGGCGGCCAGGTGGTGCAGTGAGTAGAGCGCCGGCCCTGGAGTCAGAAGGACCTGAGTTTGGATCCAGCCTCAGACACTTAACGCACACAGAAACAAAAACCTAGCCATGTGACTTTGGGCAAGTTATTTAACCCCAATTGCCCTCCAAAAAGCAAAAAATTAAAAAAAAACAAACCATAAAGCATATTAACAAGTGGTTTTCTAAGTCAATATGTGTCCCAAGGTGATCTTTGCTTAGGGCTTAGTGGCCCTTGTCTCTATTTGAGTTTGACACTACTATTTTATCACTGCTTCCTAACTTGTAAGAGGTGCTTAATAAATTGGTTGAATGATCTACCCATATAGATGAAATACCAATGTCTCACTAGCCCAACAACACTTTGGCTGCAGGACCTAAATTACTGCAGAGAGTTATCATAATCAGATCTGTAGTTTTTAATAAGAGAAACATGATAAACAAGTGAGGAACAGATGCAGAGTATGTTCTTCACATAAATTTTCAGTTAAGGCCAAACTGAAATGATGAAGTCAAGTCTTGAGATGTCGCCCCATTTAGCAAGAATGACTTCAGTTACTGAACATGGAGTGACACGTTGAGTGATGAGAAATTTGGCAGTCTTGTTGGTTAATATTTTACACTTCATTTCAGAGTATCCTTTGTAGTTTGTGTTGTCCTGTTAGCATGACCAATAGCTTGAGGCTATTGAGATATGCTAGTGACAAATCATATTTGTTTACCTTCTTCAGATAAAATTCCTTTCCACAGATTGCTTGAAGTCAACTCAGATAAAGGCTGACAACAAAAGATAGGAGTGCCTATCAAATACTAGGCTGCAAATAACTGGTACAGAGCCACTATTGTAGCAGATATTTGAAAGTGAACCAAGAGCACTGAACTATTTTGAGAAGGCCAGAAGCATCCTACAACATCAGGATAGATTTTTGAGCAAGGTTTCTACGTCACTCCCGTGGAAAAGTAGTATCATTGGGGAGTTGTGCTAAGTAATCTGGTATGTGCTCTCTTCCCTTAAAGTTGTTCTAATTACATGAATCATTTCCAGACAATTAGATGTAATTTCAAGCCTGTGCTTTTATGAATGAGTTGCATACAGTGTGACCACTTGTGGAGAGAGCAATAATACTAAACCTTCCTTCCTCATAGGTTGAGACAATTTTTCTTTTTCTTTTCTTATTTAATATTTTATTTTCTCCCAATTACTTTAAAAACAATTTTTAACATTCATTTAAAAATATTTTTGAGTTCCAAGCTCTTTCCCTCTCTCTTTCCCCTCTGCTCCCACATTGAAAAGGCAAACAATTTGGTATAGGTTATACATGGGCAGTCATACAAAATATATTTCCATATTAGTCATGTTGTGAAGAAAAACAAAGACAAGAAAAATAAAGGAGAAGTATGCTCTGATCTGTATTCAGACTCCATCAATTCTTTCTCTGGAGATGGATAGTATTTTTCATCATAAGTCCTTCAGAATTTTCTTGTATCATTGTATTGCTGAGAATAGCTAAGTGATTCACAGTTGATCATACAAGATTGTTGTTACTATATACAGTGTTCTGCTGCTTCTGATCATTTCACTTTGCATCAGTTCATGTAAGTCTTTACAGGTTTTTAAAAATAATATTTTATTTTTTCCCCAATTGCATGTTAAAACACTTTTTAACAATTAAAAAAAAAGTTTTGAGTTCTAGATCCTATCTCTCCATGCCTCCCTTCTCTATGCCTTTCCTGAGGCAACAAGCAATCTGATATAGGTTATACATGTACAATCATGTAAAACATTTAGTTATTAAAACATTAGTCACTTTGTACAAGAAGACTTGAACAAAAAGAAAAAAAAGAGAAAAATAGTATGCTTCAGTCTTTCAGCTGAAAAATACTATGCTTTCAGCTCTTTCCCTGGAGGTGGATAGCATTTTTCATCATGAGTTCTTTAGGATTGTCTTGGATCACTGGACTGCTGAGAATAGCTAAGTCACTCATGGTTCTTCATCATACAATATTGCTATTGCTGTGTACAGTGTTCTTTTGGTTATGCTCAGTTCACTTTGCATCAGTTCATATACACCTCTCCAGTTTTTTCTTTCTAGGCTTTTCAGAAGGCATCTTGCTCATAATTTAGCACAGTAATATTTCATTATAATCATATACCACAATTTGTTCAGGCACTCCCCAACTGATAGGCATCCTCTCAATCCTCTAATTCTTTGTCACTACAAAAAGAACTACTATAAATATTTTTATACAGATAGGTCCTGTCCCTTTTCAAAAAAAAAAAATCTCATTGGGATATAGATCTAGTAGTGGTATTGCTGGATCAAAGGTTATGCATAGTTTGATTGCCCTTTGGCCATAATTCCAAATTGCTCTCTGGAATGACTGGATCAGCTTTCAACTCCATCAACGGTGTATTAATGTCCTAATTTTCCCATATCTCTTACAACATTCATCATTCTCCTTTTCTGTCATATTAGCCAATCTTATAGGTGTTAAGTCTTAGCTCAGAATTGTTTTAATTTGCATTTCTCTAATCAATAGGGATTTAGAGTATTTTTTCACATAACAATAGATAGCTTTGATTTCTTCATCTGAAAATTGCCTCTTCATATGCTTCAACTATTTATCAACTGAGGAATAGCTCTTATTTCTATAATTTTGTCCTAGTTCTCTACATATTTGAGAAATGAGGTCTTTATCAGAGAAATTTCCCTCCATGTTATTTCCCCTTGTTCTTACTCTCTCTCCTTTCACCCTGTTCATCCTCAAAAGTGCTTTGCTTCTGACTTTTACCTTCCCCAATCCACCCTCCATTCTTTCACATCCCCCTTTTCTTATCCTCTTCCCACCTATTTTCCTGTAGGGAAAGGTAGATTTCTATACCAAACTGAACGTGTATTTTATTCCCTCTTAGAGCCAATTCTGATAAGCATAAGGTTCATACACTTCCCCCCTCAACACACACACACACATGATATTCCCCATCTTCCCCTCCTCTGTAAAACTTCTTTTGTGTCTCTCTTCTCCTTTTCCATCTCTCCCAGTGTATTCCTTTCTCTCACCCTTTAATTGAATTTTTTCAGATAATTATCCCATCATATTCAACCCTCACCCACGTCCTCTATCTACATAAACTCCTCCTAACTGCCCTAATAATAAGAAAAATTTTAGGAGTTATAGGTATCATTTTCCTATGTAGGAATATAAACAATTTAACCTTATTGAAACCTTTGATTTCTCTTTCCTGTTTACCTTTTTATACTTCTCTTGATTTTTCAATTTGAAAGTCAAATTTTCTTTTCAGTGGTCTTTTCATCAGGAATGCTTAAAAGGTCTCATTTCATTAAATATCCATATCCATTTTTCCCCACTCAATTTTGGTGGGTAGGTGATTCCAGGTTGTAATCCTACCTCTTTTGTCCTCCAGAATATCATACTTCAAACTCTCTAATCCTTTCATGTAGAAGCTTCTAAATCTAAATCTTGTGTGGTTCTATGATATTTGAATTGCTTCCTTTTGGCTGCTTACAATATTTTCTCCTTGATGTAGGAGCTCTAGAATTTAGCTATAATATTCCTGGAAGCTTTTGTTTTGGCATTTCTTTCAGAAGGTGATAAGTGGATTCTTTCCATTTCTATTTTACCTTCTGGTTCTAGAATATCAGGGTAGTTTTCCTTGATAAATTCTTGAAAGATGATGTCTAGGCTTTTTTTTTTTTTTAAAGCAATTGGGGTTAAGTAACTTGCTCAAGGTTACACGGCTAGTCATTATTTATGCGTGGGTGCTCATTTTCTGAGGCCGATCTGATCTCGGGTCATCCAAACTCCGAGGCCGGCGCTCTTACTCACTGCGCCACCTAGCCGCCCCTTTAGGGCAATTGGGGTTAAGTAACTTGCCCAAGGTTACACGGCTAGGTTTTTGTTTGTGCGGATTAGGTGTCGGAGGCCGGCTCCGAACTCAGGTCCTTCTGATTCCAGGGCCGGCGCTCTATTCACTGCGCCACCTAGCCGCCCCTTAGGCTTTTTTTTTTTTAATCATAGCTTTCAGGTTCTTATATTATCTCTCCTGAATCTATTTTCCAGGTGTCCGTTGTTTTTCCAATAAGATATCACATTTTCTTCTATTTTTTTTTCATTCTTTTGATTTGGTTTGTATCTTGAATTCTCATAAAGTCATTAGCTTACACTTGCCCAGTTCTAATTTTTAAAAAATTATTTTCTCCAGTGAGCTTTTGTATTTCCTTTTCCATTTAGCCAAGTCTACTTTTTAAGGAGTTGTTTTCTTCAGCGAATTTTTGTAGCTCTTTTCCCATTAGGCCAATTCTGTATTTTTCTTTTTTTTGGTTTTTTTTTTTGTTTGTTTGTTTTGTTTGCTTTTTGGAAGGCAATTGGGGTTAAGTGACTTGCCCAAAGTCACAAGGCTAGTAAGTGTGTCAAGTGTCTGAGGCTGGATTTGAACTCAGGTCCTCCTGACTCTAGGGCTGGTGCTCTATTCATTGTGCCACCTAGCCACCACTTAATTCTGTTTTTTTAAGGAGTTCTTCTCTCCATTGGATTTTTGTGCCTCTATTACTATTTGACTTATTCTGTTTTTTAAGGTATTATTTTCTTTAGATTTGGGTTTGTTTTTTTTTTTTGTGCCTCCTTTACCAAGCTGTTGACTTTTTTTTCATTATTTTCTTATATCACTCTCATATCTTTTCCAATTTTTTCCTTTACCAATCTTACTTGATTAAAAAAAAAAAACAATAACAACAACCTTTTTGAGTTTTTCTAGGAATTCTTTTTGAGTCTGAGACAAATTCACATTTTTCTTGGAGGTTTTGGACATAGGAATTTTGACTTTGTTGTCTTTATCTGACTTTGTGTTTTGGTTTTCCTTGTCACTATAATAACTTTCTATGGCCAGGATTTTTTCCTGCTGTTTTCTCATTTTCCCAGCCTATTTCTTGACTTTTAGTTCTATACTAAAGCAGGCCTCTACTTCTGGAGTGGAGGGGGCACTGTCCCAAATTTCAGGGGTTTTTTATGTATTTTCAGAGATAACTCTGGGGACCTGTAAGTTTTCAGTTCTTTAAAAGCAACATGATCTAGGGGAAGGTGTGTTTACTATTCTCCTGACTTGTGCTATGGTCTATAAGCAATCACAAGTACTCTTTTCTGCCCTGAATCTGTGACCAGGGTCCCAGTTTCCCTATGGCCACAAGCTCTGGTGTGCTAGAGCTACTCCTCACTCTGGGACTGAGACTCAGGACTGTAACCCAGATCCATGTATAGGTAATGCCACAGAGTTCTGCCCCTTGTACCAGCAAAGGGATCCCTGAAGTCTTCTTCTAATTAAATGTCTGACTCCCTGTCACCTGAGAGGCCCAGAAACCACCACTGCTGCCACTGATTCAGGTGCCCCCAAACCCTACCTCTGGTTTGCTGGGGCACAGCCTTCACTGGGCTGTATTTCACTCTCTCTGTGTGCAACAGACATTTTCTACCAACTTTCTAAGTTGTCTTGGGCTAGAAAATTGTTTCACTCTATCCTTTTGCGGGTTCTCCATGTTAGCATTTGTTTTGAGGCATTATTTAAAGTTGTTTGAAAGTATTATACAGAGAGCTCAGGTGAGTCCCTACCTTTTCTCCATCATCTTAGCTCCACCCTCAATTTTTCTTTTTTTTTAATTAAAATTGTTTCTGTTTACATCTTAAGTTCTGAACTCTTTCTCTCCCTCCCCATCTTGTACTAGAGAAGTCCACTTTTGATGCAGATATGTAAAATTATACCATGCACATATTTTAAAAAAGCAATTGGGGTTAAGTAACTTGCTCAAGGTTACACGGCTAGTTATTTATGTGTGGGTGCTAATTTTCTGAGGCCGGAACCAATCCCTGGTCCCCCTGACTCCAGGGCTGGCACTCTTACTCACTTTGCCACCTAGCCACCCCATGCACATTTCTATCACTTCTTTCCCTGGAGGTAGGTAGCATCGTCCTTTATAGGTTGTTAGTAGTTGATTTGCATATTTATCATACTCAGAATAACTTAGTTATTGTTCTTCAAATAGTATTACTGTTTCTTGGTTCTTTTCATTTTACTCTTCATTATTTCATGCCAATCTTTCCATGTTTTTCTAAAATCAACCAGCTTACCATTTCTTATAGCAAAGTAGTATTCCATTATAATTTGTTTAGCCCTTCCCTAATTGATGGGTATCTCCTCAATTTTCAGTTCTTTATCACCAAAAAGAATTGTCCACATCCCAACATGTCATTTTCCCCTTCTATCATTTTAGTTAATCTGATAGTTGTGAGATAATATCTCAAAGTTGCTTTAATTTGCATTTTTCTACACAATGATTTAGATCATTTTTTCATGACTATATATAATTTTGATTTCTTAATAAAAAAAACTTCCTATTCATATGCTTGATCATTTATTAATTGAGGAATTATTCATATTCTTTTACATTTGAAAAAGTTTTCTATATATTTGAGACATGTAACCTTTGTGCAAGATTTCCCCCCAATTTTCTGCTTTCCTTCTAATTTTGGCTACATTGTTTTTATTCATACAATTCTTTTTAATTTAATGTAATCAGATTTATTGTTTTATATCTCACAATGCTCTCTTTCTCTTGTTTATCCATAAATTCTCCTCCTATGCACAGATCTGATAGCTAATATGTTCCATGTTATTCTATTTTCCTTATAATATCTCCCTTTCCATCTAGGTCATGTATATATTTGACCTTATCTTGATAAATGGTGTAAGATATTGGTCTGTACCCAATTTCTGCAGACTATTTAACCAACAATTTTTACCAAAGAGTGAATTCTTTCCCAAAAGTTTAAATCTTTACATTTATCAACACAAGTTTGCTATAAGCATTTACCACTATATATCTCCTCTATTCCACTGATCCATCATTCTATTTCTCAGCCAGTACCAGTTTTGATAATTACCACCTTATAACAAAGCTTAAGATCACACTGTTAAACCTCCTTCCTTTGTTTTTTTTTATTAATTCCTTTGATATTCTCGAGCTTTTGTTCTTCCAGATGAATTTTGTTATTTTACTTCTAGCTCAATAAAATAAATTTTTGATAATCTAATTAGGATGGCATTGAATTAGAAGATTAGTTTAGGTAGAACTGTCATTTTTATTATATTCACTTGGCTCACCTATGAACAATTAACATTTCTCCAATTATTCAAATCTGACTTTATTTGTATGAAAGGAGTTTTATAACTATGTTCATGTAATTCCTCAGTTTGTCTTGGAAGGTGTACTGCCAGGTATTTTATACTGCCTACAGTTATTTTAAATGGGTTACCTCTTATTATCTCTTCTTGCAGTGTTTTGTTGTTGACATTGAGAAATGCTGATGATTTATGTGGGTTTATTTTACATCCTGCTACTTGCTAAAATTACTGTTTCAACTAACTTTTTAGTTTAATCTCTAGGATTTTCCAAATATATAATCATATCACCTTCAAAAAGAGACAGTTTTGCTACAGTCATTGACCATTCTGATTCCTTCTATTTCTTTTTCTTCTCTTACTGGTATTGCTAGCATTTCTAATACGTTATTAAATGATAATGGTGATAACAAGTATCCTTCTTTCACTACTGATCTTATTAGGAAGGCTCTTAGCTTTTCTCCATTACAGATAATGCTTGCTGATGAATTTAGGTAGATGCTTCTTATCATTTTATGGAAAAATCCACTTATACTATGTTTTCAAGTTTTTAATAGGAATGAATGTTGTATTTTGTCAAAAGTTTTTTTCAGCATGAACAATATAATCGCATGATTTTTGTTACTTTGCTTATTGATATAATCAATTATGTTAGTAGTTTTCCTTATGTTGAACCAGTACTGCATTCCTGGTATAAATCCCACTTGGACTCAACATATAATCTTTGTGATATATTGTTATAGTCTTCTAGCTAGCATTTTATTTAGGATTTTTGCATCCATATTCATTAATGAAATTGGCCTATAGTTTTCTTTCTCTGTTTTTGCTCTTCCAGGTTTAGGTATCAGAGTTACATTTGTTTCATAAAAAGAGTTTGATATTGTCTACTATTCCAAATAACGTATTTAATATTGGAATTAGTTGATCTTTAAATGTTCATTAGAACTCACTTATAAATCCATCTGGTCCTAATACTTTTTTTTTTTTATCAGGCATAGTTCAATTTATTTGTTTACAAACATCTATGTGGTTGCCACAGCAGCTGCCTGGGTCCTCTGGACAGACACTCGAGTGTGAGTCTTCACAAGATGGTCGGTGAATTCCTGATAAGGAGACTTAGTGAACACAGTCTCCTTCCATAGGTCTGGGGTTAGATAGCTGTATGTTTTGGAGATGGCATCAAAGGTAGCTTTAGCGAAGTTGCCCAGAGTGGCAGTACAGCCTCTTGCAGAAGTGTAGCAGTCATCAATTCCAGCCATCATCAGGAGCTTTTTAGGCACAGGAGCTGAGACAATGCCAATTCCTCTAGGGGCCTGGATCAGGAGCACCAAAACCGACCCACATCGCCCAGTGACCTTGCAGGGTACTGTGTGAGGCTTGCCAATTTTGTTCCCCCAGTAGCCACGTCTCACAGGAATGATGGACAGCTTGGCCAGAATGATAGCACCACGAATAGCTGTGGCCACTTCCTTGGAGCACTTGACACCCAGACCAACATGGCCATTGTAGTCACCAATGGCCACAAAAGCCTTGAACCTGGTACGTTGTCCAGCTCTAGTTTGTTTCTGAACAGGCATGATCTTCAAAACCTCATCTTTCAATGAAGATCCCAGGAAAAAATCTATGATCTCAGACTCCTTGATAGGAAGCGAGAAAAGATAGCTCTCTTCCAAGGACTTGATCTTCATGTCCTTGACTAACCGGCCCAGCTTAGTGACAAGAACCCACTCCTTGTCTTCAGCCTTTCCTCCTCGGCCTCGACCATGGCCCCGGCATCGACCACGGCTCCCACTGCCGAAGCCACCACGAAAGCCTCCCCGGCCTCCGACGCCGGGGCCCCCGGGGGCCTCCCGCACCTCCTGCAGCACCGGCGTCGCCCGCCATTTGGTGTTCACCAGAAGTAGAAGCCTAATACTTTTTTCTTAAGAAGCTCATTGATGGTCTGTTCAATTTCTTTTTCTAAAATAATTTTTATTTAGATACTCTATTTATTTTTATTTTAATCTAGGCAGTTTATATTTTTGCTAGTATTATTTCATTTCACCTAAATTGTTAAATATATTGACATGTAATTGGGCAAAATAACTCCTAATAATTGCTTTGATTTCATCTTCATTAGTGGTATCTTCATCTTTTTCATTTTTGATAATAGTAATTTGATTTTCTTTCTCTTTTAAAATCATATTAACCAGTGGTTTGTCCATTTTGTTGCTTTTTCATAAAGCCAACTCCTAGTTTTATTTATTTATTTTATTTTATTATTATTATTGGAGGGCAATCGGGGTTAAGTAACTTGCCCAAGGTCACACGGATAGGTTTTGTGTGTGTGTGTGTGTGTGTGTGTGTGTGTGTGTGTGTGTGTGTGTTAAGTGTCTGAGGCCAGAACCGAACTCAGGTCCTTCTGACTCCAGGGCTGGTGCTCTACTCACTGTGCCACCTAGCTGCCCCTAGTTTTATTTATTTATACAATGGCTTTCTTACATTCAAATATATTAATCTCACCTTTAATTTTTAGGATTTTCAATTTGATGCTTAATTGGAAATTTTCAATTTGTTCTTTTTTTAATTTTCTAAATTGCATACCCATTTCATTGGTCTGCTCTTTCCCTACTTTACTGATATAAGCATCTAGAGTCAGAAATTTTCCTCTAATTACTGCTTTTGATGCATTCAATAGGTTTTGGTATTTTGTCTCATTTGTGTGAGATAATTGTTCCATTTTACCTCTCCCTACCCTACACCTTATTTTTTAGGATCATCCCATCATAACTTTAATCCTTCTCTCTATGTATGCTCTTTCAAACTACCCAAGTAAAGATAAAATTTTTAAGAGTTACAGATGGGGGGGCGGAGCCAAGATGGTGGAGTAGAAACAGCACTTCCAAGGTGCTCTGCTCCACACAACTTCCAAACAACGTAAAAGGGGAATCTGAACAACTTCTGGAGCCCCAGCACCCACAGAACTACACAGAGAAACTAACCTCCCGCTGAGGAGAACCCAGCAGCCCTGCAGGGAGTAGAGAGCACAGCACTCTGAGAGCAGGAAGCACAGCATGCTGGGAACTGACAGCGTTCTGGGAGCTGAGCCCAGGCCCACTTGAGCCATGGTTTTAGCCCTAGGGCGGCTGGGCCAGCATCCGGCTGGAGGGACCCCAGAACACCAGCAATTGTGGCGATTCCAGAATTATCAGCACTGATATGCCTAGGACAAAGTGAGAGGTTAGTGCCCTATGGACTTTGGGACCAGCATTTGGGGAACGTGTGGCTTCCTCCCCTGGGGGCGAAAAGCTGCTGAAGAAACGAGGCACAGAAGCCACTTTGCAGCATCAGTGGCAGCTCTAGCTCCTGGTCTGTGAACTGTAGGGAGATCCAGCAATCAGTCTGGGGGTTAATCACTCTTGCTTTAAACTGCCTGGATCTGGATTGTGGTCTGGGGGGGGAAGTTTGGGGTGGGTATCCAATTTGCCAGAGCAGGTGGAGGCTTTACAGAGGCCACCCAACCTGCGGAAGTTGTGAAGACCCCACGTTTGGGACAGAAGCTCTCCTGTCTGGTGGCAGATTCCTACTGTGGCAACAAGCCCAAAAATCAAATAATTAAGTGGCAACATGCCTAGGCAAAAGAAACAAAATAAACAGAAAAATTCAACATTGGACTCCTATTTTAGGGGCAAAGAGGATCAAAGCATGGAGGAGGACTGTGAGGTCAGAACTCCTGCAGCAAAAGCCCCAAATGAAAATATGTTCACCATCTTATGTTTCTCCTGATTCTTGTAGGTAAAATTTTCCATTCACTTCTGGACTTTTCCTTAAGTATACATGAAAGTCATTTAATTCATTAAATATAATTTTTTCCCCTTTGCATGATGACACTCAGCTTTGCTGGGAGTTTTCTTGGTTGCAAATCCTGTTCCTTTGCTCTTTGGAATATAACATTCCATGCATATTGGTCTTTTAATATATAAGCTGCTAAACCTTGTATTATCCTAAACTGTAGCTCCACATTATGTAAATTGGTTTTTTTTTTTTTCTAGTTGCTTGCAGCATTTTTCCCTTCATATGAGAGCTTCAAAACTTAACTATAATGTTCCCGTGTGTTTTCACTTTGGGTCTCTTTCAGGTGATGATTGGTGTACTTTTAAAATTTCTATTTTACCTTGTAGTTCTAAAACTTCAGAGTGATTTTCTTTAATAATTTCCTAAAGTATAGAGTCTAGACTCTTTTTTTTTTAAATCATAACTTTCAGGTAGTCCAACAATTTTTATATTATCTATCCTCTATCTGTTTTTCAGGTCAGTTGTTTTTCTAATGATATGTTTGACATTCTCTTCTTTTGTTCATTCTTTTTATTTTATTATTTCTTGGTGTCTTATAAAGTCATTAGCTTCCCCTTACCCAATTCTCATTTTTTTTTTTTTGAGGGCGATTGGGGTTAAGTAACTTGCCCAAGGTCACACGGCTCCAGGGCCAGCGCTCTACTCACTGCGCCACCTAGCCGCCCCTCAATTCTCATTTTTAAGGAGTTCTTTTCTTCTGTAAGTTTTTGGCTCTCTTTTTCTAATTGAATTTTAACAAATTTTTCTTTATTCCATTACTCATTTTTTTCCCACTAATTTTTCCTCACTCTCTCTTACTTGATTTTTAAAGTTCTTTTTAAGTTCTTTTAAGATCTCTTTTTGGACTTATGACAATTTTATGTTTTTCTTTGTAGTAGAAGTAGCTGTTTTAACTTCACTATCTTCTTACTTTGAATCCAGGTTTTCTCTATCAGCTATCTATAGTAGCTATCTATAGTTAACGTCTCTTTTGCTTACTAAAATTTTTTAAGCAACTCACTTGTTGGCTGTTAAATTTGTGTTAAAGTCAGGATCTAGTCCAGAGGCATGAGGGACAATATCTTAGGCTTTAGGTTTTTCATGTTGTTGTTTCCTAAGCTCTATCTGCGGGGCTAACCTCAGGTGCTCCTCTCCCTTCCTGACTCTCAACCTGGGCCCCCAGCAATATTATCACTACAAATGCTCTTATTTTTTGTGGTCCCTCCTGTTGTTGCAAGCTTCAACTCTTCGTTCTGCCCTGGAACTGAAACCGGGGACTCTGCCTTCCTGAGAGTGCCCTTGGCCAAGAAAGCCCCCCGCCCTCTTGTGTCAGCACTCCTCCTCCCCCACAGCAACAGCCTGGGACCTCCTCTATTCAGTACAGTACACCTGGACCCTAAAATTTAGCACCAGCTTTTAATCTTCCCCTGATCATATTGTTCATGGGGTAAAAGTTTCTAAGGCTGAGGCTCCCACCCAATGTGGCTGCCCCCAGTGTTTGCTTTTTGTTGATTCCATGTTACTTGCCTGGAGGTATCTATACTTCACTGAAGCCAGACTACCACACTGGGAGGTGAGGTTTTTATGCTTTCTGCCTTTGTCTTATGTTTCTATGCCCTTTCTGCCATTTTAAAAGTTACTTTCTGTAATAAAAGTACTTGGCTGTGTTCAGTTTATATTACATCAAAGGACTGGAGGGGGCAACTATTATATACCCAGAAATTGGTCTTAGAGTTAGACGAGACCTTACAGGTTGTCGAGTCCAACTCCCTGCTTTTATAGATGTGCAAACTGAGGCCCAGAGAAATTAGACAACTTGTCCAAGGGCACATTGTTGAGGTATGAAAGGGCTGAGTTGAGGTATGAAAACAAGTGCTCTGAATCCAAATCCAATATTCTTCATACTGTACCATATTGTCTCTTAACATGTCTTTACAATTCATTGTATTATTAAATTGATTTTTTTTATTGTTTAGTTATTTTAGTCATATCTGACTCTTTGTAACTCCATTTAGAATTTCCTTGACAGAGATACTGAAGTGGTTTGCCATTTCCTTCCCCAGTTCATTTTATAGATGAGGAAATTGAGGCAAACAGGGTTAAGTGACTTGCCCAGAGTCACACAGCTAGTAAGTGTCAGGGGCAGGATTTGGATTCAGGTCCTCCTGACAGCAGTCCTAGAACTCTATCTACTGGATGACTTAGCTGTCCCATGCTATTAAATAGCCATTGCTATTCAAGTCTTTGTATTCTTTCACTATTTACAGGTCTCTAATGTGATTACTGTGTTTCTGATACTTGAGTATATATCTTACCCTCATTGTCAGATACTTTAGGTACTTAGTAGAAGTTTATTTAACATCATTAAATAAATATTAAATTACTTCCATTGTTATTCTCCTATTTCTTAGGGATGTCAACTTGAAATAAAGATTACTAAAGTAGCAAAAACTAGGAACTTTAATGGAGGCAAAGGAATTGCAATTTGGGGTCATCACACTGCACAAAAGTCCTGGAGTGTCCAAGGGGGTGGAGGGTTATAGCACCAATGCAATATTTACAGCACCTACAATCACAATAAAGACCATGACTATAAGTATCACATGATGTTCAATTGCAAAATACATCAGATTCTCCAGGTAGAGAACAGAACTCAAACATTTATTTAGACACCAGAAAACCAAATCACAAAACCAGTAAGCTGATTTCATCATAGTACCAAAGATATTCAGAAGCCATAATAATGCAGAGCCACAGCATCCTTCAGCCTTCCCACAAACCAATACAGATCAATATTTACTCACAAACCTCTCTATCTCCTTGCCTGAGGTCCTCTGTCCCCCACCATCTGGCTAGCTCTCCCTTGCCAGCTTCCTGTGGGCCCTGCTTCCCTTCAGCAAACTCCTCCCACCACAGTCTCCACGTGACTACATTCAGCTTATTAGGGGGCAGAGTTTACTTTCAAAGCAGGGAACGTCCTCAAACATCCCCCTAGGTCTATTAAGGGGCAGGAAAGATCTTCAAATTCCCATTCTCATTACAAGGGGAGAGGGCAGGGTTAAATACATTTTATGAGGGGGAGTCTCATGGGAGGCACAGCCCCTACAAGCTGTTAGGTAAGTTGTTTTGTATAATAACCAAAAGTACAGGGAGCAGTCCAGGGAGGCTCAGGAGTGGTCATAACTCTTCGGAAGGTGGGCTCCTTTTCTTTCTTCTCTTTTCTTTTTTAAAACTGGTTTTGATTGCCCTCAGGCAATTTGTAGGGCTGGGATCAGCTGCATTCAACATTTTCCCCCTGTTGGTCAAGACCATTCCTTTGATGACCTAGGGAGGCAGTGAGGTCCCTTCCTGTATAAGCCACTGTAGCAGCGTGCACCCTAGCATACCCAGGGTGGCTGCTAGCACAGGTTCTTTGATACGCTTTTCTAAAGGACAGCAACAAAAAAAAAAGGGTTAACAATCTTACTTTAATCAAACATATATCATTTACATAGTTCAGGGGAAAGTCAGCACCCTGTACTTTAGAAGAACAAAAACAGAAATTACAAGCAAACAAAAAATACAGCCAGAGAAACAGAACAAAAGACAGGGCTTCTGGCTGTCTGACCATTATATTCATACCTCGTTAGTTACCAGAGAGAGAAGCACCAACATCTGGGTTTTCAAAGCCCGGGGGTTCAAAGACTGCCCAGAGTATCATCTGGCCAAATCACACAACTCTTCCCATAAGTGAGCCCCAAAGCAAAACCTCACATCAGGGTATATGCAGCCTTCTCCTGGGTCAGAGAATGGCACAACCCTCGTGACCCTCTGCCTAATCACAAAGTAACAAGGTGTGGGTGTTCCTGAAAAACAAGCCTCCTACCACATGCTCCATGTGACTATATTCAGCCTATTAAGGGGAAGATTGTATTTTCAAATCAGGGAAGGTCCCCAAATTCACTTATGCCTGTCAAGGGGCAGGGAAGATCTTCAAATTCCCTTACCATTACAACCACAAGGAGATTAGGTAATCTCTGGAAAATTTGTCTTTTAGGAAATTACAATTTAATTTTTTTTTTTTTTGCTTTTTGGAGGGCAATTGGGGTTAAGTGACTTGCCCAAAGTCATATGGCTAGTTTTTGTGTTAAGTGTCTGTGGTCGGATTTGAACTCAGGTCCTCCTGACTCCAGGGCTGGTCCTCTATTCACTGTACCACCTAGATGCCCCTAAAATTAAAATTTTATTGTACATTCCTTTGAAAGATTAAGAATGTATGAGCTCAGGGGCGGCTAGGAGGCGCAGTGAGTACAGCGCTGGCCCTGGAGTCAGAAGGACCTGAGTTCGGATCCAGTCTCAGACACTTAACACACACAAACAAAAACCTAGCTGTGTAACCTTGGGCAAGTTACTTAACCCCAATTGCCCTCCAAAAAAGCAAAAAAAGAAAAAAAAAAGAAAAGAAAAGAAAAGAAATACTGGAATTGATTGAAATAGAAGAAGAAATTAGGTACATGACATGCAGAAACAAAGGAACATAGTAACTTAGTGTTTTTCAAATACTACAGCCTCTGAGGATTAATCAATCAACATTTATTATATATCTACTATGGGCCAGGCACTGTGTTAAACTTTGGGATAGAAAAAGAGGCAAAAGACATTCCTTGCCCTCAAGGAGCTTATAATCTAATGGAGGGCAAAACATTAAAACAAATATATACAAAGTAAGTCATATACAAGATAAATAGGAAATAATTAATTAATTGAGGGAAAGCACTGGAATTAAAAATCACTGGGCACCTACATGGCACAGTGGATAAAGCCCCTAGTCTGGAGTCAGGAAGACTCATTTTCCTGAGTTCAAATCTGGCCTCAGACACTTATTAGCTATGTGACCCTGAGCAAGTTCCTTAATCCTGTTTGCTTCACTTTCCTCATCTATAAAATAAACTGAAGAAGGAAATGAGAAACCACTCCAATGTCTCTGCCAAGAAAACTTCAAATGGGGGTGAAAAGGGTTGGACATAGCTGAAAAAAGACTGAATTAAAACAACTGGAATTAAGAGGAGTTGGGAAGGATTTTCTGTAGAAGGCAGGATTTTAGTTGGGACTTAAAAGCAATCAGGGAGGTCAGTAATCAAAGTGAAAGAAGGGAGAGCATTCCACCAGAGAAAATGTCAGCCAAGAGATGGAACATGTTGTTTATAGAATAGCCAAGAACCAACTGTCACTGAATTGAAAAGGACATGTCAGGGAGTAAGTTGTAAGAAGACTAGAAAAGTAGGAGGGTGTTAGGTTATGAAGGTTTTTGAATGATAAACAGAATTCTGTACTTAATCCTGGAGGCAACAGGGAGACTTTGGAGTTTATTGAGCATGGAGATGACATGATGGAACCTATACTTTAGGAAAATCTTTTTAGTGGCTGGAATGGAGCATTGACTAGAATGGGGAGAGACTTGAGACAGACCCACCAGTAAGCTAATACAAGTGTGAGGTGATGAGAGCTTCTGCTAGAGTGGTGGCAGTATTTGAGGAGAGAAAGAGGAATACTCAAGAGATATTGCAGAGATAAAATTGACTGGCTGTGGCTCAGGTTGGAAAAGACGGAGTGGGAGATGGTGAGGAGTCCAGGATGACTTCTAGGTTGTGAGCCTGAGGTACTGGGAGGATGGTATTGCCCTCTATAGTAAAAGGGAAGGAGGCAGGGAGGGCTTAGGGACAAAGATAATGAGTTCCATTTTGGACATAGTGAGTTTAAGATATCTAAAGACATACAAATCAAGTCGTCTGAAAAGTAATTGGAGATGCCAGATTGTGGGTCAGTATGAAGAGGTTACCCACTAAGAGGGTTAGGGTTGCTCTGGAGACCCCAAAATACCAACAGGCCAGGTCCTGCCAAATGAATTCAACTCAAGTCTTCTTAGCCAAGGAAAAGTAAAATTTATTAAAAGTTCTCTTGTATTAGACACAGAGAGTAAGTCTGTGCTAGAAAATTCTACAGCACTCACACTATTCTATGGCATTCTATTGCACTCTCACACATGTGGTGTGAGATGGGGTCTTATATACAGAAGGCTATGGGAGGAAGGTCTAAGGGTGGTCTAGAGGATGAGTTTGGGGAGGGTCTTCAGAAGAAGTCAATGAGTGATTAAGGGTGGGAAGCCACCTGAAGACTACAGACAATGGTGGGCTAGGCCAGTTCAAGGGTGGATCATTTTGATAGGTGGGAATTCTACTAACAGACTTGCCTCATCAAATGGAATGATTCAATCAAGAGTCCAAGGGAGGTTCCCAGAGCCTGTACCTCAAGGACACAAGGAGAGCTGGAGGGGCTCCCAGAGTCCATACCTCATCAAGTACAAAGTTTTGAGTCAGGATAGGAAGATTTGAGAATCATTAGCATGGAGATGGTAACTAAATCCATGGGAGCTGATATCACCAAGTGAAGCAATGTAGAGGGAGAAAAGAGGGCCTAGGACAGAACCTGAGGGAAAAGGTTAAGAGGTATGATCTGGATAAGGATCCAGCAAAGCAGACAGAGGGAATGGTCAGATAGGTAGGAAGAGAACTAGGAGACAGAGAGTTCCTGAAAACCTAGAAAGGAAAGTATCAAGGAAAAAAGAGTGATCAACAGTGTCCAAGGCTGTGGAGATGTCAAAGAGATTGAAGACTGAGAAAAGGCCATTGGATTTGACCATCAAGAGATCATTAATGGGGCAGCTAGGTGGCGCAGGAGCAGCTAGGTGGGACAGTGAATAGAGCATTGGCCCTGAGGTCAGCAAGACCCTAGTTCAAATCGGCCTCAGACACTTAACACTTGCTAGCTGTGTGACTTTGGGAAAGTCACTTAACCCCAATTGCCCTCCAAAAAGCAAAAAAAAAAAAAAGAAAAAGAAAGAGAGAGAGAGAGAGAGAGAGAGAGAGAGAGAGAGAGAGAGAGAGAGAGAGAGACAGATCATTAGTATCTTTGGAGAGAACAACTTCAGGGGAATTATCAGTAGGAAAGCCAGATTGTAAAGGATTAAGAAAACAATGAAAGGAGAGAAAGTAGAGGCACCTATTTTAGACGGCCTTTTTTAGGAGTGTAGCTATAAAGGGTAGGAGGGATTGAGAATAATAGCAGAGACTGAAGAATCAAGTGGGGACTTTTTCAGGATGAGGAAAACATGTGCATTTTTGTAGGCTGTTCATTAGCCAATAGAGAAAGGAAGATTGAAAAATCAGTAAAAGAGTGGGGATAACAATATTGGCAATCTGTTGGAAAAAAAAAAACAGGATGAAATGAGATTGCTTGAACAAGTAGAGAGATTAGCCTTAGTCAAGAGTAAGTTCACTTCATCATGTGAGACAGGTGAAGGAGGAAAAAGTGATAGAAAGCATATGAATGATGGGAGATGAGGAAGAGGGGAGAAGAGGGAGCTCATGGAGAATGGCCTCAATATTTTCTCTAAAATGTAAAACAAGGTATATAAACTGATGCTGAATGAGGGGGTAGAATCAGGAGAATGATGTACACAATTACGTATCTGTGATGATTGACTTTGATAATCTGGGCTCCTCTCAGCAATGCAAAGCTATAAGACAACTCCAAGGGTCTTTATGATGGAGAGGACTCTCCACATCCAGAGAAAGAATTACAGAATCTGAATGCAGATTGAAGCAAACAACTTTCTCTCTCTCTTTTTTGTTTTGTTTTGTTCCTTCTTTCTCATTGTTTATTCCATTGGTTATAATCCTTCTTGACTAATGTTCAATGTGAAGGTATTTGTAGAACCTATATGGATTGCATGCTGCCATAGGGGAGAAAATTTGGAACTCAAAACCTTGTGGAACTAAATGTTGTAAAATAAAAGTAAATAATTTTTTTTGCTTTTTTTTTTTTTGGAGGGCAATTGGGATTAAGTGACTTGCCCAAGATCACATGCCTAGTTTTTATGTTAAATGTCTGAGGCCAGATTTGAACTCAGGTCCTCTTGACTCCAAGGCCTGTGCTCTATTCACTGCACCACCTAGCCATCCCAATAAATACATTTTTAGAAAAGAAAAAGAACTTACATTGGAGTAAAAAAAAGGTCAAAGTTCTCACCTGAGAGAATGGGGAGAGGGGGAATCATAGAAGGTTTGAAAAGAATAAAATGTTTCGAAGACCTGCTGGGGACAGTGGGATAGTGAATTGATATAGAAGGTATCAGGATAAAGAAGGATTGCTTAGCACCAGTGAGGGCCCAGTTGAGGCTGTGTAACATAATTTTTTATTTAATATTTTATTTTTCCTAATTAAATGTAAAAACAATTTTAACATTCCTTTTTTTCCCCAAAATTTTGAGTTCCAAATTCTCTGCCCCCTCACATTGAAAAGGCAAGCAATTTGACATAGGTTTTACATGTGCAGTCATGCAAAACACATTTCCATGTAAGTCATTCTGTGAAAGAAAACAGAAAAAAAAACAAGAAAAATAAAAGAAAATGTATCTTTCATCTGCATTCAGGCTCTACCAGATCTTTCTCTGGAAATGGACAGTCCTTTTTGTCATAAGTCTTACAGAACTGTCTTGGATCATTGTCTTGCTGAGAATAGCTAAGTTATTCATAGTAGATCATCGTACAATATTGCTGCTACCATGTACAATGTTCTCCTGGTTCTGCTTATTTCACTTTGCATCAGTTCATATAAGTCTTTCCATGTTTTTCTGAGAGCATCTTGCTCATCATTTCTAAGGCATTATTCTCCTCATTTGTGTTTTGGATCTCTTTTGCCATTTGGGTTAGTCTATTTTTTTAAGTTGTTATTTTCTTCAGCATTTTTTTGGGTCTCCTTTAGCAAGCTGTTGATTCATTTTTCATGATTTTCTTGCATCACTCTCATTTCTCTACCCAATTTTTCCTCTACTTCTCTTACTTGACTTTCAAAATCCCTTTTGAGCTCTTCCATGGCCTGAGAACAATACATTTTTTTCCTGGAGGTTTTGGATGTAGGAGCTTTGACTTTGTTTTCTTCTGAGTGCATGTTTTGATCTTCCTTGTCACCAAAGTAAGATTCTACAGTCTGATTTTTTTCTGCTGTTTGCTCATTTTCCTAGCCAATTACTTGATTTTTTTTTAGCACTTTGTTAAGGTAGCAGAGTGAAAAGTGCACTGTCCCAAACTTTAGGGATTTTGCATAGCTGTTTTCAGAGATATTTCCAGGGATCTGTAAATTTTTGGTTCTTCCCAGGTTGTATAATCAAAGGAGAGGTGTTTACTCCTCTCCTGGACTGTGCTCTGGTCTGTGAGTGACCACAAGCACTCTTTTCTGCCTTGGAACAGTGAGGAAGATTCCCTTTCTACTGTCACCATGCCAGCACTCCTCCTCACCCCAGGACAATCACCCAGGACTGTGACCCAGATCCAAACAAGGGCAAAGCAAGAGAATCCTGCCTCAATGCCAGAAAAGAGATCTATGCAGTCACCCTCTGATCAGTCACTCAATCCCCACAAATGCCCCACCATCTGTGAGCTGAGAGCTTCAGAAATAGCCCACTGAAACTACAACTGCTGCCACCCTGAGGCTGGAACTGGGGTCTGCCCAAGCTCCTCTTTCTACCCTGGGGCTGGGGCTAGACCACACTCTTCTCTCACCCAGGGCCAATAAGTCCTTTTCCACTGACCTTCAAAGTTGTTTGGCATTTGTGGGTCAAGAAGTCTGGAAATCACCATAGCTGCCAGTGATTGAGTCCCCTGGGGCCTACTCCAGCCCTGTCTGTGCCAGTATAGCCCATGCTGGACTACACTCTTCTCCCAGCCTAGGTATGACAGACCTTTCCTGTCAATCTTCCAGGTTGTCTTGGACTAGAAATTTGTTTCAGTGTGTCATTTTGTGGGTTCTGCTGCTCTAGAATTTGTTTAGAGTCATTTTTTACAGATATGGGGGGTTTGGGGAAGAACTCAAAGAAGTCCCTGTTTTCACTCCACCATTTTGACTCCACTCCCCCACTCATCATTTCTTAAAGCACAATAGTATTCCATCACAATTATATACAACAACTTTTTCAGACATTCCCCAATCGATGGACATTCCCTCAATTTCCAATTCTTTGCTGCCACTAAAAGAGCTGCTATAAATATTTGTACACATAGGTCCTTTTCCTTTTTGTTTTTTATCTTTTTGGAATACAGACCTAGTAGTGGTATTGTTGGTCAAAGAGTATGCATCATTTTATAACCCTTTGGGCACAGTTCCAAATTGCTATCCAGAATGGTTGAATCAGCATACAGCTTTACCAATAGTACATTAGTGTTTTAATTTTCTCACATTCTCCCCAACATTTGTCATTTTTTTTCTGTTATATCAACCAATCTCACAGGTGTGAGGTAGTAACCCAGAGTTGGTTTAATTTGTATTTCTGTCATCAATAGTGATTTAGAGCATTTTTATATGGTTATAGATAGCTTTGATTAATTTGTCTGACAACTGCCTTTTCATATCCTTTTAATATTTATCAATTGAGGAATAGTTCTTATATCTATAAATTTGATTCAGTTTTCTATGTTTGAGAAATGAAGTCTTTTTCAGAGAAATTCACTGTAAAAATTTTTTTTCACAATAATGATCCCAACTATTTCCCCCTGTTTATACTACCCTCTGTCTCCTTTCACCCTATCCACTCTCATAAGTGTTTTACTTCTGACTTTTATCTCCCCCAATCTTCCCTTTCTTTTATCAGATCTCCACCTCTCCTTTCTCTTATCCCCTTATCTTTCTATATTTATTCTAGTATGATGAGATAGATTTCTATACCCAACTGATGATGTATAATATTCCTTCTTTGAGTCAATTCCAATCAGAGTAAGGTAGATGTGCTCCCCTCCCTCCTTCCCCCATTTCCCCCTCCACTGTAAAATCTCTTTCAGGCCTCTTTCATGTCCGATAATTTATTCCATTCTACCTATCTCTTTCCCCTTTTCCCAGTGCATTTTTCTTTTTCATCCTTTAATTTCTCCTTTTTTTTTTTTTTTTTTTTGCTTTTTGGAGGGGGGAAGGGGTTGTGACTTGCCCAAGGTCACATGGCTGGTTTTTGTGTGTGTTAAGTGGCTGAGGCCAAATTTGAACTCAGGTCCTCCTGACTCCAGGGCTGGTGCTCTATTCACTGTGCCACCTAGCTGCCCCCCTTTTTAAAAAAGATAATGATGTCATCACATTCAACCCATACCTCTGCTTTCTGTCTATGTGTATTCCTTCTAACTGTCCTAATAATGAGAAACTTTTTAGGAGTTATAAATATCATTTTCCCATGTAGGAATATAAATAGTTTAACCTTATTGAATCATTTATGATTTGTCTTTCCTACTTTTTATGTTTCTTTTGCATTTTGTATTTGAAAGTCAAATTTTCTATTCAGCTCCGGTTTTTTCACCAGGAATGTTTGAAAGTTCTCATTTCATTAAATATCCATTTTCTTCCCCTGAAGGATTATACTCACTTTTGTTAAGTAGGTAATACTTGGCTGTAATCCTAGCTCTTTTGACCTCCAGAATATTATGTCCCAAGCCCTCCTATTCTTTAATGTAGAAGCTGTTAAATCTTGTGTTATCCTGATTGTGGCTCCATGAAAATTGAATTTTTTCTTTTTGGCTGATTGTGGTATTCCCCCCTTGATTTGGGAGGTCTGGAATTTGACTATAATATTCCTGGAAGTTTTCATTTGGTGACCTCTTTCAGAAGGTGATCATTGGATTCTTTTGATTTCTATTTTACCCTCTGATTCTAGAATATTAAGGCAGTTTTCTTTGATAATATGTTTTAAAAATGAGGTCTAGGCTCTTTCTTTGATCATGACTTTCAGGCAGTCCAATAATTCTTAAATTATCTCTCCTGCATTTATTTTCCTTGTCATTTGTTTTCCCAATGAAATATTTCACACTTTCTTCTATTTTATCATTGTTTTGATTGTGTTTGATTGTTTCTTGATGTCTCATAAAGTCATTAGCTTCTACTTGCCTAATTCTAACTTTTAAGGAATTATTTTCTTCAGTGAGCTTTTGTATGTCCTTTTCCATTTGGCCAATTCTTTTCAAGGAGTTCTTCTCTTCAGGGAATTTTTGTATGTCTTTTTCCATTTGGCCAATTCTGTTTTTCAGGGCATTCTTTTTTTTTCCCATTGGATTTTTGTGCCTCTTTTACCATTGACCTCCTCTGTTTTTTAAGGTGTTGTTTTCTTTAGTATTTTTTGTGCCTTTTTTTAACCAACCTGTTGAATCTTTTTTTTTCATGATTTTCTTGCATCACTCTCATTTGTCTTCCTAATTTTTCTTCTACCTCTCTTATTTGATCTTTAAAATCCTTTTTGAGCTCTTCCATGGCCTGAGACAAATTCGTTATGTTTCTTTGAGGCTTTGGATGCAGGACTTTTGACTTTGTTGTCTTCTTCAGAGTGTGTGTTTTGTTCGTCCATTTCATTGGAGTAACTTCCTATTGTCAGAATTTTTTCTATTGTTTGCTCATTTTCCAGCCTATTTCTTTACAACCTACGTTTAACTCCATGCTGAAGTGGGGCTCTACTTACCAAATAGAGGGGACACTGTCCCAAGCTTCAGATTTTTTTGTACAGCTATTTTCAGAGGTAATTCTGGTGACCTGTAAATTTTTTAGCTCTTCCAAGGTGGTATGATCTAGGTAGAGGCATGTTTACTACTCTCCCATACTGAGCACTGGTTTGTAAAAGACTAAACACTCTTTTCAACCCTGGAACTGTGACCAGAGTCTCTATTCCCCTCTGATCCCAATTCTACTATACTAGTGTTCCTCCTTGCACCCAGGACTGTGACCCAGATCCAAGTATAGGCAATTCAACAATAAATCTCCTTCTGACCCACTGTGGTCAGATCTGTGGTCTGAGAGGTTGGGAAACCACCACTGCTGTCACTGATTCAGTTACCTGAGGCCTGCTTCTGGTTTGTTGGGCCCAGTCTGCACTGGTCTGGTATGCACTGGGCACAGACTATGCTGAACTGTGTTCCTCTCTCACCCTGGAGCAATGAACCTTTCTTGCCTACCTTCTAAGTTGTCTTCATCTGGAAAATTGTTTCACCTCTTCTTTTTGTGGGATCTGCCATTCTAGAATTTATTTAAAATCATTATTTACAGGTATTTGGAGAGGTTTAGGGGAGAGCTCAAGTGAGTCCCTCCCTTTATTCTGCCACCTTGGCTCTGCCTCTCATATAGCATAAATTTATAATAGACCTGGTCAGAATGGTTAAGTGATTTTTTTTCTACCTTTGTTCAACAGCATGCTTGTGGGCATGGAGGTGGCAAATGATGAGAGTGATTCAAGACTGAGGCTTGGTTGAACACTAACAATAATATGATAAGAAGGCTAGAGATTCAAGAGAAGAAAACAGTATAGAATTGAACTGGTTCACCAAGAGATTAAAATAGGGGAGAGAGTGGAATAGGGGTTAAGGAACTGGAGGTTGATCAGAGCTAAGATGAAGAGTAGAGTTTTGCGAGGGAAGATAGAGGGGGAGGTGAAAAGCCAGTATATCATGGTTAAATAAGGAGATTTCAGAATTCTTTAACATAGTTGGGGTGCGTTTGTGGATGAGGCAATACTGAAGGTGGGAAAATAGTATGAATAATGAAATTGAAAATGGGATGAATAATGAATTTACTAATCAACTTAATTTATTTGAACTCCCTTATTATCCAGAAGAGGTTGAAATAACCTGGGAATCAGAATCAGTCAATGAGAAGGCAGAATGAGTGTTCCTTGAGTTTGACACACTAATGATCTTTTGCAGTGTCCACTGAGTGAACCCAGAACACCTCTGCTATGCCAGCAATCACAGGGCTGGCTCAAACTGGTTTATATTGGCCCCAAATGAACAGTGCTTGCACAAACATCCTGGTTCCAGGTAGTCAGCCCTCCTATTCTCTACTCATTTCCTGGAACTCTCCTCCCCAGAACAACCCCAAAATGCCCCCCCCCCATGTCCTACCATATTAACCACTATCTAAAGCCCAGTCTTCTAGGTCTACTGCTTCCCTACATGTGTGCCACAGTCACTTGGTAAGTACTTGAATTGTGTCTTTGTTCCTTATGTTCCCTCTGTTCAGGTGGATGCCATGCCTCAAGTAATCATTCTGCCTTAATTAATCAAAGGTATGGCTATCTTTGTGTGGGGGGAATGAGGTGGAATGGAGGAGTAATTCATGAGAAGCTGAAGAACTGAGTGGTTAGGGTATTTGAAGAAGTCACTATATACGTTGAAATCCCCTAATATGGAGGCAGGAGTTGGGGAGGAAAGAAAAATTGTAAGCCAGGTATCAAACTCATTGAGGAAAGAAAGGATATAATCTAGACAGAAAAGAGCTACAAAGATTTTGATTGCATAGTACATATGAATAGCATGAACCTTAAAGGAAGAGAGGTTACTATGTGGTAGAGGAAGGGGGAGAACCTGGAAGTGTACTGGACATGATTCTCAGGAACATTATGTCATCAGAATGGAGCTAGGTTTCAAAAAGAGCTAGCAAATGGAAAGAGTGGGAAAGGAATAGATTTAAATGTTGGTATTGTAATTCAGTTGTGATCCAGGAGTGGAGTATTTTGATTTTTGTGCTTTGTGACTGACCAAATGAATGTACTTTGTTTATGATTGGAAACTAATCTCCAGTTGAATAGAGAGAAGATTTTGTGATTGACTAAATGAATGTACTACCCAGAGGTGGAGTACCTGGACCTTAGTACTTTGTGATTGAATTGAAGACTTACTAAATGACTGAGTTACCCTGTATTTTGATTTTGATTTTCTGTGAATTTTTGCTTTAATCTGTCACTGAATAAATGGAGTTTGCTATGCTTGTAGTCTGAATCTGGAAGTTGCTTATGCTAGGCATTACAATGTGTATGTGTATGTGTATGTGTATGTGCATGTGCATGTGCATGTTCATGTGTATGTGTATATGTATATGTGTATTGTGTGTGCACATGTATATGTGTGTATATGTGTATGTGCATGTATGTGTATATACACATATTATATATGTGTGTGTATATATATGTGTGTGTATATATATATATATATATATATATATATATATATATATATATAGTGTGTGTGTGTGTGTGTGTGTGTGTGCATGTGTGAATGACATCTCCACTCTCTACTACTTTGCAGTGATGTGAGATCTGTGGGTAAGGAACATTGCCATATATTTTTATACTTTTTTGTCATACAACTAAGTTCCAATTAGAGTCTATAATGAATTCCCTCCAGTGTTCACATTATTCAGATTTGTACTGTATATTTACATTGAGCTGAACCAATTACCACATTTTTCATACAATTATACCTTCAAATAATGTAAATCTGAATACATTCAATCACTTGGGGGATTAATAATTTACATGAATCAGGACCAACTGTATTGGTTAGTTTTGCTGTTCTTCCTCTTTTTCTTTAAAAATATTATTTATCAAATGTAATGGTTCTCTGGGATGGAGGAGGGATACCAGGAAAAATTCTGCTTATGCAAAATACCCAAAAGATACAAATAAGGTTTTATTTCAAAAAGATAAAGTAAATCATTCTGATTAAGCAAAATTAAGAAATTTTTGCATAAACTGCTACAATGCAACTAAAATTAGATGGGAAGCAGATAAATTGGGAAAATTTTGCAGCAACTTTCTCTGA
Source organism: Gymnobelideus leadbeateri (assembly GCA_011680675.1). Taxonomy (NCBI): domain Eukaryota; kingdom Metazoa; phylum Chordata; class Mammalia; order Diprotodontia; family Petauridae; genus Gymnobelideus; species Gymnobelideus leadbeateri. The sequence goes on along the minus strand of WOXC01005613.1, from coordinate 462,600 downwards.
TAAAGAGAAATATTATTTATTTTTTTCATTCTCCTTTGATCAATGGTCAAAGGATATGGATAGGAAGTTTTCAAAGGAAAAAATCTAAGCTATCAATGGCCATATCAAAAAATGCTCCAAATAACTAAAGAGAAATGCAAATTAAAGCAATTCTGAGTTCCCATCTCAGAATGAAAATTGTCATATTGTCAGAATGAAAAAAAATTAAAATGTCAGGTATTGTAGGGGTTATGGGAAAACATGTAATGCACTGTTGGTGGGTCTATAAATTGGTCCAGTCATTCAGGAACTACACCCCCCAAATCATTACCCAGCAATAACCACTTTAACCCAGCAATACCACTATTAGGCCTATACCTCTGAAGAACTCAAAGAAATTTCACAGCTATTTTTGTAGCAGCAAAAAACTGGAAGTAAGATGGTACGCATTAATTGACCAATGGCTAAACAAATTAGGATATGTGAGAGTAATGGAATATTATTGTGCGGTAAGAAATAATGAAAAGGACAGTTTCAATGAAACCTGTAAACATTTGAATAATCCAATGCAGAATGAAGTAAGCAGAACAAGGAGAGCAATTTATTTAATAAACATTATAAAAAAGACATCTCTAACCAATGCAGTGACCAACCATGATTCCAGAGGACTATTTGCATAACCGAGGCATGTATTACCAGATACACCAAAAATGTAAGTAATATTGTATCCATAAAGTGCAAAACACTTGGGGAAAACAAGAGATAATAATGACATTTAACAAATAAATTAATTTACCCAGCACACAACATACAGAAATATCTGTTAAATATCAGAAGCTCTTTTGCATAACTGAACACATGAACGTATAAACTTACCATATAAACTGAGATATGATAAAGAATGGAAAAACTACTCACCTATCAACTTCTCATTACCTTGTCTTTCTTTCTCTCCCCTCCCACACTTTTTTTTGCCCCTTTGTTTTATATAATTTTTACCGTTATTCAATAACAGTGTGCTAAAAAGAAATTCTCTTTGCAATTTTGAATACAGCAGCAAATAACACATGAAATTTTAATGTGACAAAATTTGTGTTGAACAGTGTTATTCTGTTTAATGAAAAAGGAGAGGATTGAACGAAAAGCTTTGATCCTATAAATGAACGAATTAATTCTTGTAAGCAGAACTCAAACAGATTTAATCCAAATCCATAAAAATAGAGCTATTTCTCACAAGAGAATCTTCTATTTGGCTGGCAGCTAAGAGAGAGAACAGTGTAAAATTAATAAAAATATCATAAATCACTGATATCTGACCTTTTTATGAAAAGACTTTAAGCAGAATGAGAGAAAGAAAGGATGAAGAATACTAGGCATGCAAAATGGGGAAAAACACAGAAAATGGAGCCTAGGAAACTGTAATGGGAATGAGAATTTGACAATCTTCCCTGCCTCTTAATAGACCTAGGGGGAATTTGAAGACCTTCCCTGCATTGAAAGTAAACTCTGAACCCAATAGGCTGAATGTAATCACATAGAGCCTATTATGGGAGGAGTTTGCTGAAGGGTGGAGCAGAGCCCACAGGAAGCTAGGAGTCAGAGCTAGACTAGAGAGCTGGGGGAGAGTATGCTTAGAAAAGGAGTTAGATAGGCTTGCGAGTAAATATTGATCTAATATTGGTTTGTGGGAAGGCTAAAGGACGCTGTGGCTCTCCGTGTTGTTATGGCTTGTTAACTTCTTTACTACTATGATGGAATCAGCTTACTGGTTTGGGGAGTTTTCTGGTGTCTCAATAAATGCTTTGCTCCTTTCTTCTATATGGAGAGTTTGTTATATTTTGTGACAGAGAACCATGTGGGAATATTTATAGTCATGGTCTTTATCATGATCATGAGCTCTGTAAATGTTGCATTGGCATTACAGGAACTCAAGTCAAACTTAACCTACTTCAAAATTTTTCAAAGGACCAGTCTTGTCTGGGAGAATGTAGTCCAATTAAGTTTCTGTGTTGTTATTGTTGTCGTTGTTTGTCCTTTGTTCTTGAAAAGAAACATGACATCAGGTAACAACTTGCAGAACTGAATTTAAGTGATTGAGGGCTGTGCAAAGTCATTAGCCTCACTTTCTCCTTTGGAGCCATTTGGGTCCAGTGGTAAGACATAGATCAGGACAACTAGAGATGAACCCAGATGTACTGGGAGAACTCGGCCTTTTTAAGCTAAGGTCTTTCCCAGGTCTCAGTTTTTCTTAGGCAATGCCCATTCAGTGATTAAAGCTAGGCAAAAAATGAGGCAAACAATGGCCTCTTTTACCTACTTAAAAAAATCAGTCTGAGAGAGGAAGACCCTCAGGGTTTCTGGCCAAAACAGAAACAGTTGCTACTCACACTCACTCAGAGCCATCAGAATCCAAATAATGTCCAAGTGAGGCTTCAGCTGGGACCTATTATTGGCCAATCAATGAGACCCAGTAAGATATCTTGGGGTTTACAGTCAGAATTTCTTGGGATAAGCATTGTGGAGGCAGGGCAGGTGCTGCTGGACTGAAGCCTAAACTGAGAATTGAGAAAAACTGAGAAGAAGAATGAGAATTGAGAACTGAGACAGAATTTCTTGGAGCAAGCCACATGGAGGCTGGATAGAGTGATTTTGATTTTGAGAATGGAGCTTATGGTGCTGAGTATTTTGGAGGGTCAGCCAGAGCTGCTGAGGCTGCTAAGGATTTCTGAGGGCCAGCTGGAGCTGCCAAAGACTAAGGAAGCATGACTGTGGTGTCGGTACTTTGTACAAATGTTGTTGTGACTTTGTTAATGTGCATGAATGTTCTTGTGGCTTTGTTAAGCCTTGTCTTCCCAGGAACAGAGACTGTGAAGGATTTGAGATGAACTGGACACTGAGAGCCCCAATTTTGAGCAGGAACTGAATGGAGAGCTGGACAAGGTGCTGGGAACTGTCTGCCTTTGAACTCAGGTGGCAGGTGGTTAAATTCAGGCAGGAGCTGGGACCATGGAAGAGGAACCATGGGAGCTGAAAGCCTGCCCAAGTCAAGATGAAAAGACCTCTCTGTGGGTACTGAGTAGTGACTGATGAAATTGACTGAGTAGTGACTGATGAAATTGTAATTACTTATGACCTAGGGGTGGATGGCTTTTGTATTTTCCACTACACCTTAAGAAGGTACTAAGTAGTGACTGTTGAAATTGTAACTTAATTGTACCCCATGGGTGGAGAACTTTGACTTTTGTACCTTGTGACCCTTAAATGACTGAGTTACTAAATGATTGTACTTTGTTGAACACTATGTGACTATTTTGGTGAAAACTATGTGGCCATTTTAGTGATAAGTTGTTGAGTTGTAATATGGTGAATGCTGTATTTTGATTTTCTGTGATAAGTTGTAGCATTGCGAATGCTGTATTTTGATTTTCTGTAAATGTTTTGCTCTGATTTGTTATTGAATAGAGAGCTCACTATACTATGTAATCAGAATCTTGAAAGTTGTTCACAGCAGCAGTCCTCTGGAAAGCTGCTCATGCATGGTTTTACAAACAAGGAGTTAAAAGAAATGAGGAAACTTCACTATGAGTCATCTCTCACATTTAGAAGCTACATGTGACTGGGTGAGTCCCTTAACTTCTATAAACTAGAGTTTCTTTGTATGTAAAATGCAGATAACAATGTTTATATTCCTATCTCACAGAGTTGTTTTGGAAAGTGTTTTGTTAGAGTGCTATAGAAATGAGAGCTATTATTAGATATCTTTCCTTATCTATTCCTTCAGGGACCTGATTATATTATAGGTAATAATCTACTAGGCTAGGTAATTGCCAATTGATTTGATAATCTAATTTCTGTGTAGGTAGCACTAAACACTAATGGCTTCCTAGGTTACTCTGTAAATCCTCCCAAACAACATGTATGCAATCTAATAGTCTCTGACTTCTGGAAACAATACTTCAAGATGAAGAATCAAATTCCAATTGTAAGAATACTGAGGGACCAATTGATGAACATTTATTAAGTGTTCACTACATGCCAGACATTTTGGGGTGGTTGTAATTATTTTTGGTCAGAGGACATTTTTGTTGACCATACAATCATTGTACACAGGTATCCATTTTCACTCTACCTGCTCCCTGTCTGTTTGATGCATATGAATCAACCATGACCAGTATAGTACCCCGTCCCCATTTAGCACTAACACAAATGTCCTCCCATTTACTTTTTGGTCTGAAGAAAACCAGTTGAGTTTAGCCCATTTGGATTTATTTGAGCAAAGACATTTGGGATTTATCTAGAGGTTTTAGTTTAAAAGTAAGTAAATACAACTGTTGTACTGATTTGGAACATGTAGTCTCCTGAATCAGTGACTAGTAATAAATAGCTGGGATGCTATGGCTTCTTTTAAGTCTGAATCCCAACAGAGTTGGCAGACCCAGGTTCAGTTGTGTTTACAAAGGCCATTTATGAGCATGATTCTGTTTATAAATTCACATCCTCACCATCTGCAGATTATTTTCTACATTCAAGACCTTTATCAGATTTTGGCTGCTTCTTCCTTTACTGAATACTTTAAAAAAAGTACATTGATTTCTCCAAAGGGAAACACTACAAAATTCCATTGGCCCAATTTATGCTGATCTCATAGCAGAAACATGTAGGAGCAGCTGCTACCCATATCTAGTAGCCAATCTCTTTGCAAGCCCCTCATTTTATAGATAAGGAAATCAAGATCCAGAAAGGTTACATATGTAGTAAGTGGCAGATTCAGGACTTGAATCTCATGACTCCAACCTCATCAAGAAAGTGGAGGGCTATTTCCACTATACCACACTACCTCACTGACATTGTTGACCATGAAAAATTGAAAAACTTATATGTACAAAATTTTTCTTAGCTGTAATAGCAGAAATCTAGAAAAAAACAATTTGTGCAATTATGTGGGAAGGGGTGAATAAAGAATGTAATTGAATATTATTATATCCTAAGAAGTTCTCAAGAGGAAATTTTTTTAAAAAACTTAGAAAGATAAATGAGATGAGATGTGTGTATATATACACACATCCACATATATAAAAGGAACAAAAACAAGGTAGATTACAAATGTATAAGCAAAGACATGGCAGTAAAGTTTACAGTATTTATGACTTCATTATTACTTTGAAAAAGTAATTTTAAACATTTTTTTTGGTAGGGCAATTGGGGTTAAGTGACTTGCCCAAGGTCACACGGCTAGTTAAGTGTTAAGTGCATTTGAACTCAGGTCCTCTTGACTCCAGGGCTGGTGTTCTATTCACTGCACCACCTAGTGGCCCCAATTTTAAACATTTTTAACAAAAAGTAAATAGCAGAGTGCATGATTACATGTACAATTATTTAAATAATTTTTCTTTGTGCTTTTTGTATTTTCTTCTTTTTATTCCTATTGTAATATTTGAAAATTTGTACTTATTAATGAAAGCTAAAATAAAATTTATGGTATGAAATTTACCTAAATTTCCATCTTTAACTCTTTCCCCCTCCAATTATAATACTTCCACCAAAAAAAAAACAAAAACAAAAACAAAAAAACTTCAATGACATCTTCATCTTTCTCCAGGCTGATTTCTGACTCTTCATAGGACTTTCTCAACCACACCATTGAAAGCTCTTCACCCTGAAAGCTCACTTCCCTCTTAAACTATTTCTCACTCTGGAGGTACTGTTTGCCTCTGAGCCCTCATCTTCTGAATGGCCAGATCCTCCCACAACCTCTAGTTCAAGGTAGAGGACTAGACAAAGATGCTTTGATTCCCCTGTCCCCCAACCTACACTGGTGGACTCATCTCTAGAGTTTTACTCTGTCATGTCCCCTCCCCACTTATGTGTTGTCTTCTCTCATTAGAAGTAAATTCCTTTAGGGTAGGAACTATCCACCCTTTCTCTTTGGCTTGTATTCCCAGTCCCTTAGCACAGTGTCTTGCATGTAGTAAATGCTTAATAAATGCTCATTTCCTGACCACTGCTCCACTATTCATTGCCTACAGAATGATGTCATTTTCATGACCCATCATATCTGACTCCAATTTACCTTTTTTTTTTAATGTTTATCCCTCATTACTTTTCTTCATATAACCTACACTACACTTGAATAAGACAATTCCATACTTTCTCTACACTTTCCTGTGCTTGTACTTTTTGATCACAGTTCCCTCTTCCTTTTCTCTTTTCCCTACCATATCTATCTATGGACATTCTATCCGTATAGTTCCAGTTCAGATGCTACCTTGTCCAATTAAATCATTCCTTATTTTTAGTCTAACTATACTTCCACAATAAACCTGGAGTAGTTTCCTGAAAATCAAACAGATCTGTGATGTTGAATGCTTCTCACATAGAGAAAGATATAATTGACTAAGCCCATGATCCTGAAGAATAATAGAGAGTCTTTGGAGAAGGTGAGAGAGAAAGGAGTTTAAGAGCGATGGGCAAAATAGGCAAGGGATGAACTTTTAAATGGTCTACAGTAGGTTTCCCTAGAGCTGCAGATAGGTGGGAAAGCCAACCCCTCCACATGCCCCTTGACTTCCAGTGCCTGCAACCCCAGAGAATGCTAAGAAACAATTTCCTCAGTGAGCTTATTTTTCTTTTGACTGCATTAAAATCCCAGTTATCTTGCTCCCCGGGGAAATTTTCATCTACTCTTTTGAATTCTTTCTTCTGCTCTAACCTATATAACAGCCCTAGTTTCTGTTTATTGTTTGTTCAGATAAATATATTTACTTAATATCTGAGACTATTTTGTGAGTAACCAGCATTTGGTAGAAGGGAGCTAAAATGGTTGTCAGTATGCTGTTACCTTCTTTGCAGTGACAAAGGAGATTAGCATTTATCCTAAATCCTAAAAGAATCATGCACCAAGATCACCAATATCTAATTTGTGATAGAGATAATTTTAGGCCAATATTTGTCTTGTAGATAGGAAAGAAAAAGGGAAAGCATTCAACCCCCCTATTACTCCTCAAAAAGGTAGAAACTGCCATTTCTCCTGAAAACTGGGTTGGTCAGATCCCAAATCTGTCCCCTCTGTCCATTCCACATATAGGCCAGATGTTTTATATTATATATGTTTTACTTATAATATATCAGATTTGTTTTATTTACCATACATACTTAACTTATAGTTAGAAATTATAATTTCCTCTCATATGCTTCCATAGAACTTTGTACTTCTATCTTTTATCAAATTCTATCTTGCACTAGGGATTTGGGTTTCTATTCTTTAGTTCCCTGTTACATTTCAAGGTCCTTGAGGAAAGATACTCTGTGATATTAATCTGTGTCCCCCAGAGCATTTAGCATATACTGGGCACATAACAAGCAACAAATATTTGCTGAATAAATGAATAAAATAAAATTTAGAATTACTTAAATTCACTGAAAACAAACTATAAGCTGCTTCACAATTATTATAAGGCTAGGTCCTATCACTTTATTTTTTTTTTTAAAAAGCAGTAGTTGAATATGATAATAAAATGACTGAGGACTCACCATTATAATTCTTCCTTTTTTCTCCAAGTGGTGGCATAGAAATGGATCACTCATCAGATAGGGTTTGTTATATCAGTTGAATGTAAACTTTTTTTAAAATCACACATCCTATCAGAAAATTGTGAGGATGAAACTCCAATGTGTATAGGTATTTATCAATTATATCTACCTACTACTTACTGTATTAATATATTACACAATAATATCAAAATAGACATTCAAAAAGATAAAATGAGTCATTCAGGATAAGTATAGATTGATTGTGATCTCCATAGCAGATCTCTTTACATTATCATTTCCATCAAACTCATTCCTCTTACAAACTTTACCTCAGCGTCATCCTCAACTTCTCCTTTCATTCACCTCACATATCCAAGTTGTAAAATCTTTTCATTTTTATTTCTCCTCAAACACCTGCCATCCTAGTTGAAGTCCTTATCACCTATTGCAATAGCATCCCATTTGGTCTCCCAACCTCAGGTTTCTTCCCAATGTAATCCATTAGTTAACTTCCACAAAGTCTGACTTTCCTAAATTGATTTTCCTAAAGAAGAATTCTGACCATGTCGATAAACTCTGGTGATTCCTGATTGACTATCAGATCAAATATAAGCTCTTCTGTTTGTTGCCAAGAGGTAGCCAGAACAACTGATTTTATTCTAAGTGACTGTTGAGCTTCAAGGACCTCAGAGCAGCCATTATCTATAAAAAGCACTTGCTCATTTTTTACTGGGCACTAATTTCTATTGAATACATGACACATATTGAATATATGATACAATCATCCTCTATCCAGAATTCCCTGTTATAGGTTGAGCAATACTAGATAGTTCCTCTAATAAAATGGAGGAGACAGGAGGCTTATATTGTTAACTGTAAATGATACATTAAAAAATTGGACTTGCCTAGGTCCCTCTAGTTTATTTGTAATAAAAGAATTAAATTCAATTCTTTAAAGGAATGTCCTTTTCTCTGTCCTTCTACTATCTCTCTAGCCATGATAGGTAACTCAGAATTCTAACAGCTAATTCCATCTCTTCACAGACCCCACATAAAATGACAATTTCACTCTCAGTCTCTTCTCAGATGACAGTTAAAATTCATTTTCATTATAGATGACAGTTAAAACCTTTTGTCTCCTTAGGAACCCCTCAAAGCATAGCAATTATTAAACTGTCACTACTCAAGAATCTATTGCCTCATAAAGATAAGCTATAGTATATCTAGTCATCACAGATAAACTGTTGAAGCTGGTATTGAATTTCTCCTTAGAGCAACATTTTTCTTTCAGTTCTCAAAAATCACTTGGTGACACACTGAAATCCTACTCATACTTGATAAAAAACTAAATATCCAAAGGATTCATTGACAGATACTACTGCCAAACTTATCAACATGTGGAGACATTCTAAGAACTAGTTTTTGTTATTTATTCTCAGAGCACAGACTCAGGGTTCTAAATTACCACAGAGCACAAAATGAAGTATTGTCAAGACTTATATTAGAGAAAAAGAGAAAATGCAATTATGATTGACATTTCAAAGATATGCTTGTATAATTTAAAGGAGATTAATGAAGTGGAAGGAGGTTTACATATTAAAAATGATAGAAGGAGAAAAACTTTATCAGATCAACTTATACATTGATCAATGAACTGGAATTTATAGGTGGGAAATGGTTATCTAAAAACTGAGCCAGAAATTCTTTGTCTCTAATAGGTTAATTAAAAATAGTTGGATTAAAAATCTTTGAAAGTCTCAGCTAAAATACATACTGTAAGGGAAACCTCAGCTAGCTACATGATTTTACAAGTTAAATAGCTGTGCAGGAGCCAAATAGAAAGGAAATTTAAAACTCTTACTTTGGAGAGAATTGTGGGAAGATGGTAGAATGAGGCAGAAAAATACTTGGCTTTCACAAATTTCCCCCCAAATAAAATAATTCCTCAAAGTAAATTTTAGAGCAGCAGAAATAATTAAAAGTCATGGTAAAGAAGTCATCTAGCCTTAGACATTAGGGAAGATATTAGGAAAGATCTGACCTCCCAGGGTGGTGGTTTGGCCTGATCAAAGTGCAGATACCTCTGGGCAGATACCACTAAGTTAACAAATAACAAGCCCTAGGAGCATCTGTATCTGGGGAGCTTTTACCCTACAGATATATAGGGGTTCAGTGGTTGATCAGGGAAAGATTGTGATGGCCCTTTGCTGGTGCCAGATGTGGGTCCTGGGCATTGACCAGACAGGAGGCTGTGGCTGCAGGCAAGGAAGAGTGAGTGCATCACAGAAGAGGAGGGTCCTACTGGTTGTGGTCACTAACAGAAGAGCCAAATCCCTAGTTTCAGTTCCAGGGCAGAAGTGCAAGCTGATATTTGCAATACATCTGAGGAATTGCAGGGAGCAAGAACATTTTTTGTGGTGATGGTGCTGGTGAGCCTGGCCTAGGCTCAAGGTGCAGAGAGGAGTACCTGAGGTCACTTATAGACCAAGGTGTGAACTGGAAGAGCAGTGACCACACCTTGCCTTGGATTACAGAACATTGGAAGAACCAAGAGGTCAAAGACCCCTGGATAGAGCTCTGAAAACAACAAAATAGCAGCACAAGAAACATTAAGCCTGAGACATTATCCACCACACGATGGGAGCTTAGCCTGACTCTAACATAAAGTTAACAGCCAAGAAATAGGACATTAAAAATAAGTGAAAAAAGAGTGAAAAAAACTTACCATAGATAGTTACTATGGTGATAGAAAAGTTCAGGGTTCAAACTCAGAAGAAGACAAAATAGCTTCTTGTAAAGCTTCAAAGAAAACATAAATTAGTCACATGCCCCAAAAAGAGTTCTTGGAAGAGTTTAAAAAGAACTTTAAAAATAAAATAAAAGAGGCAAGGGAAAATTGGGGAAAGAAATAAGAGTAATGAAAGAAAAGCAAGAAAATTATGAAAAGAAAGTCAACCAATTGGAAAAAGAGATATAAACAAAGAAGAAAAGAATTTCTTAAAAATGAGAATTGGAGGGGCGGCTAGGTGGCGCAGTGAATAGAGCATAAAGTACATACAAAAGTATGTACTTTATTTGCTCTTTGAGTCAATTCTGATGAGAGGAAAGTTCACTTGCTCCCTCTCACCACCACTCTCCCCCACTGTAAAAGCTTTTTCTTGCCTCTTTTATGTGAGATAATTTGCCTCATTCTACCTCTCCTTTTTTCTTTCTCCCAATATATTCCTCTCACTCACCCCTTAATTTTATTCTTTAGACATCATCCCTTCATATTCAATTTATATCTGTGCACTCTGTCTACATATACTCCTTCTAACCACCATAATAATGAAAAGGGTCTTGAGTTACAAATATCATCTTTACATGTAGAAATAAAAACAGTTTAATAAGTACCTTATGGGGGCGGCTAGGTGGCTCAGTGAGTAGAGCGTCGGCCCTGGAGTCAGAAGGACCTGAGTTCAGATCTGGCCTCAGACACTTAATGAAAACAAACAAAAACCTAGCCGTGTGACCCTGGGCAAGTTACTTAACCCCAATTGCCCTCCAAAAAGGAAAACAAAACAAAACAAAACAAAACAATAAGTACCTTATGATTTCTCTTTCCTATTTAACTTTTCATGCTTCTCTTGAGCCTTGCATTTGAAAGTCAAATTTTCTATTTAGCTCTACTCTTTTTTCAAGAATGCACAAAATTCCTCTATCTCATGGAATATCCATTTTTTCCTCTAAAGGATTATACTCACTTTTTCTAGATAAGTGGTTGTTGGTTGTAATTCTAGCTCCTTTCCCTTCTGGAATATCATATTTCAAGCCTGCTGATTCTTTAATGTAGAAGCTGCTAAATTTAGTATTATCCTATTCCAGAATAGAAAGATGTTTCCAAGGACTGGATGACTAGGTGTGATACCTGACACTCAAGATGAAATATTCTGATTAAAGAAACATTGACAGTGAGTTACCAGGAATGAGGAAACTTTGTTATTTAATATAAATAATTGTATTATCTTTGATTTTTGTTTCATAATGTTATGCTTGCCTAAAAGTGGGGTATACCAAATTCTTTTTATTTATTGTTCAGAGATCAGTGTCATTCCTCCTACAACTTTTGATCAACTGAAAGATGGTCTTCTAAAACTCACCTTACCAAAATGTGACTTATGGGAAATTGACTGTTTGACATTTCCTCTAAGTATCTCAGAATATAAAATCAATATAATCTATGCCTACATCTCTATAGATGTGAGTAAAAGTTCCCAATTAATACAAAGTAACAATTCCTATGGGCTACAAATTTCTTATCCCACCAATTCCATTAAACTGTGTTCCTTAGTCAAGGATTGTTTTAGTTTATTCGTTTGCTTTGTTTTTCTTCTATTTGTATCCTCAGAGGATAGCACAGTGCTTGACACATAGTAGGAGCTAAATAATTGTTTATTGACTGGCTGAATACAATTATACTCCTTTCAAGTGAATCCCACAAAGAATAACAGAATTAAAGCTGGAAGTGAACTTAAAGGCCACTTAGACCAACTCCCCTCTTTTAACAGATGAGGAAATTTGCTCATGGTTGTGTTAAAAGAAAATCTTTGTTTGGGCATTGCCCTCAATAATGAAACTAATTCAGGAAGAAAAAATTAAAAGGAATCCATTAATCACATCAAGGGAACAGTGAGGTTGGCTAACAGTTTCAAACTACTCAGAGTTTTTATAGACAACTTTCATAAGAATGGAAAGACAATCCTGATAAGTGCACATTTCTAACAGGGGATGGGCTATGCACAAGGAGAAGGGATCAAAGCATAAATGACCTCCCTTTTTCTGTGTTTTGCTTGATATGTACTCCAAAGATTACAGAAATAGGATCACCCTTTCCTATAGATTGCCTGGCATTTAGTGGCTGATTCTGCACAATAAGTGCCTGTTTGTTTTTAACTACACCTATGGTGTAGCACCACAAGCAGAGCTATATTGCTCTTCTGTCCTCACCTACATTATCCTAATCTCTTTTGCTTGTAACAAATCAATTTAAGTAAGCAGTAATGGTTATAAACTAGGGGACTTAAATTTACAATGGGAAACAAGTGTACTGTGGCCATGAGTAATAGAAAATTCATTATCTCATATTTCCTTTAATGTCATAAAAGTTGAACAAACTCAGTTAAGCAAATCATAATCTCATATATCCCTTAAGGAATCAAACCTTGATAAACAGATTCTATAGATAAATTAATTAGATTACAAATTAGACTACTTAGATGATTTACTGTGGACCAATTTTAGAGATTTACATGTCACCAAGGTGACCAAGAAAACTCAGTGTTAGGGAAATCCTCTCTTATTCAGTTAATAAGGGTAATGACTAAATAATTTTGGGGGAGCTTCAAACTTCTTTTTGGCTTCAACCTGAGGCATGTCAAAAAGTTAACATTATTAAGCCATAAATTGAGTTTTGATCAGGTGAGATTAATATAAACAGAAAACTTTCAATTGACCAAAAGCTGCAGGAGGAATGGCCCTTGTCACAAACAATAAATAAGGGGATTGGGGCATACCTTTCTTCCAGCAAACATAAACACTATGAGACACTGAAGCCAAAATAATACAATAATGATCATTATTATTAAGCATGAAGTACCCTTGTAACCTGTAACCCACTCCCAATTTTCATTTAATGAGAATGAGATTAGAATTCCATATGTTCCAAGTAGTCATCTGTTTCCTGAAAATATCTTCCTTTGAACATGCTCAAATAGGACTCATTCTCAGGACAGCTCTGAAGGGGGATCTTCCTAGTAGATCTGCTTCTCTAGTTTCAAGTCACTTGCAGAGATACTTGGGTGATTCTGCTAAAAATCTGCCAGTAATGAGACTCAATACAATTTAGTACAATTTTCCAAATTTCCTTTTCCAATAATTATTTCATGTGGTGAATCTAACCCAAACCCTATTAATAACAGAATTATACAAATTATATAACATGGTCATACAAATTAGGAATTCATAATTCACCTGATACTTGAGAGAATTTCAGTTTTACATGCCACTTGTTCTATCTTTACCCAAATATTGTACCTGATAAAAACAATGCCACCAAAAAATTCTTTTATTTAGTTGATTAGGATATGGAATTGATCAGAAATCCAGATTAACAATGGTAAGATTTTTCCTACTTGTATGCAATTATGGTTACTTAGTTATTTTAATATTAATGTGTTAACAGATAGATTTAGTATTGCAAGAGCAAAACCTTCTATAATTCACCAACCCTGATTATGCTCTTGCTAGGAAAGTATAATTCACCTACCTTGGTTAGATAAACTTGCTATGAAAGGAAAAAGGAATGATATAGTTATGATAATATCAAGACTGTTCTTTCAAGGGCACAAATTGATCTGACATAAGCCATAATGGGAAAAACTCCATTATCACTGTTTGATTCCAGACCAGAGTCATTGTTAAGAGCCAATAATGCAACAAGTTTCCACATTATTTACAGGGTATCACAGCCAGATTCAGAATGAACTGGGTGGGAAAATTTCCTGTTCAGAAAGAAAATAGCACAATGAGAAACTGAGTTGAGAGGATCCTACTTTTGCCTACTCAAAATCATCCCTTCAACTTTTCCCAAGGATATATGTATCGCCTCTCAGACTGCACTCCCTTTGGGCAGCACATGGCATTCCCCTTGAATGGTGAACATTGGCTTCATAACAATTCAGATATTCATGCATGAAATCTAAACTTAGAACAATATCAAATTATAGACCCAAGAGATTTTTACCTTAAATAGAATGTTTTTTTTTTTTACTAATCATAGCTTAGTACTAAATTATTATTAATTTTTTCATGCTTCAAAAACTGTTAACTCATCAATGGGCACATAGAAGGACATTTCATTTATCCTTCATTTATAAATTAAGAATAATCACATCCTGGAGTTTCACACATACAATGAATACATACTAGTACACTCAAAATACCAGAAAATGTTGTCTACTCTAAGTTTCTAGACTAAAAGATATCCATATTACCTATTAACCCCTAAGGCAAAATTGAAACTTTTGAATCTAGGGTCTCTTGTTACTAAGTTAGTTCAAAAATGTTAACTTCAATGTATACTATTCATTAACAGGTACAGTATCATAATACTCACAAATGATAACCAAATAATCTCAGATAAACTCACTCTTTACTAAAATCCAACTTGTTAAGTCCTCTATTTTGAATGAGAGTGGTCCTAGTTTCTCAAGCTTTGTTACTTTAGCATTTTACAATATGCTGTCAGCAGGGCTGATAACATCTTATGACTCTGCCTGAAAAACTTCACAGATAACAACAACTTAAGAGATCTTAGCTACTTCCTCCTCCCCCTAAACAGTAAGTTATCCATTTTAAAACAAAATACATCTAGTTAAATATATGTTTTCACATAATTTGACTGTATCCTTTAATATCTAAAGTCATATCTAATAGTATACAGATTAAAAGAGAAATTACTTTTCCATCAGTATTTCTGATACAAGGGTTTCCCAAATTTTATAATATAAGAAATTTAGAAGTGCAAAAAACCTTAAACAAAATTATGGGTTCTTAAAAAAACATTAAAAAAATCTTTTCCCCAAACAAATAATTCATTTGAATGCATCTCCAAATGCACTTATATAGGAAATCACCATCTATCAATTTGGCATTCTATATTATCATATTCAAACACAATATAGAGTAATTACACTTAATAAAAATAATAGCTAGCACTTTGTTAGACATGATGCCAAGCACTTTACAGCTTATTCCTTTTGCTATTCACAACAATAGTGGGAGGTACATACTATCATCATCCCATTTTATAGATGAAGAAACTGAGGCAAACAGATCACATAGCTAATAAATTTCAGGTTTTTCTGACACATACAGTTTCTAAGCATATCATCATAATACCAAATATCAAATGTATTTTTGCATTAAATTCTGATTTACCACAAATATCCTAATAGAAAAACAAAGCCCACTTTAAATAAGACCATATTATAATTTAGTTTCAGGACAAACCAGCCAAGTCAAATCTGGATTTATAATTACTGATGGCACTCTAATAACTTTATGCTATAAATTTACTTCTAAGAGTTTCCATTTGGCAAAGGTTATAACTTGATTGAATACTGTCCATCTGAAATTGATAACAGGAATTTCCCTAAAAAGTTTGTCAAGTTCTTCTTATCTAAATAGAATGAAAACCTTCTCAGATCTCTTTCCAAAACTCCAAACACTTAACCAAACCATAATTTGGAAGTTTACAATAAAGATATTACATGTTAGTCACAAATTTTAGAGTCTAGTTTATAATGCTGTGGATTTCTGCCAACCAAAAGAAAAAAAAGAAAGGGAAAATAAAATAAAATAAAAAATCCTCCCTCTTCTTATCTGGCTTTATCTCTGCAGTCTCTGGCCTGGCAAATGTTGAGAAGGCAGAAAGAAAGAATCTCATCGTTTTCCTTCTGACTCCCACCAAAAGTTTAATCAAAAGTCAGTGAAAATAAATGCCTGTTTAAACTCACTGACACCTCGGTTTGGTATTCTTACTGATTTAAGGTGGGGGATTGCTTCATGTGGTTGCTGTTTCTTCACTATTCCTTTTTGGAAGGAAGGAAAAGAAAGCAAAAGGAAGGAAGATGGGAGGAAGGAAGAAAAGGAATGGAAACAAAATTTTTGGTTTCTAAAGAGGAACTACTCAGCATTCAGCTGATCTCCACTTCAACACCAAGGCTTCTGGCTGTAAAGTACTATGTTAAGGGAACTTCTATAAGAAAAATGAATTTTGTGTTCATAGAGAGGCAATTCCCATTTTCACTAAACTTAAATGATCCATGGTGATAACAGAAGGGAAGTCTTTTGCTCTTCTGTATCTTGCAGCAGTTCTTTGTTGTTACTGCAACTCTAAGGATATCTGTGCTTTCCTTTCCCCCCAAGAGGCTGATTCTAAAAGTCAGGGATCCTATATTCCCTTCCCTCTAAGAAGCTGGCATGGCCACAACATTACCCTTTCTCTCTATAGAAGTCTAGATCCCAGAAATCTCATTGTTAGAGTGGCTACTCCTAAGACCTAAGATTGTTCAGAAACCCCCTTTCTCTTTCTACAGCCTGGGGGTCAGTAATTTCCACTACATTGTTACATGGTCTCCCTCTCCTAGGACAGATGGTTGAAAATATATGCAACTACAATATGCCTTTGTCACCTAAGAATCCAGGAACCCAGAAGTCCAATATTGCTTCCATCTGCTCTTCTCCTTATCCTCTATTTTCTACCTTCAGTGTAAGACAGCTCAGTAAGAATGGCTCATCAGTAAATGGGACATACTACAGTAGTCCATGCTCATCTGTCTACTTCTAAATAAAAATGTCTATGCTTTTTTCCAGAAAATAAAAGACAGAATCAACTTTATTTTATCTCCTCACAGGAAGAAAAGAAATACAAAACTTAGAGGGATGGGGTAGTTAATGGGAAGGAAAGTGGGAGAGGGGGAAAGGAGGACTGTCTGTAGTCCCTTTGACACACATTAGTCTAATCACTCTATCTAGCAGCAATAGCTCATCAAAATCTTAGAAGGAAGGAAACAAGTAAAAAAACAAGCATTAATGTAGTACCTACAATGTGGTAAGGACTGGGGGGGAGGGGAGGTAAAAAATAGGGGAATAAACAAGTGAAAAATAACATGGAAGAAAATACAAAGTTAGTTATCATAACAATAAATATGAATGGGATGAACTCACCCATAAAATGGAAGCAAATAGCAGAATGGATTAAAAACAAGAATCCTATAATATAATGTTTACAAGATACACATCTGAAGCAGAGAGATACATAAAGGGTAAAGGTAAGGGGCTGGAGTATAATCTATTATGCTTCAGCTGAAGCAAAGAAAGCAGGGGCAGCAATCGAGATGTCAGACAAGGTAAAAGCAAAAACAGATGTAATTTAAAAGAGATAAAAAAAAGAAACTATAAGGAGAAGTAAACTATATCTTGTTGAAAGGTACCATAAACAATGAAGTTTTGTCAATATATGCACCAAATGGTATAGCATCTAAATTTTTGAAGAAGTTGAATTAGTTACAGGAGGAAATAGATAATAAAACTATACTAGTGGGGAACCTCAACTTTCACCTCTCAGAACTAGATATATCTAACCCAAAAATAAACAAAAAAGAAGTTAAGGATGCAAATAAAATTCTGGAAAAGTTAGATATGCTAGATCTCTGGTGAAAATTAAATGGGAATAGAAAGAAATATACCTTTCTATCAGCTATACACGGAAGCTACCAAAAAAAAAAAAACTGACCATGTATTAGGACATAAAAACCTCACTACCAAATGCAGAAAAGCAGAAACAGCAAATGAATTCTTTTCAGATCCTGATGCAATAGAAATTACATTTGACAATGGAAAATGGAAAGAGAGATTAAAAATTAATTGGTAATCAAATAATCTAATCCTAAAAGAAACAATCAATGATTTCATTAAAGAAAATGACAAGGGGTGGCTAGGTGGCACAGTGAGTAAGAGCGCCAGCCTCAGAATTGGGATGACCTGAGATTGAATACGGCCTCAGAAAATGAGCACCCACACATAAATAATGACTAGCCGTGTAACCTTGAGCAAGTTACTTGACTCCAATTGCTTTTAAAATAAAATTTAAAAAAGAAAATAACAAAAATGAGACAACATACCAAAATTTATGGGATGCAGCCAAAGCAGTACTTGGGGGGGAAATTTGTATCTCTAATTGCTCGCATCAGTAAAATAGAGAAAAATCAGAACAATGAATTGATCATGTAACTAGAAAAACTAAAAAAAGAAAAAATTTAAAATCCTCAATTGCACAATAAATTGGAAATTTTAAAAATTAAAGGAGAGATTAATAAAATTGAAAGTAAGAAAACCATTAGACTGATAAATATAATTGGAATCTGGTTTTATAAAAAAAAACTAATAATAAATAAACCATTGGCTAATTTGATTTTAAAAAGGGAAAGAAGAAAACCAAATTACTAGTATCAAAACTGAAATTGGTGAATTCACCAACAATAAGGAGGAAATTAAAGCAATTTTAGAAGTTATTTTGCCCAATTGTAGGCCAATAAGTCTGACAATCTAAATGACATGGATAAATATATTCAAAAATGTAAATTGCTCACATTAACAGAAGAAGAAATAAAGTACTTAAAACCCAATTTTAAAAAAAGAAATTGAACAAGTCACCAATGAACTTCACAAGAAAAAATCCCCAGGATTGGAAGGTTTCACAAGTGAATTCCACCAAAAATTTAAAGAACAATGAACCCCAATACTATATAAACTATTTGAAAAAATAGACAAGGGAATCCTACCAAATCCCTTTTGTGACACAAATATGGTACTGATACCCAAACCAGGAAAAGCCAAAGAAGAGAAAGAATATTATAGACCAATTTCTCTAATGAATATTGGTGCAAATATTTTAAATAAAATATTAGCAAAGAGATAACAGCAATTCATCTCCAAGATCATAAACTATGACCAGGTGGGATTTATACTAGGAATGCAGGGTTGGTTCAATATTAGGGAAACTATAAGCATAATTGACCATATCAATGACATAATGAACAGAAATCATAAGATTATCTGAACAGATACAAATAAAATCTTTGACAAAATATAGTGCCCATTCCTATTGAAAACATTAGAGAATGTGTGAATAAATGGAGCTTACCTTAAAATGGTAAATAATATTTACCTAAAGCCATCAGCAACTATTATCTGTAATGGAGACAAGCTAGAAGTCTTCCCAATACAATCAGGGGTGAAGTAAGGGTGCCCATTATGGCCTCTATTATTTAATATTGTACTACAAATACTAACCATAGCAATAAGAGAAGAAAGAGAAATTAAAGGAATTAGAATAGACACTGAGGAAATAAAACTATCATACTTTGCAGATGATATGACGGTATACTTAGAAAATTCTAGAGAATCAACTAAAAAACTACTTGAAATAATTAGCAACTTTAGCAAAGTTGCAGGATGCAAAATAAATCCACTTAAATCACCAGCATTTCTATATATTACCAATAAAGTCCAACAGCAAGAGACAGAAAGTGAAATTTCATTTAAAATAACTGTAGACAATATAAAATACTTGGGAGTCTACCTGTCAAGACAAACCAAGGAACTATATGAACACAATTATAAAACACTTTTTACACAAATAAAGTCAGATCTAAACATCTGGAAAAATATTAATTGCTCATGGGTAGGCTAAGTCAATATAATAAGATGATGATTCTGCCTAAATTAATCTATTTATTCAGTGTCATATCAATCAAACTATCAAAAATTATTTTATAGAGCTAGAAAAAAAAATAAAATTCATCTGGAAAAACAAAAGCCCAAGTATGTCAAGGGAATCAAATTTTTTTAAATGTAAAAGAAGGTGGTCTAGCTGTACCAGATTTCAAATTGTATTATAAAGCAGTAATAATCAAAAGCATTAAGGTATTGGTTAAGTAAAAGAGTGGTAGATCAGTGGAATACATTCAGTATAAATTAAATTGTAGTAAAAGACAAAAGTAATCTAGTATGTGATAAACTCAAAGATCCAAGTTTTGGAACAAAAATTCCTTATTTGATAAAAACTGCTGGGAATACTGGAAAACAGTATGGCAGAAACTAGAAATAGAATGATATCTCACACCATATACCAAGGTCAAAATTGGTATATAATTTACACATAAGGGATGATGCCATAAGCAAGTTAAGAGAGCATGGCATAGTTTATCTGTGAGATTTATAGATAAGGGAAGAATTTAGTACCAAAGAACATGTAGAGAACATTGAAAAATATACAATAGATAATTTTAATTATATAAAATTTAAAAGTTGGGGCAGATCCAAGATGGCAGATTAGAAGCACAAACTTGGCATGGGCTCCCTCTCCAATCACTTCCAATACACAAATATCCTACTGAAGGATGCCCATCAGGTGAACAGGAAGGGTCTCTCACACCCAGCTGGGAGCCAAGCACAGTTCTACTTGAGCCACATGTTTCCAGCCCTAGGCACAAACCAGCCTGAGCAGACTTCAAGAGAGTGAATCATCAGTAGCTGTGGCAGTTTCCAGACTTTTCAATCCATAAACACCAAAGACAAAGTAAAAGGTCAATGTAGAACTCTGTTGAAAGAGGCGGGGACTGGGGTGACTAGGTGGCACAGTGAGTAGAGCATCAGCCCTGGAGTCAGAAGGACCTGAGTTTGGATCCAGCCTCAGACACTTAACACAAACACAAATAAAAACCTAGCCGTGTGGCCTTGGGCAAGTTACTTAACCCCAATTGCCCTCCTAAAACCAAAAAAAAAAAAAAAAAGGAGGAGACTGAAGAGCATAGTCCGGCCCCTGCCCCTGGGGTGAAAGGTGGCAGGAGGCATGGTGGCCATGTAGATGCCACCATGTAGCTAGTTCCAGAACTACTGGCCTGCAGATTGTAGGCAGATCAAGCAACCATTCAGAGGATAATTACTCTTGCTTTAACCTGCTTGGCTCTGGGACACAGTCTTGGGTGGTAGTCCTGGAGTGTGTGAACAGTGAGCCTGAGCATGTGAGGGCTGCAGAGAGGATGCCCTCCTAATAGCTCCAGCAGCTGAAAAAACCCCAGCAATTTGGGACATAGTTCTCTCCATTCTGGAAGCAGAGTTCTACCATGGCAAAGAGCTCAAAAGTCAAGTAATTGGCTGGCAATATGAGCAAGAAAGAGCACAGAGTAGAAACAGCATTTCCAATGTGCTCTGCCCCACACAAATTTCAAACAATGTGAAAGGGAGCTCCGAACAACTTCTGGAGCCACGGCACCCACAGAACAGCACAGAGAAGCTAACCTCCT
This sequence comes from Gymnobelideus leadbeateri, assembly GCA_011680675.1. Lineage (NCBI taxonomy): Eukaryota > Metazoa > Chordata > Mammalia > Diprotodontia > Petauridae > Gymnobelideus > Gymnobelideus leadbeateri. The sequence continues at coordinate 441,181 of WOXC01005613.1, read as the reverse complement.
GCTGAGGACAGGCCAGCAGCCCTGCAGGGAGCCGCCAGCGCAGCACTCTGAGAGCAGGCAGCACAGCACGCATGGAACCAACAGCGCAGCCCGAAGTGCCGAGCCCAGGTCCGTGGCTTTAGCCCCAGGGCAGCCAGACCTTCAGCCGGCTGGAGGGACTCCAGAACACCAGCAGTAGTAGCGATTCCAGAATTATCAGCACATATATGCCTAGGACAGAGTGAGAGGTTAGTGCCCTATGGACTTTGGGACAAGTATTTGGGGAACACGTGGCTTCCTCCCCTGGGGGCAAAAAGCTGCTGAAGAAACAGCTGCACAGAAGCCATTTTGCAGCGTCAGTAGTGGCTCTAGCTCCTGGTCTGCAAACTGTAGGAAGATCCAGCAATCAGTCTGGCAGTTAATCGCTTTTGCTTTAAACTGCCTGGATCTGGATTGTGGTCTGGGGGGGAAGTTTGGGGTGGGTATCCAACCTGCCAGAGTGGGTGGAGGCTTTACAGAGGCCACCCAACTGTCGGAAGTTGTGAAGACCCCACGTTTGGGTGGAAGCTCCCCTGTCTGGTGGCAGAGTCCTACTGTGGCAACAAGCCCAAAAATCAAGTAATTAAGTGACAATATGCCTAGGCAAATGAAACAAAATAAACAGAAAAGTTCAATATTTTAGGGACAAAGAGGCTCAAAGCATGGAGGAGGACTGTGAGGTCAGAACTCCTGCACCAAAAGCCCCAAATGAAAATACAAGCTGGCTACAGGCCATAGAGGACCTTAAGAAGCAGATAAGAGAAGTGGGGGAAAATTTGGGAAGAGAAATGAAAAAGATGCAAGAAAAGTATGAAATGACAGTCAACAGCCTGACTGAGGAAAATAACACCTTAAAAAATAGACTAACTCAAATGGCAAAAGAGGCTCAGAAAGGCAATGAGGAGAAGAATGCCTTAAAAAGTCGAATTTGCCAGATGGAAAAAGAATCTCAAAAGCTCACTGAGGAGATTCATTCCTTCAGAGTTAGACTGGAGCAAATGGAAGCTAGTGACTTTATGAGAAATCAAGATACTATTAAACAGCTCCAAACAAATGAAAGAATAGAAGGCAATGTGAAATATCTCATGGGAAAAACCACTGACCTGGAAAATAGATCCAGGAGAGATAATTTAAAAATTATTGGACTACCTGAAAGCCATGATCAAAGAAAGAACCTAGAAATCACCCTTCAAGAAATTCTCAAGGAAAATTGCCCTGATGTTTTAGACCCAGAGGGCAAAATAGAGGTTGAAAGAATCCACAGATCACCTCCTGAAAAAGATCCCCAAAAGAAAACTCCCAGGAATATTATAGCCAGGTTCCAGAATCCCCAGATCAAGGAGAAAATACTACAAGCAGCCAGGAAGAAACAATTTCAATATTGTGGAAACACAATCAGAATAGCCCAGGACCTGGCAGCTTCTACACTGAGGGATCGAAGGGCATGGAATATGATATTCCAGAGGGCAAAAGAGCTGGGAATGAACCCAAGGGTCACCTACCCAGCAAAACTGAGTATCTTGTTTCAGGGGAAAATATGGTCATTCAGTGGAATAGAGGACTTTCAAGCATTCTTGATGAAAAAACCAGAACTGAATAGAAAATTTGACATTCAGACACAAGAAGCAAGAGATGCTTGAGAAGGCAATCAAGGAAAAGAAATCAAAAGGAACTTATCAAAGTTGAACTATTTACAGTCCTACATGGAAAAACAATAACTGTGTTTGATGAAACCTTTCTCATTATGAAAATAATTGAAGAAGGGTACATGGCATAGGTTCACAGGTATACATGGATAGAGGGCACAGGTTGAATTTGATGGGAAGGGATGATTATTTTTTTTTTCTTTGGAGGGCAATTGGGGTTGGGTGACTTGCCCAGGTTCACGTGGCTGGGTTTTTGTTTGTGTGTTGGGTGTCTGGGGCCAGATCCAAGCTCGGGTCCTTCTGGCTCCAGGGCTGGCTCTCTGCTCGCTTAGCCACCTAGCCGCCCCAAGGAAGGGATGACTCTTAAGGGGTGAAGTCAAGAGGTGAGGGAGGAAAGTGGCAAGAGGAGATGGAGAGAGACAGGGTAGGGCAAACTATCTCATGTAGAAGAGGCAAGGGGAAGTAGTTGCAGGGGAGGGGAAGAACAGGAAGGCAAAAAGGCAAAAGCATATTCTCACTGAAGTTGGCTCAAGGAGAGAATCACATACATACTAAATGGAATATCTTACCCTCACTCTCCTGAGTAGGGGAAAGGGGGATGAGAGGTGGGATGATGGAGGGGAGGGCATTCTGGGGAGAGGGGAGGTTAGAAGTACCCACTATCAAAGAGGGACAGGATCAAAGTAGGGAATGGACCAGGTGGGAGGTGGGATGGGTGGGAGAGAAATATAAGCAGTCTTTTACAATATATCTACTATGGTAATGTTTTGCATAGCTATACATGTACAACACATACTGAATTGCTTATCTTCTCAGAGGGAGTGGGTGACAGGGGAGAAAGGGAATGGATCTGAAAATCGAAGTTTTAAAATTAAATGTTTCATAAGATGTCCAGGCAGTGGGGCTCAGAGATTCACCTTGCCCTAATGGCAAAGTCGAAGGGGGTATGGGAGAAGATATGGGAGAGAGCAGATTGGATAAGGGGATATCTGGTGGGACTGCTATTCTGGGGTGGTGGGTAGGGAAAGAACGGCGGGGGGGGGGGGATGTAACTCACAATCTGGTGGAAATGAATGATGTAAACCAGAAGTTAATAAAGCATTTGTTTAAAAAATAAAAATATAAAAAAAAAGAAAGAGAAGCACAAACATACCATAGAATCCTTTTTTGGGGACAAAAATGATCAAGGCATGGAGTAGGAGGAAGACAGTGAAGTCAAAACTCCTGCATCAAAAGCCTCCAAAAAAAATATGAACTGATTACAAGCCATGGAGGAGCTCAAGAAGGATTTTGAAAATCAAGTAAGAGAAGTGGAGGAAAAATTGGGAAGAGAAATGAGAATGATGCAAGAAAATCTTGAAAAGCAAGTCAACAGCCTGCTAAAGGACACCCAAAAATACAATGGAGAAAATAATACCTTAAAAAAATAGACTAACTCAAATGGCAAAGGAGGCACAAAAAGCCAATGGGGAGAAGAATGCCTTAAAAGCCAAATTTGCCAGACAGAAAAGGAACTTCAAAAACTCACTGAAGAGAATAACTCCTTCAAAATTAAATTAGAGCAACTGGAAGCTAATGACTTAATGAGAAATCAAGATGCTATAAAACAGATCCAACCAAATGAAAAAATAGAAGGCAATATGAAATATCTTACTGGAAAAACCACTGACATGGAAAATAGATTCAGGAGAGATAATTTAAAAATTATTGGACTACCTGAAAACCATAATCAGAAAAAGAGCCTCAACACCATCTTTTAAGAAATTATAAAGCAAAATTGCCCTGATATTCTAGAGCCAGAGGGCCAAATAAAAATTGAAAGAATTCACTGATCACCTCTTTAAAAAGATCCCCAAAGAAAACTCCTAGAAATATTATAGCCAAATTCCAGAGTTCCCAGGTCAAGGAGAAAATACTGCAAGCAGTCAGGAAGAAACAATTTTATTATTGTGGAAAAACAATCAGGATAACACTAGACCTAGCAGCTTCTACATTAAGTAATCAAAGGGCTTGAATATGATATTCTGGAGGTCAAAGGAGCTAAGATTAAAACCAAGAATCACCTACCCAGAAAAACTGAGTATAATGCTACAGGGAAAAATATGGTCATTCAATGAAATAGAGGATTTTCAAGCATTCTTGATGAAAAAACCAGAGCTGAACAGAAGATTTCACTTTCAAATATAAGAAGCAAGAGAAGCATGAAAAGGTAAATAGGAAAAAGAAATCATAAGGAAATTATTCAAGTTGAACTTTTACAATCCTACATGGAAAAACAATTTTTTTTAAACGAATGCTTTATTAACTTCTGTTTTACATCATTCATTTCCGCCATATTTTGAGTTACAATCATTTTCCCCCATTATTCCCCTACCCAACCTCCCAGAATAGTAGTCCCACAAGATATCGATTCCTCCAATCTGCTCTCTCCCATACCTTCTCCCATACCGCCATCAACTTTTCCATTAGAGGAAGGTGAATCTTTGTGTCCCAATGCCTGCACATCTTATCTCCCTATTACAAGCAAAAGAGTATTAATAATAGTATTTATATATATTTGAAACATTTAATGTTACGACCTCGAATTTCAGATCCATTTCCTTCCTCCCTTGTCACCCATTCCTTCTTGGGAGATAAGTAATTCAGTATATCTTGTACATGTCTAGCTATGCAAAACATTATCATAGTAGATATATTGTACAAGGCTGGTTATAATTCCCTCCCACTCATCCCACCCCCGACCTGGTCCATTCCCTACATGATCCTGTCCCTCTTCTATAGCCGGTACTTCCAACCTCCCCTCACCCCAAGGATGCCCTCCCATCCATCATCCCTCCTCTCATCCCCCTTCCCCCTATCCTGCTGCAGGTTGAGATATCCCATTTAGTATGTATGTCATTTTTCCCTGAACCAAATTCAATGTGAATGTGGTTTTGCCTTTTTAGCCTTCCTTATTCTCCCCCTCCTTTGCACCCACTTCCCCTACATGAGATAGTTTACCCTACCATGTCTCTCCCCATCTCCTCTTGCCACTTTCCTCTCTCACCTCATAATTTCATCCCTTGAGTACTCTCCCTTCCCAACAAAATCAACCTATGCCCTCTATCCATATATAACTGTAACCATATACACACACATTCACATATGTATTTGTATGACCACACCCTCTTCTTCCATTATTTTCATAGTGGGAAAGATATCATCAGTCACAGATATTGCTTTTCCATATAGGAATGTAAATAGTTCAACTTTGATAAGTTCCTTTTGATTTCTTTTCCCTGATTACCTTCTCAGGCATCTCTTACTTCTTGCGTCTGGATGTCAAATTTTCTATTCAACTCTGGTTTTTTCCTCAAGAATGCTTGAAAGTCCTCTATTCCACTGAATGACCATATTTTCCCCTGAAACAAAATACTCAGTTTTGCTGGGTAGGTGACCCTTGGGTTCATTCCCAGTTCTTTTGCCCTCTGGAATATCATATTCCATGCCCTTCGATCCCTCAGTGTAGAAGCTGCCAGGTCCTGGGCTATTCTGATTGTGTTTCCACAATATTGAAATTGTTTCTTCCTGGCTGCTTGTAGTATTTTCTCCTTGATCTGGGGATTCTGGAACCTGGCTATAATATTCCTGGGAGTTTTCTTTTTGGGATCTTTTTCAGGAGGTGATCTGTGGATTCTTTCAACCTCTATTTTGCCCTCTGGATCTAAAACATCAGGGCAGTTTTCCTTGAGAATTTCTTGAAGGGTGATTTCTAGGTTCTTTCTTTGATCATGGCTTTCAGGTAGTCCAATAATTTTTAAATTGTCTCTCCTGGATCTATTTTCCAGGTCAGTGGTTTTTCCCATGAGATATTTCACATTGCCTTCTAATCTTTCATTTGTTTGGATCTGCTTAACAGCATCTTGATTTCTCATAAAGTCATTAGCTTCCATTTGCTCCAGTCTAACTCTGAAGGAATGAATCTCCTCAGTGAACTTTTGAGATTCTTTTTCCATCTGGCAAATTCGACTTTTTAAGGCATTCTTCTCCTCATTGCCCTTTTGGGCCTCCTTTGCCATTTGAGTTAGTCTATTTTTTAAGGTGTTGTTTTCCTCAGTCAGGCTGTTGACCCTCATTTCATACTTTTCCTGCATCCTTCTCATTTCTCTTTCCAATTTTTCCTCCACTTCTCTTATTTGATTTTTAAAGTCCTTCTTAAGGTCCTCTATGGCCTGCAACCCAGTCATGTTTTCCCCTGGGGCTTTTGGAGCAGGACTTCTGACCTCACAGTCCTTTTCCCGCTCTATGCCCCCAAAATAGGAGTCTAGGGTTGCATTTTTCTGTTTCCTTTGCCTTGGCATGTTGCCACTTAATTGCTTGACTTTTGGGCTTGTTGCCACACTATGGCTTTAAGGCCAGATAGAGGAATTTTCGTCCCGAACGTGTGGGGGGCAACTTCCGTTTCTGGCAAGCTGTAAACCCACCCACGACTTCCACCCTAGATCACAATCCAGATCCAGGGAGGTTAAAGCAAGAGCGATTACCCCCCAAGACTGATCGCTGGATCTCCCCACGATTTGTAGGCTGGGAGCCGGAAATGCCTCTGAAAACTACAAAATGGCGTGTCTCCTCAGCGGCTTCTAGCCCCCAGGGGAGGGAGCTGACGCATTCCCCAAATACAGGTCCCAAAGTCCATAGGACACTAACCTCTTACTTTGTCCTAGGCATGTCTATGTTGATAATTCTGGAGTCGCCACAGCTCCTGGTGTTCTGGGGTTCCTCCAGCTGGCTGCTGGCCCTGCCGCCCTGGGGCTAAAACCTCGGCTCACTCGGACCTGGGCTCGGCTCGGCTCGGCTCCTGCGCTCTGCGCGCTGCCAGGTCCCAGATCACTGCGCTGTTCCTTCCTGCAGGGCTGCTGGGCTGTCCTCAGCGGGAGGTTAGCTTCTCTGTGTCGTTCTGTGGGTGCTAGGGCTCCAGAAGTTGTTCAGAGTCCCCTTTCACATAGTTTGGGGGGAATCTGGGGGCAGAGAGGCTTGGACTAGCTGTTTCTACTCCGCCATCTTGGCTCCGCCCCGGAAAAACAATTTTTGTAACTCATAAGACTTTTCTCAGTATGAGGATAGTTGAAGGGAATATATATGTATGTATGTATGTATGTATGTATGTATAGGAGGGTGTATGTGTACTCAAATATGTATGTGAATGTGGGTATATGTATGCTCATATATATATAGAAAGAGGGCACAGGATGAGTTGAATAGGAAGAGATGATATCTAAAAAATAAAATTAAGAGGTGAGAGAGGAATTTATTGGGAGAAGGAAAAAGGGAGAGATAGATTAGGGTAAATCATCTCATATAAAAGAGGCAAGAGAAAACTGTTACAATGGAAGGGAAGAGCAGGAAGGGAATGGGACAACCTGATTCTCATTGAATTTGGCTTAGGGAGGGAATAACATACACATTCCATTGGGTATCTTACCCTACAGGAAAATAAGGGCATAGGGGATAAGATGGGGGATGATAGAAGGGAGGGCAGATTGGGGGAGAGGTTAGTTAGAAGCAAACATTTTTTAAAAAGGATAGAGTCAAAGGAGAAAATAGAATAAGTGGGGAGATGGATAGGATGGAGGGAAATATAGTTAGTCTTCCACAATATAACTACTCTGGAAATGAATTGGGTAACTACACATGTACAACCTATACTGAATTGCTTATCTTCCCAGTGGGGGTGGGTAAGGAGGGAAGAAGGGAAAAAATCTGGAACTAAAAATTTTAAAAACAAACGTTTAAAAATTTGTTTTTTACATGCAACTGGGAAATAAGATATACAAGTACTGGGGTATAGAAATGCATCTTGCCCTACTAGAAAGTTATGGGGGTGATAGGGGAGGATATAAGAGAGAATAGAATGGGGTAAGTGGTATTCAGTTAGCTTTTTATTTTGGGGTGGGGATAGGGGAAAGATGGGGAGAAAAATTGTAACTCAAAATCTTGTGGAAATGAATGCTAAAAACTAAAAATAAATAAATAAATATTTTTTAAAAAATTAAAAAGTTTTTGCACAAGCAAAATTAATGCAACCAAAATTATATATATATATATATATATATATATATATATATATATATATATATATATATATAAGCAGAAAGCTGGGGGGGGCGTGGAATTTTTCAACAAGTATCTCTGATAAAGGACTTGTTTTTCAAATATATAGAGAAAGTCAAATTTATAAAACTACAAGTCATTCACCAATTGATAAATGGTCAAAGGATATGAACAGGCAGTTTTCAGAAAAAAGAAATCAAAGCTATCTATAGTCAAATAAAAAAAATTCTCTCAAGCTATTGAGGAGAAGACCAGGAAGCTGAAAGGGAATGAGACAACCTTATTCTCACTGAATTTGGCTAAAGGAGGGAATAACATACACACTTCATTGGGTATCTTATGCTACAATCAAGCTATTGAGTAGAGAAATGCAAATCTACCTCACACCTCTCAGAGTGGCTAATGTAACAAAAAAGGAAAATGTTGCATGTTGGAAAACTGGGACACTAATGCCCTATTGGTGGAGTTGTAAACTGATCCAACCATTCTGGAGCTATGCCCAAAGGGATAGAAAACTAAACATACTCTTTGATCCAGCAATACCACTGTTATGTCTATATCCCAAAGATGTAAAAAAGGGGGGAGGAAAGGACCTATTTGTCCAAAAATATTTATTACAATTCTTTTTATGGTGGCTAAGAATTCTAAATTGTAATGGAATATTATTGTGCTATAAGAAATGACAAGCAGCATGGCTTCAGAAAAATCTGGAAACACATGAAGTGATGCATAGTGAAGTGAACAGAACCAGGAGAATACTGTACATAGTAACATTAATATTGTTTGATGAAGAACTGTGAATGACTTAGCTATTCTCAGCAATACAATGATCCAAAACAAAATGACTACTATGGAAATGTGTTATATAATTGCACATGGATAATCTATATCTGATCGCTTACCATCTAAGAGAGAGGGAGAGGGGAAGAAAGAAAGGAAGTATAGAATTTGGAACTCAAAACATTAAATAAATACTGATTTCAATGATTTCAAACTTTTCCATAGTAGTCATATTATGAAAGACTAACTATATTTCCCTCCATCTTATCCCACCCCCACTTACTCTATTTTCTCCTTTGACCCTGTCCTTTTTCAAAAGTGTGTGCTTCTAACTACCCTCTCCCCCAATCTGCTCTCCCTTTTATCATCCCCCGTCTTGTCCCATTCCCCCCCACTTTCCTGTAGGGTAAGATACACAGTGGAATGTATATGTTATTCCCTCCTTAAGAGCCAAATTCAATGAGAGTAAGATTGACCCATTCCCTTTCACCTTCCTCCTCTTCCCCTCCATTGTAACAGTTTTCTCTTGCCTCTTTTATATAAGATAATTTACCCTAATCTATCTCTCCCTTCCTCCTTCTCCTAATATACTCTCTCTTGCCTCTTAATTTTATTTTTTTAGGTATCATTCCTTCATATTCAACTCATCCTGTGCCCCCTATATATACACATGTACACACATATGCCCACACTCACATACATATTTATATACACATACACCCTCCTATACATATATATGTACACATATATACATATATATGTATACATATATACATATGTATTCCCTTCAACTATCCTCAAACTGAGAAAAGCCTCATGAGTTACAATTATCATTTTTCCATGTAGGAATATAAATAGTTCAACTTTAATAAGTTCCTTATGATTTCTTTTCCCTGTTTACCTTTTTATACTTCTCTTGCTTCTTATATTTGAAATCAAAATTTTCTGTTCAGCTCTGGTTTTTTCATCAAGAGTGCTTGAAAGTCCTCTATTTCCCAATTGGAAGCTAATGATTTTATGAGAAATCAAGATATTATAAAACAGATCCAAACAAATGAAAAAAAAATAGAAGGCAATGTGAAATATCTCACTGGAAAAACTACTGACCTGGAAAATAGATCCAGGAGAGCTAATTTAAAAATTATTGGACTACTTGAAAGCCATGATCAAAAAAAGAGCCTAGACTCCATTTTTAAAGAAATTATCAAGCAAAATTGCCCTCATATTCTAGAACCAGAGGGCAAAATAAAAATTGCAAGAATTCACCAATCACCTCTTGAAAAAGATCCCCAAGGGGCGGCTAGGTGGCGCAGTGAGTAGAGTGTCAGCCCTGGAGTCAGAAGGACCTGAGTTCGGATCTGACCTCAGACACTTACACACACACAAACAAAAACCTAGCCGTGTGACCTTGGGCAAGTTACTTAACCCCAATTGCCCTCCAAAAAAAAAAAAGCAAAATAAAATAAAATAAAAATGAAAAAGATCCCCAAAAGAAAACTCCTAGGAATATTATAGCCAAATTCCAGAGTTCCCAGGTCAAGGAGAAAATACTGCAAGCAGTCAGGAAGAAATAATTTGATTATTGTGGAAAAGCAATCAGGATAATACAAGACTTAGTAGTTTCTACATTAAGGGATCAAAGGGCATGCAACATGATATTCTGAAGGTCAAATGAGCTAGGATTAAAAACCAAGAATCACCTACCCAGCAAAACTGAATATAATGTTTCAGGGGAAAATATAGTCATTCAATGAAATAAAGGACTTTCAAATCATTCATTTAATCTTCTATGTTCCTCGTTATCCCTTCAATTTAATAAACATTTATTAAGGGTCTACTATGTTCCAGGCACTGGGGATACAAATAAGAAAATGAAGGGCAGGCCCTTACAGAGCTCCCAATCTTAGTGGAAGAAGAAAACACAAAATGAAGCTGGAAGGGTAGGGGCAACTCGAGGGGCACCCAGCAAGGTGGTTAGGTACAGTGGTAATTTAAGTTCCATGGAGTTGAAACCAAACAAACAACAGATGGAACTAGGGGCAGATGAAAAGTTAGCTAGAAAGTCCAGATCCCTGCCCTCTATAAAGGAAAGCTTTGAGAATTTAATTAATATTTATCTATCTATCTATCTATCTATCTATCTATCTATCTATCTATCATCTATCTATTTATTTATTTATTTTTGGAGGGCAGTTGGAGTTAAGTAACTTGCCCAAGGTCACACGGCTAGGTTTTTTTTGTTTGTGTGTGTTAAGTGTCTGAGGCCGGGTCCGAACTCAGGTCCTTCTGACTCCAGGGCCAACGCTCTACTCACTGTGCCTCCTAGCCACCCCAAGCTTTGAGAATTTAGTGTGCTGAGGCTGGATTTGAACTCAGGTCCTCCTGACTCCAGGGCTGGTGCTCTATTCACTGTGCCACCTAGCTGCCCCCTGTTGTATTTTTAAATGGAATTTCTCTTTCTTTCTCTTCCTATTAGATTTTATTAATATTACACAGAAATACTGATTATTTGTGGATTTGCTTAATATCCTTCAAGTTTGCTAACATTATTTTACTTTATTTTAGTTCATTCTTTAGAGTGCCTTAAGTTCATCATATCATCTGCAAAAAGTAATAATTTTGTTTTTGCTTTACCTATGGTTATTTCCTCAAATTTCTTTTTCTTGTCACTAGAACTTCTAGTATGGTATCAAATAGAAATAATTGGGGCAGCTAAGTGGTGCAGTGAATAGAGCACTGGTCCTGGAGTCAGGAGCACCTGAGTTCAAACCCAGCCTCAGACACTTAACACAAAACTAGCTGTGTGACCTTGGGCAAGTCACTTAACCCCAATTGCCTTGCCTTCCCCCCCTCCAAAAAAAAAAAAAGACTACTAGATTTTCCCTGAATACTACAAGTTATTTCTTTCCTCCATGCATTTATGTTGCCTCCTACTTCTCCTTCCTCTTCTCAGCATTTCTAAATCCATTGTCTTCAAGACAGGCCAGATGCCATGTTGTCTGTGAAGGCCTCCCTGATTCCACCAGCTGAAAATGTTATCTGTTCCCTCAGATTTTCTAAGAGAATATTGTTTGGATCTTTCCTTTGCTCCCACAACTCAGTCAGGAAATAAATATTATTAAAGCAACTATTAAGGACCAGGCACCGTGCTAAGTGCTAGGAATACAAAGAAAAATAAGATCGCTCTCCAGGAGCTCACAATCTGATGTGGGGAGGGGAGGCACATGAAAACAACTGTGTACAAACAAGATCTGGACAAAATAAATTGGAGGTAAACAAGGAAGAACTAGAATTTAAGTGAAATCAGGAAAAGCTTCTTGTAGGGGTTTTAGCTGGGACCTTAAGGAAGCCAGGAAAGTTAGGAGGGAGAGAGTTTCAAGCATGGCAGACAGCCAACGAAGATGTCTGAAGTAGGGAAATGGATTGTCTTGTGCAAGGAACAGCAGGAAGACCCATGTTGCTGGATCACAGAATACATGGAGGGGACCAGATTGTGACGGACTATGAGTGTCAAAGAAGGATTTAATGTGAAAGAAGGCTGAAAAAACAGGATAGAACCAAGATTTGGAGGGCTTTAAATGTTAGGCTGAAAAGTTCGTATTTTGTTCTAAAGGAAAAAGCCATTGAGAGTTTTTGAGCAGGGCTCAGGACTATGCCTTAGGAAGATTATTTTGTTAATTGTGTGAAAGATACATTAGGTCGAGGAAAGACTGAAAAAAAAAAGAGAGAGAGAGAGAGGACTGAATATGAGAAGTGATGAAAAAGCCTAAACACATTGCTCCTCTATGTAGAAGACACATCGAGGAGCAATGTGAGTGATTTTTATAGAGCTGAATGAGCAACTAAGCAGAATAAGGAAGATCAAGAATAACTCTAAAGTTCTTATTCAAAAAATGGTGGTGAGAGAAGTAGATTAAGTTTGGAGGAAGGATGGATTTTTTTATTTTTTGTTTGGAGGAGAAGAATGAGATCTGTTTTGGTAATAATGAATATGAGAAACTGATAACATAGCACACTCTCCTCATTCTAGAAATGAACTAAGACTAAGAAAGATGAAGTGACTCTCCCAAGGGTCACACAGCTAGTAAGTGTCTGAGGCCAGATTTAAACTCAGCAAAATGAGTCTTCCTGACTCCAGGCACAGAGCTCCTATCCACTGTTTCACCTAGCTGCCCCATATTTACATAGTACTTTTATATTTACAAAGCACTTTCTTCACAACTCCTGTGGGGTAGAGAGAGAGATGATTATTATCCCTATTTCGAAGTTGAGGCAATAGGCTCAGAGAGGTTATGGCTTACCAATAGTGAGTGCTAGACCTACTGAGTGTAGTAGATGAAATTTAAAAAACAGTTCTCCTTGTGACAATATTCTACTAACTGAAAGAAGCCTAAGAAAGCTATCATGGGCAGTCTTGTCCATTTTATGCAAATTGGGGTTTATACAAGAAAGCAACCCACTATGATGAATAGAGTGCTGGATTTAGATTCAAAAAGACCTGAGTTCAAACCTAGTCTCTCAAATTTATGAACTATATGACCCTGCATGTCTGTTAACATATCTAAGACCCCAGCAACTCTCTAAGACTTATGGGAGACAGTACACAGCATAGGAAAGAGCCCTCTATTTGAACTTGAATTAAATCTCAGCTCTGCCATTTACTACTGTAGGACATTCAGCAAATCTCATCTCATTTCTCTGGGCCTAAAAGCTGAAGCTTAAATACTGGCCACATAATGAAAAGATGGGACTCATCGGAAAAGACCCTGATGTTGGGAAAGATTGAATGCAAAAGGAAAAGGGGATGGCAGGGGATGAGATGCATAATATCATGGAAACAATGAACATGAACTTGGACAAACTTCAAGAGATAGTAGAAGATAGAAGGGCCTGATATGTTATAGTCCATTGGGTCACAAAGAGTCAGAAATGACTGAATGACTTGAAAAACAAATTAGAGCATTCAGCCCCAGGACCTCTGACCTTCTAACTATAAATCTGTATTTCTATGATTCTATAACCTACCAAACTACAGATGATTTGTGAGTTGGTGGAAACAGTTTCCACGCCAATAAAATCACATATTCTTGAAATATTGAAGTATTTATGGGGAAATGGAACATTCAATTGCCCTGATCTCTCTGCTTCTGCCTCTTCTCTCTGTCTCTATCTCTCTTTCTCATCACAGCATGCTCTAGACAAACTGTCACATAGGCAGAATTGTTTGGTCTTCAAGTTGGCCTTGTTGTTCAGGGCCTTTTCCATTCTTTGTTCCCTAAAATTGCCCTTTCTACCCCCTAAATCTCGTCAGAACTCTCATATTGCTCCTTCTCTAGTCTTTAAAGGAAGAAAGCTCTTGTCAATCTGATGCACACTGAACTAGCTTAATGGTGTGTGTGTGTGTGTGTGTGTGTATGTGTATGTGTATGTTTTTTCAAAGTAAGCTTTGCCAGGGATTGCCTAACTCACAGGAATGAGTTGCTAATGATGGGATTTCATGGGAGATTTAAATACAACACTGTTGGAAATCATCCCTGAACTGACTCACATAATGGTCACACCACTTAGAATGCTTTTGGAAAATGAAGGTCCAGACATTAAACACAGGCAACTACTGCATAAAAAGCATCATCAGGCAATGATACTGACATTTGCAGTAATAGAGTTCCCAATTAAAGAATGAGACACTTAAAATTAAGGACATTTTGCAGCATTTACTGGAACCTGTCATTTGTGGTGTGAAGAAGTCATCGCATATTTATGGACAACAGTTTTTAGACCTTTTTTTAAAACCAATCTAAAATAGATATTAATCACTATGCAAGAGCTACCATTACCATCTGTAATGTTATAGGTCTAGACACATATCCAAAGCAGTGGGTGGTGCATTGGACAGAACATTGGGCCTCTAATCTGGAACACCTGAGTTCAAATCCAGCCTCTGCCACTCACTAGGTGTATGATCTTGGGAAGTCACTTAACTTCGAATTGTTTCCTCAACTGTTAAATTGAAATAATAAGTACAAGGTTGTTATGAAAATCAAATGAGATAATATTTGGGGGGGGTTGGATTTTTTTGTTTTTGATCTGTGAAATTGGGGTTAAGTGACTTGCCCAAGGTCACACTACTAGTAAGTGTTAAGTGTCTGAGGCTGGATTTGAACTCAGGTCCTCCTGACTCCAGGGCCAGTGCTCTATTCACTGCTCCAGCTAGTCGCCCCATAAAATAATCTTTGTAAAAGTGCTTAGTACAGTGTCTAGCATATAGTAGGTACTATATGAATATTATTCCCTTCCCTTCTCCTTCTATATATACAGAGGATGTTGAAAAAGTGATGAGTATAATGAAGCTATTTATTCCACAAATATTTATTAAATACATAATATGTGCAGAGTACCGATCTAGGTTCAGGAAAAAAAATAAAGTTTATCTAAAACGAGGTCCTTGTCCATATGGAACTTATAGTCTATTAGGTGATATGACATATACAAAGATAGATAACCAAAAATTTTTAAAGGGAATGAAAAAGATATAGGAAAAGATGCTATGCTAGGCCTGAGAGGAATAACAAGGAAATTATATTTTGTAAGTATGCCAACAGAGACCCAATGGTCTAGAAATTTTTTGTTTTTATACCTCAAGGGCTATTTGAATAGCTTCAGGCCCTTTGTTGCTAACTCTATTGCCAAATATAAAATCTACTGAATTTAAAGGGCCACCATTGTGGAATAGCGATTAGACATAATTTCTGGCCCCAGAAGTCAGAATTAGGAGAATAAGTGGAAGATACAGAGAAGCAGATTTCAAATTGAAGTAATGAAATAAACTCCCCAATGAGTAGACCTATCCAAAAATTGAATGATCTTTCTCAGAAGAGAGAGGCTTCCATCTCATAGAGGTCTTAAACTGAAGTCTGTATGACCTCCTGATGGGAACATCATAGCAAAGATTCTTATTCAGATAAGCGCTGGGCTAGAAGGCTTCTGAAGCTATAACTAAGACAAAGAAATCAGGGCTTTGCACCAGAGCACAGAAATAAAAAATAATTATTTCTAATGATTGTATAATTCTAATATTTAACAATTATTAGACTTAGCAGCAATACATTTACCCCTTTGGAAATATAGCATAGAAACTAGCTAGTAAAAATAATTAAACTGAGAAGTTAGCAGATAGTATCCCTTTCAGGTTAGTAGTCACATACCAGCTAAGTTTTTCCCCTGCTGGGTCTAGTCCTTCTTTTTCTTCATAGTTACCCCTCCAACTAACACATCTGAGGTGCCCCAAGTATAGTTTATACAGAGCAATCAATGTACTGGAGTTCAAATGTACCCTATGGTTCATTTGAAGGACTGTTTAGTGTTGCCTGCTTCAGGCATCCTTTCTGGGCTCAGAAACCAAAACTGCTTGTTATTGCTTTGATGACCTCTGAGGTACCTTCCAATTTTTAGATTCTGTCTCTCTGTGATATCCATCCCCCAGTTCTATTGAAACATTTCAAGAATCCTAAACTGCTTCTTATCCTCCTTATCTCCTCATCCTCCATTGTAAAGGTTTGTCCATTGTGGGGAAGTGGACTGAAGGATCTTCTTGTGCTTCCCGGAAGAGGGTACAACATCTAGAGTAAATTGCTTCAAGGAGTCTGCCCCCTTTATTCAGTTATGCTCTGATACCACCTGATAGCTTATATAAAAAGGAAGTTGTCAAAGAAAGTATGTCAAAGAAAATCCTTCCCATTCAGGAAATTTGGCATTATGTTAATTATGAATTTTTGAAGGGACACCTTGGGAAACTATGGGAAATTGAGAGGCCAGCATTCATGACACATATTAAAAATAAGGTTTCTCACTCTGTTTTTTCTTCACTGGTCCCAACCATGTCCATACACAAGTGTTGTATTATATTGGTCATTCTGAACTGCACACTAGACTATCTAAGGCCCATATGTGTTTATATAAAGAGTTTCTTGCATGTAGTAGGGATCCATGTGGTTGAACTAGACAATCTGTATGGTTTCTTCCGTCTCTTAGGATTCTTTGGTTCTATGATTCTTTTTGCATTAGAACTGTAAAATGCAACAAATTTTAAGAGTATGGCAATGGAGTAGCAGTTCTCTAGTTCAAACCACCATGCTTCTACAATCCATGCAGAATAAGTAGAAAAGTATGTCTTTGATAAAGCAAGTAGTATTTTGCCCCCGATCTTGTGATTTCATGTGTATATAGAACTCCCAGTGCAGAAACTCTTCATGGATTACAACTTATTTGTAATTTACAATTTTCTCTCTTTTTAAAAAGTGTCATTTTTATATTGTTTATTTATAAAATATACCCTTCATTCCCCAAACCTGGTTAGCATTCCTTTATTAGCAATTTTTTTAAAAGTTCAGCAAGGCTAAAATAATACATAGACTGTGCTTTATATCATAAGCAATATTTCACACCTATCATTCCTTACTTCTCTGATGAAAGAAAGGAGGTGCATTTTATCTGGAATAAGCTTGGTCTTTATAATTTTACAAGGTTCAATTTCATTTTATTGCTATTTACATTTACTATGAATTTACACTAACCATGAATAAGGTTTCAATGGCATCCCACAATACCTAACAGTGGTTAGAAAAACTAGTTTCGTTTTTTCCTAGGGATGCAAAGAACTAAGCCCTGACTGGTGTTGCCCTTTCCAGTCAAATCTTGCTGTGAATCATCTGCTGTTCACTGCTTAAGTCGTATACACATTCCCTTTTCTCAGTCCAAACACCAGCAATTCCCGGTGAGCATTACAACTGACAGCTGTTCTACAAAGCTCCGGATCTAGTTTCTGTCCCATCCAATGCCCTTTCCTTTCAACCCCACTCCACCCACTGTTCTGGTTCCCGGTTTCTGATGCTTGTGACCTTTACCGCGATTCATGTAGAGTGCTCTCTGTTTCAGCGGCTCCAAGTGATGACTCCTAGGAACTTCCCAAGGGCTAAGAAGTAGCAGGATCCAACAAGTGGGGGGGAGGGGTATGAAAATGTATCGGGGGCGGGACTAAGAAGTGGGTGAGCTTCCTTGAAGCCTTTGTCCTCCAGGTCTTCCTTCAACTTGGGAGTTAAAAGGATGTCTTGCTTAGGAGCTGTCTCCCAGTGGGATTGCGATGTCCAGAGCCTCCCCCTCCCCTTCCATTTCCTCCTCCTTTCCCTATCCCACTCCGTTTCTCTCCGTCCCAATCACTCTCTCCTTTCTTCTTTTCTCCCTCTCCTTTTTTTCTCTTCCTTCCCTTCCTTCCCTTTCCCCCATTCCCTCATCCACAGCATGAGAACTGGAAGTGAACTTGGAAAATCCAAGAACAACACCCGATCTATTCCCAATTCTTTTGAAAATCTCTGCCCTCGCTTCACTTTACTGAGTCAGGAGCTTGGTTAGTATTTCAGTTAGTTAGCTGACAGCAATTTGTGCCTCATGGTTGAGTGCTGGGCGTAACAGTACCGAGGAGCTCTCTGCGACTTCTCCTACTTCTGTGTTGGACAGCACCTCTTTCCCTGGAATTTGAGGTCGGTGTCCAGTATCAAATCCTTTTGTACTTATTTGGAAACCATGCAATTAGGGAGAGGGGAATTGGAACTCGAAGGAAAACAGCTCTGTCTCTAAAATTTTTACAAATACTCCATGCCAGTGCTGTGCCCTTAACACCCCATGGCTCCTTCCCTCAACATTTCAATTTCTGATGAGGATATCTTTGATGTAGGTATCTGCTCTGTTCTTATCTGCGAAAAGTATCTCTCCAGAAGTAGAGGTTTTGTTTAAAAATAAACAAACAAACCCACCAGACCATATCCTGTCCCCATTCACTTTAAACTGAACCTGTGTTCAAACATGGTAGCTCTAACCAATGCAGTTGTGTTCTTCAACCTGGCTTCTAGTGTCAAGCCATGATACTTCTCCCATCTCAAATGCACAGTAGGCTTTCTCCTATTCACAGAGTGAATAAAATGCCATTGAGTAAATTGGGAGCCTTCAGAAATGCTGTCAGATAGAAGAGTGGTGGTGTCAAGTCTCCCCCAAAAGAATGATGCCCTTAGGAATATCTCTTTCTCAGTCAGTAAAGGTGTCTTTTCAGATAAAAGAAATTGTGTGACTGGAGATGCCTCTCTGGAATCAATATACATTTAAAAATCAGGATTCTTTGATAGAAGGAAAGAATGGGGAGATAAGGGAAATTCCTGGTGATTTTTACTTATGTTAAAATTCCATAGATTTGCCTGCTCCTATTTTTTTTTTTACCATCAGCAATAGAAAGTATGACATGCAAAAACATCATTGGCCTGTGAGAGAAAATCAAAATTCCCCGTAGGCGTCAAGGTACTTTATATGTAAGAGCCAGCCAAGCTCTGATGATCAACAGGGAGACTCCAACTTCTGGAAACAACATGGGTGAATATAAGGCAATTTGGTATTCATTATTGAAAGGATAGAGTGTCAGCACTGAGCTAGTCCAACCAGGTCCAATGCTTCCAAGTATAGGCACTGTACACTGGTGGATAGACCATAGGGGATAAGACTAGCCATGGGATTCCAAATGGGATGAAGGAATCTTAATATATTTGTTTTGGTAGTTTTTTTCAGGTTGATCACCTTATTTCAACTGATGGGAATGGTGTTATCCTACAACTTCGGTAGCTGTAATCACTACCAAATGGCAAGTGCCTATGAAAACATAATATATAATAAGAAACTGGAAAATTTATATTATTCGGAATCGGTGAGTGACAGGATTTAGGATGAATTCCTATAGAAACACTAGTGGCAAAAAAATGTTTTCCAGTTTTTAAATTTAAGAGAAAACAACAGTTACTAGGACATCAGGAAACAGGGAATAGCTGAAGCACAGTTTTATTATGGCCTTCTGAAAAAGTCTGTTTCAGCATTATCCCAGGGAAAGCCTGTGTTTGTGATTTTTTTGGAAGTAGTCAAGAGATTGTTCAAGAGATTTTTTTATTTAGAATTTTATTCTAAGCAAATAAGATATGAAATATAGTCAATGAATTTAATGCATGGTCAATATGTGAATAAGGATGTTTTGTTGAATGTGAGCATGTGTGTATAGAGGAATGTCTACTCCAGGACCAAAACTTCTTGTAATTAATTAATTGTGTCTTGTAATTAATTAACTAAAAACTAATTAATTAATTAATTAAAATACATATTCTGACTTTTGAGAAAAGGATTTAGAAGTCTTCTGACTAGACCCTTTCGAATGTTTTTTTTTTTTTTGGCTTGAAGGGAAGACAACAAGCATTTGTTAATGTGCATACTATGTGCCAAGCAATTTACAGATATTTTCTCATTCAAATATGGTAGAGGACCAGAATGGAAGGGAGCACAACCCAACGAAGAAATTTCACCCTGCCAATACTTCTAAACAATTCTAATTCTCTGAAACATGTTGAAATGGGTTTAATGGAAAGGGTTGTTAAGAAGGCAATTATTCCCCTTTGAGGAGGTGCCTCTTCATCTATACTTGGATTGAGAGCATTTATTCTTAGCAAATTTGCTATAATAAGTTTGTCTTTTTTCCTCTAGTCATCATCTGAAAATAATAATTTGTTCTGTGAAACCAAGGTGAGTAGTGTTATATCTGGTGCTGGGGAGGAGGGGTGAAGAAAGGCTACGGGAAGGGAGAGGCTATGCAGTCGGATGGAAGTAGAGCTGCTAAACTTGGGGAGGCAATGGTTAGAGATGGTTCTTCAGTATGGACTGAGCCCCTGGATTGGGTCGATCACATTTTAGGAACACAGACTGGGTTCTTAACTGGGGTGGAGTGAGGGGTGTTCAGGGACCTTCTGGAAGGCCGTGACTTTGATCTGATTACAAACCTCAAGTAAGCCTCACTTAAGTTAGAGGAATCCTTCCACCAGAAAATTTCTTGGCTTTGGATGCGAGGAGGGAAGTGGGGAGGGAGCCTCGGGATGAGGAGGGATGAAGGGATGAACTGCGGCTTCGACTCCAGGCAGGGCCGGGGAGGGGTTCTAGGGTGCTACCTGTAGTTTTTCACTCTGATAGTGAGCCTTGGGTCTGAGACTTCTGGAGCTCTAGCGAATAAAGGAAATTTCGGGAAAGCTAGTAGCGCTTTCCTCTCATGGGCTCTCAAATTATTTCTTCTCTTTTTCCTCCTTCTCCTCCTGCTTCTGTCCCTCCTCCTCCTCTTCCTCTTCCTCCTCCTGTTTTTCCTTCTCCTCCTCCTTCCCCTCCTTCTCCCCTTCCTTTTCCTCCTTCTCCCCCTATTCCTCCTCCTCTTCTTTTCCTCCTCCTCCCCCTATTCCTCCTCCTCCTCCTGCTACTGCTGCTGCTCCTCCCCCTCCTCCTCCTCCTTTTCCACCTCATTTACTCTCATTCCTCCTCCCCTCTGCTTGCTTCCCCCCCCCACCATTTCCTTTCTCTACCATCATTCCTCAGCTCTTTTCCTTCCATATCTCTCTCTCTCTTTCTCCCTCCCCCACTGCTCATTTCCCTAGCTTTCTCTTTCGTGGACTTTCCCCTTTCTTTGTTTTCACTTTCTCTTTCAATCTTTTCCAAAACAGAGTGGATGTCTCACTGTAATAGAGGAGCTTGCCCACAATTGGTCAAACAACTGTTCCTCTGAAATGGGGGAAACTGTTGAAGATTTCGTGAATAGGACTCGCGTTGCTCTGAAGAATTATTGTCCAGTCTTACAGGGAAATCAGGTACAGGCTGGCATCGATGGGTCCTCCATCATCAATACTTTAAGCTTTGGGGCTAATACTTAATGCAGTACTAACTGAACAGGAATTTCTGACCTGGTGCTTCTACAAAGGAGTGGTTTTGCTTCTCCCCTCCTTCCTCCCTCTCTCAATACCCTCCATCTAACACTGAACAATAACTGTGGTTTCAAGAACTTTTTAATTGTCTGTGCTGAATAGAAAGTGGATTGAACCTGCTGTGGAAATGCAAACACTACAGTTTGGGAGTGTATTCTCCCAGCTAGATCAACTGATACTCCTGAGGGTGACTAATGAAGGAGATAGTGTGGTAGAGTGAAAAATGCATGGCTTCGGAGGTCTTCAGTGAGACTTCCAGCTCTACTTCTGCAATTGGGCCTACAGGCATTAAGCACATTAAGACACAGCACGACACTGGGTAAGTTACCTTACTTTACCTGGGAAGGTGCCGTTTCCTCATTTGTAAAGGAGGGGGTGGGATAAGATGTCCTCTAAAATCCCTTCCAACTCTAAATTTGTGGCTCTGTGATCATTCTTTAAACCTTAAGAGAGTCTAATCTTTCACTCTTTCCATTTTATTAACCTTCAATGAAGCTGTACAAGGTATCTTTCAACCTTCCTCTGAACTAGACAGTCAGGAGCTTTGAAAATTGCTTGTAGTTGTGTTGCAGGCTTGTGTGTATTTTAAAGCTAAGTTCTTTCCTAAAACACAACAATATTTTGCACATATTTTTCTAGGGAAGAAAGAGGAAAGAAACAAGACAGGGAAAGAAGGAAGGAAAAATTAGTGGTGCTGTCTGCAGGGGAATGAAACAAAGATAATTCCAGGATTAAAAAATACTAACAATTCAATTGAATGAACATTTATCAAGTACCCACTGTATACTAGGTGAAAGGGAAATATAAAGCATAAATGAGACACAAAATACCCTCATGAAATTCAAATTGTCTTTGGTTAAGCACAAACACAGATAATTATAATACTAAACAAGTCCAGTACCAGCAGAATATTCCTAGTTAATAACTTGTGCCACCTTTTAGAATGTGACCCTCAAGGAGTACCTGTGTCCATGGCTTCTCTTTGTATATCCTTGTTTTAGGACATGACTGGAAGCATAGAAGGGAAGAACTGGTTAGAATATAAATATAACATCATGACATTCAAAACAGCTGTCATTTTAACGGTGCTTGTCAGGATGTAAAGTTGTAATTGGGAATGTGCAGCCTGGTAATGTCTTTCCATCAATCGGTCAGAAATAGTGTTGTAGTAATGGAAAGAGCTCTGGAGCTAGCAGCCAAAGATTGGTGTCCAAATCCTGAGTCTATCTACTATTGGCCAGTGTGACAATGAGTCTCATTTGTAAAAGGAGTTGACTCTTGCCCAATTGGCATCACAGGACTGCTTTGAGGAAAGCATTGTGAGTTTGACAAAGATGAGCTATAATTATTTCCCCCAAATGATTATAACCTGATCCAAGCATTTTCAACCTTCCACAGAGCCAGCTAGGTGGTCAGTGCTGAGCCTGGAGTCAAGAAAATCTGAATTAAAATTCAACCTCAGACATATACTAGTCATGTGACTCTGGGGAAGTGACTTAATCTCTGCCTCAGTTTCCTCTACTGTAAAATGGATATAATAATAGCACTTACTTCAGAGGACTGTTGTGAGGGTCAAATGAAATATTTTTTATTATTTATATCATTATATATAGCACAAATGCTTCGCTAAGACATATAACTTTTGTTGTTCAGTCACTCTGACTACGAGTCCATCTTGGCAAAGATACTGGAGTAGTTTGCCATTTCCTTCTCCAGCTCAATTACAGATGATCAAACTGAGGTAAACAAGGTAAACTGACTTGCATAAGATCATACAGTTAGGAAGTGTCTAAGGCCTGATTTGAACTTAGGAAGATGTCTTCCTGACTCCAGGGCCCAGGCCCTGCTCTACTTAGCTGACCCTGCCTAGCTTTTAGTAAGTACAAAATAAATATTTATTCCCTTCCCCTTATTATAGCAAGATCATGAAACAAAATCCAGAAACTAGAGTGGTTACAGGCATGCAAAATATTGTCCTCAGATCAGGGAGAGGGGGGTATTTAAACATCAGTAAACAGTATATAGTTAAGTAACAAGTTGTATGATTCATAATATAAATGCTATAGGAGTTCTGAGAAGAATCAGAGCAGTTAAGGGAGATTTCATGAAGAAAGTGTGCCTTAAGCTGGCCTTTGAAATATATATACATATATATATATATATATATATTTAAAAATATATAAACCTTCAGGTTTAGATATATTGAGGGGGAAAGGGAACAACAGCAAAAAATAAATGCTGCAAAGGAAATTAGCACTGACAGGATGAAACTGATCTGACTACAGTAACTAAAGTAATAACACCCTGGAAATTTTGTTCTGTATGGAAAAAGACCTGAAGGATCCAACAAATCCCTGGGAGAACCCTGGGATGGCAAGGTTAATTCTAGAACTGACCTGAAGGCTTAAATCTGTTTTGAGAATAGACTCATGGGAACCTCGAAAGTCTTACAACAAAGTTCCAATATCTCTAAAGTATTCAGTTGATTCCACAACCTACTCTGTTAGGGTCTTTAGACAAAGGATGACTCTGAAGTGGCCTATTTTACTCCTTTTATTTTTCCTTTCCCATCTGGAGATCACCAAATAAAAAGACAATAACTGACATTTATATAGGCTTGCAATGTGCATTATATACATTATTTCACTTGTGATGGGGACAATGAGGCTCAGAGACCTTAAGGAACTTGCCCAGGGCCATATAGCTAATAAGGGTCTGAGACTAGATAGGGAGCATGTTGGGGGTCAAATGTTCTCAAAGCTATAAAAAGGTAACTTTAAAACTTGAATATTAGTATTCATCTTATGTTCTCTTGTTCCACAGACAAACAACATGCAGGCACCAAAAAATAGTATGGAAGAAAGAATTAAAAAAATGACGTGCTCTGAAATAGCTAGAAACTTACTAGAAATTTGGAGAGAATACTGGAGAGAAACTGAAAAGTCAAGTATGTACACTTTCAAAAAATGCTTTGATGCTTTAAAAATGTTGTCAATAGTTTTCTTCTTAATTACAAAACTTTTAAGATCGTATTTTGTAAACATTTTAATACATATTTTCAGCTGGTTTGAGCGGATAGGTGGCCCCATCAAAGCAGGCTCCCTGGACCACTAGAAAAATGCTGCAGGAAATTTCTCTAATAATTAGCCACTGAAGCCACAGTGATTCTACTTTTAAGCTCCACAGAAATGTGATTCAAGTGGAAAACAGGAGAGCAGAGAGAGGTGGTCAGTGATTCTCTTTGATATTTTAATAAGAGGTGAATAAAATCAGGTTCCAAAAACATTTTAAAAATGTGCGCCTTCCAAATCTTGGAAGCAGGCTCCTAAGCACTATGTACAATCAATGCAAAATGCCGTGACAAATAATGGTATGATCCCTGATTTGAAAATGAATTCTTGATTTTATAGTAATCATGTCCAAAGAGTTTGGTGTTTTTAGATCCATTACGTTTTATTCTTTCTTTTGTACCTTTTTGAATGGTAAACCTATGAAGGAAGAAGATATGAGAAATAGTTGTTGGTTAAAAAAAATTATAATGAATGGATCTAAGTTCCAAAATATTTCTTAAAGTAAATCATTTCACTAAAGCATATTATTAATTCTGTATTCTTACTTCACAGCTAGAAGAGGGGGAAAAAGAAGAGAAGACAGTTTGAATAAGTGACATAAAACTACTGAAAAGAACTTGTAAGGAGAAAAAATGTAACCTCATTTTTAGCTCATATTTAAAAAATTTTTGGAACAATAAGAATAATGAGGTCAAATATGTGTATTAATCCTGAAAAATATCTTTATGTTTATAAGGATTATTTATATTTTTGAAACATCTGCAGAGTGGATTTTTAACTTGTTTTGTGAACACTTAAAAAATATATGGTCCTATACTGTCATACTGGGTTGATATAATGGTTTTGCTGAACTGTTCTTTTCCTTTTTTATATATTTTTGTTTCTAAGGTTACATTTTTTTAAAAAAAAGAAGTTTAGTTTTTAGAGCTAACTGGGAAGGAGAAGGAAGAGAGATATAGTTGGAATTTAATGTGAGGTAAAAACAAAAATAAAATAAAAAATATATGTACACACATACACACACACACACACACACACACACACACACACACACACACACACACACACACACACACACACACACACATACTCATTTAGGGATATTGCAGAAGAGATTCCCTGCATTGGATAATTGACTAAGTGACCTCTAATGAGCCTGAAGCTAAGATTTTATGATACTATGAATAATTTTGTATGAATAAATGTTCCTAGGTGGATCAGTGGATAGAGGGTTGGACCTAGGGTCAGGATGACCTAAATTCAAATTTGACCTTAGACACCTACTAGCTGTGTCACCCTGGTCAAGTCACTTAATCTCTGCCTCAGTTTTTTCACATAAAATGGGATAATAAGAGCACCCACCTTTCAGGGTTGTTGTGAGGATCAAGTGGCTCATAGTAAGCACTATATAAATGTTAGCAATTACTATTATTATCTCAGCTATTATCTTCTTTTAATATTTGGGGATGCTGGTGTTTTTTCTTCTTTTCCTACTCACCATCAAAACTGTATTATGGGTTTAATTGGCATTTCTCTTTGTGCTAATTTTTGTATTTAGAGAACTAAATAGAACTCATCTATATCCTCTAGGGGTTTCAATATGTATAGTAATAACCTTCTTGAGTCTTACTTACCCAATTCTTACCATCCTTGCCAGGACAGTTGCTGTGGGTCATTATCCTCCTAAATATTGTTCGTGACCCCCAACCCTTAATGAGCTAGCAGACTCAGAAAAGACATTTATTGAATGTCATAGGAAGGATAGTAGTTACAAACACTGAAGGAAGATAGGTAGTCAGACACACAGGTATAGGACATAGGACTTAGGTGGTCAAAGCAACTCAAAACTCCAGTACTGAAGAGCCTCGATGCCCCTCTCGCTGTAGAAGGGCCTCACAAAGCTGACTATAAATCACTCTGCTGTTCAGCTGGTCTAGCTCTTTGCTTTTTCCTTCCTTCCTCAATGAGTCCAGTGACTGGATCATAGTCTTTGTCCACTGAAACTCCTGCACTCAGTATGACTACCATATGTTGAGGTCAGGGAAGCATAAAATGTTGAGGTTTAAGGCTAGGGGTGTTCAAGACCCCAATATACCAACATGCTAGGTCCTGCTGAATGAATTCAACTCAAGTCTTCTCTCAGCCAAAGTAAGCAAAGTTTATTAAAGGTTCATCGTAATGGGTAGACTCTTAAGGAGCCTAAGCATCTCTGATGCTTGTACTGGACAAGAGGGCCAGAATAATCTGACAGAGTGAGCCTGCGCTGGATTAATTCTCTGGCTTTCTTTTATGGAGGCAAGATGGGTTCTTATATACAGAAAGGTTGTGGGCGCAATCTAGGGGTGGTCTAGAGGAGGAGTTTGGGGAGGGTCTTCAGGAAGAGTCAAATGAGGTCAGACTCCAATAGTGAGATTGAGAGTGGGAAGTAGCTGGAGGCTACCTGGAGATGAGAGACAATGGAACAGATTGGGTATAGATATTTTGAGAGTCCCAAGGGTGGGGGTTAGCTGGACAATGGAGGATTAGGTTAGGAACAGAGATTTAGGCGGAGCTATAATGAAAGGCTTATGGCCTTGGGCAAATGGCTCATCAAATGGGAAGTTTCAGAGTTCAAGGGGATTCCCAGAACCAGTACCTCATCACATATACATATCTATATATTTCCTCAAACACCTTAACTTTCCTGTTCCTCAATTTACTCATTTTCCATAACCTATTCTTCTACTTCACTTTAGCTACACATAGAAATGGTCATATTCTGGATCTTTCTATCACCCTCAGATGTTCTACTTTCACATTCACAAACACTGCAAATCTCTCATCTGATCATAATCTGTTGTCATCTCACTTTCCCCTCTGCTTCATAGCCCTTAACCTTGTTTTTCATTCTCCCTTTGTGGTATGCAAAAGTGTCACAAAGGTAAACTGAGGCAAGTTTTCCTGGCATAAGAGTTTATTAATAGTTAACATATTGATGAGGTATG
Source organism: Gymnobelideus leadbeateri (assembly GCA_011680675.1). Classification (NCBI taxonomy): domain Eukaryota; kingdom Metazoa; phylum Chordata; class Mammalia; order Diprotodontia; family Petauridae; genus Gymnobelideus; species Gymnobelideus leadbeateri. The sequence goes on along the minus strand of WOXC01005613.1, from coordinate 413,771 downwards.
GTCTCTGGGAGCCCCCTCTAGCTCTTCTTGGGTCCTTGAGATATAGATGATGCTCCCAGAGCCCATGCCTCATCAATATAACTAATTAATAAAATAGGTCAAACTGTCCCTGACTCAATAGGTCAGTGACCACAATGGGACTGAAAAGATCATATGTATTGGAACCCCAAAGGTTGGGGAGGCAGTGGTAGAAAAATATTATGATTAGTAGTAGCTGGGGAAAGTGCGTTGACTTCAGGTGTGGCTGATTACACCACCTCTCTGACTATTAATTGCTTTATGAGACTCAGCTGTCTCTAGTAATCTTGGCTATAAAAACAGAACCACCCCAATCAGGATCCACCTGGTTAGTCTTCCCCTTGGAGACCAAGTCATCCTTAACTTTGATGAATAAAAGTAAGGGGTATTCGGCCAAACAGAAGTGAGGGTCTCACTTTAAATTGGTTAGAAAGCCAATGCCCTGGGGGCTAAGAGTGTTCGCATTCCTTAGCCTTGCTTTAGTGTGGACTGGAAGAAATCTCATTTTGAGCTAGGCTGAGAAATGGAGTTTAACAAAATGGGGATGGGTTACAGAGTAATATTAGTTATTAAATAATACAACATAACATTACTTTCCTCACCATGACAGCCAATCCCTTCACACCTGCACTCTTCCCCCAGTCATCACCTCCTCTTCTTTCTTTTCTCCATCTTAATCTATTGGTGAACTAGTTCAACACTATTGCTCTCTTCTCGGTCAGTGAATAAACATTTATTAAGCACTTACTATGTGCCAATAAACATTCAAGCACCTAATATGTACCAGCTACGGTGCTAAGCACTAGGGAAACAAATGAGAAAGACGGTCGGTCCCTGCCCTCAAGGAGTTTATAATCTAATAGGAAGACAAAAGAAAGCTAGAAAAAGTGGGGGGTGAGGTAGGGGTAGAGGGTACTCAGTAGTCATATGTTCACATTGACAGAGCTGAAATCAAGCAGAGGAGCCTATGGGAAATCAATTTAACAGGGAAATTCTAAGCCCCTATAAAGGGGAGACTGGGAGGAGTTTATAGCTCATTCGTTCCTCCAGCCCTCCAGTCTAGGAGAGGCAGCCAAGGATGGTGTTGAGTTTCAAAGCTGAATCAGTCTCCATGATGATGAGATTTTAGGTAATGAGCTTTTCCCAGGGAGAGAGGCATCATCTCTCTAAAGTTAAAAACAAGCAGAATAGCTGATGAGATATAAAGAAAGGGGAAAAAAGTTTTCTTCTCTCAAGGAGTTCACAGTCTAACAAGGGAGATGTGTACAAAACATATATACATACACATATGTATGATAAATTTTAATTTTTCAACTCGAAAAGGCTACAAGCCAAGACCTAAGTGGAGTGAGTGTTGGTGCATGACTTTTTGTTTGCAGATGATTGTGTACTGAATGCAGCCTCTGAAGGGGAGAGGCAACAAAGTAGTGATCCATTCTCTGCTGCTTGTGCTAATTTTGGCCTAATGAGTCACACCAAGAAAACACAGGTGCTCCATCATTCACCACCACACCATACATATATGGAAATACCAGTTACAGCAAATGGAGAATTTTTGAATATGGAGGATAGATTCACTTACTTTGTGAAGAGGTTACCCACTAGGAGGGTTAGGGTTGCTCTGGAAACCCCAAAAATACCAACATGCTGGGTCCTGCCAAATGAATTCAAGTCTTCTCAGGCAAAGAAAAGTAAAATTTATTAAAAGTTGTAATTCTCTGGTCCCCTCACTATTCTATGGCGGATGGGATCTTATATTCAAAAGGTTGTGGGAGGAATCTAGGGGTGGTCTAGAGGAGGAGTTTGGGGAGGGTCTTCAGGAGGAGTTAATGAGGTCAATGAGTGATTAAGGGTGGGAAGTAGCTGGAGACTACAGACAATGGTGGGCTAGGCCAGTGCAAGGGTGGATAGATATTTTGATAGGTGGGAAATCTAGTAACAGAGGATGGGAAGTCTAGTAACAGAGGCTTGGGCTCAGCCACTTGTAAGGCTTATTGCCTCATGCAAATGCCTCATCAAATGAGGTGATTTAATCAGAGTTCAAGGTGGGTTCCCAGAGCCTGTACCTCAAGGACTCAAGGAGAGCTAGAGTGTGCTCCCAGAGCCCATACCTCATCACTTTGGAAATATACTTTCCAGGATTGTACACATTAACAATGAGGTTGACACGAAAATTGCCAGAGCAAGTTCAGTGTTTGGGAGGCTCCAAAGGAAAGTGTGGGAGAGAATAGGTATTAGACTAAAGGTCTACAAAGCTGTTGTACTGACCTCATTGCTGTATGCCTGTGGAATGTAGACAATATACCAGTGCCATGCCAGGAAACTGAAATGCTTCCATTTGTATTGTTTTAGCAAGATTCTAAAGATCACCTGGCAGGATAAGATACCAGACACTGAGGTCCTTTCTCAAACTAAACTGCCAAGCATTTAAACTCTACTGAAGAGAGCACAATTCTGCTGGGCTGGCCATATTATTCGAATGTCAAACATATACTTGCCAAAAAGATTATTTTATGGAGAACTCAAACAGGGCAAGGGCTCACATGGTAGTCAGAAAAAGTGAGACAAGGACACTCTTGGGTCTTTCCTAAGAACTTTGGAATTGTGTGACATGGGAGACACTGGCACAGAATCACTCAGTGTGTTGTGCCCACATCAGAGAAGGTGCTGTGTTCTATGAGCAAAAAAGAATCAAAGTAGTTCAAAAGAAATGTGAGATGTGCAAATTAAGAGAATACATCCCAAATGTTCATAAGGACTATTTGTGCCTGACCTGTGGTAGAGCATTCTGAGTTTGTATTGGTTTAATTAGCCACACTGACACACTAACTTGACTCTAGTATAGTGGTCTCATTTTGGTCCTCTTTGAGAATGAAGGACAACCGCTACCAGCACCACTAAATTTAAGATAACAGAAAGAAGGCACTGGAGTCCCTTGCCCCCTTAGGCTCTTGTTGACCTGCCCTGCTATAATGGGAACGGGAAATTGAAGATCTCCTCTGCCCCTTAATAGACTTGGGGGGGGGCAGGGAATTTGAAGACCTTCCCTGCTTTGAAAGTAAACTCTGCCCCCAATAGTCTGAATGTAGTCACATGGAGCCTATGATGGGAGGAGTTTGCTGAAGAGAAGCAGAGCCCACAGGAAGCTGGTAGTCAGAGCTTGCAAGATGGTGGGAGAGAGAGGTACTCAGGCAAGGAATGAGGCTGGTGAGTAGATATTGATCTAATATTGGTTTGTGGGAAGCTTGAAGGATGCTGTGGCTTTTTAATGGCTTTTTAATATCTTTGGTACCATGATGAAATCAGCTTACTGGTTTGGGGATTTGGTTTTCTGGTACCTAAATAAATGTTTCAGTTCTGTCCTTTACAAAGAATTTAGTATATTTTACAATCGAACATCATGTGATATTTATAGTCATGATCTTGATCGTGATTGTGGGCGTTGTGAATACTGCATTGACACTATACCTGCCAAGCCCCAAGTTTGGAATATACCCACCCATTGAATTCACTCTTATTCATGTGTTAATGGAGAAGAATATGATTTTTTTTTTGCTCTTTTTTGAGGGGGAAGGTAGGGAAATTGGGGTTAAGTGACTTGCCCAAGGTCACACAGTTAGTGTCTGTGTCTGTGTGTGTGTGTGTGTGTGTGTTAAGTGTCTGAAGCCAGATTTGAACTCAGGTCCTCCTGACTCCAGGGCAGGTGCTCTATTCACTGTGTCACCTAGCTACCCCAGAATTTGCCTTTTTTTTAAGGGAGATAAAATAGTAAAACTATGCTGACTAGGTCCATTACAAATTTATGTTACATAATTTCAGCTGAGCCTTTTACACCTACCTGATTCATTATCTTGCTCCCTAAACTTTTCCAAGCCTTTTCATCCCTCCTCAAACTTTTCACATTTTCCCCTCACCTCACCTGCATAGCTGAGAAGCCTACCTTCCCTGAAAAAAAAAATAAAGCCATTTACTGAGAACTCCCTCTTTTTGCCTTCTCCCCATCTTATCCTTTGGCTGCTTTCCTCCACCAACTCCTTCTTCACCTATGTCTCACATGAAGGCCCATCTTGCCAAGGGCCTACCACTTGATCTACAGTGATCCCATCCAATCTATTCCATCATCAGCATATTTCTCCCTCTATTATCCCCACCGTCTCATTAATCTTCAATCTCTGCTTTTCTATTGGCTACTTCCCTAATGTCTATCAACAACCCCCCCCCCCCCACTTACTTCATCCATTCATCTCTGCTAGCTACTATTCTATATCTCTCCTTTTCATGGTCAAACTCTGAGAAAAACTTTTATAATTGGTGCCCCTGTTTTCCTTTCTCTCTTCTTAACTCTTTGGAGTCTGACTTCTGATCTCATCATTTAAAAGAAACTCCTCTCTCCAAAGATATCAATGGTCTTTTAATTGCTAAATATACTGACCTTTCCTCAATCCTCAGTGTTCCTCTCTGCTGCATTTGACACCATTAGGTACCCTCTTCTCTTGGATACTGTTTTTTTTTTTTTGTAGGTTTTTTTGACACTACTCTTTCATGGTTCTTCTACTTATCTGAATGCTGCTCTGTTTCCTTTACTGGATTTTCATTTAAGGCATAACATTAACTGTGCTGTATGTCCCATAGGGTTCTGCCCTGAGTCCTCTTCTCTTTCCCTGCTATATTATTTTACTTGATTTCATTAGCTCCTATGGATCCAATTATCACCACATAAATTATTTACAGGTCTATTTATTTAGCACTAACTTCTTTCCTTACCTCCAATCTTGCATTTCCAACTGCCTGTTGGATGTCTCAAAATGGATGCCCTAAAACCAAATTCATTCTCTTTCCCCCAAGCCCTCCCCTCTTCTGAATTTTCCAATTTCTGTCAAGGGCACTACCATTCTCACTACATACTCTCCTCCACATTCTGCCTACCTAGGCTCTTAGCCTACATACCATCTTAGATTCCTCATTCTCCATATCTAATCTGCTGCCAAATCCTGACCATTCTACCTTGGTAGCATCTCTCATATGTTCCCTTCTCTTAACTAGACAGCTAGGTGGTACACTGGATAGAGTGCTTGGTCTGGAGTCAAGACGACTTGAATTCTAATCTAGCCTCAGATACTTACTAGTAGCATGACCACAGCAAGTTACTTAACCTCTGTCTGTATCAATTTCCCAAACTGTAAAGTGGAGATAATGGTGGTATCTACCTCACAGGTTTGTTGTGAGGATCAAATGAGATAATATTTGTAAAACATTAAGCAGAGTGTCTAGCACACAGTAGGCACTTTCCTTCCTTCCACTGCTACCACCATGGCACAATACATTATCAAACAGTTGGACTATTGTGATAGTTTTCTGCTTAGGGTCACTCTCTCAAATCTTTTTGAAGTCTAGTCTATTCTTCACTCATCTATCAAAGTGATCTTCCTAAAATATAAATCTGACTATGCCACTTCTCTGTTGAATAAATCCCAGAGACTCCCTGTTACCACTAGGATTCCTCAGTTTGCCTCTTTCCAAACCTGGTCCTTTCCCACCTTTACAGTGGTCTTGTGCATAATCTCCTCCACATACCTAATGATATGGCCACTCAAGACACTCCATCTCTCAGCTTCATGCATAGTCACTGGCTGTTCCCTATGCCTAGAATGCTCTCCCTTCTCACCTGTTAGATTCCCTGGCTTCCTTCACCTTCTGCAAGCTTTTCTTCATCCTCCTTAATGTTAGTGCCTTTCCTGTGATTATCCCCAAGTCATCCTGTATTTATCATTTGTATATAACTATTTGCATGCTGTTTTCCCTCTGTTGAGTTGCAAGCCCCTTGAAAGGCATTTTTTGTACCCACAGTGTCAGCACAGCATCTAGCACATAGTAGGCACTTGACAACTTGCAGAGTACTGTGTCTTCAAAGCTCATCTGGGCTGCTACCCCCAGGGTGCAATATCACACTGGAAAAGCCCACCTGCTTCTGGGCCAGATGTAGCAAATTACATAGTAGCTAACTAAGCTCATTCTTCACCAGACTCTGCTGCTCTGTGCTCCTCACCAAAATCTGCTGCTGACTAGACTAGGATGGGCAGGTTGCTCAGTCACTGTGCAATTCTCTAAGTACTGAGATGTCAAGGTGTGTGCTAAGTACTGGGCACTCAAACAGGAAAAAAACAGAGTCCTTGCCCTCAGGAAGTTTACTATCTAATGAGGGAAGATAATGCACAAAAGGAAGCTGAAAGGGGTAGAAGGAGGGCACCAGGTGTCAGGATGTTACTTGGAGTCAAAACCAAGTAGATCTGCTCATGGAAAATGGAGAGTTACCTGGAAAGTTTAGGTCCCAGCCTTTGGGAGGAGCTTTTTGCTCTACCCTTCAGCCCTCCAGAATGGAGAGACAATTTAGGAAGTTGAGAAAGTGTTAAGTATCAAAAACTGAGTTAATCAGCATTGTAACTAGATTTTAGGTGATCAACTTATCCTGTGGAAGATGGAGAATTACCTCATACCTCATATATTAAGTATGAGTTACCTCATATTCATATATTGCATCATAATTTTACTTAAAGCTAATCTGGAAAAAAAAAAGGAGTTGGAAAGAACAATATCTATAGTAAGCTGTGACCTTACCTTTAAGTCACATAACTTCCCAAGCTCTCTAAATATGAGTGTACTTTTTCCATGTACCTTGTGTATTCAAGAGGAGTGACCTTCCACATGACCACATGCCGTCCTTCTCCTGATGCATGTTCCTTAAGGGAAGAGGAAAAGGGGAATCTGTAGGAAGCAGGACATCCTTCTCCTTCTACATGAATCCATCTTCCATCTTCTTCCACACTGTCTCTTGCTTGAACTCCAGCCTACAGGACTCCACTTTCTTACTCAACAACTTCAGTACCTCCCCAACTCCTGCCCTTATACTAGAGAATGTCAACATACATACTGACATTACCTCAAACACCCTGTTCAGTTCCTCAACCTACTCATTTCTCATGACCTACTCTCTATCCACTTCAGTCAAACACACACAAAAAAGATCATACCTTTCATCTTGCCCCAAAATATACCCCCTCTATGTTCATGAGTTCTGAAATCTCCTTGTCTGATCACAATCCATTGGTTTTCCACCTCTCCCTCTGTCTTCCCTCACCAAACCATACTTTTTTGTCCACAATACGATCTCCAATCTAAGTTCTTTCCTAGGCCATCACTTTTGAACTAGTCATTCTCTTCTCTTTTCCCCCAACTTGACCCTCTAGTGAACCAGTTCAATTCTACACTGTTCTCTCTTGAGTCCCTCGACCCCTTTGTTATCTTGTTGACAATGTCTTCCCAAGCCTTACCTTGGATCATTACCACCACCACTACCTTCACTCTTACTCATGTGCTACTGAAAAAAAGGTGGAGAAAATCATGCATCTGTTTTGACTGCATTCACTAAAAATTTATGCCACATGACATCAACTGGGCCCTCATTGCTGCTAGGTAATACTTCTACACTTCTTCTACCAACTCACTATTCCATTCTTTACAGTGGTTCTTCCAAAACTTTTCATCCTTTCTCAAATGACTCCCTTCTTCCCATTCTCTTAATAAGAGTAACTATATGTTAATCTATTTTACTAGTTTTTTTAAAACTTCAAAAACCTACTTCTACTGTTATTTATCAAATTAATGTGGGTTTTTTTTGCTTTTAATTTTGCTGACTTCTTTCTTGATTTTCAGAATTCTAATTCTATTCTAAAAACTTAATTTTTGAAAAAAATTGCACATCCCATTCATTATTTTGTTCTTGTTTTCTTTTGTTAATAGAAACATTTAGAAATATAAATTTTCTATTAAAGACTGCTTTAGGTGAATCCCAAAACATTTGATAACATTTTCTATTTTTTTCTGTGATTTATTTATGGACCAACCGATTCATATATCCCCTTCCAAATGCTTAAATGCATTTACTTTTCTAGTTTCCTCTTAATTCCTGTGTTTGTATTTCAAAGCTTCTACTCAGCTCTGGTCTTTTCATCAGGAAGCTTGAAAGCCCTCTATTATATTAAAAATGCATTTTCCTCCTACAGGATTGCACTTAAGTTTTTCAGAGCAAATTATTCTAGGTTATAATCTGTTCTCCTTTTATATTTAAAATATTGCATTGCAAAATCCCTTCTCCTTTGTACACGTAGTACATTGTGTGAGATCCTGACTGGTTCTTCACAATAGGTGGCACAATGGATAGAGTGCTGTGCTCATGAGTTCAAGTCATACCCTAGACACTTGCAAGCTGAGGCATGGACAAGACATTTAGTCTTTTTCTACTTTGGTTTCTTCATCTATAAAATAAGAATAATAATATCTACTTTTCAGGATAAATGAGATAATATTTGTAAAGCACTTTGCAAATCTCAAAGCACAATATAAATGGCAGCTATTACAATTGCTTAAATTCTTTCTATCTGCCTTTATGCCTGGAAGTTCTAGATTTGGCTATGACATTCCCAGGAGTTTTCATTTTGAGTTTCTTTCAGAAAGGGATAATTGAATTATTTCTAACACAATCTATGAATTTTTTCAATGGGTATTTCATTTTCTATGTTCACACGTTTCAGGGAGTTTTCTTGAGTTATTTCCAGCATTATTTCATTAAGGGTTACTGTCTTTTAATGTTCTTCTGGGATATGTATGATCCTTAGGGTATTCTCTACACATTCTGTCTTCAAAATTAGTATGTTTTGTTTGCATAGTGAGAATATTTTTACTGTTGTTTTTTGCTTTTCTTCTAGATTTTTTTTTTCATTTCTGTGTTTGTAGTACAAATCTATTGTGCTCTCTTTCGTATCTTTGGTGTGCCTTGCCATTGCAGAATTTAGTTTTCTATTCTGTGCATTATTTTTGCTGTGCAGGACATTACTCATACTTCTCATTTCTCTCTCTCTCTTTTCTTTTCTTTTTTTTTTTTTGCTTTTTGGAGTGGGGAAGGCAGGGCAATTGGAGCTAAGTGTCTCTTTTCTCTTTTGAACCATTCAGGAACAGTGTATTGTGAATCCATGTTCTCCTCACATTCCACAGGTCTTCTGTGTCATCAAATGTTGGATAATTTTCCTTTCTTTTGCAATATTTACTCATGCCTAAAATTGTTTATTAGATCTAGGCCATATTTCTTCTGTTAATTTTTTCTTTGTTGTTTTATCTGCTTATGTTTAAGATCTTTGAGTTTTCTTCTTGAGATCTTAGTAATTTCAGTCTCTGCATTGGTTTTGTGTAAAGTCTTTTTATTTTTGTGTAATCAAAATTACCATTTTTACCTCCTGTGAATATCTCTTTTGGTCACAAACTCTTCCCTAACCATAGATGAGGAGTAATTTCTTCTATATTCCACTAATTTACTTATGACATTACCTTTTATGTCTAAATTATGTACCCATTTTAAGATTATCTTGGTATCTGGTGTGAAATGTTGATCTACATCTAGTTTCTGCCATACTACTTTCCAGTTTTCCCAAAAGATTTTGTCATATAGGGAATTCTTTGCCCAATAGTTGGAATCTTTGGGTTTACTAATCATTGGTTATTGTACTCATTTGCTTCTGCAAATTGTACGCCTAATGTGTTTCCCTGATCAGTCTATTTCTTGGTGTTGTTCAGGTGTTCAATCTGACTCTTCATGACCCTATGGAACACCAATAGTGTCCATAGGATTTTCTTGGCAAAGATACTGGAGTGATTTGCCACTTCCTTCTCTAGTGGATTAATGCAAACAGAGGTCACACAGCTAATTTGAGCTATTTGGATTCAAGTCTTCCTGACCCCAGGCCCAATGCTCTGACCCACTCAATCAACTAGCAGTCTTCCTAAATTATTTTGATGATTATGCCTTTGTAGTACTGTCTGACAACTGGTACACTGCTAGGGCTCCTTTTTCATTGTTTCCCTTGATATTCTGGATCTTGTGTTCTCCCAGATGAATTGTTATTTTTTCTAGCTTTATAAAATGATTCTTTGTATTATAATTGGCATGGAACTGAATAAGTAAATTTATTTAAGCAGCACTGTTGTTTTTATTAGTTCAGCCTACCCATAAGCAATTAATATTTCTCCAATTCTTTAGATATTTGTGAAAAGTGTTTTGTAATTGTGTTCCTATAACTCCTATGTATATCTTGGCAGGCGGACAGACTCTCAGATATTTTATACTATTTATACCTATTTTTAATGGAATTTCTTTTTTCATCTTTTCCTGCTGGGTTTTGTTGGTAATACATGGAAATCCTGATGATTTGTATAGGTTTATTTTATATCTTGCAACCTTGTTGTAGTTATTAAATTTTTCAATTAGTGGTTTTTTTTTAATTGTATCTCTAGGGTTTTCTAAGTAAATCATGGCATCTACAAAAAGCTATAGTTTTATTTCCTCATTTACTCCTTCAATTTCTTTTTCTTCTTTTATGGCTATACCTAGCATAGCTAATATTTAGCAAGTTGTTGAATAGTAATAACAATAACATACATCCTTCCATCACCTATGATTTTAGTGGAAAGTTTCCTTCCTTATCCTCATTACAGATAATGCTTGCTCTTGGTTTTAGATAGATACTACTTATCATTTAAGGAAAGTTCTATTTGTTCCTCTGCTTTCTAGTGTTTCTAACAGGAAAAGGTATTTTATTTTGTCAAAAGCTTTTTCAGTGTCTGTGGTAATAACCTTGATTTTTCTCTTTTTGTTAATTATGTGGTCAGTCATGCTTATGGTTTTCTGAATCTTGAAGTAGCACTGTATTCCTGAAGCCGGGTCACCTTAATATATTGCTGTAATCTCCTTGCTAATGTTTCACTTGCATTTTTGCATCAGTGTTCATTAAGGAAATTGGTGTATGGTTTTCTTTCTTTGTTTTGACTTGCCTAGGATTAGGTATCAAAGACCATATTTGTATCACAGAAGGAATTTGGTAGGATTCCTGCTTAAGCTATTAAAAAAAAACCAACTATATAATATTGGAATTAATTCTCTTTAAATGTTCAGTAGAATTTGTTTGTAAATTCATTTATCTGCTTTAGGTTTTGTTTTTCTTAAGGAGTTCACTTATGACTTGTTCAATGTCTTTTTCTAAGACAAATAGGATTATTTAAGTACTCTCCTGTTCTCTTAATCTGGACAATTTATATTTTCTGAATATTCATTCATTTAATTTAGATTGTTGGTTTTATTGTCACATAGTTTGTCAAAATAGCTCCTAATAATTACTTTTATTTCATCTTCATTAGTTGTAAATTAACTTTTTTTTCACTTTTCTTTAAAAAAAATTAGCCAATGCTTTATCAGTTTTATTGGTTTTTCAAAAAATGAGTTCTAATTTTATTTATTGGTTCAATTTTAAAAATTTTCATTTTTGCTAATCTCTCCTTTAATTTGTTGGGTTTTCTAAATTTTTTTTAGTTGGTATGCTGAATTTGTTCATCTGCCCTTTCTCTCTTGTTGATATGATTTAGAGATATGATTTTTTCCCCAAGTACTGCTTTGGCTGTATTCAGTAAATTTTGGTATATTGTCTCATTGTTATCATTGTCTTTAATGAAATGATTGATTGTTTCTATGATTTGTTCAATGGAACACATTTAGGTAAACAATATAGTAGCAAGTAAGTCTAGTAACATAGTATTTGATAAACTAAAAAGTCACTATTTGACAAAAACTGTTGGGGAGATTGGAAAGTAGTCTGGCAGAAACTATGCATAGATGAACATCTAACACCAGATACCAAAAGAAACTAAAAAAGGGTAAACAATTTCAATCAATCAGGAAATACTCATTAAGCAACTATGTTCCAGATACTATGCTAAAATACAGAATGAGGCAAAAGACAGTGCTTGCCCTTAGGAAGCTTACAATGGAATAAGGAAGACAATATGCAAGCAAATATATGGGAAGGAGGCTATATACAGGATAAATAGGAAATAATAGACAGAAGCACTAGAATTAAGAAGGATTGGGGGAAGGCTTCTTGTAGAAGGAAGAATTTTAACTACTTTTTTACTTAAAGAAAACCAGGGAAGTCAGTAGTCAAGAGTGGAGAGGGAAAGCATTCAAGGCATGGAGCATAGCAAGAGAAAATGCTTAGAGTCGAGATAGAATGTCTTATTCATGGAACAGTTAGGAGGCTAGTGTCATTAAATCCAAGAGTACCTGTTGGGGAGTAAGATTGTAAAGGGTTATTTCATAATTAAGCCAATCAAAGGGCCTAGGGGCAGGGAAGATCTTCAAATCTGCATTTCCATTACAGTCTCTAGCTCTGACATTTCTTAACTGTATGATCCTAGGCATTACACTTACTGAAGTTCAGAGAAGATAAACATTGTTCAATGTTATATACCTAGTAAACAAGGTAGGGGCCTTTCACCCATGAAGACACTGATAGCTTTAGTCCCTGAGAGTCTCAGACTAAACCTGCTCAGAATAATGGCACATGCTCCCCTCTGCTCCCTAGGAATTATGATTTTCTTTCAAGGTGCAGAGTAGGAAGTGACAAAGGGACTCAGGGTTCCTAGGATTTTTTGAGCCCGTAGTTTCTTTTAAGTATCTCTATTTGTAGCTACCTTTGTATGACTTGTGTGGTGCTTTCACTGGTACTTTCTTTTTCTTTTTTAAAAAATAATTGATGTCTTCTGTTTTCTGTATCATCACTGGAGAAGGAAATGCAAACCATTTAAGTATTTTTGCCAAGAAAACCCCATGGACAGTATTCAAACAATAAAAGATATGACACTGGAAGATATAAGCCCCTCAGGTTGGAAGGTGTCCAACAGGCTACTGGGGAAGAGCAAAGCACAACAAACAGCTCTAGCATTAATTAAATGATTGGGCCACAGCAAAAAGGAAGCTCTGCTGTAGATGTGTCTAGTGATAGAAGGAATACATGAAACCATATAGATCAATATTGTACAGGAACTTGGAATGTAAGATCTACGAATGAAAGTAGGCTGGATGTGGTCAAATAGGAGATGGAAAGATTAAACATTGACATCTAGGATATCAGTGAACTTAAGTGGATGGGAATGGGTGAATTTAATTTGGGTGATTTTTACATATACTGCTGTGGGCAAGAATCCCACAGAAGAAATGGAATGGCCCTTATAGTCAATAAAAGGGTGAGAAAAGCAATACTAGGGTATAATCTCAAAAGTGAAAAAATATCTGTTTGAACCCAAGGTAAACTGTTCAACATGAGATTAATCCAAGTTTATGCTCCAATTACTGATGCAGAAAACATCTTCTGCTTCATTGACTTCACTAAAGCTTCTGAATGTCTGTATTACGAAAAATTGTGGCAAGTCCTCAGAGAGATGGAGTACCACATCATCTTGTCTCCTGAGGAACCTGTATGTGGGTCAAGAAGCAAAAGTTAGACTAGAACAAGGAAATCGACTGGTTTAAGACTGGAAAAGTATGACACTACCGTATAACGTCACCTTATTTATTTAGTTTACATGCAGAGTATATCATGTGAAATACCAGACTAGATGCATCTCAAGCCCAAATTAAAGTTGTCAGGAGAAATATCAATATTAGTCTCAGATATACAGATGATACTACTCTGATGGCAGAAAATGAAGAAGAATTAAGAAGCCTCTTGATGAGGGTGGAGGAGGAAAGTGTAAAAGCTGGCTTGAAGCTTAACATCACAAAAACTATGATGTTGGCAACTGGTCCCATCACTTCCTGGCAAATAGAGAATGGGAGCAGATTTTATATTCTTGGGCTCAAAGATCACGGCAGATGGTAACTGCAGTCATGAAATTGAAAGACCTTTGTTCCTTACAAGGAAAGCTATGGCAAATCTGGACAACAAACCAAAAAGCAGAGACCTCACCTTGTCAACAGAGATTTGTATGGTGAAAGCTATGGTTTTTCCACTGGCAATGTGTGGCTATGAGAGTTGGACCATAAAGAAAGCTGAGTGTCACAGAACTGAGACTTTTGAATTGTGGTGCTGGAGAAGACTTTGAGAGTCCTTTGGACAGCAAGGAGATCAAATCAGTCAATACTTAAAGAAATAAATTCAGGCTATTAACTAGAAGGTCAAATACTGAAGCTGAAACTTAAATACTTTGGACACATATTGAGAAGACAAGACTCTGATATTAGGAAAGTTTGAAGGCAAAAGGAATAAACAGCAGAGGATGAAATGGATAGATTGTGTCATGGAAGCAAGGAAAATGAACTTGGACAGACTTTGGGAGATAGTGGAGGATGGAAGGGCTAGCATGCTATGGTCCACCCAGTCATAAAGAGTTGGACATGACTGAGTAACTCAACAACAATAACAAAGTTTTTCTGAGTATCCTTTCCTCTCCTTCCACATAAAAAACAGTATTTTTCAAAGACAAAAAAGAAAATACAAAAAAAAAATGAGCACAACTGGATCATTACATTGAAATCATAAGAAAACATATGCAATGTGCAACCTCTGTAGATCTCCCATCTTCATGAAGAGGTGACTCAGAGGTGTTCTCTTTATTATTTTGTTATATTCATTTTTTGGTGGTGGTTGTTCCTGTCATTTGTACTGTTGCCTTCACCATGTATACTGTTTTCTTGACTCTGCTTACTTAACTCTGCATTAGTTCATGTTGATCTTCCCAAGCTTTTCTGTATTATTCTGCCAGGGAGGTCAGAAGTCTGAACAGTAGGCATGGGGAACAGCCAGAGGGACTATCCAGGAGCTGGGACATGGAGTTGTCTTGTTTGTGGAACTGCCAGGAAGCCAGTGTCACTGGATTGAAAAATGTGTTGGATTATAAGGTTTAAGAAGAATGGAAAGACAGGAGAGGGGGGGATTAAGAAGGACTTTGACCGCCAAACTGAGCATTTTGTAATTGCTCCTGGGAAGCAGTGGAGAATCATTGAAGTTTATTGGGGGGGCGGGTGTGGCGACTTGACTGGACCTGAGTTTGAAAAAAGTCTCTTTCGTGGCTGAATGGAGAATGCAGTGGAGTGAGGAGAGACTTGGGGCAGGCGCACCTAACTGCAGGCTATTGCAGTACTGGAGGCATGAGGTGGTGAGAGCCTCCACCAGGTCCGGGGAGGCTTCAGGGGAGAGAAGGGGGCCTGTTTGGAGACTTGCCAGGCCTTGGCAAGAGCGAGGAATGCAGGGTGACCCTCAGGTTCCCTGAGGGGGTGGGATGGTGTGGCCCTCTATAGGAACAGGGGAAGTCAGCCAGGTAGAGCGTTTAGGGGTAAACACCATGATTTTTCTCTCGTTGGAATTTAATCTAAGTTGCCTATTGCCCATCCAGTTAGACACAGCAGACCGGAGGTCGGCCTGGGGACTGGGGCTGGGCAGGCGGACGGAGAATCCTCAGCCCAGAGAGGGGGATGGGAGCAGTGGGCGATGATGACATCACCAAGGGAAGGGAAAAGAGAAGAGGGTCGGAATTTTGAGGGACAAGTACAGTTAGTAAATAGCTCCTGACACAGAAAAAAAAGGAGAGGATCAACGTTATTTGTTTCACTTAGCTTAGCTATGGTGATCTTAGCTAAGGTGCTCTCTTCTGGTCTCAGATGGCTCCGGCGAAGAGCGCCGGGAGTGACCCTGAAGGACGAACATCTAGCACCAGAGGGTGTTTCACGCCCGGAAGCGCCAGAAAACCGTTCTTTCACTGACCGGAAGTGGATGACGTCATTGCCCAAGCGCCGGAAGTGACGTTGGAGAGACCGCGGTTTGAGCTTCTAACACGAGAAGCTCTAGGTGTGGATTTGGAAGAGTTAAGAGGCCATTAGGCGCCAGCCGCAGCCGTGGGATTAGGGGCTCCAGGTATCCGAGCACATGGAGGGCGAGGGCGGCGGTGGCGGCGGCGGGCGCGGCAGCGCGCTGTTCTCCGGGTTCCGCGCCCTCGGGCTCTTCAGCTCCCATATCCCCCACGTGGTTCGCTATCACGGTCGGCATCGCAGGTTCTACGTGACTACTTGTGTGGGGAAGAGTTTCCACACTTATAATGTAAGTAACCTACCGCCCTCGCCCTTTCCCTCCCACTGCGCCCCCCGCGGCTCGGTGCTTCCCTCACACCCACCTGCGCCTGCGCCTGTGCAGCCCGTCTTTGATCATCGTCCCCAGCCCCCGCTCCTGCTTCGTACTGAGAGGCTGAGGACCCACCTGAGCCTTGTCTTTGCAGAGCACCCGAGCTTCCGGCAGGATGAGCCCTCTGGATGCACTCCTTCAGTTCTCACTCCTTGGTCCCTGTAGTTTTTTTTTACAGTATTGCCCAGTCACCCTGATTTGCAACTTCGCTGTCATTCCTTGACCCTTCCAAAAGTCAGTTGCTGCTGTTTGTGAGTACTTTGTCATTCCTGGGCTCCTATGACATTGCTCTCCTGAATCTTCCTGCCTCTCTAACTGGACTTGTCTCTCTCTTGCTGAATCATCACCTTCTTAGAGTGTGTTCACTACGGCTTCCTTCCTTTTCTTTCTGTGCTTAGTGATTTCACGTGCTACCCTGCATTCATTTATTTATGTGAATCAATTCTGAAGTCCTTATCTCTCCAGATCTTCTGGTAGCACCATCTGCTCAATAAATATTTCTGCTTCATGTTTCCTAGTAATCTCAAAAGCTAAGTAGGGGAGGGAGAAAAAACTCCTTCCTGTTCGGCTTATTTCCTTCAGCCTTCATGTACTATCAGGGGTCAGATCTGCTTGTTCCTACTGCAGCATCTCTTAACTCAAAAACACTAAACTAGTTCAGGCTGTCATCACCTAGAGGTTATTGTAATAGCTTCCCAACCTGTCTCCCTGATCATCAGCTCTTTCCTGTTTTATTGTTATTCATGCACCTGCCAAAATATTCTAGCTGTGGAGTAGCTTTGAATAGCTAGTTATAGAATAAAAGTGACTCATGCCACTCCTCTGCCCTGAAACTTTCAGTGGCTCCCTGTTGCCTTTAGGCTAAAATATAAGCTCCTTATCCCTACTTTTGAGGTCCTCCTTGATCTGACTTCAAAATACCTTTCCAATTTTCTTTCATATTCTATTAAGTCTATGTACCAGACCTCCTATCTAACTTACTATATGATCTTCATTCAGTACATTTGTCCCATACCGACAATATACTTCTTTTTCATCTTTGCTTTTCAGAATCTATTTTTTCTTTTAGGGCTTAATTCAAATGAAAGCTCCAAGAAGCTACCCATGACCTTAGCTGATAGTATTTTCTCTCATCAGATTATCCAAAGTTTGTCAGACTGGCTCTCCTTTTGCTTGTGTAACACCTTTAAGTGTAATATATTTCTCTTTTTATATTTACAAAGCCATTTGCATGTCATCTCCCCCATTAAAATGTAAACTTCTTGCTTTAAGGGACTGTTTTTGCCTTTTTTTTACCTCCAGCACTTAGCATGGACCTAGTACATGTTACCAGGTAATAAGTATTTGTTGACTATTAACTGGATGACTCTCATTTTTATCTGAGATATTTCTCAAGAATCTCAGCTCATTTGTGGCTTTAATATTCCTGACATCATTATTAAACTTGAGATATACTTTCCATTAAACCTCATTTATTCCTTTTAAAATTTGAGCTCATTGGCATGGGTTCCTTTGTAATTAGATTGATTTTATCAGATGCTTTCTTTTTCACTAGTATCATTCTTGGCTGTATAACAAGAATTCACATTTATACAAAACTTTTAGGATTTACAGCAATTTTCTCACAACAACCCTATGAGATAAGTAGGTCCATGTATCATTATCTCCAGTTTACTAATAAGAGAAATGAGGCTCAAGAAGTGAAATAACTTGAATACGGGTCTAACATCCTTTCTATCATATATACCATGTTGCTTCATTTCCAAAAAGAATGCTACTTAGGCATTCTATCTCCCTTTGGTGCCTTTTCATTAGCTCTCTCTCACACCTAGAATGTACTTCTCCTCTGCCTTTTAGAATCCCTATTTTCCTTAAAGACTCATCTCAGTGCACCTTATACAAGAAACCTTTCCTGATTTTTCCCCAACTGCTAATACCTTTTTCTCTACTAAAAAAGTCAAACCCAAACCAAACCTTAAAAAACCAAATCCCCCCAAAACTTTGAATTGATTTTGTTTGTGTCTTCTCCAGTCTTTCCCCTCAAATACCTTGAATTGATTTTCTGTATCCATTTATAGAATACCTGTTTTCTCTTTGTAATATATGGAGTGCCTACCCTAATGCCTGGAGTTTAATAGAGATATCTTTTAATGGATTGACTGAGAGCTGAAAAACCAAGTGCTTTATGAAGCCCAAGGGGGGAAGGTCATTCTTTGTGTGGTAGGAAGGGAGGGGTGTGTGTGTCTCTGTATGTATAGGATTCTTTTGTTTGTGAAGATGAAAATAGCAGACTGTTCCTCACCTAAGTCTAGGATCCTGGTTCCAAAAGGGATTTTATGTTCTCAGTTTGCTTCATGCTATTGGATGTCTTCAGTGGACAGTTGGCCAGCCACCTTAATCCCCATATCGTTTTATCATAGATGAGGCCTATATTCCTAACCATAATCATATATTTCACAAATGTGCTCTTTGTCCCAAGGAGGAATAATGTAGCTTTACAAATCCATCACTACTGGAAAAGTAAACCTTGAATTTTTGCCCTCCTGAAGTCTGTAGAGTTTTTTTCACATGCAAATAACAGCACATTTTGTTATTTAATGAGTTTCATCTTAATTCTTAAACATGATGTTATTATAGTTTTTTATTTGAAAAAAACTTATTGAAAATTAATGTCTTCTTTTTTTTTGTAAACAGGTCCAGAAGCTCAGTCTGGTGGCAGTAAGTAAGTATGCTTACATTCTAAATTTGTTAACATTTCGAACTTTTTAGTTGGTATAAAAATGTGTATTTTTGAATTACATAATGAAATGGGAGGTTTTGAAAATGAATTTGTGAAGCATTCTTTTTGGAAATGAAGCAACATGGTATATATGATAGAAAGGATGTTAGACCCGTATTCAAGTTATTTCACTTCTTGAGCCTCATTTCTCTTATTAGTAAACTGGAGATAATGATACATGGACCTACTTATCTCATAGGGTTGTTGTGAGAAAATTGCTGTAAATCCTAAAAGTTTTGTATAAATGTGAATTCTTGTTATACAGCCAAGAATGATGTTAGTGAAAAAGAAAGCATCTGATAAAATCAATCTAATTACAAAGGAACCCATGCCAATGAGCTCAAATTTTAAAAGGAATAAATGAGGTTTAATGGAAAGTATATCTCAAGTTTAATAATGATGTCAGGAATATTAAAGCCACAAATGAGCTGAGATTCTTGAGAAATATCTCAGATAAAAATGAGAGTCATCCAGTTAATAGTCAACAAATACTTATTACCTGGTAACATGTACTAGGTCCATGCTAAGTGCTGGAGGTAAAAAAAGGCAAAAACAGTCCCTTAAAGCAAGAAGTTTACATTTTAATGGGGGAGATGACATTGTAAATACAGGCTATTTACAGAGTAGATTGGGATGTGGTGTGTTCAAGAAGAACTAGAACCTCTGATGGGAGGGCTTGCCAAGCCCCTTTCAGGAATGCCACACAGGGATACCTTTGGTGTCCACCTCACCCTCAGCTCCAAGAAGTTGTAGCATGTGCCTTAGCCACATGCTGGTAAACCATCTTAGTAGATGAGCTATACTGAGTTGAGGGTAATCAGTGGGCCACAGACTTGTTGGTGAGTTTGGGGGTTGTCTGCTCCAAGCATGTGAAAACTTACCCTGGCATAATGGGTACATAGAGGCACTAGGCAGTGCTTAGAGCTGGTCAGACATTGAAGATGCCAAGGTCACCCACTGCATTGCAGGCCATCACCAGTTGTCCAGCTTTTTTTTGTCACAGGACTTCCATGACTCTGAAAGAGTGAGGCTGATGATTTTGTGCAACTATCCCTCATTTAAATCCAGTTCACCTATGAGTCGAGATATCACCCTATGATGTCATTGGTTTTCATTGAAAATGAAGGACAAACAGCAGAATAGATAGAAGGTGATCTAAGAAGGGAAGGAAGTAGCAGCTAGGGAGATTGGAAAAGGCTTCCTAGCTGCCCCCTGGGGCAAATGTAGAGAGTTCTAAGCCTGGCATATGGAAGAGAATCAGACACTTGCAGTGTGATCCTGGGCAAGTTACCTACCCTCTGTTGCCTCAGTTTGCTCAGTCATAAAATGGGGATAGTAATAGTTCCTATGTTGAGAGGATCAAATTGTATATGAAAGTACTTAGCTTTAAAAATACCTGGCAGGGGTAGCTAGGTGGCGCAGTGAGTAGAGCGTCGGCCCTGGAGTCAGAAGGTCCTGAGTTCGGATCCGGCCTCAGACACTTAACACACACACAAACAAAAACCTAGCCGTGTGACCTTGGGCAAGTTACTTAACCCATTTGCCCTCCAAAAAAAGCAAAAAAAAAAGGGGGGGGGAATGAGGAAACAAATATATTACTCTTTGCCAGTGATATGATGGTATACTTAGAGAATCAACTAAAAAAATAGTTGAAATAATTAACAGCTTTAGCAGAGTTGCAGGATATAAAACAAACTCACATAAATCTATCAGCATTTCTATATGCTATCGGCAAAGTCCAGCCACAAAATATAGAGAAATTCCATTTAAAATAACTGTAGACAATATAAAATACTTGAGAGTCTACCTGCCAAGACAAACCTAGGAACTATAAGAACACAATTACAAAACACTTTTCACATAAAGTCAGATCTAAACAAGTGGAAAAATATTAATTGCTAATGGGTGGGCCATGCCACTGTAATAAAAATAACAGTTTTACCTAAATTAATATATATAGTTCAGTGCCATAACCATCAAACCACCAAAAATTATATAGAACTAGAAAAATTAATAACAATTCATCTGGGAAAACAAAAGGTCAAGAATATCAAGGAAATTAATGACAAAAAACTTAGAAGAAAGATGGACTAGCTTAGCTGTAGAAGATTTCAAACTTTAAATAAAATGGTAATCATCAAAACTATCTGGTGCTGGCTAAGAAATAGTGCGGTGGATTAGTGGACTAGATTAGATACACAAGACCCAGTAGTAAGTGACCATAGTAATCTAGTGTTTGAAAAACCCAAAGACCTCTGGTTCCAGGATGAGAACTCACTTCTTCTAAGTTTTTTGTTTGACAAAAACTGCTGAGAAAACTGGAAAACAGTATGACAGAAACTAGGTATAGACCATCTTAAACTACATACCAAGATAAGGTCAAAGTGGGTATATGATTTAAACATAAAGGGTGATATACCATAAGCAAATCATGAATGCATGGAATAGGTTACTTTGTCAGATCTCCGGAGGTTAGAATTTATGATGAAACAAGATAGAGAGCATTATGAAATGTAAAATAGATAATTTTGATTATATTAAATTAAAAAGTTTTTGCACAAACAAAACCAACATAACCAAGATTAGAAGGAAAGCAGAAAGGTGGGGAATAGTTTTTATAGCAAATATCTCAGGTAGAGGCCTCATTTTTCAAATATATAAAGAACTAATTCAATTTTGTAAGAATAAAAGTCATTTCACTAGTTGATAAATGGTCAAAGGATATATGAGCAAACTGTTTTCAGATGAAATCAAAGCTATACTTGGTCATATGAAAAAATGCTCTAAATCATTGCAAATTAAAACAACTCTGAGATACCACCGGACACCTCTCAGATTGACTAATATAGTGGAAAATGATAAATGTTGGAGGGGGTAACAGGGAAAATTGAGACACTAATGGACTTTTGGTGCAGTTGTAAACTGATCTAACCCTTCTGGAGAGCAATTTGGAAGTATGTCTAAAGGGCAATCAAACTGTACATACCTTTTGATCTAGAAATACTAATATTAGGTCTATATCCTAAAGAGATCCAAAAGAAGGGTAAAGGCCTTATGTGTATAAAAATATTTATACCAGCTCTTTTTGTGGTTGCAAAGAATTGGAAATTGAGGGGATGCCTATCAATTGGAGAATATGTGGTATGTCAATTGTGGTATATGATTTTAATGAATTTAATGACTATATTATGCTATAAGAAATGATGAGCAGGAAGATTTCAGAACAACCTGGGAAGATTTACAGGAACAGATGCAAAATGAAGTGAGCAGAACCAGGAGAACATTGTACACAGTAACACCAAGATTGTCCAGTGATCAACTGAGAATGACTTAGCTATTCTCAGAAATACAGTGATCCAAGACATTCCAATCCCAGCACTCTGTCCAACTGCCCTATCTGTGAGGTGATCAGGAGGAGTCAATAAGGATTGAGAAAAGGCCGTTAGATTTTTTGGAGGAGCAATTAGGGTTAAGTGACTTGCCCTGAGTCACATAGATAGTAAGTATCTGATGTCAGATTTGAACTCAGGTCCTTTTAACTCTAGCACCAGTATTCTATCCACTGCACCACCTAGCTGCCCCAATGTCATTAGATTTGGCTTTTAAGAAAGCATTGGCAGCTTTGGAGAGGATGATTTCAGTTGAATGGTGAAATTGGAAGCCATATTGCAGAAGGTTTAGGAGCTAGCTAGAGAGGAACCTAGGTACCCTATATGGATGGCTTTTTCAAGGATTTCCACTGTAAAAGGAGCGATGAGATACAAGATGATTACTAGTAGAGTCATCAGATTAACTAGCATGTTTGTAGGCAGCTGGAAAGGAGATAGGAGATGAGGCAATATTGACGTTAAGAAAGAGTCTGCTGAAGAAGATGGGAAGGGATCATTTAAAGGGTACAAGTATAAGGGTTGGTCTTAGTTGGAAGAAGGACCTCTTTTTCATCTGATATGGAATGAAAGATAATGAAGGAAGATATGTGATCTGAGATGAGAGGAGGGGACAAGAGGGAGCTCTTGGCAAATGATCTTTTTTTTTTTAGTGAAAATATGAAATAATGTGTTTGTTAGCAAGATAATAAAAAATTTTATAATTGCAATGCTTTGGGAACATGGTTGACAGAGAAAAGATTCCATTATGTTATGATTTAGAACTGGCAGATAGGATCAGATCTTTCATTCCAACTCTCTTATTTTAGAAATGGGGTGGCTAAGGCCAGAGATGTTAAGTGACTTTCCCAGTCTCATGAATAGTAGACACCATGACGTATTAGGTAACATTGTAGTTAAAAATCCTACCTTTTACATTTACTGTGTACCTTTGGACAAGTCACTTAAACTCCTTTAGACTTAGGTTCCCCATCTTTAAAATGGAAATAATAATAGGTTGTATTTCATTGGTGTGTTGTGAAGATAAATGAGGTTGGAATGGTAATGGGCACTTTACTATCCTTGTGGCCCTGGAAAAATTACTCCTTTTATAAAACTTGAATTACATAATCTTTAACGTCCCTTTCAACTCTTAAAATTCTATAATCTAGATGTACGACATCTGCTTTAAAAATGGATTGTCTTATGTTTCACTAATAGAAGTCATGTTCAGGAATACAAGATGGCACCCTGCTATACTGGCTGTTGGCTCTACCTTAGATCAGTATGATCTGGTTAAAGTCCTGCCTTTGCTGTATACTGGCCATGTTATGTGGACAAGTCTCTCAGTGTCCAAGTTTGTACAGGACAGTTGTTAATCTGAATTGGTAGTTTCCTCACTGGGAGCTCCCTATACAGATGAAATCCTAGGTCCAAACAAAAGTTAATTTTCATAGATCAGTGAGGATGAAGATGCTGTAAACCATATGTGAAGAATAATTGAAAATCTTGAATATAATTAGCCTGGGGAAGAGAAAAATAAAAAAAAGATAACTGAATGAGTTTTTTAAAATGTCTTTTATAAAATTGAGGATTGTTTTTTATATTTTCTTTTTTGATACTTTATTTTAGAATTCATTTTTTTAAAATTTGAGTTCCACATTCTCTTCTCCCTTCCTCCAGCCCCTTAGCTACCTATTGAGAAGACAAGCAGTATATCAGAATACATGTGAAATACTTTTTATATGTTCAATAAGTAAGAAAACTATTTCATGGAAAGAATCAATCTAAGATGCTTACTATGTGGGAGAAACATTAGGGTTAGAGTTTTGCATTTTTTTCCTTGCCTCCATATACAGTGAAGCATGTTATACTTCAAGTTAGAATATTTTCTTATTTTATATTAAGACCTGGAAAAAAAATTAACTCTTTTCTTGTTTTTTCCCTCCTAGGCAATTCTGTACCTCAGGATATCACTTGTTTGGCAGCTGATGGGAGGCTGGTCTTTGCTGCATATGGGAATGTTTTCTCTGCCTTTTCCCGAAACAAAGAGGTTTGTATCACTTATTCTGGAAATATTTTAATTTGCCTGTTTTCATATGGTGAATTCTAATGGAGGAAACATAACAAGTACAACTTGTTTCTTCTGTCATCTTCTCAGGAACCTTGCTATTCTTACACCTTAATAGACCTGAGAGGAAGTTAAGTTATCCATCTTCCTCATTCTCAGGCAGATCCTATCCCAGACCAAAATACTGTATTGTCACTTCACTAATTGTCTAGAATAAAAGAGAGTGCCTTAGCAGTATGGTGTGATATAATGAGAAAAGAGAAGTGACAGGATTGATTACCCTTGGCAGCTCTATACTTTGGCAACTCTGTGGTCTGTGATTTTTAACAAGTTTCTCACTGTTACACTAAGCACGCCTTTGAAGTTAATTTTAAATCAGCAGGAAGCCTTTCTCTCCACCCACCTGCCTTGGATTCCATATTGCTTATTACTACATTATATGTGTATATGTCAGATCATCCTACTAGTCTATAATTTCCTTGGATAGTTATATCTTAACTAATGTAAATCAACTATAAACAGTATTTGGTAGATTTTTGTGGACCTCTCATATGTTAATGAGTTTTTAGAGCCCAAGTAAAATCAATACCTGGTTACCAACCACACCAATCTGATGATAAGGGCTTTTAACCTTTTTGTGTCTTGGACCCCTTTGGTATGGGCCTTTTCTCAGAATGAAATATGTAGGATTATAAGAGAAACCAATTATATTGAAATACAGTTATCAAAATATATATATATATATATTTTTTTTTTTTGGAGGGCAATTCGGGTTAAGTAACTTGCCCAAGGTCACACGGCTAGGTTTTTGTTTGTGTGTGTTAAGTGTCTGAGGCCTGTTCATTGGTTTGCTTTTTGTTTCTCTCTTGGTTCTTCTCCCTTTCTGACCATTTCTTCCGAGTGTCCTTTGCTGTATCATCATTCCTATAATGTCTTTCACTTGTCGGTGTACCCCTAAGACTGCCCATGGGTTTAAGTATCATCTCCGTGCTGATTACTTCCAGACATATGTAATCAGCCTTAGTCTTTCTTTTGAGCTGTGGTTCTTCATCACAGACTCCCTGTTGGACATTTTGAACTACATGTCCTGTAGGCATCTCAAACTCAATGTCTCTCATTGTTTTTTTTCCAGAAACAACCTTGTTACACATTTCCCTCTGACTGTTGAGGGTACCACTGTCTTTTTAGTATCTCAAGTTTGCAACTTTGTTATCTTTCTCACCTTCTCACATTAACATCTCACATACCCAGTCAGTTGCCAAATCTTGTTTCCTCTTCCATGTCATCTATCCCCTTCTCCTTTGACTAACATAGCTGTTAGTTTGGTTCATCTTATCACCTTTCATCTGCATTATTGTAAGGGCTTCTTAATTACTCATATTGTATATATCTATAGATGTATATGTTGTCTAGTTTGAATTGAAAATTCATTGAATGCAAAGACTGGTTCATTTGGCTTTTTGTTGTTTAACTGATTAACATAGTCTCTGAAAATCCAAGATCATCTCTGTGGTATTTGATGTATGAAAATAGGATTTTAAAGCAGGGCCCTCCCTGCCTTTCATTTGTTATTACTATAAGAAGAATTTAATTATATAAAAAGTTTAAATAGTGTGGTTGTTTTTATATTTTCTAACATTAATAACATATTCAGGATTAGCATAACTAATGGAAACAATTTGAACTTTTAATATTATAGGTGGCACATACCTTCAAGGGTCACAATGCAGAAATTCACCTCTTACAGCCCTTTGGGGATCACATCATCTCTATTGATACAGACAGTATTCTCATTATTTGGCATATATATTCAGAAGGTAAGAATTAACATGTAATTTATTTAACGTGGGATGGAGTAAATAAGTCTTTAGGTGGATAATCTTTTCTGGAGGGCTATCAGCATTAGCAATAAATACTTTTTTGTAGTAAAATAATTGCTCCCATTTCCTTCAATCAATTAAATTTCCAAGCAGCAACCAGAAATCACAACTTTAATAGTTTTGCTATATGATTTTTTTATGTTACTTGTTTTGTAGGAATAGAACTTAATTATTGACATTCCCCAAATTTAGTAAATTGCTATATTTTGTGTTTAATTTGTGAGATAGCTATCCCTACATAGTTCTGGAATAAAGGTTTTTTTTTTAAGTGTACTTAAGTACAGATTTCTAATATAGGAAACTTTGGAAATAATCTCAGTGCGTTATATATACTATTGTGAAATACATAGCCATAGTTTTTATATGACAGCAAAGATGTTCTCTTGGGTCAGACCTACATCCATTGATATCTTTCCATTGATATCTTATCTTTGACATTTTGGCACTGGCACTTCCACATTTGTGGAAGTAAATAATCAAGTCAGCCTCATAAGTTTTGAGGTTGAGGTCCAGAACATCTCCAACTTCCCTTAATGACTCTTAGGTCCATCATCCATAGAATTCATTTGAATCCTATTGAGACTTTTACATTTTCGCATTGTATCTATCACCTCTCAGAATAACAGGTTACTGAAAGTTTGCTACATATTGTATAAAATAATTTGTCTTAAAATAATCTTTTTAAGTTATCTTTGAGATGATGTGATCCCCAAAGGACTCAAGATAACTAATCAAGGCAACTATTTTATTTCACTTTCTAATCTTAACAGCTCAGTATCATCTCTTATGAAGATGATTCTCAGATCTTTTTATCTAGCCCTAACCTTTTCCTAACTTTCTCCAGTCCTGCATCTCCAAATACCTCTGAAACATCTCAAATTGGTTGATCCATAGACATCTTAAACCTAGAATGTGCCAAAACGAACTAATTCTCCATGTCTCTCCTCCTCCCCCCCCAATCTTTCTCATTTCCTTTTTACTGTCAAGGGTACCAGCATCTACCCAGTCACCCAGGTATCAGCCTCAGCTCCCTTTTTCTTACCCTCCTTTCTCTAAACCAGTTCTATATCAATGTCAAATTTTTTCTTCATTCCAGATGAGATTAAATTTTCCCAATTATCTTGGTATTCATTGTTTTCATCTTAACTATGTTTGTTTACCCCTTCACAAAACTCTTATAGATTAGTTTATAAGAAATCTGAATTTTAAAATTTATGTATTCTTAGTATTATGTATATGGAAAAATACTGGATATTTTCTAAAATTATTTTGTTTTGCTCTTTAAACTGTCCCTGTTTGCAGAAAAGTACTTGCAGTTGACCTTTGATAAGGCTGTTTTTAAAATTTCTGCTATTTTGCATCCAAGTACCTACTTGAACAAAATTCTCCTTGGGAGTGAGCAAGGAAGCCTGCAGTTGTGGAATATTAAATCCAAGTAAGAATATTTCTAATTATTTCAAACATCTCCCTACCTTTCAGCTTATGTTCCACTCATTTAGCAACTGCTACTCCTAACCAATAACTAATGGTATTTATTTAGTAAAATCTGGACAGACCTGCCTTGGTAATTTTCTAGTGAAAAATATATTGAAGTTCCTTTGTAAAATCCATACAACTGACTTCTTATGGTTCTATAGTCAAGTGTGAAATACAGAGGTGACTTTTATTTGATCTGTGTAAATTTTGAATAAACTGAGGAAGAAGAAAAATAGAGTACGAATGTTAGAAATGTTGGATCAGAGCTTTCCTCAGTAATAGTAATAAGACTCGTATTGCTGCAGTATTTTGAGGCATTTGTAAGAACACAGAATGGTTTTTTAATGCATATCTTTTTTACAATGTTATTGAAACTTAGTAAGAAAGAGAAGGAAATCATCATCTCAAGGTTCCATGGATATTTAAGAGACTTTGCTTCTCAAATCTTTTCCTGAAAGTCCTTCTTAATTCTAAGAAGATAACAATAATTGTAAATTAAATGTTTAATTCTTTAGCATAGCTAGCATAATAGTTTTAGGTTGGGTTATATTAGTTAATGAAGGTACATGTTAGTATGTTGAAACTTCTTATAATCAATTTGCATAATACTTCTTATAGTGGCATGATTTAACTATTTCAAATGATCACAGAGGTGTGCAATTATATTTTTTCTTTTATGACACATTTTTGTGTCTGTGGTTTATTTCATGCCAAGTTCTATAACAAGTACACAGTTTCTACTAAGAGTATTTTTCCTATGGGGAAATATAATTTGCTTTAATGATCTGTCTCATGTGGTTTCCACGACTATTTGGTAGCCAAAAGTGGACAAGGCTTGCAGTTACATTCTAAAAAAAAAATGTTCTTTGGATTTGGATTCATAATTACAACAATTGCTGCTTGTGGCTTTGCCCAGCTTTTAAATTTAATAAGTATTCAGTTCACCAAATTTATTGAGTATCTACTATGTGCTACTACTATATGCTAGACCTTAAACTTTTGATTTTCTGAGGAACATGTTTCCATGTTTTCTAAGCATTTGATATTTACCCTCCAAAATTAGCTTTTCAAGTAGATATTTTTTCCTCCATATAGCAAACTTCTATATACATTTTCGGGATGGAATCTTGCAGTGACAGCTCTCCAACAGGTTAGTATTTTCACTGTTAAGTGTGTTAAATATGTGCTTTTCTACATTTTGAGGAACTCCTCTGTGTTTATGGCAGTTTGATGTATGATTTATTATTTGATGCCTATGATTGCTGGGATGAAAAAATAGTACTTTGGAAATGTGGATTTTGAAATTATAATTTAAAATGAAAAGAAACAGTTCTTCATGGGCAGTTATGGATATGAGATTCTGCACATGCAGTTGATATATTAGTTTTGTTGAACTGTTTTTTCCACCTTTGTTACAAATCTTTGTTACAAGTGATTATTTGATGAACTGGGAAAGGGGAAAAGAATATATTTAGAAACGAATGCAATTTTAAAATAAAAGATACCAAATAAATTCAGGTTTCTTTAAAAAAGAAGTAATTTCTATATCTACAAGCATTTGAGGAAGGAATTGAGACCTGTGTTGTTTTTGTCTGCTAACTTCCTTGTAGCATTGTACAGTGCTGGGCTTGTTTTGTATTGTAACTAAATGCTGTTGACTTGAGAAAAGTTATTACTAGAACAAAAGTAATGATGTTGAGTGATGATTAATAGTTTAGAATCATATGGCCTAACCCTTCATCCAGTTTAAGCTTAGCCTGTTTTCCTTTATTTTGATAAACTTAGAAAAGATGATTTTTGGAATACCTCCTATAGAAGTAAGATAAACTCTGTTTGGCCCAACTTTAATAACTGACTTTTGTACACATTTATACCCAAACAGATACTGGCTATGTGCTGCTCTGTAGATCTGTTGTGTGTAATTGTCTACATATATTTGCCCAAAGAGAAGCACATTATAGACAAACTCAGTAATTTAGGAATTTGGCTAGAATAGCTTAGCTCTCTTTGTGTTGTTTAAACATCCCCAGAAAAAGATAATTATGAAACCTTTTTATAACCTGGGGTTGGGGGGATAACAAGATGATACTATTAAAAACAGTTACTTGGATTAAGAAAAATAAATTTTTTTGGTGGGGTGGGGTTAATGATTTCATTTTCAGGCACCTGCAGTGGATGTCATTGCAGTTGGACTTGTGTCTGGTCAGATTATTATACACAACATTAAATTTGATGAAACGCTGATGAAGTTTCGCCAAGATTGGGGTCCTGTCACTTCAATTTCTTTCCGCACAGGTATATTTTATCCTATATAAAGAGAATTTCTTATATAAATTTGATAATAATGTAGTTATTGGGCAATAGGAAATTTTCTAAATGGTTATTTCTTATAATCTATGTGAATCTTCTACTGTAGTAGAAGTTCACAAAAGAGTAGGGATTATCATAGATACTGCTAACAGTTGAATTTTTTTTGAGGAGGTGAATACTTTATATATTTTAATTACCTTTAAGAAAAAGCAAAATAAATAAATAAAGCAGGGCGGCTAGGTGGTACAGTGAATAGAGCTCCGGTCCTGGAGTCAGGAGGACCTGAATTCAAATGTGACCTTCAACACTTAATACTTACTAGACTTGAGCAAGTCACTTAACCCCAATTGCCCTGCCTTCCCACCTCCAAAAAGCAAAAAAAAAAACAAACAAAAAACCTTTATGGAGTTTATCATTAGATATAGAATACTTAATTGCATTTTATATTGTTTTTGTTTTTAAATATAGATGGACATCCAGTAATGGCATCTGGTAGCCCACTTGGTCATATCAGTCTCTGGGACCTGGAAGAGAGAAAACTAATCAATCAGATGAGAAGTGCCCATTCCACAGCAGTTGCTGGTCTGACATTTCTCCATGGAGAGCCACTTCTTGTTACTAATGGTGCTGATAATGCCCTGAGGGTAGGATTTCTTTTTGTGACATACTTAAAGCTGATCAGGGGCAGCTAGGTGGCACAGTGAGTAAGAGCGCAGGCCTCGGAGTTGGGATGACCCGAGTTTGAATCTGACCTCAGAAAATGAGCACTCACACACAAATAATGACTAGCCGTGTAACCTTGAGCAAGTTACTTAACCCCGATTGCTTATAAAAAAAAAAAAGCTGATCAACCCAGCCTATTCTTTCTTTACTCTGTTGTCTTTGACTTAAAAGAAAATTTGTAGTGAAATTATAATATTAGGAGCCATACAGTAATACTTTTCTGCTCCAGAGAATCCTTAGGAATAAACATAAATAATATAGGAAATGCTTTTATTGTCCATAGAGATAGCTAAACACATTGGATGATATTCAAAAAGGCTTAAGAAAGATCTGGATAGGCAGGAACATTGGGTCAATTCTAAGGTTAAATTGAATGCATGTAAATTTTCCATTTGGGTTAAAAAGTTTTGACAAATAGAAGGCATGATTGGAAAGAAATATATCTAAAGAAGATCTAGGCATTTTAGTGTACTACAAGCTCAGTACATGTCTGCAGTAGGATATAGCAGCCAAGAAAACCAGTGTGGTCTTAGCCTTCGTTAAGAGCCCTGGAATTGAAACTAGAGGACCTGAGTTTGAATCCTGGCTCTGCCATTTAATACCTTCCTGACCTTCGGCAATTTACTTAATCTTCCTTGTGTCTAATATTGAGGATGACCTAGAAAATTTTATAGTTTGTAAACCTGGAAAGTGTGAAAAGGAGGAGTTCTGATTAGGCAACAGTGATGACAGCTAAGAAAGCTAATGTGAGCATAGGCTACATTCTGATCAGAACATATGGGAATTATTGTGTACAATTTTGGGTAGTAAACTTTTATTTTTACTTTTTACATTTAATTTTGCTTACTTTTTTGGTTACATTTTAAGTTCCAAATCATCTTCCTCCATCCTTCCCTATTGCACAATAAAGCATACTGCTTTATCAGTTCTTTTTCTGGAGGTGGATAGCATCTTCCTTCATATGTCCTTTGTAGTTGATTTGGATATTTATAATACTTAGAATAGCTTAGTCATTCAGTTATTCTTTGAACAATATCGCTGTTTCCTTATTCAACACTCTCTTGGTTCTTCTCATTTTACTCTTCGTTATTTCATGCAAATCTTTCCATGTTTTTCTAAAATTAATTTGCTCATCATTTCTTATAGCATAGTAGTATTCCATCACAATCATATTCCACAACTTATTTAGCCATTCCCCAATTGATGGGCATCCCCTCAATTTCAAGTTCTTGCCCCCATGAAGAGAGCTGCTATTAATATTTTAGAATATATAGGTTCTTTTTCTTTTTCCCTGATCACCTTGAAAAACTGATATTGCTGGGTCAGAGGGTGTACACAGTTTTATAACTCTTTGTGCATAATTCCAGATTGTTCTCCAAAATGGTTGGATCAGTTCATAATTCCACCAACACTGTATCAGTGTCCCAATTTGTCCACATCCCCTGGAACATTAGCCAGTCTCATAGGTGTGAGATATCTCAGACTTGTTTTAATTTGCATCTCTCTAATTAATGATTTAGAGCATATTTTCATATCAGTATACATGCATACATACATATGTGTGTGTATCTTTGATTTCTTCATCCAAAAGCTGCCTTTTCATATCCTTTGATGATTTATGTTCTTATAAATGATTTATGTTCTTATAAATTTGTCAGAGGTCTCTATATATTTGAGATAGTAGGTCTTTATAAGAGAAACTGTTTATAATTTCCCCCCCAATTTTCTGCTTTCCTTCTAATCTTGGCTTCATTAATTCTGTTTGTATAAACCCTTTTAAATTTATGTTAATCAAAATGATCTATTTTACATCTCACAATGCTCTTGGTCTCTGCTTATTCATAAATTCTTCTTATATCCATAACTCTGAAAGGTAATACATTCCATGTTCTTCTGATTTACTTATGATATCTCCCTTTATGTCTAGGTCATGGATCCATTTTGACCATATCTTGGTAAATGGTGTAAGATACTGGTCTATACCTACTTTCTGCTAGACTGCATTCCAATTTTCCCAATAATTTTTTTTTTACCAACTAGTGAATTCTTATCCCCAAAGCTTAAATCTTTACATTTGTCAAATACAAGATTACTATATCATTTACTACTTGTGTTCTCTGCTCTGCTCCACTGATCCCCCACTCTGTTTCTTAGCCAGCACCAGATAGTTTTGATAATTATTGCCATGTAATACAGTTTAAGGATCTGGTACTGCTAGACTGCCTTTCTTTACATTTTTTTCCCATTAATTCCTTTGATTTTCTTAACCTTTTGTTCTTCCAAATGAATTTTATTACTTTTCTTTCTTTCTTTTTTTTTTTTTTTTTTGCCTTTTGGAGGCCAATTGGGGTTAAGTAACTTGCCCAAGGTCACAAGGCTAGGTTTTTATTTGTGTGTGCGTTAAGTGTCTGAGGCCGTATCTGAACTCAGGTCCTTCTGACTCCAGGGCTGACGCTCTGCTCACTGCGCCACCTAGCTGCCCCCTGAATTTTATTACTTTTCTAGCTCAATAAAGTAGTTTTTGGGTAATTTTTGTCATTGAATAAGTAGAATAATTTAGGTAGAATTGTAATTTTTTTTTGCATTGACTTGGCTTACCCTTGAACAGCTAACATTTCTCCAGTTATTTAAATCTGACTTTATTTGTATGAAAGATATAATTCTTTTTGTGGAGTTCCTGGGTTTGTTTTGGTAGGCACACTCTCAAATCTCTTACTATCTCTTAAGGTTTTGTTGGTGAACCAAACTTTAGGACCTTGGTAAGCTAGAGAGTTGCTCCTGAATCACCATCTTGTCATGGCAGGGAGGGAGTTGCATAACTTAGTGAAACTATGAGCTATACCATGCTTATCCAAGACAGACAAGTCATAGTGGAGAGTTCTGACAAAAGGCAATCCATTGGAGCAGGAAATGACAGACCACTTAAGTATCTTTGCCAAGAAAACCTCATGGACCATATTAAAATGATACAAGATATGGTACTAGGCGATGAGCCTCCTCAGGTCAGAAGGTGTCCAGCATGCTACTAGGGAAGTTCTTGTTGAGTCATTTCAGTTGTGTCTGACTCTTCATGATCCTGTTTTGGGATTTTCTTAGCAAGGATACTGGCATTGTTTGCCATGTCTTTCTCCAGCTCATTTAACAGATGAGAAATTGAGGCAAACAGGGTTAAGTGACTTATCCAAGTTCAGACAGCTATTATCTGAGACCAGATTTGAACTCATGAGACTGAATCTTCCTGATTCCAACCCCACTGCTCTATCCAGTGTACCATCTAGTTTCCCTTACAGGCGAAGAGCAGAGGACAACTACAGGTAGCTCTAGTACTAATTAAATGGCTGGACCAAATCTGAAAGGAAGCTCAACTGTGGATCTGTCTGGTGATAGGAGAGTCATATACTATAAAGATCAGTAATACATAGAAACCTGGAATGTAAGAGCTGTAATCAAGGAAATGTTTCATGCAAAATTGGGCATGATAAAAAACAAAAATTGTATGGGCTTAATCAGCAGAAGAGATGAAGAAGAGTTTTTAAAAATATATAGAAGAACTATATAAGAAAGATCTTAACTGGTAATCATGATGGTGTGGTTACTGACCTAGAGCCAGACATGCTGGAGAGTGAAATTGAGTGGGCCTTAGGAAGCATTGCCAACAGCAAGGCCAGTGGAGGTGATAGAATTCCAGCTGAACTATTCAGAATCCTGAAAGATAATACTGTTAAAGGGCTCAGTTTACTAGCACATTTGGAACAGTGGCCACTGGATTTGAAAAGATCAGTTTAGATCCCACTCATGAAGAACCGTGCCAAAGAATGATCAAATTACCAAACAGCTGTGCTACTCATTTCACATGCCAGTAAGGGTATACTTAAGATTCTGCAAGCTAGACTTTAGCATTATGTAAATTGAGTCTTATCAGAATAGCAGGCTGTTTTTTGAGAAGGCAGAGGAACTAGTGATCAAATTGCCAGCATTTCCTGAATTATGGAGAAAGCAAGGGATATTAGAAAAACATTTATTTCTGCTTCATTGACTACATTAAAGCCTTTGACTGTGCAGATCACAACAAATGTGGCAAATCCTCAAAGAGATGATAGTACCAGATTACCACACTCATCCCCTCAGGAACCTGAATTTGAAGGTCTGTTATGCCAAAGGTGGATTTGTTCTGTTTTACCCAAAAAAAGCATCAACAGAAATAATGGATGGAATTTGCAAAGAGAAAAATGTAGGCTTTATGTCTGGAAATTCTTCCTAACAAAACTATTTGAAGGTGGAAATACAAAAGCTAGATTACTGCATTTTTGTCCTATTTTAGAGGGTTGGACATAGAGAGCCCTTTCAGCTATAGAAATTATGTGATACCAGTTACTAGTGAGCATTTACAGTGTCAATTTGTGGTAACTTTTCAGAAACTAATATTGTCAATGCCTTGCTTTTTTTTTTTTTTTTTTTTTTTTACAGATTTGGATATTTGATGGTACTGCAGGCGAAGGTCGGCTTTTGAAATTCAGAATGGGTCATAGTGCACCTTTAACTAAAATTAGATACTATGGACAAAATGGACAACAGATTCTTAGTGCAAGTAAGAATATTTTATATAACTTCACTTCGTTCAATTCAGTACTTCAATAAATATTTATTGATCATTTAACCCTATATTCTACACCATGTTTAAGCCTTTTGTTGATTTTAAGACTTAGAGTTCTTTTTGACTACCTTAATGATAATTTTAATAATTTTCTCAACCTCACCTGTTTTATTAGTCTATCAATATTCAGTCATTAATTTCAACTTGTAGTCATGTGGGCTTTGAACATTAGATTTAAATTGTGCTGGAAATTCTTAATTTACCCTTGTACATTATCATTCTCTTATGATGTAGTTTAATGCTTTTATGATATAAGGCTACTTTATCCTAAAATGACACACATTTGGGGGTTGAGGTTTTTTGTATCTGACTTGATCAAGTCTTTAATTCAAGTTGCTGTCATTTGTAGCTTGACTTTTTTATGTTCTGTTAGGTCATGATGGTACTTTGCAGTCATTTTCCACAGTTCATGAAAAATACAACAAGAATTTGGGACTGGGTAAGTTAATTAACAAAGTGAATTGAAAGTTGGTCTTGACTCTAAAGTGTCATTTTGCTGTCTTTCTGAGGCATCCTATCTCATGGAACCTTGGAAAGTATAGTTTATCCCCTCCGCTGTGTTTTTCAGTCAGTAAACATTAAGCACCTAGTAAGGGCTAGTATGTACCTGAGGATACAAAGTACTGAGGATATAAAAAGAATGAAAAGATGGTCCTTGCCTTCAGTGAACCCACAATCTAATGGGGAGTCAATAAAAACGAATATGTACAAACTATATACAGGATAAATAGGGAATAATTTAAAAGGGGGAGGCACATGATAAAGTGGTATTACTCCTCCATTCCATTTCCAGCCAAAGATTGCCTCCTCTGATGAAACCCTTACTTGATCATTTCATCCCTGCTCACTGTTGTATTTCTTTTTTGCCCTTTGTAGCTAAAATCATTGAATAGACCTATTTGTTTATAATAGGTGCCTCCACTTTCTCTCTTCTCACTTTCTTCATAACCTCTTACAATCTGGCTTCTAATCTTATTATTCCATTGAAACTGTTCTCTTAAAAGTTACTAGTGATCTCTTAGTTGCCAAATCCAGTGACCTTTTCTTAATCCTCATTCTCCTTGACCTCTCTGTAGCCTTTGACACTCCCTGTTCATCACTCCCTTTTCTTTGGTACTCAGTTTTCTTTAGGTTTTCAGGACACCACTCTCCTGCTTTTTGACCTCTTCTTCTCTGTCTTCTTTGCTGGATCCTCCAGATCATGCCCTCTAAGCTCAGATTTCCCCCCAAGGTTCTGTCCTGGATCCTCTTCTCTTCTCCCTCTGTAATAGTTCACTTAGTATTCTCATGAGCTTTCATGGATTTAATTACCATCTTTATTCTGATGATTTCTCAAATCCACTTTTCCTGCCCTAATCTCTCCAATCTTACATCTCTAACTGCCTTTCAAACATCTCAAACCAGATGGCCAGTAGACATCTTAAATCCACCATGTCCAAAACAGAACTTATAAACTTTCTCCCTGCTCCTATCTTTTCCATTACTGTAGCAAGCAACACTATCTTTTTTTTGTTTGTTTGTTTTTAAAGCAATTGGGGTTAAGTAACTTGCTCAAGGTTACATGGCCAGTCATTATTTATGTATCATTATTTATGACCTGGGACCGATCCCGGGTCATTCCAACTCCGGGGCCAGTGCTCTTACTCACTGTACCACCTAGCCGCCCCCAGCAAGCAATACTATCTTGCCAGTCCCTCAAGCTCACAACCTAGGAGTTATCCTTGATTCCTCAGTTGATACCCCATCACTACCCTTCTCCCCGCATAGCCTGTTGCCAAGGCCTGCTGATTTCACCTTTTCAGCATCTCTTGTATATATCCCTTTCTCTGCTCTGGGACTGCCACCTCTCTAGTGCAGGCTTTCATCACCTCACATCTTGATTACTCAAAAGCCTGCTGTTAGGTATGCCTGCCTCAAGTCTCTCCCCAGTCCAGTCCATTCTCCACTCAGCCACTAAAGTGATTTTCCTAAAATGCAGATCTGATCATGTTGACCCCCTACTCAGTAAACTATATTGGCTTCTTATTGCCTTCAGGAGCAAATATAAATTGCCCTATTTTGTCATTCAGATTCCTTCATTACCTAGCCTCCTACCTTTCTAGACTTACACCTTACTCCCTAATACATACCCTTCAATCTAGTAACACTGGCTTCTTGGCTGTTCCACAAATAAAGTACCTCATCTTTTAGTTCTAGGCTAAAAGGTTGTCTGGTTGTCTCCTGTGCCTGGAATGCTCTTCTTCCTCTGCTCTAACTACTAACTCTCCCCCCACCCCAAGCTTCCCTTTAAGTCCCAGTTAAAATCCACCTTCTATATTAAGTTGTCCTTAAGCCCTCTGCGTTTCAGTGATTTTCCTCTTTTCATTATTTTCTACATATCCTGTATATAGTTTGCTTTATATGCATGTTGTCTCCCCCATTAGATTGCAAGCTCTTTGAGGGCAGGGACTATCTTTTGCCTCTTAATAATTTTTTTTTAAATCCCGAATACTTAGCATAGTGCCAGGAACATAATAGGCATTTAATAAAAGTTTACTGATTGAAACAAAAGATGGCATTTTGGTTGGGACTTGGTTGGTTTTTTTTTTTTTTAGAAGCCAGGAAGATCAGTAGTTGGAGTGGAAGAAGGGAGAGCACTCCAGGTTTGGGATGGCCAAAGAGAATGCCTGCAGCCAAGAGATTGAGCATCTTATTTATGGAACAGCCAGGAGGCCAGTGTCAGTGGACTGAAGAGTATGTTTTAGGGAGTAAAGTGTAAGAAGACTGGAAAGATGGGGAGGAGCTAGGTTATGAAGAGCTCTGAATGATAGACATAGGGTTTTTTTATATTTGATTCTGAGGAGAGGGGT
Organism: Gymnobelideus leadbeateri; assembly: GCA_011680675.1. NCBI lineage: Eukaryota > Metazoa > Chordata > Mammalia > Diprotodontia > Petauridae > Gymnobelideus > Gymnobelideus leadbeateri. The sequence continues at coordinate 375,594 of WOXC01005613.1, read as the reverse complement.
GATGTGATTGAATCTATGCTCTGATTTCACAGGCTTTGTCTCTTCTATTCTTTAATGAAATTGATAACTTGATACCAGAGGGTATTTGGTATAATGGGGGATGGTGGGGAGGGGTCCCTACTCCTGAGATTAGGAATAGAATCTCATTGTTGTATCTTATAAATTATCTGGGCCAATCCTGTCATTTTGCAAATTAGAAAACTTCAGAGATCAAGCGACTTGCTTGAATTTATGAAGTTAGCTGAGAGCCTGAAGTAGAACCCACAGGCTCATATATTAGACCCATGTCCTTTCCATAATACCACTATGAGGAAAATGCTTTTTAAGTCTTAGAACTTTGTGTAAAGGTGAGTCAGTATTTCTATTGGAATATATTAAAGTTGACATGAGCAGAAATGTCAGTGTTGAGAGTTATCAGTGTTGCTTGTCCACAATATTCTTGTTCCATATAGTCACATGGTAAGTAAATTTACTGTAATATGTAAGACATTGTTTAAAAAATTAGTGAAAATATATGCTTTTTATACAAGTTTATTGAGATATTCATTGATTTTTTTTTATTGTTATTTTCCAGGAATGATAAATAAAAAGCAAGCCAAACGGAAAGGCCTTAAAAATTGTGAGTCAATGAGACTTCCACCCATAACAGTATTTGTAGCAGGTAATGTTAATATCCTGTTTGAAAAATTTCAGCTTTTTAATTTTCATTTATAGCCTACTGATTTATTGATTCCCCACCCCCTCTCCTCTTTCCACAAGTAACATTGTTAAAAAATGCTTATTAGTGATTTGCCCTTATTCCTAGGAACTAAGACCCTTTCATATAAATACAGTTTTGTTGAAGAAGTTTCAAAAACCTTAAATTGCCCCCTTTTTAGTTAGAGAAAAATCATGTGACTTACCTGAGATCCCATACTTATTGGCAGGGTTGAGACCAATAGGTAGTTAGCTCCCTTGATTCTTTGTTTTTTCCACTGTACTGTACTACCCTCTTATTTATGTATATCAGCCATATAGGTCACACTTCTAGGATGAGGGGGAGGGCCTTGGAATTTACTATTTCGACATAAGCCCTTTTTAATTCCTAAAGTTAACCAGTCCATTTTTTTGATCTTACTGATTTCAAATTTTTTTTACTTTGTTTTTTAGAAAATCACTTTTAGGGTTTCAATACATTTGCCTGACTGGGGAAAGGGCAAATTTATATTTTTAAAATTGGTACTAATTTGTGCTATCACTATATTTCCCTCACTAAAAGAATGATTTGTGCTTTCATTGTGCTGGTCTCTTTGGAATTTATGCTATAAAATAAAAATCATTTAATGTTCTCTGTGCTATATAACATTAATATTGTACCTTTGGTTTTGCAAAGCATTTGATGCACATCTCATTTGAGCCTTACAATAACTGTGAAGAAAATGTTACAGGTATTATTAATGGATAAAGAGAACCTTGATTTCCACATTCAGAATCGGTCACATTAATGCCAGGACTGTGAAACTGTTGGTAGATCAAAACTTAAATTTCAACAATTTACAAGTGTGTAATTAATATTAAGCTGCTGGATTTTTTCATCTTTTCTACTTATTAACACATCAGGTTTTTTTTTTTCTGTTTCATTTTCCTATTTTTGTGGTTTACGCAAGAGCCATATTAAGAAAAATTGCTATAATCAGAAGTAAAAGTCCTTTATAGAAATATAATAATGTAAGTTTTAAAGTTCCTTGGAGTTATTACCAAAGAAACTGAATTCATCTTGCCTCTGACACTTAACCATGAGATTGTGGGCAAATCACTTAATTTCTTTATCTATAAAATGAGTATGATAGTATTTGTGTTACCTTAGTTCACAGGTTGTTGTGAGGAAAATGCTTTGTAAATTTTAAATTACTATAGAGATAAATTATTGCCAATCAGATATGATCTATTCTAGGAGCATCATGGTATATATACATAATGAATGCAATAATTTTATTTTTGGGCAAATTAATATTTTGAGATACTTGACAGTCTAGATATAGGAGAATAAGAAGTGATTACAAGTTAATAGAAATTGGTGTTTAAGAGTGAGTATGATATTGTACCAGAAAGGCAAGAAAAAATACCTGAAGAGGTTGCAGCTTGATGTGAATAAATAAAGATTATTTGAATCCCAAAGAGCCCTTAAAACTTGGAATTATAAACAGGCACATAAAGGAATTATTTCAGTGAGCACCTAAATCTTTCTTTTTGATAATAAAGTGTACATGATAAAATGATAGGCTAGTATTTGTAGTAGAAAATAATTTCCCTACTTAAATGAAATATGAAGGCGTTTAATTTGGGTAAGTTTAATATAGTCAGCCTATAAAGGAATGAATGAAAAAGCATTTATTAAATCCTTGCTATACAAGCTCATCACAGTATTAAGCTTTGGGGCTACAAAATAGAAAAGGCAGAACTTTCCCTTCTCTCAAGGATTTCACACATATTCCTTAAAGTTTCTTCAAACAAAATGTCTTTCATGAATATGTAAAAATCTTCCCAGGGTCTTTGAAATATACCAAGGCAGAGATAATGTTATTTGTCCCTCTGATCATTAGTGATGCTTGAAGCAGACGTGTGCTCAAAAAAAGTATTTTCCAAAGTGTTCACTTTGTCCAAATGAAGGGAATGTTCCATGTAAGTGTTGAGATATCCAAGATGTTTGCAGAAAATATTGTGCTGATTGCCTCAAGTCCTGGAACATTCCATGGCCTACTGAGATCCGTAATCATCAGAATGACTGCTCTTTAACTAGATATAGAGGAAAGATCAAATGAAAAAAGAATACTTAAATTCCAATCACTCAGAAATGAATGAAAAAGCATTTTTAAGCATTTATGTATTAAGCAACAGAGGAGATGGCAAAGTAAAACAGGTCCTATGCTCAAGTTGCTTACACTCTCATCAAGAGAGAGAACACATAGAAGAGAGTTCAGCTTTGGGGGGACTGGAAAGTAAGGGTGCTGTGGCTGGGGGGTGGCAAGGCCTGGAGGTTTTTGGACTGCATCAGTGGTGCCTCAGGATCTGGAGGATGTGGCAGCAGGACAAATGATAAGATAAAGAGGCCCTTAGAGTGTCAGTGGCAGAACTTATCAGATCTGACGGTCCTCTGTCTAACCAAAAGGATTCGAGTTGGTGACTCCCATCTTATCCATGCAGTGAGAGTATTCATATTGTTCAGGTATAATCAAGCAAGCTTGGTAACAGATTGTATATGGAGGAGGTCAGAGAAAAGGTAAGAACTAAGGATGATTGACAGAGAGAGAAGGGGTCTCACATACTTACTGGGTAGGAAAATGCACTTATTACTATTTGTTAGGCATTGTGCTAGGAATTGGGAGTAAAAACACAGAGAATGAAACTATTTTTACTCTCCAGACTGTGATATGCAGTTGAATAGACAATCCATAAAGTTGGTCAATGAATACATGTATCTTGGACATATACTACAGAGGGACAGTGAGCTGGGCCCAGAACTTAATAGGAGAATAGCCTGAATTGCTTTCAGGAAAACTCTCATTTTTTTTAATAGTTTCAAGCATCTCCTATAAACCAAGACCCATCTTTTTAATACCATTGTTCTTTTGGTGAATCTATGGCTAATGAATTTTAGAATACCTCAGACTTTGGAGAATTAAAATTTGGGATCATGTAAAGGACATTGACTGATATAGATGGACTCCAGCAGTCTAAAAGACATTTTCAGAGAGGTGTAGGATTAGATAAGAACATTATCTGTTCTCTCGTTCTTTATCCCAGTTTCGTCAGAAGATGGCCCTTTACCTTGCCAAAGATGACCCCTCTACACATGCCCATAATGCCTTCCCATCTTTTCTGGCAGATTTCTCCTGTAATTATTCTTTCTCTCTAATCTTTAATCACTTCTTTACCTACTGGTTTTACCTACTGCCTACAAATATGCTCACCCATCCTTCAGAAATTCTTACTTTACCATCCACCCAAGCAGTCTTTGTTATAGTTGCCCCTTTCTCAGTCATTTTTTTTTTCATTTTGGAGGGCAATTGGGGTTAAGTGACTTGCCCAAGGTCACACGGCTAGTAAGTATGTCAGGTGTCTGTGGTCGGATTTGAACTCGAGTCCTCCTGACTCCAGGGCCGGTGTTCTATTCACTGCAACACCTAGCTGCCCCCTCAGTCACTTCTTACTGACCCTTATCTTCCTTTTCTCAACCCTTTGCAATCTGTCTTCTGGTCTTATCACCTCAAAATTGGTCCCTCCAAAGTTACCAATAAACTTTTACTTGCTATTCTCAGTCCTCATTTTTCTTGACCTCTGCAGCATTTTGCTCTGTTGATGATTCATTCCCCTGAATACTCCCCTTCCTGGGATTTTGTGATACTGCTCTCTTGTTTTTCCTCCTCCTCATCTGATCATTCTTTCCCTAGTCCCCTTTGCTAGATCATCATTGCTTTCTAAGAATGTAATGATCTCTATGCAGATGATTCCCATATCTTCGTATCCAGCCGTAGTATCATTCTTGAACTCCAATCCAATGTCATCAAGTACCACTGGGTGTTTTAAACTAGATATCCTGTGTGCATCTCAGATTCAGCGTGTTCAAAACAAGATTGTTTTCCTACCAGAAACATTGCTCTTCTGAAGTTCTCCATTTCTGTGGTTTACAACCTTGTTGTCATCCTCAGTTCCCCACTTTCACCTCAGATTCAGTTGCCAAGTCTTAATGATTCTACCTTCACAACATCTCTCTCATCCATCCTATTCTTTCTACTCATATCGCAGGGCTTCATCACCTCTTACCTGGACAACTTCAGTATAAAAGTAATTGTTCTTCTTACTTTGTTTCACACCCCCTTCCCAATCCATTCTCTTCCCAGCTGCCAAAGTGATTTTCCTGAAATGCAAGTATGACTGTGTGCCTATCTGTCTCTCATAAATAGAAACACACACACACACACACACACACACACACACACCCCACTGCTCAATAAATTCTAGTGATTCCTCCACTAGGATCAAATATACATTTTTCTCTTTGGCATTTAAAATGTTTCACAGTCTGAGCCCTACCCACCTTTATAGCCTTTTTATACATTACTCCCTTTCATGCACTCTGGGGTCCAGCCAAACTGGCCATCTTACTGTAGACATCTTACTCATGATACACCATCTTCCATCTACATGTTGTACATGTAGTGCCCTCATAACTAGAATTCCATTCCCTATTTTCCTTCAAAACTCAAGTACCTAACTTGGACATTAAGCCTTTCACCTTGCTCCCCCCCAAAAATTTAACCTTATATTTATTTTGTTTATACTTCCCTATATTCATGTTGTATTCTAAGAGAATGTAAGCTCCTTGAGGGTGTGTTTTGTCTTTGTAGCCCCAGAAACCAGAACAAAACCTGGCACGTAGTAGTCCCTTAAAAACTATTGATTTGCTTAATTAATTGAAGGAAGTTGAGCTTGTCATGTAGTAAGAATGAAAGATAACAGGTGGACAGCCAGTGTCTCCAGTTGTACTTAGAAAGAGATCCAGAACAGGCTCCTAGCTCATCGAGTACAGGGATGCTAGAGGATTTACAAGAGGGCATGGACAAGAGTTGAACAAGATGAGACTTTTTTTCATTGAAAGGAATAACTATGTTAAAAAGATAAGAAACCTATCAAACTATTGATAGGATAAAATGCCTTTAAAAATCTGAATAGAAAACATTAAAGTGTCATTATTACACAGAAAAGTTGGTATTCTTCAGTTTCATGTAGAATTATGAGTAATTGTTTGAAATTATTTTAGTTAATAATGATAAAAGAAATGTACATGTCTTCACTATATTCCTATATTCTATTTGGTATAGAAATTCCTTGATATGCTCATTGAACCTTGTAAATATCTTTTAAAAAAGTAACCCGTTTTGAAAGCTTATTAATTCTATTTAGAGCTGAAAAACTACCAAAATACATAATTTAAATGAAGACAGCATTATATCGTCATATTCAGCAACTCATTTTTCTTCTTTGTAAATAGAGTAAATACAAATAAGTGAAATCTATACAGAAGTCACAACTCTGTATCAAGTAGTTTCAACCTTTTCCTTTATTTTGAGCATTACAACAGTTATTACAAGCATCATTTTATTGATTTAATTTTATATTCCTTTTTTGTCTGCCTTATGACACAAAGTATTGAAAGCCCTTTGGTTAAGTGACCGGAAAGGGAACCAATAGAATGTAAAAGGAAGGAAGAGAAGGTCCAGGATAATCAATATGTTCAAGTTAATTACATTGACAGCTCTGAAAGTTTGCTATTATGCACCCTCTCTTTTTTGGTTTGGAACTGTGATCTCATTGGTGTAAGACAGAGGTGTCATACTCTCAAGAGGACCCCAATACCCCTTAACTCAAGATTGCCATACCAAATTAAGATTGTGTGTGTAAGTGTAAGCAAAAGAAATACAGCATAGATGATGTTATGCAGCCACACAGAATAGGTTCTATTTGAACTTGACAGCATCAATAGAGGAAACTCTTGATGAAGAAATGACCTTCACCATTGCAGAACATTTGCTATTCTGAAACTCAACAGTCTTACAGAACTGCCTGAGATTCTGAGAGGTTAAGTGCCTTGTCCAGACATAGCCAGTATGATTTAGTGGTAGGCCTTAAGCCTATGTCTTGCTTACCTTGACAAGAATTATCTTTCTCTTTTACCATTCTGTCTTATGTGTAATTTGGGAATTTTTTTCTTTCCCAAAAGACATTGCATTATAGAATTACAGTAATTGCTCATATGATGGAATTTGGTATATAGGATGGTACTGACTTAGATTCTTTCTTCCCTGAAAGATTGTCATTATAGCATTGATCTCCCCTATAAAGTATATTGTAAAAGGGATCCTTAAGAGTAGCTTCATATTTTGTCACGCAACATAAAAGTTAGTATGGTAAATAGCTGTTTTTTCTACCACTCAGCAAATAAGTGTTTATCAAGTATTCTGCTGTGTACTGTGAAGAATACAGAAAGATATGAGGAATGGTTTTTCTCTGTGAGTTTAACATCTAATTGAAAAGGCCACAGGTAATGTCAAGTAGTAGGAAAAATGAATTCTGTGCATTCAAAGAAGGGTGAAATCAATTTAGGCAGCTTAATATAAGAAGTAGAACTTGAAGAAGGTTTTGACAGATGTGTAGGATGTGACAGGAAGGGATAAATATTCTAGGAATGGGAAACAACACAGGTAAGCATATATAATTGACATGACACAGACGGTGTATAGACCCGAAGCAGGCTGGAGCCTAGGGTTTATATAGGGGATTAGTGAGAGATAAAATTAAAAGAGGTTATTGCAGGTTTATAGTAGGAGTCTAAAGTGCCTGGTCTAGGTAATGTGATGCTATTAAATCAGTATTTTAAGATTAAATGTTGGAATTAAATGTTGTAAATGTTATTGTGCAGGCAGAATAATACTGGCTTATCTCTAAAGGAAAGCATAGTATTTTCCAGTATAATAAAACAATCAAGAAATTACTGTTGGCTTCTGAAGTATACAGATAAAGAAACTGAAATTTCTGTATTTCTTGACTTATTTAAGCAGCAAGGTGTCTTGTACACTTGTTTACTGTTAAAATTGTTAAGTACAATAGGTATCAAAGATAGAGAGCAGTTTCTGAGCATTAAGTTCTTCATTTTTAACTCCAAAGAAAGATTCTGTATTTGGCTATTTTTCCTACCTTTAAAATCCTGTTGTGCCAAGAGAAATTTTAAAATATAAGGAATGTTGCATTATTTCTGAGTTTTCTGAAATCTAAATATATTAAATCCAGTGAAGGAATGTGAAGAAAAGTGCAGGTTAGACCTTTCAGATAACTAAAAAGCTATTTGAACTTTGTATCTGTAAGGTGCTAATTACAAATTTAGACTTTCTTTTGTTCCAGAAGACCTATAGAATCCTTAGTAAAATTCTTTTTCTGGTTATTGATACCTGAGACTCTCAAGTGTCCTTGGAGGTAGGAGAGAGACTGTTTAAACCTATAGATCAACTGGAGCCTCAAGTCTGTTTAGAAGTTTAAATCTATCTACTTTCTCAAACTATGAGCAAGTAACTTAAGAAGAAGCCTAATTAATTTCACTTTTGCCTCATGTACCCATTTTTTAGTAGAATTTTAAAAATAGTGGATTGATCCACTGATTTCACTGAAAGAAGGAAAAGGAAAAAAAGAAGTATATAGATTCACAAATCAAATGGAAATTCCTTTAATAATTGAAGAATTATACAAAAATAGAATAGAAGTAGTATTGATACAGCTTAGGATCACAAAACAGCCTAGTGGAATGAGGAAATGAGGCCCAGAAGAATAATAAATAACAGAAGAAAGCTTTACTTCTAGATTAGAACTTCTTAACCTGATTTAAAAAATATTTTTATAAATGTATTTCAATATAAATAATTTCCTTTGTAATCCTATGTGTTTTTTAAATTTTAAAACATTTTACTTAAATTCTCAAAGGAGTCCAGGATGCTCAAAAAGGTTAAAAACCTCTGCCCTGCATCCTGAGGGTGTTGTTTGAGAAACAAGAGGTAGTAAAGCCTTACAGCACTTTTAGTAATAGTGTAATGGTATCCTTGGGTTTTTTCCTTTTCATGGATAAAAGTTAATTGAGTCTGAGAAGGCACTTTTAAGATCTCAGCCTTTTTTGATGCCTCTGATTTTACTAATATAGATATTGATTCCCCTGATGCAGATAAGAAGTAACCTTTCCATACCTTATCCCTTGTGATTCTTATTCAGGTTTTTTCATACCTTTTCCATACAGGCCCTATCCAACTTGTTACAGACCTTTCATTTTATTTTTAGTATATTCTACCAGAGTTTCTTGGTGATGCCATCCAAGCTATTTATCTGTTGTCTCATTCTTGATAAATCATTGGCCTAGTTCTCTTTCTGATCATAATATGTTTTTATTATTGATAACATACTATAGCCTTATATGTTCCATATGCTTTCCCATCATTTTTGGAGATACTTGTCATTTTAATTCTTCTGGCAGTGTCATTTACCTGTTTTGCAGCTATATGAAATATTGGTGTTAAAGAGGATGGGCTCTTAGAACTATAGGTGGCCATTGGGATTATTGAACATGATTGTTAATGCAATCCAATACTGTCTTCTCTCTCTACCTCATCAGTCTATAGCATTTATCCAAGATATATGCCTGTTGATAGGCTGATTTGGTGAGCTACTTGTTTAGGTACTTGTCATAATCTGAACAATATGTATTTTTCATCCACTTGACTGGATAAAAAGATCTATATCTTTTGCATGTCTGTGGGTATTGTTTTAGTTTGTTGTTTTTTTTTTTAAATCCTTATTTACCAGTGCTTAGCACAGTGTCTAGCACATGGTAGGTGCTTAATAAATATTTGTTGATTGATTGATATCCCACAAAAACACAGCCTTATCAGTACCTAGTTAGATTGAACATAACAAATAACAAATTAGTGACTTCAGTTACTGCCTTCTGAAAAATTGATCTAAGAAACTATTATACTTGTTTTTTTCACAAAGTATATATATTTTTTTCAGAAGTATTTCAAGAGATTGCACGTGATAATGGTTTGTATTATGTTTCAGAGAATGCTCGTGAGAGTGACTGGGATGGAATCATTGCTTGCCATCAAGGAAGATTTTCTTGTTCAACCTGGAATTATCAAAAATGTACCATGGGAGCTTATTTTCTGAAACCAGAAAATTGGAAAAAAGATAAACTACACAACACAACTGCAACAGTAAGTGATCTTTTTTGCTGGTGCTCAAGGCCATTATCAGCTTTCATTGGGGATAGGTGAGGTGAATTTAATTGAATTTCTATTGACAGACAGACAGAGGGCTACTTCCATTTGACAATAAACAAGTTATAGTAACTTTGTTAAAAGTTAGATAAATGTATTTAGATATATTTGGTTTCTTTTATAGTCCTTTATATTTTATTGATTTAAAAACATTATTTTAAGAAGGAGATTAAAGACTTGCCCCTGTATTGTCAGAGGAGTCCAGGACGCATTGAAATGTGATAAACCTCTGCCATATATTCCAAACCTGTTATACAGGAAATAAGAGGAAGGAAAGCACATAACACTTTTAGTAATGGTGTAAAAGTTTCATTTCATATGACAGAGTACTAAGGTAAGGACAGGCAAATAGATTTGAAAATTACTTAGGAGGCACTAAATTTACTTAGGAGTGATACTTAAGACTTTTGAACAAAGGAGTAACATAGCCAGATGTATGCATAAAAATGTTTGAGTCGTGTAGATAGGTGGTAAAAAATATAATGACGTTGAGAAAAAAGAGGAAGGGGCAGGTATGAGAGACTATGGAGAAGTAAAATGGTTAGAAGTTAGAAAATCTTTTGAGAGAGTATCAAGAGACAATGTATGAAAAACAGTAGTCTTCAAGGTCAGTGGAGATTGAAAAAAAACCTATCAAATATGGAATTAGGAAGTAATTGGTGACCTTTGATCGTAGATTCAAGGCAAAAGCCAGATTGCAGTGCATTGAAGGAGGGAAAAGAAGATATTTACACACACACACACACACACACACACACACATGCACGCGCACACACGCACACACAGAGTAGGCATAGCTTTTACAAGAAGTTAATTAAAAGATGGCTCAGTTTTGGATGGGATAGATTAGAGATTTTTTCCAGGTTCAAAAGGCTTGTGTCAGAAGGAATTCCTGGGTTTTCCAACTCCCAAGGCCAGTGTCTATATTTGTTAACTTCTCAACTTAGCTGTAGCAGTAATTGATTAACCATTTCTTTCTGTAATTTTCTCCAAAGGCTATAGATATAACTTCCTGTGGAAACTTTGCTATAATTGGTCTTACATCAGGAAATGTTGATGTCTATAACATGCAATCTGGTATGCATCGAGGTTCATTTGGAGCAGGAAAAGGTAACACTTTATTATTTTTAAAATTTTTCATTTATTTCATTTTGATATGCTTTTTTTTTAAACTAAAGCCGTGATAATTTGCTAAGGAATTGGTATATTATATGAATTAATAAAAATGTTTGATGTAGTCTAAGGTAGAAATGATGCTTAGGGAATGTAGATTCAAATTGTTGCAAAATTGTATCTTAATTTCTAAAAATATACGGTCAAGGCTTAGACTGAAAGCTAACTTGACTTTTCCTGAATTAGAATGCTCTCCATGAGAATTTAAGTAGCATTACAGCTATTCAAAAGTGGAATGAGTTGCTTTAGGAAATAGTGAAATAGTGGATTTCTCCCCCCAGCCAAGCTCTTAAAAAAAAGGCTATATTATCATCTTTTAAGGTACCTGTGGAGGAGCATCTTGTCATATATGTATTGGATTAGGTAGGCTCTGAGATTTCTTCCAACTTTTTGAGAGTCTGTAATTTCTCAATTTGGTCCTTACACGTGGCTTGATTTTTAAATCTCTCCCAAATTTTAATGTCACAGTATTCAGATGGAATGAAAGGATTAGCACATTTGTAAAATTCAGATTTTGTGGAGTTCAGGTTTCACAAAACTTATTAGTTTTCACCATAACATCTTTTGATAATCTTTGGAGTTATCTTTGTTGAATCAGTGTAAACTACTTAATAATGAGATTCGTGTTTGCTTTATTTCTTGCCAAAAAGTATTTTGTCATGATAAAAGAGCGTGTGGAATAATTATTTCTCTTAACTTCATCCTCTTAAAAAAGTGGAGTTAATATTAGGTATTCAGTAATAATTTATTGAATGAAATAATGAACTTTCATGTGAAACAGCTATATTTTTTTTCTCTATACTATGTGTATGTATATATGTGTGTGCATTTATTTTTCTTTTGCATTTACTTTAAAGCCCATGAAGGTTCTGTTAGAGGAGTAGCAGTAGATGGATTAAACCAGTTAACAGTTACAGCTGGAAGTGAAGGATTACTTAAATTTTGGAACTTTAAGAGTAAAATGTTAGTTCACACTACAAACCTAAGTTCATCTCCAAGTATGATACTGCTGCATAGAGATAGGTAAGTCTTTTTTAACTTTCTAACTTAAATTACAAACTCTTTGAGGACAGGAATTAGAGTTAACCCATGAACCAGAACCATGTGTACAAAGCAATTTAAGTACTTACTATGTTATTTATATTCTGTCCACTGTTTGCATTCCATTCACTATTTGCAGAAATTACTTTTTATATCTCTTAATTTATATGTGCACTTCACCCCTCAGTTTATTTTAGAAGAATCTGTGAGCTCATGAGTATGAATGAAGGTTACATTGTGTCATTATTCCTCATTTCTCTTTCTCTTAAAAAAAATCTATTTGTGTATATATATACTCTCTATAGGATTCAGTCCTCCCCATTCTCCCCTATTCAGTAAACTTCAGGGATTCTCTATTACTGCTCTGTTTGATGATTAACACCTTTCACAACCTAACCCCAGCCTACCTTTCCATCTTTGTTGCACATTACTCCCTTCCATACACATTGAGCTTACTGTTGCTTATACAAGTTACTCAGTTGCCTGCCTACGTGTTTATAACCTCGCCAAAAATGCATTCTTTTCTGCTCTATAGTTCTCATAATCCTTATTTTACTCCAAGGGTTAGGTCAATTGTTCCATTCCACGTGAAAATCTTTCTGTCTGGTGCTTTCTCCTCCAAATCACTTTGTATTTATTTTATTTTATTTTTTTGGATATGCCTCCATTGAGGATACACTCATCTCATGAATAGATCTCAAAGGTTTTTTAATAGATGGAATAATACGCATATGGGTTGGTAGATCTTGGAATTCCCTAAGTTACCTTTTTTCACTATTAACAAGGCCTGAGATTTTTTCCATGTCTTTGGTATCCCCTCTCCCCTTCCATTAGATCACTTCTATATTAGTCTCTCAATGCCTTATGTATTATCTGAATTCTGATGATGGGGAAGGAAAAGGAAAAGGAAAAAGTATTTACATGGCACCTACTTTGTGCTGAATGCTGTGCTAAGCACTTCTACAAATACAGTCTCATTTGATCCTCATGATAACCCTGTGAGGTTATTACCCTACTCTACAGTTGAGGAGACTGAAGCAAATAAGGGTAAATGACTTGCCTAGGGTCGCACAGCCAGTAAATGTCTAAAACTGAATTTGAACTCAGGACTCCTGACTCCAGGCCTGGTGCTCCATCCACTGCACTCCTTTATGCTGTCCCATTGAAACATAAGCAGGTATCCTAAAGCTAGAACATCTTTGAATATAGGCCTGTCTTGACTAAGTCATTGAAGGACAACATAGCTCACTTTGCAGAGGCTTAATCTACACAGGCTGGCTGCTAGATGAGTTCTTTGGCCATAATAATCTATTAAACATAGAAATATAAAAATGATTCTCAGTCCTGTTCATGAAGTTGAGCAGTGGTGTTAGGCAGAATGGCAGAAAATGGGAGGGAAGTGTGCTAACAACCGGTAGGTCTTTGTATCCCTGGAGGAACTAAATCCTCTTAATGTTAACACGGTTATTATAAAGGAGGAAACATAAAGAAGCTGCAGCTAAGTGGAAGGATGACTGACAGGCTTTCATTTGAGAACTGAAGGAGAGGAAGTAATTGGTTTTACCTAAAGACTACCATTTTATAGGACATTTGGTCATGCACTTCCTTTGCAGTGCTCAGTAGAGCCAAAGGAACACTATTAGAGGTTTTCATGCGTAATGCACTGTCATCTTTTACACAGGTTGAAAGGATAGAAAAAAGGTAAAGAAGGTAAAAGAATTCAATTAGATCTTCCAAACCATGCTTTCAGTATAGTCTCCAAGTGGCAGAATTAGTGGTAATGGAATAAAATTGCAGAAAGTGATAATTAGATTTGATGAAGGGGAAACCTTAAAAATAGAACTGTTCAGCAGTGGAGTTCCCAAGACCTCAGGAGAGGTGTCCAGGCAAAGATTGGATGACCACCTGTCAGATGTGTTGTCCAGTATGTTGTCCAGGGTAGGTATAGGTAGGAATGGATGGCTTCTGGGATTGCTTCCAACTTTGAGGGTATGTAATTCTGTGAAGGTGAGTGAGGTCTGTAAAAAATATTAGAAAAATAAGGTTCCGTATTAAGAGATGAGAGAGACTTTTATTCAGAAATCTTATGTGTTATGTCTTAAGTACTTCAAGAAGAAAGTCTAAAGGTGCTTGACATAGCACATACCATATAGCATTACAAAAATGAAATTGGCCATATCTTAACATACTGGAAATGACTTTCTACCATTGTAGGTGTAATTTATGAATCAACTATCAGACCATCAACTAATTAGAACAATATCAAATTGCAAGAAAGGGTAAGGATGAGAAAAATGTGTAATTATAACAACTCTAACTTGACCCAATAAAAAGGTTTTGATGTTGAAAAAAATATTTAAAAATGGATAAAAGAAGAGAAATTGGTTCTTATCTCTGTTTCCTTTGGAAGTGTAATCAATGTGAAGTATTCACATTGAGGAGGCCAAAAGGAATGGGACAATTTTAAATCATCAAGCACTTGATTTCTTTGCCAAGTAGAGAAACATGGCATCCAAAGGATAAATCAGTTTAAAATACAAAATGATTTGAAAATTTTAAAGGTGGTGAAGATTGTGAGCAGCTGTACCTCCCAAATATCAAATGATAAATTCTGTAGTAAACTGGTGTAAGTGATAGATTAGATCCAATTAAATCAATCATCTTACAATCAGCATTAGATAAAAATGAAGGCATACCAACAAAAAAGATGAAAAATGGAATAGCCTTTTTCATCACATATGACAGTGCTACTGCATTTGGAACCTAACACCTTAGCTCATAATGAGTTAAAAAGATTGAACTTAGACAGTTGGACTGTCAGACACAGAAGAAATATGTGGCAGTTTTTAAAGCATTGAGGGATCGATTTTTTTAGAGATCTGATATAAACAAGTATATAAGTGTAAATCTATATAAACAAATAAAGGGCCTATTATGTACTGAGGCACTGTTAGGTGCTGAATAGGAAAAAAGCCAACAATAACAGATGAAAATCCCTTTTCTCTAGGAGCTTACATTCTAAAGAAAAAAAGATAATAAATGATTTGGAGAAATCATAGTATTATTACCCAGAAAAGTGATCAAGAGAGTGTTGACCTGTATGCTGAATTTCTCATCTCTAAATTCTTTGTTAAAAGGATCTATTAAGGATATCTTTGAAAATATGAGAAAAGGAGGAAATATGCTTTTGGGGGGAGTGAGAATGATAGATATTTGAGTTCATTTTATATAGATCCATTCAGAGCACATCTTTCTCTTCCTTTTCTTGAGTATCATTTATGACCACCAACTTTCTCAACTGTCACCAGATATACATTCTGTTATAAGTGGAGAAAGAAAAGAATCAAAATACTACCATGCATCCTCAGGGGCTTTTGACTTCTGCAAACAATTTTCTACATCATACCACATCTTCATAGTTATGTAATTGAGTGGAAAATGTAGCAAATACAGCATCCCACTAATTTATTTTTTGTTAATTCTAAAAAAACCTTGACTTCAGAGCAAAATGAAGTTTTAAAGGCTCTGTTCAATAACATATTCCATCCAAAGGAAGTCATACAGGATTCTTTGATAGATAAACCACAGAGCTAACATTACTCATTAAGAATTTAATATGTGGGGGGCGGCTAGGTGGCGCAGTGAATAGAGCGCCGGCCCTGGAATCAGAAGGACCTGAGTTCAGAGCCGGCCTCTGACACTTAATCCACACAAACAAAAAAACCTAGCCGTGTAACCTTGGACAAGTTACTTAACCCCAATTGCCCTAAAGGGGCGGCTAGGTGGCTCAGTGAGTAAGAGAGTCGGCCTCGGAGTTGGGATGACCCGAGATCAGATCCGGCCTCAGAAAATGAGCACCCACGCATAAATAATAATGACTAGCCATGTAACCTTGAGCAAGTTACTTAACCCCAATTGCTTTAAAAAAAAAAAAGAATTTAATATGTGCCAAATGCTGATTTCAGGTTATCGATTACGTCAAACCCCTGAACACTAAGGACCCACCACAACTCCTCACCTCCCCTTAACAAGATCTTTGACCCTTTAAAAAAAAAAAGGATGTTAGGCCTGACTATCCACATAAGAAAAAGTAAATGAAGATTGCTTATTGTCCAGGTGTTGCTGATATAGTTTGTCAGTGTGACATGTGTATCTGTATCTTGGAAAGGTGTAGATATGGTAACATGTTATGCCCAGAATTGAATTTGAGGAGGAATTTAGGGTTAATTCCAGTAGGAAAATTATGCAGCACTTTCAACAATCTCAAATATCTCAAGGACACAAAAATCCAATTTTTAGACATCTGTATTTGCCTGTTGATGTTACATCCTGGGACCACCAAAATCCCTAAAGAATCCAAATTTTATTTTATTTTTATTTTTTTTTTTTTAAAGCAATTGGGGTTAAGTAACTTGCTCAAGGTTACACGGCTAGTCATTATTTATGCGTGGGTGCTCATTTTCTGAGGCCGGATCTGATCTCGGGTCATCCAAACTCCGAGGCCAGCTCTCTTACTCACTGCGCCACCTAGCCGCCCCTTTAGGGCAATTGGGGTTAAGTAACTTGCCCAAGGTTACACCGCTAGGTTTTTGTTTGTGCGGATTAAGTGTCGGAGGCCGGCTCCTAACTCAGGTCCTTCTGATTCCAGGGCCGGCGCTCTATTCACTGCGCCACCTAGCCGCCCCAAGAATCCAAATTTTAAATCACCCAATAGTAAAGAGAGAGTTGTAGTAGTTGTAAGTAGGCTGCTGCATATTATTGATGACTTTATGCAAGAATTGGTGTCCAAAAAAATGTATGATTGAGAATTGGCCAGTCATGTAGCAAGAGCAAGGAGTCCTGAGTGATGTGCCCTGAGATCCAGGCAACATTAAAAGACCTGAGATAAGGACTTCAAGATGTTAGAGATCTGTCTTCCCTTTATCTTATAGAACAAAAAGGCATTTTTGGACTTAGCCACTCATGAAGAGTGGCTATAGAGAATCAGTTAAGGGAGAATCCTACGTTGATGAATTTGAAGATCTTTGAGATTCTATACATAAAGAAATACGTATGTGGGTAGATACCGAGTAATTCATCAGATTATTCATGTCATTTGTTGCATTTTTCTACTTGTTTTTTCCATTGTTATAACATTTTTTTTACATAATTGGTGAGTTCATTGTTCTTATCTTTATATAATGTTCCTGCAAAAATCTGTAATTTGCTTATAATTTTACTAATAGAATCCTAGATTTGTCTTAAATTTAGTATCACTGCTATAGATAATAGAACATTTTATTTGATTTTTACTAATGTAAAATTTAGTAGTAGAAAATAGTCTTTATTGTATGTGTCTTTGTGATTTGTGTGTCTCTGAATTTTAAAATTTTCTTATAAATTATATACTTCTTTTGTCAGTGGCATTCTGGGAATTGCCTCAGATGACTTCAGTCTAAGCATTGTAGACATAGAAACCAGAAGGACGGTCAGAGAATTTTTGGGACACCAAGGGCAGATAAATGACATGGTAATGTTGATGGAACAAAAGTCACTTTTAATGAACTTTTAATTTTCTTTTAAAAGTGGAATATCTTAAAAAGTATTCAAGTTTGGTTAAAATTATAGAAAGAATATAGAAATTTATGCTGACAAAAGAACTAAGATGGGTTGTTTTCTAAGGGAAATTCTTTAAGGAATTGGTGTTTAAGAAAAACTAAAATTTGCTTGTGGAACAAAATGGACTTGTTGATGTACAAATACTCCACCCCACCCTCTCCTGCCTCCCTGAAATTCAGTGTAAAAATATCGTTGGTACCTTTGCAGCTGCATTTATTCTGGATATGTCTATAACAATACCAGTGTGTTGAGTATAGTTATTTATACTTTTTCAGAGCCCTTGCACATCCTTTAGGTCTGTTTCACAGGAATCCATGGAGATTTTGACCTCCAGCCTCCAACAGGTTCACTCTTGATCTGGGCAGACAGGAAAGACAGGAAGACAGCTTCAGAGGGCTTAATAATCTTATTTTATTCTAGTCTAGCCTTCTCAAGGGGGAGTTGCTAATATTGGGAACACCAACTCCTACAACATTCCCTAATCACCTTTCTCACAGGGACAAGCAAGAAGAGGGGGCAACTATCCCTACATCTCAGTGGGGGGGGGGGTCAGTTGAGACAGGCACAGCAGCTTGTGCACTTCCCTAAATTCCCTCAAACCTCAGTGGGGGCTGGTTGAGGCACACACAGCATTACTCTGTCATAGTCCCTTATTGGTTCCCCATTCACTGACCAGTGCCGCTTGATTTATAGGGCAACAGACAAAGAAGGCATATTGCCAGCAACAATCTCACCGGTTAACTTTTGCAATATCATCATTCAGCACAAGCATAGTAAAAATCAAATTATGTCACCCCCATATCTTACTGTGCAACCGTGGTGGAGATGTTTACAAGTTATGAACCTGGGAATTATTATCTAACACCTGGAAACCAGACATTGTTATGGCCATGGAGCCTGGGAAACTAAATTCTAAGAAAGAATAACAAAGTCCTCTTTACATACAAGGTCACATATCATAGACTTAGAGCAAGAAAGGACCACAGTTTTTCGTCCAACATTCTTTGTTAAACTCGTGTTACAGATGAGGAAACTGAGGGCCAGGAGAGGTTTTATGATTAGATAAGTGGCAGAGCCTGAAACCTAGATTTGGTGTCCTGGATACATACAGAAAAGTCACTTGCAGTGAAGTGAATTGCAGATAAAAATTCCTCATTTTTGTTCTTTTGCTATAGCTTTACTCATGGGTTTTATTTCTTACAGATTTCTAATTAGTCCTCCCAGAACATTGCAGAATAAAATAATGCTTCTTGAGTGAGGAAGAAAATAGGATTTTTAACAAAAGCTATAAATAAGCAAGATTGGAAATAGTTCTTAGTTGTTTGAAACTCTTTTATTATTTCAGAAAATTTATATTTTTTCTCCTCTAAAACTTCACTTGGTTGGGTTGATTCAGGGAAATGACAGAAGATATACGAAAGAAATACAGTTTTCATTTCAAGTGCCTGAGTGAGAGAGCACCTCTCCTAGGAGCTTACATTCATTCCACTATTGGAATTAAGCTAGCAATGTTTAGGCAGGATGATTTAGTGGGAAAGCACATTAGACTTGAAGTTGGTGGATCTTGATTCATGTTCTGAGTCCAGAGACTATGGGACTTTGGAGACATCACTTAATCTTAGTTTTTTCATCTGCAGTATACATCTATAGCACAATAATGGTTGTTGTGGGCAAAGTACTTTAATGTTTACAAATTGCTATGTAATGAGTGGTTAATAGATTGTTTTGGAAAACAGCTGTGATGAGTAGTTTATTAGCATATCAATATTCTTTTACTAGGTGTTAAAAACACTCTAGTAATTTTAGAATGCTAGAGAGATACACTACTACTCTAGTTCTGCTCTTAATTGGATAAATCAGTACCTTTCTTCATAGACAACAATACAAAATCTCATCCTAATTTTAAAAACAGACAACAACAACAACAGAAATCACTGAAGTCTTTGGCCTGGGAAAGATCTTAGAGAGATCATGTATTTCATCCCTTGACAATTAATGGCAGCTGTGGGCCTAGAGCCCTTTATTCCTAGCCCAGCACTTTACTTCTGTAAAAGCTTGCTTTTCTCTCTTAATTCATCAAATTTTACTTTTTATAAGTTTTGACAACCTAAATTTTATTTAAATTATTTCTTAACTTTCTTCTTCCCCCCTGCCTAGGATGTCCCGTTCAAATGACATCTCCTCTATCAAGACCTTTCTAACCACCACCACCCCTTCCCCACCTTGTATTTATTTTGTGTATGTATACATAGACTCCTTCTTAGAATTTGTTGTTTGTATCGTTCAGTCATTTCTGACTCTTCGTGATGCCATTTTGGGTTTTTTTTGTTGGCAAAGATACTGGAGTGGTTTGCCATTTCCTTCTCCAGCTCATTTTACAGATGAACTGAAGTAAACAGTTGAGTGATTTGCCAAGGGTCACACAGCTAGTAAATGTGAGTCCAGATTTGAACTCAGGAAGATGAGTCTTCCTAATTCCAAACTCAGTACTCTGTTTACTATGCCAGGGAACCTCCTAGAATATAGATTCCTTGAAAGTGGAAACTTTCATTTTTGTCTTTGTATTTCTCAGGCCTAATATAGTAGTCTCCAGTATATAGAACTATAGTGGGTGCTTAATAAATGTTTGGTGATTAATTGAATTCTTAATCAAATCTATTGTCTTTTGAACTGCTTAGAACTTATAAAATAAGCATTTTATTAATTTTTGTTTAAAGGCTTTCAGTCCTGATGGTCGTTGGTTAATAAGTGGTTCAATGGATTGCTCAATTAGGATTTGGGACCTTCCCTCTGGGTGGTGAGTAAATTTGTAATAAAATTCTTATCTTTGTATGAATCCTCTTTGTCTGTGTATTAAGCCACTGTGGGTAGAGTCTTTGCTTTTGACCCTGGAATTAAATATTTAATAGCTATCTCAGAAAGGTTAATGAAGAATTGTATATGATTTTCAAATCTTTACCTAAGGAGAATTCCAATACTGGAGTATAAACCTGAGGCTAGGGTAGAAAGGTAGATAAAGGATTGTTTTCAGTATAACTAAAGAAGGATAAGAAAAGGTAGGAATGTTAGGTAGGAGATGATAGCTTTTATCATTTACCATATCCCCAAGATGAACCCTGTCCACCTTGGCCTCCTTCCATGTTAGGAAGAGGGTTGAAGGATGGGATTTTTAACCTGTACCTAGAAGCAGTTTGACCTTTAGAAAGAAAGAAAACCCCAGTTTTCTTGTGATTTTGTTAAACACAGAAATAATGAAGTTCGTTTGATAATATCATGATGAGACACACTTTCTATCACACATGCTGAGTTTGAAAGCTAGTACCAACAAAAAGCAGTTTTTAAAGGAGTTAAACCCTAATTAATTATGGAATTTTGTTCACAACTGGAAACTACTTACTTTCCAGGCTTCAAAAAAGCCCTAGTTAGAGTGCTGGGCCTGGAGTCAGAAAGACTCTTCTTCTGGCTTTAATACAATCACTGATTCTGTGACACTGGGCATGGCACTTAACCCTTTTTACCTCAGTTTCCTCATCTGTAAAATGAGCTGGGGAAGGAAATGACAAACTACTCCAGTATCTTTGCTAAGAAAACTCCAAGGGGTCACAAGAGTCAGAAGCAACTGAAGCATCATTGTATAGATAGAGAGCTAGGCTATTTTGCAAGAAGACTTGGGTTCAGATCCTTCTGTTGGCTGTATAACCCTGGGCTACTTGCTTAACATCTCAGTGCTTCTCATAACTCTAAGAAAATAAGCTCTAGAATAGTTGTATAGGCAGCTAGGCAGTGTGAGTGGAAAATGTGCTATTCTTGGAGTCAGGAAGACCTGACTTCAAATTCTGCCTCCTAAGAGGCTTCTCCTCTCCAGCCAGAGGGAAGGAGGGCACCCAGGGCCAGAGGGTGCTAAGGAGGTATCATTTTCAGAATTAATTTCTTCCTTGTAGAAAGATGAGTTTCTAGAGGTCATGAAATCCAGGAGTGGGGATGGGTGTTCAAGCCGGGTGGGAAATGATGAGGTGAACTCTCTGGTTACCCTTCTTAAATGGTAGAGGATTGGTATGGTAGAGCTCTCCAATGTCTGACCTTCAATCTCTTTTGCATTAGAAAATTGTATCCCTGTATTCATACCCCTTGTCTGGTTAATTTTAATTAAATTAGTAACTTGGCCTCCTAGAGATGAGAACTAAATATTTTAATGTAAATTAAGATGGTTGTGTTGATAATGATCAGTGTCATCAAGTGGCCCAGAGTGATTTCTGAGGTCTCTTCTATCCTCTGTCCCTCTGTCCCTCTATTAAGCAAAACCTAAGAGGAAATTATATCCATTATGGTGAAATGTAATATAAAATAGGATAAAAAACCTAAGGGGCCCCTAGATGCTAAATAAAAGTTCTGCTTTGTCTTCTCCTTAAAGAATTTTTTTTTCTCCCTACTAGCCTTATAGACTGTTTCTTAGTGGATTCAGCACCTCTAAGTCTTACCATGTCTCCCACTGGAGACTTTCTGGCCACTTCCCATGTGGATAATCTTGGAATTTATCTGTGGTAAGTACTTCATATATGTATATATATATATATATATATATATTTTTCCCCTTTTGGGAGGGCAATTGGGGTTGTGACTTGCCCAGGGTCACATGGCTAGTTTTTGTGTTAAGTATCTGAGGCCAGATTTGAAATCAGGACCTCCTGACTCCAGGGCCAGTGCTCTATTCACTGCGCCACCTAGCTGCCCCTACTTCATATCTTTTTCACCAAAAAATATAGTTACTCAAATTGTTTTAATAGTTTTCACATCTCTCAAGTGGAAGTGCCTGATATTTTTATACTTTAATGAAGAAAACATTGAAAATGACTTCGAGATTGCTAGTAAAATACCATTAATGCATTTCGTAAGGTTTGTTTTGTAAGAGTCATTCTCTTTAATTTATTCCCTACAACACAGTTGTCCTAAAAGATTTTTATTCTAGCCCAGTATTGTTCTCCTATGAGCCTTTGAAATCTTGACTTAAACCTTGCATTAAAGGTGTGTTCTTTTTAAAAAAAAAAAAGTCCATTACTCTGAATTACAGGAGAGAAATGAATTTTCATTCCTTTGCCAAAGAATTGCTAAAACTAGGCTTATCCACTTAGCTTTTTAAATCTTGGTCCAATATTTGGTGTTTTAAATAGGCTTTGTACAACTGTGCTCAACTTTAATAATTCCAGTTCTGTGGAAAAAAGTATTTACCCCTCCCAAAAAAGATTTACCTGAAAGATTACACTTTAAAAATTTTGTCACAAATAACATGCTTCCTCAGTGTATAGGATTATATTAACAAGAGCTTTATTAGAGGGGGTTTTTAATACAGTATATTATGATATTTTCAAGTGAATAATCTAAATATCTTAATATTTCTTAATTACTATATAATCTGAATCTGTAGCCATAGTATTAGAATATAGGAATGTGCCATTTAAGTTACTCTGAACACACTGTTTCTGTGAACTTTTAAAATATTAACTTGTGTTGTTTTGAATTCTTAGGTCTAACATTTCCCTATATTCACTTGTTTCATTACGGCCACTTTCAGCAGATTACGTTCCTTCTGTTGTAATGCTTCCTGGTATCTGCCATAGCCAAGGTAATCATACACAAGATATAAGATAATTTTTTGGGAGGTGAAGGTAGTTAATATAATGATAAGGTAACTCTTGTTGAACATGCAGTTTAGTGTATGGGATAACTGACCACATTTGACCTTCATGTTAAGAAGGTATTAACTTGTGAGAGCAACTTTTTTTTTTTTTTACAAATTTAGTTGGGCAGATTTGAGTGTGCCTTCTCATGCAACATCATTATATTGAAAAACCAGCGGATATTAAAAAACCTATTTTATTTGAATGTTTACAGTTCTTTGGTACCCTGAAAGTCAGGAATATGGTAGAGTTTCATTGTTAATTAGGTTTGAGCAAAGGATAATGCTATCATGACGTTACCAAAATAAAGGCAAGTAGATAAAGGAAGAGGTTTTAAATTTTTCTTTCATCCTTTTTCTCTTTGTAAATAGATTTAATTGAAAAACAGATTAAGGAGGTTAACTGGAGAGATAAGTAGAGAGATTAAAGATTTGAGAAGGTGAAAAGATGGTAACCTGGGTATAGAAAGGAGAAAATGTTTACATGTATTTGGGTATGGTAGAAGGGGATGGCAAGCAAAGTAGGACATATAAGGCATTCAAGGGCTTCAGTAATAGAAAAATAATTGATATATAGACATATTTCAGCCACTTACCAAGAAAAAAAGTATATATACCAAGTATCATGTTATAGTTAAATGATCTCAAACAACATTTTTAAGTATGGTTTAAAAGGACTTAAGTTGACTATGTATTTTAATTAATTGTGTTGTATATCTCCATACATTTGTTTTACTGACAATTCTTTCTTTAAAGAAGTGGAACTCTCAGAAGAAATTGAAGGACCAAATGACGAAATGATAGATTATGACTCCCCGGAACAGCTCAATGAGCAGCTAGTGACTCTGTCACTACTACCTGAATCAAGGTGGAAAAACCTTCTCAATCTTACAGTTATTAAGGTAATAACAGAATTATCTCAAATTCTGGGGTCCTAAATGGACTTTACAGAAAGGGTAGTTTTAACCATTAGTATTTAGAAAATTTTGAGGAGTTTACCTTACCTTGTGGTCCAAGGTTTATTGGGCAGTGGCTATACAAAGTAAAGGTAAAGGTGGGAGTAAGAGGATGTGGAAAGGTAAAAACCACATCATAAAAACAGTCTGATTGGACTGAAAGACTGATTGGCTTATTGATGTTTCTAATCCTAATTTTATATTCTTTAATGATCTAATCCTAAAACCAGAACTGTCAAGTATTGGATCATAGTAACTTTTTGTTGCTTTTGTTCAAATGAATCCAATAAAGAGGATTACTTCATTCATTTTGGAAGGTTAATGTTCTATAACAAAAAGTAGCTCTCTGTGGTACTTGTACAACTGAGAGGTGAGAACTAAAGAATTTTCACAGATCCGCCATCAAGCATAAGTTTCCCTTCTTTCCTCAATCTTTTTTTTATTGTCAACAGACATTTACTTTGATGTCTTCTCAAAACATTGCTCTAACATATCTCTATTTCTTAACATCTTCTGTATACAATAATACTTTTTACACCACCTACAAGAAGTGTTGTACACAAAAAGGTTCAGTGGAGGAAGACAGTAGTTCATGTTCATGACACAAGCACCATTTTTACCTATGGTATTCTAAAAGGTTGTTTATGATTACGTAATTTACCCAGAGGCTGAATTATTTCTATTAACTTTCAACTTCTTATATCAGAAGTGTATAATTGCTAGTAATATGTTCAGAGAATCTTAGAAATGGAAGAAATCTTACTGGTTATCTTGACCCATTTTCCTACCTAATGGGAAAATAGGTTAAGAACAGTTACATTTATGAAATAGTTTAAAATAGTTGCAAAGTATAATTAAAGTAACAGATAGTGTACAAGTGCTGAAGAAATGGTGGGTAATTAGTCCATTCTACATCTTCAATAGGTGACTCCCTCATTCATTCTCTATTTTTAATCTCTCCTCCCTTTCTCAAAATTCCTGGGTAACAGTTGTCTAACCTTAAGCACCTAAATGGCTTAGTGGAGAGAGTGCTGGGCCTAGAGTCAAGAAGACCTAAATGTAAACCCAGCCTCAGATGCTTCCTAGCTTTGTGGCCTTGGGCAGGTCACTTAATCTCTGCCTCAGCTTCCTGAAGCTATTAAATGGGGGTAATGAGAGCCCTCACTTCCCAGGGTTGTTTTGCAGATCAAGTCCGATAGTGTTTGTCAAGTATTTAGTATGGGGCCTGACACGCGCTTAATAAATGCTTGTTTCCTTTCCGATACCTGCTGCTTCCATTTTCTCTCCTCTTTGCTCACTTGTGATTTCTCATCTCATCAGTCAGCTAAAATTGTTCTTTCTGTAGTTACTGCTTATCTCTTCATTGACAACTCTACTGGTCTTTTCTCAGTCCTTATCTTTCCTGACCTCTCTGAGGCACTTGACATTACTGAAGCATTTTCTCTTAAATAATCTCTATTCTCTCAGTTTTTCAAACACTCTCCTTCTTGTTCTCTGCCCTGCCTGTGTGACTGTTCCTCAGGATCCTCTTCTGGATCACTATCAGTGTTAATCAGACAGGTATTTATTAAGCACCTGCTGTGTGCCAGGCACTATATTACTTGCTGGGGGATATAAATATAACGAATGAGACAATCACAAGGAACTTATATTTTAACAAGAGAGATGACAAGGAAATTCACACAAAACACTAAGAGAGTGGTTACACATAAATACAAAGTCATAAACAATGAGGTGGTTCAGATGAGAGGGCACTAGCATTTTCAGGGACGAGTTATGAAAAGCTTCTTATAGAATGAGAATAGTGTGAGCTATGCCCTAAAAGAAGATGGGGATTCTGTAAGGTGGAGATGAAAAGGAGCCATAATCCAGGCCTGGGAAATAGCCAGTTCAAAGGCCTGAAGAATAGAGAAAGCGTGTTGTCTGTGAACAGAAAAAAGACTTACTGGCTGGATCACAAGAGGGGAAGTAATATACAGTGAGGATGGAAAGATAAATTTAGAGCCAGTGTGCAAAGGGCTTTAAAAGCTAAACAGGTCTATATTGGATCACTGAGTCAGTAGGGAGCCACTGTAGTTGATTGAGGAGAAGAGAAGGTTAAAGGAAATCACTTTGGCAGCAGTATGTGGGATAGCCTGGAGTGGGGAACTTTTAAAGCAAGGAGATTAATTATCAA
Source organism: Gymnobelideus leadbeateri (assembly GCA_011680675.1). NCBI lineage: Eukaryota > Metazoa > Chordata > Mammalia > Diprotodontia > Petauridae > Gymnobelideus > Gymnobelideus leadbeateri. The sequence goes on along the minus strand of WOXC01005613.1, from coordinate 349,122 downwards.
GCCATTATAATGATCTAGGCAAGATGTGAATAGGGTCTGAGGTAGGGGGATAACTCAGTAGAGGAGGAGTCCAATTCTAGAGATATTGTGGATGTAGAAATGACAAGGTTTGATAGCTAATTGCATATGTGAGGTAAGGGGAAGTGAGGAATTGGAGTGATGATAATGCTGAGTTCACAAATCTGGATACTGGAAGGATGGGTGGTGCCTTTGTTGGGGGTAGGGAAACTTGGTGGGCTTAGAGGGGAGAGTTAGTGAGTTCTGCATTGAACATATCAAGTTTAAGATTTTAAACATCCACTTAAAATGTCCAGTAAACAATAGGTGTTACAGGACTAAGCTCAGGGAAAGAATGAGGCTTGATAGATAATATATATTTGTGAACCATTGGCTTAGAAGATAATACTTTAGTCTGTGGAAGCTGATGAGGTCACCAGTAAGCAAAGTGTAGAGAAGAGGGCCTGTGACAGAGCCTTAGAAATACACATAGTAAAGGCATATGGTTTGGATGATAACCAACAAAGGAGACAGTTGGACAGGTAGAAGAACCACCGAGAGAGAGTAGTGTCTTGGAAACCTAGACTGCATCTTTGAGATACACAGACTTAGTAGATAGGTTAAGAATAAGGATCGAAAAAGGACCGTCAACTTTGGCAAATAAAAAATCATTGGTAAAAATAGTTTTAGTAAAGTGATGATGGTGTAAAGGTTGAGAAATGAGTGAAAAGAGGAGAATTAGAAGACTGCCAGGGAAGATGATTTTTTCTAAGATTTTGCCTCTGAAAGGGAAGAGAGGTAACAGGATAATAATGTAAGGGGATGTTAGGGTCTAATGATGGTTTTTAAGGGTGGGGAGAATTGGGCATATCAGAAGGGAAAGAACTAATATATGGTGAGAAGTTAAAGTTGGGGAAAGGAATGATTGAGTTTGTAATCTTTTGGAGAAGAAAGCAGGAGATGGGCTTGCATCCTATCCCTAGAGATGCACTTGCTTCTCTAGAGGGGTTGACCTCAACAAGAAGAACCCCCTTATTTTCAGTCAGGCATGATTTCAGGAGAAGGAAATAGTTTTTCTTCAAATAGTTTCAATTTTCCTGATAAAGTAGGTGGTAAGGTTCTCAGCTATACTCTCTAAATGTGCATGTGTAGCCGTGACCTCAGCTGATGTCACCTATTATAGGGCCCTTAAGGACCTACTTTGTAATTTTAAAAAATAATCCCACGTCTCATCAAATGATTCATAACAGAATTTGGTCCAAATTAATTCTTCTAATGAGATAATCATGCATGACAAATGCTTCCTTTTGGATCTCAGATTATTGTGTTTAATCAGATTTCTTGATTGTGTCCTGCTTCTGCTATACCCAAAGAGAATGATTTTGTCATATTCTTGAGTACTCCAAGTCCTTAATTTTATAGTTAAGGAAACTGAGTTGAAGTTACTTGAACAGAGATACACACCTAGTAAAGCCCAAGCTAACTCATCTAACTCATAAGTTCTAACTAACTCATCCTGATTCGTCGTGTTTTGATCTCTTCCAGGGTGCAGCTCTTCAGTCTTACACATTTTCTCCCTTCTTTCAAAAATCTAGGTTACCAGAAGGGAGTTTAGAATAGAAGTCTCAACAGATGGAAAGGGATTTATCAGGTATTAGGTGTGGTGAAATAACTGGTATGAATATATTAAATGAGAGATCAAAAAATCAAAAGATTTGAGAGCCACTTAACTAGTTTTATGGACAAGTTCAGGTGCCTCGGGCAGCTCTTTAAGACAGTCTGTGATCTGAGCTAGTGGAAGGGTATACGTGCACCAGTGAGATCACAGATCCTTGACATATTGAGGTGTATTTCATTTGAAAATATGACTTATTACTTTTTATTTCTTCAGTATTGATAAAAGAGTAAGATATTTGAGTTACAGAAGTTTTTGTTTTACACATCTTTTCATCATTGTATTTTCTTCTCATCAGAAAAAGAATAAACCAAAGGAACCTCCCAAAGTGCCTAAATCAGCACCATTTTTTATACCTACAGTTCCTGGCCTTGTACCAAAATACCTTTCCTCTGAACAAGATACAAATGCCCAACAGGTAAGATCACAGATAAACAGTTCTGAGCATGCATCCTTCTTTGCCCCCCTCTCCTCCTTTAATATTAGTTGGGGTTGAAGAAAAGAATAAACTTCCCCTTCCTCCCTGCAATGTGCCAGGTACTGGACCATCATACTTTATTTTTAAAATATGTAATTTTCGTGTTGTTTTTATTCAAGTCTAAAGTGATAAATCTTGGGATTTTGGCTCAAAAATCTGACTTCTGTCTGAAACTTGAAGAAGGACTGAACAATAATAAATGTAAGTAAAAAAATCTAAAATGTTGTGTCTATTTTAAATTTGGGAATATATAAAGAAGAGATAGTGAAGTATTTACAGCTAGTACAGTAGTTGGATTTTATAGTTGTTGATGTAGTTTTTCAGTTGTGTCCAACTCTTTGTGATCCCATGAACTTGTTCGAGGCATTTTCGTGGCAGAGGTACTGAAGTGGTCTTGGCATTTCTTTCTCCAGTTTGTTCCCATTTTACAGATGAGGAACTGAGGCAAATGGGGTTGGGGGTGGGGGTTGGTGTTCACTTACTTTTCCAGAGTCACCCAGCTAGTAAGTATCTGAGGACAGATTTGAACTCAGATCTTCCTGACTCTGGCCTGATGCTCTGACCTTCTGGCTAGTAGTAGCATCTAAAAACAGCCAAAAGAAAGCCAACTTTAAAAACTAATGAACTGAATATTTTTTGTCTTAAGCTTGATTTTCAGTAATATATTCAGTTTAATTTTAATTCATTTATCTGAGTTTCTGTATCAATGTTGGGTGTACAAAATGGTACCATTTTGTACCAACATTGGTATTTTGTTTTGGGGAAGAGAATCATACTGGACTTGTAGTATTTTTATCCATTAAATGATATTTTCAAATATCACTTAAATATGGGTTTTAGTAATAAGTAATTTGATAGCTTCTATCTACTCTAGTTGATTCGAACAAATTTTTTTTTCAGAAGTCAACTTTCAACAGTATCTTTTCACAACTGGGTTTTTTTTCCTTTGTAATGTTATCATATTATAAATTGTTCTACTAGTTCTGCTTACTTGGGTCTATATCAGTTCATAAAAGACATTCCAGTTTCTTCTGAAATTATCTATTTCATCATTTTTAAAGACACAGTTCATTACACTCTTATCACAATTTGTTTAGCTGTTCCCCAAAAGGAAGAGATCCTCTTGATTTCCAACTTTTACTACCATGAAAACAGCTATTATAAATATTTTTGTTTTGTTAATTTTGTTGATGTATTTTGTTTTTATATTACAAATATTTCCAAATCCCTCTTCCCCCATGAAAGATCTCTTATTACAATGTAAAACAATTAAGTTAAACTTATTAACACACTGTAACACACTGGCCTCGTTTGAACACAACATTCCACATTTGTAGCACCTCCCTATTTCTATTTTTAATTAACAAATCTATTTTTTTCTATCTCACCCCCATTCTAACCTCTCAGGTCCCTCAGCCTGCTCACTTTCCCCTGACTGCTACTCCACTCCACCTCAATCACACACAAAGATGGTCATTGATCTTGCCATCATGCACAGATGTACCACCTCCACGTTCAAGAATTCCAAAATTCCCTTGTTTGACCATAATCTACTGGATTTCTTTGCTGCTAGGAAATCCTGCTACACCTGCCTTATCCACTCACTATCCCAGTCTTGACATTGGCTCTTCCAAGCCTTTTCATCTCTTCTCGAATCTCAGATGGCTTTCCCACCACATTGACCATGAGCTCCTTTTTCTCTCCTCCTTGTCTCCTTTCACTTAGATGGCTTCTGCCACTATCTTCTCACTCGTGTCTCATAAGATGAGGTGGTCCTACTCATTACCAAGGCTAGCCCCTCTGTCATCCCCATCTTTCACTTATTTTCAATCTCTCCCTATCTCCTGGTTCATTTTTGACTGCCTACAGTCTCTTATTCCCCTCATACTAAAAACCATTACTTGATCCTTCCTTTTCCACTGTCATCTTATAGTTTGTAATATGTGGTAGCTAATTGTAGCTAATCTCCTTGAAAAGGCCATCTACAAGAGATGCCTTCACTTTTACTCTCCCTCTCTTTTTAATCCTGTGTGATAATGTGGCCTCTGACCTTTAGCTGCCAAATCCACTTTTTTAATCCTCACATTCTCTTTGATCTCTGTAGTCTTTAACCCTGTTGATCACCTTCTCCTCCTTGATAATTTTCTAATCAGAATTAAGTCTAGTGCATTTCTTAGATCTTTGTAAGGAGGTTTGGTGGAACTGTGCTACTTCCTGCTTCCAGATAATCAGAGACAGATTCACAATACTATCTTCAGAATCTAGTGTTTTTATTGCTTGGAATGTATTTCTCTTATTTGCAAAAATAAATTGTAAATGATTAGATTATATAAAATGTTCTTTTAATAAATAATAGATCATTTAGGTTCTAATGATACAATTCTTTCCTATTACAGATAACTGCAAATGGTAACTTTTTTTTCCTTTAAAACACAGATGAATCTCCACTTAATGTTCTTAAGGAATTGGGCCCTTCAGCAATTGAAATAGAGCTACGCAGCTTATCTCCAGAATGTGGTGGCTCTGTAAAACTCATGCAGAGTTTCTTGAAAATGATTGGGACAATGTTAACCACAAAGCGTGATTTTGAACTGGCCCAAGCATATCTAGCTTTATTTTTAAAGGTAACTATAGCATTTATGAGAAGGGAGCTTTTTCACAACCATATATGTCATTTATGAATACTTGAAAAATAAAACAAGTCCCTTTCCTGAATAAGGTATGGTAGTCTAGACATACTTCAGCTCCACAAAGCAGTTATGATTTTGCTAGTTTTTCTTGCGTGAGTAAATATGACATCATTTTACAGCAGACCTAATACCTTTTTCTGTAGCTATTTGTGAAATTGAGTTCTAGGTAGCTACAGAGTTGTTGAAATGAAAGCAGTCACCATACATAAGGTTTCTTTTAATAGAAGAATGGAGGCAAGGAAAAAAATGTTTTTCAGCATAAGCTACTTCACTGTAGTAAACAGCAGATTTCCTGAGAATATTAATTTGTTCTAGTTTTAGTTATTGAAAGGAGGTGGGGGTGTGTGGGTGTGTGTGTATACATACACATATCAGATGAGATGTGTAAAGGGCTTTGCAAACTTTAAAGCCCTATATCATTGCTAACTCAGTGTAATTTTAAGGCTAAGAAAGCTTAAAACTGCACTAAGACTTTTAGGAGGTCTATTAATAAATAATATTCAATATTAGATTATTTCATTTAAGCATTTTCTTTAAAATATAATTTCTCTAAACATTAATACAGATGTCACTTAAAAGTTTAGGAAAGGAAAATAAAACAATTCTTATCCATCATTACAATCCTTATACCCATTACCTTTTTTAAAAATTTTGCATAAATTTAAGTATGTACATATTGTCTCCCCTATTAGTAATATATACTCCTTAACTATAGGGACTGTTTCATTTTTGTCTTTTAATCCTCCTACAGTTAGTACGGCTCTTGGCATATAGTAGGTACTTAGTCATCATTATTGTCTAAGGTATTTTGTGATAGCATCAGAATTTGAGTTTGGTCTCTAAACCAGGTTCCTTGTTTCTAAGCTTTTGGAATTCTCACAGTACCTACCTCAAGTCAGTTGTAAAAGCAGAGTATAATGATAATAATGTTAATAAAGAAGAAGAGAAAGTCTGTGCTGGCTGGAGTAAAAATGTGCAACCACTGTAGGTACTAGGAAAAATATTAAACCTTGAGGAGACATAATTAAAACATTGGGGCCTCTGCAAAAATTATAGATAGAATAGGTGAAAGTATCATTTTCTAAAACCTACACAATTTAACTTTATGAACGTTTTTTTTTTTCAGTTGCATCTTAAAATTCTTCCTTCAGAGCCAGTACTACTAGAAGAAATGACCACACTGTCTTCACAGTTGGAAGAGACCTGGATCCATCTGCAGTCCCTCTTCAATCAAAGTCTATGTGTTTTAAATTTCATAAAAAGTGCTTTGTTATGAAGGACTTCTTTCTTATTCCTGTTAAATACAAAAACTCCAAAACCTGCAATTTTGGAAGGGAGGCAATTGTTTCAAATAAGGACTTAACTAAATTCTGTTTTACCTAATTAAACCTTTACTATTTCATTGTATAGTAAAGGAAAAAAGTGCTTATAATATTGACTGGATTTTACAGTCACTGATCTTTCAGCTCTGATACTGATAATTCCTTTGAATTAAAAAGATATATTTGTTTTATATCTCTTTAGAATTTCCTGAGTTTATTTTTGCTACCTTTCATTCTATGTTTTCCTGGTATTACATGATATACTTATAGCCTGATGAAATGGTGAAATGTTAAAGGAGTTGGAGATTCATTAAATCATTCTCATCTGTTTAGTGTCTCTTTTATGCCATTCATTCATGTTTTCTTGCCATTAGAATTAGACCAAACCTTTCATGTCATTATTACAAGGAACTCCCAATGAAGACATTTCCTCTACCTGTTCAGATGAGCATCTTCTGTGCTGGTCATCTCAGCATGCAAAGCAACTCTTTATGTCAGAAATTGAGAAATTAAATGACACTTGCACACAGTCATGTCTCAGAGGCAGGAATTAAAGTCAGGAATGTTATCCACTAGGGGCAACTAGATGGCAAAGTAGACAGAGTGCCAGACCTGGAGTCAGGAAGACTCATCTTGGTGAGTTCAGATCAGTCCTCAGATAATTACTTGCTATGTAACCTTGTTTGCCTCAGTTTCTTCATCTGTAAACAGCTGGAGAAGAAAATAGCAAACTCCTCTGGTATCTTTGCAAAGAAAACTTCAGCTAGGATTACAAAGAGGCAGACATGAGTGAAAACAACAGAACAACAACAGATGCTATCTACTTCCCTCTCTTAGGTGTCATTTCTAAATTAAACCGGGGGGTGAGGGAGGGGACACAACTCTTTCTAGTAGCATATAGCCCTAATAATTGGGCATATCGGATTGATAAAAGGAATGTACATTGTAGGGAGACTTTTTAAAAAAAAGGTTTATTTTATTTTTCATTTATTTCTTGATGATTGAAAACTTAGAATTATACATTTTGGGGGGTTTTTTTGTTTGTTTTTTTGCTTTTTGGAGGGCAATTGGGGTTAAGTAACTTGCTCAAGGTCACACAGCTAGGTTTTTGTGTGTGTGTTAAGTGTCTGAGGCTGGATCCGAACTCAGGTCCTTCTGACTCCAGGGCCGACGCTCTACTCACTGTGCCACCTAGCCACCCCTAGAATTATACGTTTTTTTAATAATTGGAAGGTACCTCTGCCACTACTTATTTTACAAATGTGAAACTTTGAGAGATTCTGACTTTTTCAAGGTTATATATTGAGGGACAAGGTTAGGACTGGAACCCAGAACTCCCAGTCTAGGATTCTCTCTGCTGTACTGTACTGAATCAGAGAATGGTCAGACCCTTGCTCTTAATCAAATGAGATACTATCTATAAAGTGCTTTACCACAGTGCCTAGCAGCCACATAGTAGATGCTGTAGAAATTCTCATTCCTTTCTCACTTGCCATCACCCCCAAATATCACCCATCTGTTATTAAAGAATTGTGAAACTGCCTTATCTGACTAACCTTGGTGATTTTTCACATTTACTAAACCCTACTTTTGGTCAGCACCATAACCTCCAGTCCCTTGACCCCTCAGTTCTGTTTCAGGCTGTCTTCCCTACACTAGCTAATATCTCCCCTTTTCCCCATTTTGACTCTTTGGTGAACCAACTCAGCTGTACCCTGTCTTCTCTTGAATCTCCAACTCCTTTATCATTTCACCAATTATGATTATGTCCAGCCAAGCCTCAGCCTTAGATCACATTCACCATTTGTTGCCTTTGCTCCTTGTTCAGTTGTTTAGTCTTAACTCTTTGTGACCCCCTCTGTGGAGTTTTCTTGGCAAAGACATTGGAATGATTGTCATTTCCTTCTGCACCTCATTTTATATTCCAAGCCCTCTGATCCCTTAATGTAGAAGCTGCTCTATCTTGTGTTATCATGTTTGTGTTTCCACAGTACTCAAATTGTTTCTTTCTGGCTGCTTGAAATATTTTCTTCTTGACCTGGGAACTCTGGAATTTGGCTACAATATTCCTAGGAGTTTTCCTTTTGGGATCTCTTTCAAGAGGCTATTGGTGGATTCTTTCGATTTCTATTTTACTCTCTGGTTCTAGAATATCAGAATAGATATCAGAATAGAATATTCTAGAATAGGTATTCTAGAATATCAGAATATCTAGAATATCAGTGATATCTAGAATATCAGTGATAATTTCTATGAAAGATGATGTTTAGGCCCCTTTTTTTTTATCATGGCCTTCAGGTAGTTCAATAATTTTTAAATTCTCTCCTGGATCTTTTTTCCAGGTCAGTGGTTTTTCCAGTGAGATATTTCATATTGTCTTCTGTTTTTTCATTCTTTTGGTTGTTTTATCATTTCTTGATTTCTCATAAAGTCATTAGCTTCCATTTGCTCCATTTTAATTTTTAAGAAATTATTTTCTTCAGTGAGCTTTTGGACCCCGTTTCCATTTGGCCAATTCTTATTTTTAAAAAGGCATTCTCCTCATTGGTTTTTTGGACCTCTTTTGCTATTTGGGTTACTCTAATTTTAAGGTGTTATTTTCTTCAGTATTTTTGGGGGGTCTTGTTAGCAAGCTGTTGACTCATTTTTCAGATTTTCTTGCATCATTCTTATTTCTATTCCCAATTTTTCCTCTACTGCTCTTACTTGATTTTCAAAATCCTTTTTGAACTTTTCTATGACCTGAGACCCATTCATGTGTTTCTTGGAGGCTTTGGATGTAGAAGCTTTGACTTTGTTGTCTTCTTCTGGTTGTATGTTTTGATTTTCTTTGTCACCAAAGTAAGATTATATAGTCTGAATTTTTTTCCGCTGTTTGCTCATCTTCCCAGCCAAATAAATACTTGACTTTCTAACTTTTTGTCAAAGTAGGACTCTGCTTCCAGGGAGAGGAGGGAGTATACTGTCCCAGGCTTCAGGGGTTTTATACAGCTATTTTCAAAGATACTTCTAGGGATCTGTAAGTTTTCAGCTCTTCCAAGGTGGTATGTTCAAAGGAGAGGTATTTATTCCTCTCCTGGCTTATGCTCCGGTATGTGAGTGACCACAAGCACTCTTTTCTGCCTTGGAACTGTGAGGAGGCACAAGTTCTGCCACAGCAGTGCTCCTCCTCACCCTAGGACCACCACCCAGGACTGAAATCCAGATCGAAGCACAGGCAAATGAAGAGCAAAGAGATCCCTGCAGTTGCCCTCTGATCAGCTGCTCAATCCCCACACCATCTGTGGGCCTGGAACTCCGGAAGCAGCTGCTGTTGTCACCTCCACCGCCCTGGGGCTGGGCCTGGACTGTGCTCCCCTTTCACCCAGGAACCACAGAGGTGTCCCACTGACCTTCTATGCTGTGTTTGGTGTTTCTGAGTTGAGAATTCTGGAAACTGCCAAACTGCCACAGCGCATTTTCACGAGCTATTTCATGCATCTTCTGCCACTATCCCCTCCTTCATGCCCATCTCACCTGGGCTGGCCTTGCTCCTTACCATGACTAACCTCTCTGCTTATTCAAGCATTCCCCTTCAGTCTTCTGCGGCTTGCTGTGGCCCTGTCTGTGGCTGACTGCACTCTGCTCCCATCCCAGTGTGATAGACCCTTCCTGTCCACCTTCTAGGTTGTCTTGGGCTGCAGATTTATTTCACTCTGTCATTTTGTGGAGTCTGTAGCTCTACAATTTGTTTAGAGTATTCTTTTTTTTGCAGGTATTTGGGAGAGAGCCCAAGCAAGTCCCTTGCATTTACTCTGCCATCTTGGGTCTGCCCCCTCCTGCTCATTTTATAGATTAAGAAACTGAGGCAACCAGGGTTAAATGCCTTGCCCAGGATCACACAGCTAGTGAGTGTCTGAGGCCAGATTTGAATAGAGGACTTCCTGACTCCAGGCCCAACTGAACCATCTAAGTGCCTTGGTACCTATACTCGTGCTACTGAACAAAGGTTGAGAAAATCATGCAACCGTTCTGATTGGGCCCACTAAAGATTTGTTATATAGCCTCGACTGGGCCCTCACTGTTGCTAGGAAATGCTACTAATACTATTCCACTCACCACAGAGGCTCTTCCAGACCTTTTCATCCCTTCTCAGACCTTCCATGGCTTCCCTTCCCCCCACCCAACCTCTCAGCTGAGATCCTTTCCTTATATTTTGAGGCCATTTTCATGAGCTATTTTTCCCCACTTTCTTGTCTACTATCTTCTGCTGCTATCTCCTTCACCCCTATCTCACCTGGGGTGGCCTTGCCCCTTACCATGACTAACCTCTCTGCTTATTCAAGCATTCCCCTTCTGGCTTGTCTCTTCCCCTCCATCATCCCCATTCTTCACTTATTTTCAATCTTTCCCTGTCTGCCATTTCATTCCCTGTTGCCTATAAACCTGCCCATGCCTCCCACATCCTGGAGCTAAAAAACAACTTTCACTTGATCCTTCAATGCCTCCCAACTGTCATCCTATATCTTGTCAGCTTTTTATGGTCAAATATCTTGAAAAGGCCATCTATGATAGAAGGCTTCGCCTCAAATTTGCCTCCTAACCTCTTACAGTCCAGCTTCCACCCTTATCATTCCACTAAAAATGCATTCTCCGAAGTTATTAATGATTTCTTGGTTGCCAGATCCAAAGATCTTTTCTCAACCCTCATAATTGATCTCTGTTGCCTTCGACGCTATTCATCACCCTGTTCTTGATAGTATCTTTTCTAGATTTTTGGGACACCGCTTTCTCCTCCTTTACCTGACCATTCCTCAGGCTCCTTTGCTGGATCCTCATTCAGATCATGCCTTCTAATAGGTGTCCCTTAGGGTTCTGCCTTGGCCTTTCTCCTCCCACTCTACTGCCTTACTCCATTATCTCATCAGCTCCCTTAGATTTAATTCTGATACTTCTCAAATCTATCTATTCTGTTCCAAACTCTCTGCTGACCTGCAAACTCAACTCCAGTTGCCTTTCCCAAATCTCTAACTGTATGGCCTGTAGACATCTTAAACTAAACATATCCAAACAGAACTGGGCAACTCCATCATCCCAGTCCCTCAGAATTGCAACCTAGGAGTAGCCTCAACTCCAGTCTGTTCCCAAGGCCTGTCAATTTAACCTGCAACATCTATAGGGCCCCTTCTCTCCTGACACTGCCACTGTTCTGCTTGAAACCCTCATCATCTTACACTCAAACTGTTGCAGTGGCCTGCTACCTGTCTCACACCACCCCACTCCAGTCTATCCTAAAGCGATTTTCCAAATGCACAGGTCCAATCACGTCTCTCCCCTACTCAAACTCCAGTGACTATCTTCCCAGGATCAAATACAAAGTGCTCTGTTTGGCATCCAAAGCCCTTCTAACCCAGCCTTCCACTACCTTTCTAGCCTTCTTAGACCGTATACCTTACTTCCTACCATGTACTCTTCAGTCTGGTGATACTGGCCTCCTGGCTGTTCTAGGGCAAGACACTCATCTCTTAGCTCCAAGCATTTTTCTGACTGTCCTCCCATGCCTGGAATGCTCTGCTTCCTCACCTCTACTTAGTGACTTCCTGGCTTTAAATTCTAACTAAAATCCCATATTTAGAGGAAGGCTTTCACAGCCCCTATTAATTCTAGTGCCTGTCCTCGAGTATTTATCCTATATATAGCTTGCTTGGTATATATTTGCACGTTATCTTCCTCACTAGATAATAAGCTCCTTGTAGTCGAGGACTGTCTTTTTTTTTTCCTCGCTTAGCATAGTACCCAGCTCACAGTAGGCACTTAATCTGTGTTGATTGATTGATGCACACTGCTGACCATATGGAGACAATGCCAGGTGTACACCTTGTTAGGTGTTGGGTGGTTCATGATGGTAAACCCCTGCCTTTTTTTATTCTGGTCTTGAGCTGAACCTTTGGACCAGCCTATATATTTGATAGTCAAAGATTGTATTAAAGTAGCATCATTGTTCACATCATGTTTGAAGTGAGGGAAATGCAAATATACAGGATGGGATGGTCAGATAGCCGTGTTGATGGTGTGGCACACTGGCAAAGGGCCTCCTGGTGGCACAGGGAGATCAATGGGAGGGGGGGTGAGAAGGACCAAGGGAAGAGTATTGATCTAACTGATTAGCCTGGTGGGTATAAAGGAGGATGAAATGGAGGATAAAGATAGCATTAAAGGGAAGCCTTCTTTGTTTGTCTTTAATTTTTAGGCAAGTATTTTTTCTAGCAGTGTTTTGTTTTCCATAAAATGTTTTGGTTTTTGCATAACCTAAATACAGGATTTACATCAAGGGCATGGGGGTGGAGAGATGGAGTGGAGAGGTTGTCCAGCTAAAGACAAGAAAAGAGGAAGAGGACAAGAAAGAACAATTCTAAGGAGTTGCCACCCTTGCCACTACTTCCATGAAGGAAGACAGGTACTCATCCCAAACTCCATTCCTAGCATCCAAGATCCACCCAGTAGAGGGAGGCGGTACTCCCTTAATCTTGAAAAATTCCTAACTCTGTCACCTTAACTAGATCTCCTAGATTCTAGTCTCTTCTGTGAATAGGATGGGGGCAAAGTTGATATCCCTGTATTCTAATGTTCCTGTTTGCAAGTGGGGATAAAGCCAAAAAGAAATGGTCTAAGACAAAAGTTGCTGATGAGGTCAACGATCTGGTTCTGTTAGACGAACTGACATACGGCAAACCCCAAAGGAGTCTCAGAAACCAAAGATTTAGGATTCACCTGGGCAGCCCTGAGGGGACTGCTCAATAAAGGTCTGATTAGGCTCGTTTCCAAACAGAGTGAGGATACCAGGAACACCAAGGGTAAAGATGTCACAGCTCCTGAAGATGCATGAAATGGTTCAGTATTTTTGTGTGTATTTTAAAAAATAAACAATGAACTGAAAAAGGAAGGAAGGAAGCCCCAGGCTTACTGTAATAGGACAAAACTTCCCCTGGGGGCCTGATTGGTCCTGGCTTCCCGGTCATGCAGAGACATTATAACAAGTTCTAGGCATGTAGAATCTGAGCTTCCCAGATTTGGTGGATGCCTAAGATCTGGCAAGTTGCCAAACCCTCATTACATATTGACTGAATGTTTCTGGATGGATATGAAGGGGTCCACATCCAGAGAAGCTAAGTGCCCTTGCATCCTATATGTAATAGGGATAGTTGTGTTAGGCTATATAAGGCAAAGTAAATATTGAGTTTTGTTTAATGTTCAATGCTTTTGTTAAATTTTAAATGTTTTGTTAAATATTCAATGACTTGGGAGTGTCCAACTTTTGTCCCAACAGTGAACCAGATTGCCAGGTAACTGGTGTTAGAGCTGTGCTTAGACAATTGGGAGTAGTCTTGGTAAATGGGAACAAGATGAGATGACTTCCTTGCTCACATTCTGGTTAATTTGAGGGAAGAGCCCTGCAAACAAGGGGCTGGGGTGATCAGGTGGCAGGACCCTGCATGGCACTCTGTTGCAAGAACCTTGCTGATTGTATATGAGTCTTTTCTGTGGGACTTGGAGCCTGTTCCGACTAGGGCACAGGACTCATTACCTTCATGAGTACTACCGGAGGTTGTTTAGAATAGTAAAGAAAGCACCAAGGCCATCATTTCCTTGAAGTTATTGACTGCTTTGCATGAGTTGGATGGCCATCTCAAAGTAAACTGGGAAGGTATACTCTTTGGCTAGAGATAGAGCTGTTGGCTTTCAGGACCCGTGCAATGAAAGCTGAGGGACAGCTAATGGAACTGGTGGCCTCACAAGTAAAGGGATCTCTTCTGATGGGAGTGAGTATTCAGGGGCCCCAACCAAGAATCCACTAGCCTACTATGGCCACTGACCCAGAGGTTTTGGATCAAGTTCCGACTGAAATCCCAGCCATGACACTGGGGGACAGACTTGGGGAAGAGGCTCAGTATAGGACTGTTATTCCTTGCCCTGAAGGAGTAGTCTGTGGTTAGCCTCTCAACTAAGGAGAAAAGTTCAGGAGTGAAAAGTTCCAAGGGAAAACTGAAGAATCTCTGGAGTAATGGCTCCTGAGGGTGTGGTCTACTGGAGCCAGTGCTTAGAGACTGCTGTGAATGAACTTCAATAGACCAGGAGAATTCTGGGGACCTACTTTTACAAGGCCACCAAAATTTATTTAGAGCCTCTGAAAGAATATTCCTTGTCCCTTTTCAGGTGGCTGAGATGGGACATTATTCACACCTGGCCACTTAAAGATTAATTACTCTTTTTTTTTTTTTAAAGATTAATTACTCTTGCAGCTAGCTTGTAGGTGGGCATCTGGAAGGCAAAGGTTGAAGTTCCTAAAGAGCCAGAGAGGATGGGTTTAGTACATTGGATTTATGTTCTTCCTCCCCCCACCCCCACCCCCAGGGCCTGCTACACTCTGTGCCTAGCTTGCTTCAAATCAAACCAGATCCTATCTTCTGTGTGGAGCCTCCCCAGAATGGCTTCAGACTTTAGCTATGGCTCTCTCCCAACCCTATGCAACTGTAAAGAAGTAGACTGATCACTGGTGAAATCTGAACAGGAGATCTGAAGAATCTCAGCTTGGACAAATGCTATTATTAGTGCAAATGACACTCAAGGAAAAGGGAAAGAAATCATATAGCCTACTGGCTACCCTTCTAGGTGCACAAAGCGAGATGGCACCATCCCCAGTAGGGAACTTTGGGCATGGCTCCTGAAACATGAGGTTGACAAGAAAACAATAGAGGGCCAGTCTATGATGGTGCTAATAAAACTGTACAGGGAATTAAGCACCAGGGCACTAGAAACCCTTCAGCCCCATCCAACCCTGGATATTCTATAAAGCCCCTGCCTGCCCCATTTGGATCACTCAGTGATGGCTATAGAGGGCAGCCAATAGAGGTAAAAGGTATTTTGGTCTCAATATCTATTCAGACTCTTTCAGCAGCTTCTAGGTATGTTGTGAATATGGTCAAATAGAAAGCCATCCCATGTAGTTAACATTGTACAATGTAGTATCTTCAGGCAGGTAAAAGATATTTCTTTTCTAGTGATGGAAACAGAGGAAACTAAAGTACTCTGTTATACCAGATTCCATTACAATGCCCTCTGTTACTTTTGAGGAAGGTAGTGGCACCTGACAGACTACAGTTGAGCAAGGTCAACAGGCTTATCTCTACACCTATTCTTGGTCTTATCTCTGCTGACCCGGTAGCCCAGGCCCAGGGTGAATGGCATGGGACTATCAATGTCAGCAGTGCTTTTTTTTTCTCTATTCTTATGGCTGAGAAGTCAAAAACAGTTTGCCTTTGCCCATGAAGGAGTCCGATATAACTTCATTGTCCTACAGGGCTACTAAAACTCTCACATTATTGGCAAAGACCTGAAAGAGGCCTCCCTGAGGGCATTGGTGTACATCACTACATTGAAGACATAGTGTTTGAGTGGGACAGATGAGGCCACTGTGGCAGAGGCCCTAGATCAGATGGTGGCCAAAGTAAGTGACACTTAAAATTTGGGGAATACCATGAGTGGAGAAATTCTTGACATGGTACAGAATAAACTATTGACACTTGGTTCCCCACAATCTAACGAGGAAACCCAGGGATGTGTTGGGCTCTTCATGTTTTAGAAAACCCACAGTCCCAGGGGCAGCTAGGTGGCACAGTGAATAGAGTACTGGCCCTGGAGTTAGGAGGACCTGAGTTCAAATCCAGCCTTAGACACTTAACACTTACTAGCTGTGTGACCTTGGGCAAGTCACTTAACCCTAATTGCCCTCCCTTCCCCCCTCCAAAAAGCAAAAAAAAAAAAAAAAAAGAAAGAAAGAAAGAAAGAAAGAAAGAAAGAAAGAAAGAAAGAAAGAAAGAAAGAAAGAAGGAAAAGAAAAGAAAACCCACAATCCCTACCTGGATAGCCTGATGGTCTCCATTTACCAAGTCAGTGTCTTTCAAGTGTGGTCCAAATCAGGGTACAGTACACTCTGTAGTAGTCTCTCCCATTAGACCCTTTTGACCCTGAAAAGCCCACATTTCTGGAAGTCTCTGTGGGTGTAGCCTTTGGCGGGTTCCAAGGGATGTCCAAAATAAGTCACTGTCAGGCTTCTGAAGATCGAGTTTTCTAGAGCAGCTATTCATTATTCTGTTTTTGAAAATCAGTTTCTTCCCTGACAGATAATTACTGAAATCTAGTTGTTTCTGAACAAATACATGTCCCAGGGTCATACAATCACCCTTTGACCAAAGTTGCCTGTTATGGGTTGGGTCATACAAGATAGTTTCTCTAACAAGATGAATAGAGCATAGGAGGTTTTTATTGCTAAACAGGAATGGTATATTAGAAATAAAACCTGCCTGGGTCTTTTTCACGTAAATCCCTTCACAAACAGGTGGTGACTATGTCAGAAACTAAGGTCTCCAAGAACCTTGCCTTCTCTACTTTCCAAGTAGGATCCCACCTACTAAGACCTGCCTTCTAAGGAAGGCCATTTTGCCTTAAAAAAAAAACAATAGCTTCATCCTCTACAAGAAAGGCATACACATACTGGACTTACTGTCAGTAGCTAAATGGGTAATAAGGGATATCCTAGAGAGTAGGGGTACTAGTAAGTCCTTCCAGTTACCTGAGCTTCAGGCTGCATGGCTGGCATATGAGAGAGCCTTGAGAGGGGCAGAGAAGATCATCTATGGTCATTGGTCATGGGTCTGACCAAGTGGTCTGAGGCCTGGAAAGCACAGGACTAGATAATTAAAGGCTTTCCCCTTTGAGATCAGGACCAATAGAGGAATTTTGCTAATGCTGCCTACTGCATATAGTATGTTTATGAGGCACATCGGAACTCATCAGAGGTATCTGCTACCCTAGGTTAAAGCTGTTATAAGAGTAGATGTCGGGGAATAGATCCAATCTCAATTTGGACATTTGAATAGTGATACCATTATGTGCTGTGATAATCCTCCCTAAGGAAAAGGCAGCTATTCCTAACCCAACTGGCTCTCAGCTCATCTCCAACTGGCAAAATAATATTCTCCTATATCAAAGGAAGAGGTTTGCTCCTTCTGACCAACAATTGTATCACCATGCATCTGATTGCCCATATTATTTATCTGATCTCACAGAAGGTCTGAGACCAGCCAGTGCTACCCTCAAACATTCTCTCTCTGACCTTGAAGGGATAAATAGGAACCACAATCATTTCATGACATTATAATGAACTAATAGTGTAGAAATCCCCCAATTACCTGGTATTCTATTAATGGAAAATAAGGAGAAATAAAACATAACAAACTATGTTAAGGGCAGACATAGATGTTCTCATCCACTGTTGTAAAAACTTTTCCTTGGATAAGAGACATCTGCAGTCTTATCTGAAAGGATTGGTTATCTCCTTTTGTTTTATGCCCTTGAACACACAATATTTTCTTATTCTGATAATAATTTCTTCCAGTCACACTCCAAATACTTTTCTCTATCTCTCCTTCTCTGAAATGCTTTATTTCTCTACCTTAAGTTGCTGCAAAATGCTGTTGATTGACTGTAGTCTGAGAGGCCCTGAAAAGTTTTAAAAACCAAATTTGTACGTAAGAATATACATTTATCAATATTTTATATTATCTAATTACATACAGTTTGATGACCTAGCTCAAATGCATCTAGCTTGTGGCCAGCAACACTCCTTAGTGTAACCAGAAACAGCTTAAAATGTAATTAGGAAATTTTAACAAAATAAATAAAAATACAATATAACATAGTCAGTGTTAATTTGTGATTTTCTGAGTCATTGTGGGACCTGTAGGGATTCATTTCTATTTGAATTTGACACCACTGATACAGCATATCATGATTTTTGGGGGGGGGGGATTTTGACCCTGTCATCAAGTATGTTAGCTGTCCTTTTTAACTATGGGCAATCTGTAGATCTGGAAATTAGACCATCTATGAGTTATTCATAGTCATTGATAAAAATGTTATAAAGCAGAACAAGGCCAACAAAAGACCCCTGGGACAATCCTCTGGAAATTTTCTGCCAAGTTGCTCCTGGAGCACTCTTTGGGTTAGACCAGGAGTGGGGAACCTGCATCCCTAAGGCCACATGTGGCCTTGTAAGTTCTCAAGTGCAGCCCTTTGACTGAGTCCAAACTTCACAGAACAAATCCCCTTAATAAAAGGATTTTTTCTGTAAAACTTGTATTCAGTCAAAAAGTCATACCCAAGGACCTTATTTAGATATGTGTCAAATATGTACACGTGTGGCCTTGAGGACGCAGGTTCCCCAGCCCTGTGTTAGGCCATTCAACCAGGTCAGAATGCGTCTTTTCCACAAGAATAGCATGAGATACTTTATGAGATGCTTCGCTAAAATCTAGGTAAACAATATTTACCACATATCCCTCATCTACGAGTCTAGTAACTTTCAAAAAAAAGGAAATAAGGTTAACCTGACAGGTGCTGGTCTTGAGGAGGTCACGCTGGCTCTTCATAATCACTCCTTCCTTTTCTAGGTGTTCACTAACAATCTCTTTAATGATCCACTCTAAAATTTCCCCAAGAATTAAGGTCTAGCTCATTGGATTGTAATTTGCAGACTGTTCTTCTACCTTTCCTCATTCCATTTAAAAAAATAAAGACATTTACCCCTCTCCAGTCTCTTAAATGTCTCTTTTCCATAATCTTCAAGTATTGATGGTGATACTGATTATATCTGCTGTTTTCTGTGTTTTCAGTATCTTAGGATATATTTTTCTGGGCCAAATGACTTAAGTTTGTCAAGGATCACGACAGTTTCTCTTACTACCTTGTTATTTGGCTTGGTTATCAATTGCCATTTGCCCCCTTTGGTCTGTCATTTCCATCATGCACATATATAAATGTATATACACACATACATATACTTATATATATGTAAGAATATATTTGAGACATATGAGATATGTAAATGTGTACATATTTGACACATATATCTAAACATATTCTTACAGCAATTAAGACATTGTCTTAGAACAATCACTGTTGTCAGAAATGCTTCCTGGACTGTATTTAATTAGCCTTGTGATCACAGACTGCCTTTTATTTGGAAACTATCCATTAACAAGCATTTATTAATAAGTATTACTTGATAGGTGCTATGCTAAACACTGGAAATGCAAATAAGGGTAAATGATAGTCTGTGCTCTTAAGGACCTCACAATCTAATGAGAAACTGAGCCCTGATCACTGGGAAGCTACCAAGAGCAACCCAGGGTCAGAACATGCAGATGTAATGCTATTCTCCAAGCTACCTTTGAAAGGGTTAGTATTGGGGAAGCAAATAAATACACCTAGATATAATAAATTTCCCCAGGAACCTAGCAAATATAGCCACCTTTTGCCCACATCACAGATACTTCTCAGGGCTACAGCTTCTCTCCCCTAATAGTTAAATCTGCTCAGAAATCACAGAGTCAAGGCTACCATGATAGGAACTGCTTACATATTCTAACTAAATGTTGTCTCTGCCTGAGTGCAATTGCAATAGTAATAATACTAAATATTATTAAAACTAAAATTCATATAACACTTTTAAGGTTTGCAAAGTGCTTTAGGTACATGACATCATTTTATTCTCACAAAAACCTGTGGGGTTTTTTTTTTTTTTACAGATGTGGCAACTGAGGCTCAAAGAGGGTAAGTAATTTGCTTAGGGCCACACATTTAGTGAGACAGGATTTGAACTTGGGTCTTAACCTCCTGACTGCAAATCCAGTCTTGTACCTACTGTGATACCTACCTACCTCTAAATGTAGTTGCCCCACCATTTCTGATAGCCTTCCTCAATTACAGTGCTTATTTAGAAATATTTTTTTTAATGTGCTTTATCATGTCTGTAATTGTCAAATTATCAAGTGGTTTGTTCTTCATTCTTAAAGAGGACCAAAATGATGTCACTATGTTGGGGTGAAGGTATAGTGGGTCCAACTGTAGCTGATCTGACCAATATGAGCTTGAAAGGCTCTACCACAGGTCAGGCACAAATAATAGCCCATCCATATGAACATTTGCAGTAGCAATATCTTTAAATTTGCTTATCTCATGTTTTTTTTTTATCTACTCCAGTTATGTTTTGCTCATAGAACACAGCACCTTCTTTGATATGGACATGGCATGCTGGCTGGTTCTGTGCTTCCTGTTTCTCTCAATTAACTCCAAAGTTCATTGGAGAGAACTTGAAGGTGTCCTTGTATTGTCTCTTCTGACCTCTGTAAGAGCACTCTTGGTAAAGATCCCAAAAAGAAAACTCCTAGGAATCTTATAGCCAAATCCCAGAGTTCCCAGGTCAAGGAGAAAATAATTCAAGTAGCCAGGAAGAAACAATTTGACTATTGTGGAAACATAATCAGGATAACACAAGATCTAGCAGCTTCTACATTAAGGGATTGAAGGGCTTGGAATATGATATTCCAGAGGTCAAAGGAGCTAGGATTAAAACCAAGAATCACCTACCCAGCAAAACTGCATATAATGCTTCAGGGGAAAATATGGTCATTCAATGAAATAGAGGACTTTCAAGCATTCTTGATGAAAAAACCAGAGCTGAATAGAAAATTTGACTTTTAAATACAAGGAGCAAGAGAAGCATGAGAAGTTAAACAGGAAAAATAAATCATAAGGAACTTATCAAAGTTGAACTATTTACATTCCTACATGGAAAAATGATAATTCTAACTCATGAGACTTTTCTCAGTATGAGGATAGTTGAAGGGAATAAATATGTATACAATACATACATATATATGTATTTATAGGAGGGTGTATGTGTGTATATATGTGTACATGTATGTGTGTGTATATATGTGTACATGTATACATAGGAGGGTGTATGTGTGTATATATGTGTACATGTATACATAGACAGAGGGCACAGGATCAGTTGAATAGGAAAGGATAATATCTGAAAAATAAAATTAAGAGGTGAGAGAGGAAGATAATGAGAGAAGGCTAAAAGGAGAGATAGAATAGGGCAAATTATCTCATAAAAGGGGCAAGAGAAAACTGTAACAATGGAGGGGAAGAGCAAGAAGGTGAAAGGGAATGGGACAACCTTACTCTCATTGAATTTGGCTTAAGGAGGAAATAACATACACACTCAATTGGGTATCTTACCATACAGGAAAGTATCGGGGAAGGGGATAAGAGGGGGGATGATAGAAGGGAGAGCAGACTGGGGGAGAGGGTAGTAAGAAGCACACATTTTTGAAAAGTGACAGTGTCAAAGTAGAAAGAATAAATGGGGGGGGTGGGATAGGATGGAGGGAAATATAGTCTTTCACAATATATCTACTATGGAAATGTTTTGCGTAACTACACATGTACAACCTATATTGAATTGCTTATCTTCCCAATAGGGGTGGGTGAGGAAGGAAGAAGGGAAAGAATCTGGAAATCAAAGTTTTAAAAACAGATGATAAAAAAATAAAATAAATCGTTTTTTACATGCAACTGGGGTATAGAAATCCATCTTGCCCTACTGGAAAATTAGAGGGGGGATGGGAGAGGATATAAGAGTGGGCAGATTGGGGGGAGGGGAATTCAGTAGGCTTGCTATCTTGGGGTGGGTTTAGGGGAAAGATGGGGAGAAAATTTGTAACTCAAGATCTTGTGGAAATGAATGTTGACAATTAAAAATAAACAATTTTTTTTTTTGAGGGAGCATCGAGGCAGAACACAGCATAGCTCCAGGGTCCCATGAAGGAAGGTCCCAGTCTGCGTCATTATACTCAGGATCAGGAAGGGCAGATTCCTCAATATAGATACTAAGGTGGATGAGATTAATAAACAAGAGAATTCCAAACATAGTAAGAAAAATAAACTTGGCTTGAGAGACCCCCATGGAGTAAACCTTGAAGAGAATAACAATCACACAAGTGCAGATAAAACCTCAGAGAAAAAAATGTCCTGATCATAAGGACCAAAAGAGTACTTAGAGAAATGGAAGATGGAGAAAAGAAGGGCAAAGGAAATTTAAAGCACTTTAGCAACTTTACTCATGAACCAAATGCCCTGAAAATTTAATCCAGGTAGAAAGCAATGATTTATAAGACAACAAAAATATTAAAACAAAATTAAAAGACAGGAAAAATCAGAAGAAAATGGAAATAATTTATTAGTTATTAAACTACCTGAAAAACCATGATCAGGAAAAAAAGGTTTGAATACACTTTTTCAAGAAATAAGTGAAACCTGCCCAGAATATTTTAAACCAGAGGGCAAAGTAAAAATAGCAAGAATATAGGTCACCTCTGGAAAGAAACTCCCAAATGAAGCCTTCCTGGAACATCATAGCCAAAAGCTAGAGATTCCAGGTCAAAATAAAAATACTACAAGTAGCCAAAAAGAAGTTCAAGGGAAATCACAATAAAGAGCATGCAAGGCTGAGCTGTTGTCACTATTAAGAAGATGAGAGCTTATATTATGTTATTCCAAAAGGAGAGGGATAAAAGTGAGCAACCCATGACAACTTATCCTACAAAACTAAATATAATCCTACAGGGGACAAGGGGACAAAATGGATCTCTGATGGAATAGGGGATTTTCTTTTTTTTTTTAATTTATTATATTATCAACTTAAGAAATTAAGCATGCATTTCTATAACATAGTTGAATAAAATAAAAGATGATTATACGTGAAACTGCAAATCTATTATGTACAACTTGCTATTCCTTTAAAACGTATATATAGGGGTGGCGAGGTGGTGCAGTGAGTAAGAACGCCGGCCCCGGAGTTGGGAGGACCTGGGATCGGTTCCGGACTCAGAAAATGAGCACCCACATTTAAATAATGAATGGCTGTGTAACCCTGAGCAAGTTACTTAACCTCAATTGCTTTAAAAAATAAAATAAAATAAAATGTATATATACACAATACTTAATTTTCAAGCATTCTGATGAAAAAGAATTGAGTAAATACTTGGCAATGGAAATGCAGGCGTAAAGAGAAACATAGGAGGTACATATATGCTAAGTGTGATGGTACACTCTTGTAAATCTTACTGCTGGAGAGGCCAAGGTTAATGGATTGCTTGAGCTCAGCGGGGTGTGCTGAGAAGTAGACAAGATGAATATTAATATCCCTTTTTCAGAAGAGGTAGAAAACTCAGATAGGGTCAAAGATTTGCCTAGGTCATATGGCTAACAAACTGCAAAGCTAGCACCAGACTGTAGGTCTTCTGATTCCTATACAATCATAGACTTAAAGCTGGAAGGGTTTTCAGAAGACGTTCACACTCATTTTACAAATGAAGAAACCAAGTCTTGAAGAATTTAAGTGACTTGTCCAAGGTCAAGCTTTCATTTTAATAGTTGGTATATTTTGCATGTTTCATTGGGTGTATGTTGTATAATCTCAGTGGGAGATCATTCTCCTTTTCCCCTCCCAACACCAATTTCTTTTGAGCCACCCATCTTTATTTTAGACCCATCCATGATACTTGTAGATTAGAATGTAAGGCCAAAGTCTGGCTAGAGGAAATACAGGCAACTCCCAGTAGATAACTGCACATGAAGCAGAGATGTTTGGAACCTAGCAAACACAGTGGGCCCACAGGAGAAAGAGACAAAAACCAGAGACTGTAGCAGAAAGCAAGGCCAGTCATCACATCCAAAACTACAAGTGGGCAGTGGAAATTTCATCCAGAGTACAACAGAGATAGGACCCAATAAGGCCAACCTACCTCATTCAAGGAAGCACTTAATCTGAATCAAGGAAAAAGAAGGTTGAACACAGAGTTCAGCATGGAAATACCTTAAACTCAACAGGGAAACAGGTGGGATCAGGGAGAAAAGAGGGAAGAACAGATATTATAGTCACAAGCAAAATAGACTTCAACCTCAGATAATGGATCATAAGTGGAGATTACAAGAACCAATGATATCAATGTGGGCTAGGCGAAGAGAGGAGAGAAAGGAGTGGAATCAAATCACTTAAATTATGGGTTACAGTGATTATTCCCATTCTGCTTCTTGCCCCACCACCAACCTGCCTCTTCTGCCTTTTTCTTCTTTATAAAGAGGGTAATGGAGGTATCAGAAGAATAATTAAAAGAAGAATACTATCAGGGAAACATAATTAACGATCATAGCCATGAAAGTGAATCAGATGAATTCAATCATAAACCCAAAAAGGAAAGCAATATATACTTGAAAGCAGAATCCAATAACATGTGATTTACAGAAAACACATTTGAAGCATAAAGATTAACAGAGAATGAAACGAGAGGTTGAAGCAGAATTTATTATAGCTCAAGGGAATTTTAAAAATTAAGGTCAGCAATCATGATCGCAGTGCAAATAAACATAGCTAGCAGAGATAAGCAAGGAAAAGGAACAGAATAAATGAATGGATGAATGAAAAAAACATTTATAAAGCACATACTATGCATAAAGTACTCTGATAAGCACAGAGAATACAAATAGATAAAACTGAGTCAGTCTTTGATCCTTAGGGACTCACTTTCTAATAGGGAAAAATAACACATAGGAGGTTTCAGGTATAGTTCAGATGGAAAAGTTGCATAGTCTTTGGGGTATAGTGACAAAGCAGATGGTAATGGATCTTCTGTAATATTTCCTATAATAAAGCTTATCCATTTCTGATATTGAACCCTTTACAATGTCACAAGAGCTTTGGTTTCCTGAACCTTCTCTTAGGTGTCTTCAGTAGCTAGAGTTGCTCAGGAGGTAGGGCTTTAGCACCCTCAGAAGCAGTTTCCAGTTCTCATCTCTACAAGGATTACTTCTCTGGATGATGGCTATGGGGACATGGCCAGACTTGGGGGCAGTGATCTGGAAGGTGCTGCTGTGCCTAGAGTTCTTGAGCTCAGGGCCATGGATTATCTCCATTAGGGTCTGAGTGAAGGTGGTGGTCAAGGTGGAGGCTAAGGTTTGATTCACTTGGAACATGCTGTCCTGTCTCCCTCAGGGCAGCTTCTGCTTCACCTAGGCTAATTTGCTTCTTTTGTAGGAAAAGGCAGTGTTTCTGCAATTGGTGAATGCATTATGATGTTGTTCGCTCATTTTCAGTCATTCATGACTCTTCATGGCCCCTTTTGGGGTTTTCTTGGCAAAGATACTAGAGTGGTTTGCCATTTTCATCTTCAGCTCATTTTACAGATGAAGAAATTGAGGCAGAGTTAAGTGACTTGCCCAGGGTCACACAGCTAGTAAGTGTCTGAGGCCAGATTTGAACTCAAGAAGATGAGTCTTCCTGATATGCAACACAGGAGTTGGTTTCATCTCCCTGAGAACTACCAACAGACCTATCAGAGTCTGGCTCCATCCCCTAATAGGCCAAGGATGAGATCCTGTTGGCCTCAGTTCCTATTTACTAGAGATCAAACTGACTTCAGGCAGTTGTGATATATCCTCAATCAGAGCACTGGCAAGTTGTGAAGTGTTGACTAGATAGGGGAATTTTGTGAGCAACCTTGCTGTCCAGACCTCCCTTCTTAATAGAAAAAAATGAACATAATAACTACTGCAAAGTAAGTGGGATCCCATTTTGCAGGATGTGATATTTTAGTGTGGCCAGCCATCAGTTGAACCAGCCTTCTTTTTGATACCCTTATGATGCTCAAAGTCTCCTAGGCAGAGATCTTAGAGAAGCAGGGTCCCCTTGGTCAGTTATAGTATATATGTTAATGGGATATAAGATCTTCCCTGTCCATTAAGGGAAGCTTGCTTAGGGGAGACTTGTTTGTAGGAAGGTTTTCACACCTTTTATTAATTTCTAATTAGGCACTGAGTCATCATGAGGGTTGTGATGCCCTATGGCTTTAAAAAGGATATATATACTCTGAGGGTAGCATTTTGCTTTGTGATGCCCTATGGCTTTAAAAAGGATATATATACTCTGAGGGTAGCATTTTGCTTTGGGCTCACTCATTGGAAGAGTGTTCTTGTGATTTGACCAGATGAGACTCTGGGTAGTTAAGGAGCTCCTCAGCTTTGAAAAACTTAGATGCTGATGCTTCTCTCTCTGGGATCTATGTATGTATTGCCTTGGTCAGACAGTTGGATCTGTCTGTTGATCTGTGCTAATTTCTCAGACAGAATCCATGTTTAGTGGTCTTTATTTCTCTGCTTGTATTTTCTCTATTTTCTTTGTTTGGATTTTCTCTGAAGTTCAGGGTGCTGACTTTTCTCCTGAGCTAATGAATGTAATTAAAAAGATTGTTGACCCCTTAAACAGATGTTTTTCCTAGCAAAGTAGATATAAGAACCTGAGCTAGCAGCCATCCTGAGTATGCCAGTGTGGTTGCCACTACAAGTTCCAAATGCCCAAGGTATAGATCTTGAAGGTGTTAAAGGAATTTTTGATTTCCTTTTATCATTCAGAATTCGGAGGAAGATTCTGAACTCTCTCTGACTCCTTGGCAACATGTAAATCCTCCTCCTCAATCAGTCTGATTTATGAATCCTCTAACTAGTTTAAATCCACAACCTGATTTAGTTTACCTCTAGAATTTGTTTGATGAGATTTGTTTCCTCACAGAATGTATGAGATTATGTCTCTTTAAATTTGTTCAACTTTTGTGACCTTAAAGGAAATATGGGATTTTGTACCTATATTTTCCAACTTTTATGACCTAAGAGGAATGTATAAGATTGCTATGTATAAAATAATTATTTCTCTGTTACTCTGATATGATTTTCCTCATGAAGGTTCAGGTTTTCTCTGAGGTCTGAACCTATGCTTGAGCATAAAAATAAAACCTAGGTTTTTACCTTCATAATTTCTGCATTGTGGTAAATATGTATTTGGTGGTAGTTGCCTACTACATGAACTCGGAGAGGAGTTATTTCTCCCATAACAAAGGGAAGGATAAAAACAACTGTATCCCCTATCCATCCCACAAATGCTTATCCATGTCTCCTGAAGGATAAAGGCACACAAGCTGAGTTATCATGCACAATCCCATTGTAAATAACGAGGTACCATATAGGTGCTTTGGGCTTTTAAAGACATAGGACTGAGGAATATGCCTCTGGGAAGATTAGAGAGAAGCATGAATTCAGGATATCCCTGCAGATAAAAATTCAGAAGCAGGAGGGACTGCTCATCCCCATTCATTTTAGCAAAGGCTCAACTCATTGTTGGGTTGCATATTAGCCTCACAACAGCTCAATACATTTCCTGGAGATCACACTTGCCAGTTAATAGTTAAACTTTTTATCTATGATGCTAAATCTTGTTCTGGCCTAGGCCTTAAATCTTAGGTAAATAAATCATGATAAATACCTGTAATGAATATCTTTTAATAGATTTGCTTGTATAAAGATTTTGCCTTTATTGCCTTTCTCATGTCAAGCCCTCATATGCTCAGTTAATTTGATGTTCACCTACTATGTTGTAAGTTCATTCCATATTTGTACAACCCTAATTATTTTTCCTTATGTAGCACAACTTTTAGCCAAGAACTGCTTGGTTGAAGCCACAGGGACAAACAACCTATGTCAATCTCTGTCCTTGACCTACCCTTAGGGTTTATCCTAGGTTTGTTATCTGTCTTCTCAATAAGACAGTTAGGCTCCATATTGTTTCAGTTCCCCTCCCACCTCGGATTCCGAAGAACAATTCCATTTTTGTGACTAATATAGGGGTTCTTAACCTGAAACTCACGAACTTTTTTTTTTTTGCTTTTTGGAGGGCAATTGGGGTTAAGTGACTTGCCCAAGGTCACATGGCTAGGTATGTGTGTGTGTGTGTGTGTGTGTGTGTGTGTGTGTGTGTGTGTGACATGTCTGAGGCCAGATCTGAACCCAGGTCCTCCTGACTCCAGGGCCCGTGGTCTATTCATTGCACCACCTAGCTGCCCTGAAACTCATGAACTTTTAAAAAAGATAAACATTTTGATAATTCTATTTTCTAACACAGTTGACTTCCTTTGCAGTCCTATATATGTTATCTTATGAATTTAAACACATTATTCTGAGAAGGGTTCACAAGCCTGCCTAAGAGGTTCATGAAACAAGAAAAAGTCAAGAATCATTGTGTCTAGTCTAAGAAATCTTCTCCAGCAAAGGGAATGAATGTCAAAATAGCATCCAGAGTTGATATTTGCATGAAGCACTTACTGAAAGGTTAAGTGACTTGCTTAAAGCATCAATCAACCATGTCAGAGACCCCAAGTCTTTCCAATGTCAGATATAGTTATTATATCACACTAATATCTTTCACTTTCAAACAAACAATTAGTTAAGTGGCAGAAAGGGTAGAGCCTTTTTTATTCCTTTAAATGTATGTCCAGATTGATGTTTATTTCCTGCGATGTTAAATTCCTAGAAGGCAGAGATCTACACTGAATATATTTAAATAAACAGGAACCACTTCTCTAAGAAGGTGCTCTTTGGTGATGATTATGATGAAGATGATGATGTGCTAGTAAGGCAACAAGGTTTCACAGAGAAGAAAAAGAAAATGTTGCTTAGCAACTAGAAGTTCCAGGCAGGAAAATTCTTAATTCTATGATGAGAAAATAACAAGCATGAAAGGCAAGAAAGCATGTACCTAAAAAACCAAGGATCCTGAAGTACCATTCTTGGTGAGTGAAGTCCAGGAAGAAATTTGGTGTTTATTATTCCCTTGGATTTTTCATGAAAATTAGGCCACATTTTTATATGCATGAAATGAATGAAGTAGTTGACCTTATTAATTTCTTTGCTTCTGCCACCTGAAAGATCTCTGTATATTTGACTTTGTCGATCAGTATAAATCATAAAAATTGCTAAAATGAGTATGTTGACTGTTTTGAGGCTTATTTTACCCTTAATATATAACTGTAAGCTTGGATATAAAATGATGGATTCATTGCTATTGATGTACAATAGTTTTAAAACCTGATTTTAATATAATTAAATTTTTGTGCTTTATGAAAAAGTTTAATTTAAAATGTTTTTAATTTCAAATTTTGAAATTTCCTTGGTAAAAAATGTTCAGTAATGAAGAATTTCCCCCTCTTTCAAATTCTTTAGCCAGAGCTCTTCTCCTCCAACCCCACAAATCAAAACTCTAGTTTTAAACATGAAACTAAAACTAAACTCTACTGAAGCTTATAGAATCAAAAAAAGATAAGAATATTTGATATTTATTACCTTAACCTGAGATGCTGGAGTAAGACAGTGGGAACAAAAAGCAAAAAAGATAGAATAAAGAAACGGGAAATGTTTTAATGTGAAAAGAATAAGAGACTCTACTGGTACAGAAAGATAAGGGGATATAAATATAACAGTAAGGTAATGCCTAACAGAAGTCAGATTGAACAGAAGAACAAAGTCTACCAGTTAAGCTAGGAAATCTAAGTAGAAAACTAAACTACACGTTCAGAAATTTTAGTGTCATGAGGATAGATCCTGTGTCAAATTTAATACTAGGTGTTCAGTCTAGGTTTTAAGAGGTGATTAAGAAACAATGCCTGAATTGTTGAAAACTCAACAAGACCTCAAAGCCCAGCCTCATGATTTATATATATATATATATATATATATATATATATATATATATATGTATGTATGTATATATGCATACATATATATGTGTGTGTGTGCGCGCACACATGTATGTACATGTATATACACACATATGTATGTGTATATATAGACATAGACACACACATATATGTGTATATAGATATAGATATTAGCTCAATGGCCAGCTGAAATTCATTTGAAAATGGCTAACTCAGCATTATTTTGTTTATAACACATATTGAAGCAAGATGGCATATTTCATGTTGGAAAATCCATCAATATGCTTCTTGTTATGTCTCTGTATGAGTTAGAGCATCCCAGAGTATGGATGTATTAGCAATTACTCTAGTAGGATAAACGTAGAGGGATGTAGAATGTCTCCCCTTTATACAAGGAAAGTTGCTCTGAGAATGTTTTTGCTTGCTTGTTTGTTTATGTTTACACATCTGGAATGGATACAAGACCTAGAGGAATAATGACAAAGTTGAAGAGCGATTTGTTCAAGTGCTCTTCAGCATCCTCTCCTCTGCTGCTAAAATCAGCAATACAGCTCAGGGATCTTATACCCTGTCACATAGCTAGAAGAACAGCTTCTAGATGATTCTTCAATCTAGTCAGGAAAATGCTTACTATCCTATAGGCTATGAGAGTGATAGGGAAAGGTTATTTCATCCTCTACACCAATAGTTTTCAAATTTTTGCGTTCCAGGACTTTTTTTATACATCTAAAAATTATTGTGACCCTCCCTCCCCCAAGAACTTTTTTTTGCATGTTAATTATATCTATTGATAATTATCATACTAGGAATTTAAAATTTTTAATATTATTATGAAAAGTTTTGACCTCAAGGAATCCCTAAAAGGGTTTCAGGGATCTCAAGGATCCACAATCTGAAAACCACTGCTCTACAATAATGAAGGTGAATATTTATCTTCCTCTCCTATATGAAGGAAGAGATGAGTTAAGTAAAAACTTTTTCCCTTAAAGAATATGTATTTTCAGATAAACTTTTGACTTGCCATCGTCTAAATAATGATGATAAGGATAATACTTCAGTACTTTTAAAGATGAATGATATAATTGGCATGGATATTTCCCCTACTAAATACAGACACCACCATCACAACCCCTTCCACTCCCAAACACACACACACACACACACACACACACACACACACACACACACACACACACACACCGGCAAAGCCTCAGTATTGGATTGTATGAATTGCTGTTGACAAAAATAACCATCACCCTGTAGTTAACCTTCTGGTCCAACACTCCAGATTGTCAAGCAGTCAATCAACAAGTATTTATTAAGCACTTACAATGTTAGACCCTCTGGAAATGAAATGTTTAAAGTCTTTAACCTAAAGGATTCTACTTGGGGATACATATTCATAGATGAGTAAAATACAAGGTACTTTTAGGATAGAGAGAAAAAAATTTTAAATGGGGGTAAAGGGGAATAAAAAATGGTTCCTAGAGAAGATGGCACCTGATCTACTTCAAAGAAAGACCAGGATTCCAAAAATGCAGAGATGAGAAGTGAGTACATTCCATTCATAGAACACAACTGCAACGATCATCATCGGTCTTTTTCAGCCAGGTAGTATCTTTAGAGTTTACTGTCTGCTGACATAATCTTTTTGAACCCAAAGCCTGTCTCATGGTATAATGAGGCATTGAAGGCAGAAGACTATCGAAGTATAATAATGGCACTTGTAAGCACTTTCAAACTTTTCAAAAGTGCTCCATATGCATTATTTCACAAAGCATCTAGTTTAAATCAACTACTCAGATATGTTTAAGTATATACAACATTATAGAAACATGTATGTGTCCCTTCTTAAAAATAAACAATCATTTTGATACCCCACTTTAATAATATAGATAGTGGATTTATAACAGTAAATTAAAAATATAAAAGGAACTTTATAAAGGAAATTTTAGAGAAGGACATTTTAGAGAAGGACCCTTTACTCATGCTTTTATCAGATTCCAACTGTAAAGTGGAATCAGGTCTCATCTCACTTATGCACCAAAGAAAGGATGTCTTCTGTGTTAGGAGGGAAATTCTTTATTCCTAGCCTCTCAACCCTCCCATCCAAAAGTCCTTATTAAACACTACCCAGACCTTCCACCATGCCCTATGAAATATCTGTTCCATGGGTAACAAGCTTCCCTTCATCTTTAATCTTTTCCTGTCCTATTCTTTCCATCTACTAGGTCTTAATGAAAGCTGGCTTCCCCCTAATGACACCGACTTTCTGGCTTCTCTTTCCAGTACCTTCACTCATTTTCCTTGACTCACTGGCCAAGGGAGAATAGCAATACTTCTTGCTCCTCATTGCCACTTCCAAGTTCTCTCCCTACCTCCATCACTCAGTAACCTCTTTTTGAGGTTCATGCTATTCACATCTACTACCCAATCAAAATCCTAGTAGTGGTTGTCTACAGATATTGAGGTCATTTTCCTTCCTTCCTCAGTGAGTTTGGTATCTGACTCACAATTTTTCTCTCCTAAATTTTTGCCTTCATATCAGGGATCTTCAACATACATATTGCTTCTCATTCAAATTCCCTAACCACTCACTTCTTGAACCCATTCATTTCCACCCCACCTTAGCCGTACACAAAGGTAGTCATACCCTCTATGTTGCTATTATCCACAAATGTACTATCTGTATGTTCAAGAATTCTAAAATCCCCTAATTGGCCATAATCTGTTGGTTTTTCTCCTCTCTCTCTCTCTCTCTCTCTCTCTCTCTCTCTCTCTCTCTCTCTCTCTCTCTCCCTTCCCTTACAAAACTCTACTCTTCATCTGTACTGTGACCTCCAGTTCCTTGACCCTTAGCTTATCTTCAAGGCCATCTTTCTGGAACCCATCACTTTCTCCTCCCCATATTCTCCTCTTGGGTGAATTCTACACTGTCCTTCTCTCTCGAACTCTATTTCCCTTATCACACCACTGATTAGGCCCAGCCAAACTTCAGTCTTGGCTCACTCCCACCATTTATCACCTTTATTCCTACATACATGGTGCTGAATTAAAGTGGAGAATATCTACTCAATCATTCTGACTGGGTACACTACAGATTTATGCTACACAGCTTAAACGGGCCCTCAATCCTACTACAGGTCCCTAATCAACCCACTGTCATGCTCTCCACAGTAGTTTTTCTACATCTTTTTATCCTTCCTCGAACATCCCATGCCTTCTCTTCCCTTCACTCTCTCAGCTGAGAAACTTGCCTCATAGTTTACAGAAAATTTGAGGTCGTTCGCCACGAACTCCTACTTCTCTCCTTTTCCTCAGTTCCTATCACTCAGATGCTTTCTTCCACTTTCCTCTCCTTCACCCCTGTCTTGCATAATGAGGTGGCCTACTGCTGAAAGGATCCAGTTCCATCCTATCTCTTCCAACAGATTTCCCTTTGTCATCCTTACTTTATGTTAAACCATTTACACCTTAAATCATTCTCTGCTTTCTGTCTCATTCCTTACTG
Organism: Gymnobelideus leadbeateri; assembly: GCA_011680675.1. Classification (NCBI taxonomy): domain Eukaryota; kingdom Metazoa; phylum Chordata; class Mammalia; order Diprotodontia; family Petauridae; genus Gymnobelideus; species Gymnobelideus leadbeateri. Next base: position 315,963 of record WOXC01005613.1, on the reverse strand, counting down.
CCTACAGACATGTCCATGTCTCCACTATCTTGAAAAAAAAAAAACAACAACTTTCATTTGATCCCTCCATCTCCATTCTAGATCTGTTCTGCCCTTAATAGATAAACTCCTTGAAAGGGGGGAATACAACACTTGTCTCCACTTTCTTTATTCTCAACTACAATCAGGCTTCCCATACATTCCATTGAAACTTCTCTACAAAGTTAGTTGCCAAATCCAATGGCCTTTTCTCCATCCTCATTCTCCTTGACTTCTCTGCAGCCTTTGACACTGTTGAGCACTCTCTCTTCCTTGATCCTCTCTTCTTTCTAGGTTTTTGGGGCCCCACTGTCTCCTGGTTCCCCTCCTATCTATCTAGGCACACTTTTTCTACCTCCTTTGCAGAATTCTCTTTCAGGTAGATTCTATTCTGGACCACCTTCTCTCCTCCCTTCACTGGGTGATCTTAATCAGCTCCTATAGCATCTCTGTGCTGATGATTCTCAAATCTACCTATCTGACCCCAATTCTGCTTGCCTCCAATCTCTCATCGCCAACTGCCTTTCAGACATCTTGAACTGAGTGGTCTACTGACATCTTAAACTCAACATGTCCAAAACTATTCCCTCCCTTCCCCTTCCACTCTCTCTATTAATGTAAGAGCAATACTACTCTCCCAGTCCCTTGGAACCTAGGAGTCATCTTGGCTCCTTACTATCTTTCAGCACCCTACTCCCCATTCAATATGTTGCTAAGGCCTATTGATTTCACCTTTGCAACACCTCTTGCAACACGTTTTCTCTCCTCTGACCCAGCTACTACTCCATTTCAGGTTCTCATTGCTTCACATCTGGATTATTGTAAGAGCCTGCTAGTGGGTCTGGTTGCTTCAAGTCTTTCCTCAGTCCAATTCATCACTAAAATGATTTTCCTAAGCACAGGTCCCATTATCCCTGCCCTCCCCCTCACCTCCCTACCCCATCTCTATGCCTACTCAATAACCTTCAGTGGCTCCCTATTGCCCCCAAGATCAAATACAAAATACTTCCTGGCTTCAAAGCCCTTCAAAACCTAGTCTTTTCTACTTCTCCAGTCTTCTTATACCTTACTCCCCATCATGTACTCTTCTGGACATTTTCTCTGCTGTTCTTTATGCCTGGAATCTCCCTCCTCACCTCTGCCTATTGACTTCTCTGGCCTCCTTTTAGTCCCAACTAAAATCCCATACTTTACTGGAAACCTTCCTCAGACCCTCTTATTTCTAGTGCCTTCCCTTTGTTAATTATTTCCTATTTATCCTGTATATAACTTGCCAGTATATGATTATACGTGTGCATGTAATAAATACATATGTGTGTGTTTGCATGTTGTTTCCCCCATTAGATTAAGCTTCTTTTTTAATATATATTTTTTATTTTTTAGTTTACATCATTCATTTCCACAAGATTTTGAGTTACAAATTTTCTCCCCATTTTTTCCCTGCTCACCACCCCAAAACAGTGATCCCCCTGACCATCCCCTCCCCGATTCTGCTCTCCCCCATATCTTTCACCATAGGGCACGGTGGATCTCTATGCCCCAGTGCCCATATTGGATTAAGCTTCTTGAGGGCAGAAATTGTTTTTACTTTCTTTTTATGACCCCAGGACTTAGCACAGTGCCTGGCACATAGAAAGTGCTTAATAAATGTTTATTGATTGATTACTTTCAATAAAGACAAGAATTTGATTTGACTAAATTCACAGATGATTTGTCTTCACAAATTGATGTGATCTTCAATGTGATCCTTAATCTGTAGGTCAGGGAATCAATCAGACTTTGTTTAAATAACACAGCATTTCATAATCTCTAGTCTCTATTCTTAGAAAATAATCCAAAATACGAATGAAAGCTAAGCATGGTATTGCTGAATTTGTGAGTCCACTATTCACTGCACATTAATCTCCATCAGACCACCCCAGATTTAAAAATAAATATAAGAATAATATTCCAGTTGGTTATCCCTCCCACTGCCACTCCATAACTAAAGTAAATTTATCAAAAAATGAAAATTTAAAACTATTCTTACCAGTGGAGCAGGAAACCTCTCAAAGAAAGCATAAGCAAGGACTAGGGGAACTGAGTTAGGTTTGTGTCACTGATATTTTAAGGGGGGGGGGAGAGAATTTGACAATATGAAGATTAGAGGTTCAAAGGAAAGTCAGAGAAAGAGGATAAAGCTTCTGAGGGGGGAAAAGATTAGAATTATTAATCCGGAAGAGAAGCCTGGGCAGGGAGTCATTTAATAATTGTTCTCATGTATTAACTAGCTATTCTCAGTATATTCAAAAGCAGGAATGATTTTAAACTGAAGTATGAGAGATTTAAGTTCAACAAGTACATGGATGAATTTCCTGATTGTGAAGTAATCTTTGGAATAGTTCTCAGTGCAACATTTTCTCTGAAGAACTTTAAATCTTGGATTCTTCTTTATCTATGGCAGGCTATGAATAGATCTACTTGAAGCCTGGGAGTTGAGGACATGACTTCTCAAGGTTCCATCAAGCCCTGGGATTCTTAGCCACTTCTGCAGGCCTTCTGGTGATGGGAAACACACAGCTAAAGGAGAGACCCTAGGAGAATCCAGAGAAGAAAGTAACATCAGCTGCATCAACACTACCTACTATAGGTGAGTCAGGTCACCTTGACCTACTGTACTCACTCGGACTTGGGTGAGGGGAAGAGGAGCACTGCCCTTTGGGGTGGGGAATCTCCACTACCCATCCGAACTTCCCAGGCAAATGCTTAGTTAGCTGAAACACAAGTAGAATTGTGTTTGGCAGGTAACTAGTGGGAGGGACCCATTGCAGGAACCCTGGGCCACAGCATCAGCACCAGAGGGTTCCACTCTCTCTCAGTCTTGAATGCCATTCTGGCTTCCTCAGCAACTGCCGTGCCACCCCTTCAGTGCCTTACTTCTTTTCAGTTGCTGCAGGGGAGTAGCAGTTCCCCTTTCCAAGTGTCTGGACCTAGGGTTCATGCAAGTCACCACCACCACCACTGCTTTCTGTGGAGAAACTGAGGGAGTGAGGAAGGGGAGAGGAAGAAGGAAGGAAGGAAGGAAGGAAGGAAGGAAGGAAGGAAGGAAGGAAGGAAGGAAGGAAGGAAGGAAGGAAGGAATAGGAGAGAGAAAAGATAACACCTCTTCTTTTTCTCCCTTTTCCTAGTTTGCTGTTTTCTCTCTCTCCGAGCTTTTTGTTTCACACCCTCCTCCTCCTCTTCCACTTCTGTCTGGGTTACTGAATTTTTCCTCCTCTTCCTCCTCCTCCTCCTCTTCCTCCCCCTCCCTCCTTCTCCTCCTCCTCCTCGCCTCCTCCTCCTCCCCCTCCCTTCCCCCGCCCCTCGCTCCCTCTGCACCCTTGCACACCAGAGAGGAGCTGCTGTAAGAGAGGAGTGTGTGGGAGAACAGAAGGAAGGGGTGGCCGTGGTGGGTGTGGGTGTGTGGAAGGGCACGGACTCGCTTCTCGTTCTTGCTCTTGCAGTCGGCGAGGCACAAGGAGACCTGGTGAGCTGCAGTAAGCGGAGTTCTGCTAGGAAGATGCTGAAAGTCACCGTGCCCACCTCTACTTCCTCCTCCAGTTCTTCCTCGTCCACCTTGGCTGGGAACGCCTCGGCCACTCCCGACTATTGGATCGACGGCTCCAATAAAGACTCTTTGGATGATTTCTTCGAGGTGGAAACGGAGCTGGGACGGTAAGAAGGAGGAAGAGGAGTAGATGGAGTGTGTGTGGCGGGGTGGAGGGTGAGGGGGGTGCTGAGGCAGGAGAGCGGGCCGGCTGCAGAAAATCGGGGATTCTGTCTGTCTCTCCGGCTCTGTTGGCTTCTCTGGCTGCCGTAGCTTAGCAAAACCAGACAAGCCGCTCCCGGCTGTGTGCAGGTAAACAAATGGAAAGAAGGGAGTGTGCGTGCGTGGTTCAGGGGGGTCACCAGCTGAAGGGAGCCTCCCCACCCTCTGGTTTTCAGGGACACTGACTTTCCCTTTCCTTCCTCCATTACCATCATCATCATCGTCATCATCATCATCATTTCAATTTGCTCCCTTAGTAGAATTAACTAAATTTCGAGTGAACGCTTCTTGGTCAAGGTTTTCTCCCTGCAGAGGAAATTTAGGGTTGCTGTAATAGTCTGGAGCAGTATTCGATCTCTACGCCATCCCTGTTCTCTCCAGCAACCTCCAGCACCAGCCTCTTTTCAAGCAGCTTTCTCCTCCACTTTTGACCCCCACTCTGTCATCCACCCTACTTCAGTCAGTCCAGGACTACCACCTACTTGGGCGTCCTTTTGTCTTGGGGATGGGAGGAGCGGAAATATGACAAAACGTTAAAATTTGATTCCCCTCCCCCTGCCCCATCTTGCTCTCTAAATTAAGTGACATTGGAAATTAAACTTAAATACCAGCTTCCTTGCAGTGACTGTTCAGGAGTAGAGAGCAGAATGAATCACTTCCAAGAGTTTGTGGCAGAATAATAATCTAGGGATGCTTTGAAGAAGAAAAAAAAACAACAACTCAAAAGGTCTAGATGAGTGATCATTAGTGAGAAGGTTCCTAGCTATTCTTCTGTCATTTATTGTAGTCACTTGTTTAAATAATGCACTATGCAGTCTCCCCTGGGCTGCAGAATTATCCCTCCTGACCTGATATTTACAGTGGCCTAAGACTTTTGCTATGGGACTAGAGCCATATGCTATTGTATTTTTACATTCTGTGTTCTCTTTTTGTTTTTCTATTGAGACATAGGGGAAATTCTAATTACTCATTTAAAATTCAGATCATTTATTGTGGGAGAACCTAAAGATAAAAAGTTCTTGGTTTCTTTCGGTTCTCATGCTCAATGATACTAGGAAATTCCACTGGGGGTGAGGGTGGAGGAGGGTAAGGAGTTTAGTTAATAGAGGTTTCTTTCTTTTGTGTGTGTGTGTCCATAAAAGTTCTAAATTAGATTTTGTAATTTGAACACTGTGTGCAAGGATTCAGAGGATCTTTTCTCTCATTGTTTCTCTTTCATTCTTCTTCCTTTCTCTGTTCACTCAAATCTAATTGGATTGAGGAGCTGTATTAGATCACTCTAAGATGCTAAACATTCGAATTCAAAGGGATAATTGTCAGTTATCAGATGTTTCCAAATGTTCAATATTATACAAATGAAACATCCAGGTCATTGAGTGAATTAAAAAAATATCACTAATATGAAAGGTAGAAAGGCAAAGTAGATAGAGAATTTTAATTGGAGTAGTGGAGGATTCTAACCTATTACACAGAAATGTTGTGTAACCATGGGCAAGTCACTCAACTTCTCGATTAGCCAACTCTTAAGACTTATGGTTGATTACAGACTTCCACACTGGGATTTTTTCCTCTGAAGAAATTACAGGTAGAGACTCTTCCTCTATTGATGAAATCCTAGGACTCTTCCTTCACCAAAAAAGTTGAAAAATGTATATAAAATTTATATTCCTGTAATGGTAAATAGAACAACATAATTTGGTAAGCAGAATGATAGATTGTGTTGTTGTACAGAGGATTAAACTTTTAATTAAGCAGTCTACTTAAACTTTTTTTGTTTGGCATCTTAGAAATTGTTAGATCATTAAGGAAATTCTTACAATAAGGACAGGGGCCATTCCTGGCAGTAAACTGACCTGCCTTTCTAAATATTGTTTATTTTAAATCTGTTATTAATATGCTTTGAATTGACATGTGTGAGCATGTCTAAGTCTCATAGGGAAAATATATGAATTTTGAAGATTATAATGAAATTTATCCCTTCTGACTGTGTTGATTGAATATTTATAGAATAACTTTCTGTTTTATCCATTGTAGCTTGAGAGAGCATGGAGGAGTAGCTAAGAGTTTGGGTATCAGAACCAGAAGGACCTGGGTTCAAGTTCAGCTTCTGACATATATTGACTGTTTGAACTTGTGCAATTCACTTAACCTCTCAGTGGTCTAGGAAATTTTTTAAGACTATAAGTTGCAGAGAAAATGCCAAACCGCACTAGTAGAAGCTCCTGCTAAGGAACTTCCTGTAACAGTCCAATCACAATTGCTCATTAAGCATATTGTACTTAGTTCTCTTAGACATATGTAATAATACCATAGATACTTCACCCAGGATTGAACTATATTAAGGTCTAAAGTTTTAAATTTATGAACTTTTTGGCTGTGCTCATCAGTAAAAATTGAAGATGTTAATTATCTGTAGATTGCAGCATTAATAAGTTATACATTTTACGTCTCATAATTTAAAAACTGATTTCCTGATCAAAGTCTTTTTCTAATGAATAAATGGAAATTTTTAATTTTGTAGCATTTAAAAATGCATTCTGCCCACATATGTCTTTAAAACAATTAGCATAGTTTTTTTTTTTTTTAAGAGCAAAAGATTGTAATGATGCTATAATTGTTCATGGGACAAATTTCCTTTCAATTATACAGTGATTTGAAAAACTAGAAAATTGATGCTGAATCAACCAGTTTTAAGCCCTTGCTCTAACTTTTTGGTCATAACTATATAGCTTCAACAAATAAAACTAATAACACAAAACTGAGCCAATTGATTGTCCATGGTCCACTATGATACTGTCTGATATTATAGAGTTCCAAAGTGCAATTCTGACAAAGAGAGGACAAAGAGAAACAAGTTAACAGTTAGAGATAATTTATAGTTATCCTATAACTTATAGTCTTTATTACAAGTAGTTCTTAGTAAATGCATCCCCACCCCCGAAAAACCCAAACTTTTCTGAATATATATTCTTGTTAAGAGAACTCACTAAAAGGAAAGGTACAGGAAATTAGGGGAAGCTGATTTTTGGAGGTTGTATTTACAATAATCTAGAACTCCTCACTTCCTTGGGTATACTCTGTGATCTAGGGTGTGGCAGCAAAAGAAGAGACCAAGTAGTTCTGTAATTTGCATGCAGTCCTATAAATATGAAATGAGAATGAAGCTTCTTTTCTCTTTTAAAGAAGTGTTAGTTCACCTAGTTAGTCAGCAAGCATTTATTAGGACTTAGTATGGAGGAAATGATGGGAAGATGGTGGAATAGGGTAGGAAACTACCCGACTCTCCCAAATAGTGTCTCAAAGTAAATTTTGAAGCTGCAGAAATAATTACAAGTCAAGGCAAAGCACTAGTCTAGGCCTGCCAACTCGGGAAGACATTAGGGAAGATCTGACTTCCAGCGGAGGTTCTAGCCTGATTAAAGTTCAGATACCAGGTAGATACCCAAAGTCAACATACAGCAAGCCCTGGGGGCAGCTATGTCTGAGGTGCTTTCCCACCACTAATAGTGTGGAACTTGGGCAGCTGATTAGAGAAAGATTGTGGGACTCTCCACTGGTGCTCGATGGGGTCCCAGGCTGTGGATGCTGTGAGAAGTAGGGAAATGCTGGTGAGTGTGGTCACTTGGAGGAAAGCATGGTACCAGATTTCAGTTCCAAAGCACAGGGGTGAACTGATGATGTAAACTCGTTCTGAGAGACTGAAGGGAGCAAAAGTGTTTTTGGTGGCAGTGGTGTTGGGGGCCCTAGTCAAGGTTCAAGGGCAGAGAGGAGTATCTGGGGTCACTTATAGACAAAGGTGTGAACTAGAGGAATAGTATGATATAATATACATGTATTATATATATTACAATATAATATAATCCAATAGCCTTGGATTATAAAACATTGGAAGAACCAAGAGGTCAAAGGTCCACAGACAGAGCTCAGAAAAAACAACATGAAAAACCTGAAGCCTGAGACATTATCCCACACACTCTGGGAGCAGAGCATGACTGTAACACAAAGTTAACAGCCAAGAAATAGAACATTTAAAAATGAGTAAAAAAAAAAAAGAGAGAAAGAACCTGACCATAGATAGTTTCTGTGATGATAGAGAAGATCAGGTTCAAGCTCAGAAGAAGACAAAACAGCTTTTATAAAGCTCTAAAGAAAATGTAAAATGTTCACAACCAAAAGTAATTCTCAGGAGAGCTCAAAAAACCTTTAAGAATCAAATAAAACATGTTGAAGAAAAATGGGAAAAGAAATGAGTAATGCAAGAAAAGTAAGAAAATTATAAAAAGAAAAATTTATATAACATATAAATATATATTATATTATATATTATATAAATATTTTTAAAATTTCCCAATTGGAAAAAGAGATCCAAAATCTTATGGAAGAAAATAACTCCTTAAAAATTAGAAGTAGGCAAGGGAAAGCTAATTACTTCTTAAGAACTCAAAACATAATAAAATAAAATCAAAAGAATGAAAAAAAGAGAAGAGAATTTTAAACCTCTCATTAGAAAGACAACTGCTTAGAAAACAGATCAAGGGGAGATAATATGAAAGCTATTGGACTACTTGAAAGTTATAATTTTAAAAAGAGTTTAGACAATATACTGAAGAAATTATTAAGGAAAATTGCTCTGAAGTTCTAAAACTAGACAGTAAAATAGAAATTGAAAAAATCCACTGATCATCCCCTGAAAGAGATCCCAAAATGAAAACCCATGAGAGCATTATAGCTAAGTTTAAAAGCTTTCAGGTAAAGGAGAAGGTATTACAAGCAAATAGAAAGAAACAATTTAAATGTTGTGGAGGTACAGCAAGGATGACACAAGATTTAGCAGCTTCTACATTAAATGTGGAATATAATATTCTGAAGAACAAAGGAGTTTGGTTTACAGTCAAGAATAACCTACCCAGTAAAGCTGAGTATAATCCTGCAAGTGGAAAAAATTCTTGAGGAAAAGACCAAAATCGAATAGAAAGTTTGACTTATGAGAATCAGGAGAAGCATAAACAGGTAAAAATGAAAGACTAATTATAAAGGATTTAACAAGGTAGAACTGTTTACTCCATATGTGGGAAAATTATATTTGTAACTTCTAAGAGTGTTAATGTTACTTAGGGTTGGGGTTCATTATTATGGGATGATCTTAAAGAATAAAATTGGGTAGGGAGAGATAAAATGGAGCAAATTATCTAATACAAAAGAGGCATAAATGGAAGAACTGCTACAGTAGGGGGGAGGATAGGATGGAGAGCAGGTGGTGCTGTAATTTTATTCTTATCAGAACTGCGTTACAGAGAGAATAACATATACATTTAGTAGGGCATAAAAGTCTTCTTAACTTACAGATAAATAGGAGGGCAAGGGGATAGGATAAAGGAGGGACTTTTAGAAGGATATGTGGATTAAGGAGGCATTAGTCAGAAGTAGGTTAGAATTCTGAGGAGAGATAGGGTAAAAAGAGACAGAGAGAAGGACAAACAATGAAGAAAACAGAGCGAAGGGAAATACACAACTAGTAATTATAGCTTTGAATGTGAATATGATGAACTCTCCCACAAAATGAAAATAGATATAGCAGAACAGATTTTTAAAAACCCTAGAATCTGACATTATGTTATTTATATGAAATACATTTAAAAATAAGAGACACCCATAGAGTAAAAACAAAATGCTAGAATAGAATTTATTATGCTTCAGATTAGGTAAAAAAAAATCAAGGGTAGCAATTAAGATCTCAGACAAAGTTAAAACTAAATTAGATTTAATTAAAAGAGATAATCAGGGAAACTATGTTATGTTGAAAGGTATCATACATAATAAAGTAATATCAATACTAAACCTATATACACCAAATACTATAGCATTCAAATATTTAAAAGAAAAGGTAAATGAATTACAGGTGGAAATAGATAGCAAAACTATAATAGTGAGGGATTTAACCTTCCCCTCTCAGAACTAGATAAATATAATTTTAAAATAAATAAGAAAAAAGTCAAGGAGAATAATATAATCTTTGATGGCTAGATATGATAAACATTTGGTGAGAATTGAATGGGAGTAGAAAGGAATACACCTTTTTCTCAGTGGTACATGACATCTTTGCAAAAATTGACCATATAGTAGGCCCTAAAAACTTTATAGTTAAATGTAGAAAAGCAGAAACATTATATGCATTCTTTCCCAGATCATAATGCAGTAAAATTATATTTAATCAAGGACCATGGAAACAAAAATTAAAAATTAATTGGAGACCATATAACTTAGTTTTAAAAAATGAGTGGGTTAAAGAACAAGTCATGGACACAATAAATTATTTTATTGAAGAGAATGATAGTGATAGGACAGCGTATTAGGGCTAGATGGGTGCAATGATCAGGGAGAATTTGTGTCTAAGTGCTTGCACAACTGGGGTAGAGAGGGAGCTGATCAATGATTGAGTGTGCAGTTGGAAAGACTGGAAGGGGAACATATTAGGAGTCCCCAGTCAAAAACCAGGTTGAAGGTCCTGAAAGTTAAAGATGGGAATTAATGAAATTGAATGTAAGAAAAACAATGAGTTGTTGAATGAAGCTAGGAGTTGGTTTTGTGAAATAACTGGTGGAGTAGATAAATCATTGATTAATATGAGTAGAGGGGGAGAGAAGAGAACCAAATATTGGTGTTTGAAATGAGGAGGGGTGAATGTACCACTGATGAAGATGAAATTGGAGTTAATTATTGGGAGTTGTTTTACCCAATTGTATGGCAATAAATTCGATAATTTGGATTATATGGGAGAATGCTTGTAGAAATGCTTGTAGAGACTGCCTAAATTAACAGAAGAAGAGATAGAATTTCTAAATAACCTGATTTTAGAGGGGGAAATTGGACAGATCATAGGTGAGCTTCCTAGGAAGGAAGCATCAGGACCAGATAGACTTGCAGGTGAGCTCCACCAAACATTTGAGGATCAGCTAATTCAAATATTAAATAGATTATTTGGAGTGTGTGTGTGTGTGTGTGTGTGTGTGTGTGTGTGTGTGTGTTTCTGGGGAGAGGGGCAAGTGTGGTGTCAATGCCTAGGCCAGGAGGAGCAAGAGCAGAGAGGCAAAATTATAAACCAGTTTTACTGATTAATATTAATGCAAGGATTCCAGGTAGGATACTAGCTGGGACACTATAGCACTGGATCACAAGGATTGTATATTATGACTAGATGAGATTTATACCAGGAGTGTAGGACTGATTCAATGTGGGGAAAACTATTGACATAGTTGATGGCAAAACAAGGATCACATGATTGTGTCGATGGATATAGAGAGGGCTTTTGACAAAATGCAACTCTTATTCCTATTGAAAACTTTTGAGGGGATGGGTATAGATGGATTTTTACTTGAAATGATGGGAGGCATCTGCCTAGAGACATCAGTGAGCATTGTTTGTGGTGGGGATAGCCTAGAGGTCTTCCCAGTGGAACTGAGAGTGAGACAGGGATACCATTATTAACAATATTGTTGTGTTATGCTGGAGATGCTGGCAAAAGCAATGAAAGAGGAAAGGGAGATTGAGGGAATCAGAATGGGCAATTAGGTAATGAAACCACTTCTTTTTGTAGACAATGCAATGGTATATTTGGAAAACCCTGGAGATTCAACGAGAAAGCTAATTTAAACAATTAGTAATTTTAGCAGGGTAGCAGGATGTGAAGTGGACCCACATGAATCATCAGCATTTCTGTGCATCACCAGAGGAGCCCTTCAGGAGGAGATGGTGGGAGATGGTTCATTTGAGGCAGCTGTGGACAGTGTGGAGTACTTTTCATCCCAATTGAATTGTCAAGATATAATTTTGCTGAGCTGTTAAAGGTAGTGGCAGAGTTCATTTGGAAGAGGAGGGGGTTGGGAGTGTTGGGGAAATTGATATGGGGAAATGTGGGAGAAGGAGGTTTTCAGTGCCAGATCTTGCACTGTTGTTGGGTTGGTGATTTTCAGGTCTACTTTGTGCTGCCCGGGAGGTGAAATGTCGGATCAGTGGAATAGAGTGGATATATAGTACACGGTGGTGAAGGATTATAGTAACTTTGTGTTTGATGAATGTGAAGATTTGGGTTTTGGGGATGGGAATTCACTGTTTAGTGAAGGTGAGAAGTCTGGCAGAAGCTGGGTGTAGACCAGTGTCTTGTACCATTTGCCAGGATAGAGTTGGGGTGGATACATGACCTAGACATGGAGAGGGATATCATGGGTGAATTGGAGGAGCATGGAAGATGCTGCCTTTTGGATTTATAGATAGGAGAGGGCTGTGTAACTGGGCAAGAGATGGAGAGTATTGTGGAATGTGGAATGAATGGTTTTAATTGCATTGAATTGAAATATTTTTGTACAGATAAAGTCAATGTGACCAGGATTGAAGGGAAGACAGAAAACTGAGAAAAAAAAAACTTTCTGGACAGTTTCTTGGATGAAGGCCTCATGTCTCAGGTGTATGAAGAACTTTGTTAACTTTATGGGATTCTGAGTCACTCCCCAGTTGATGGATGGTGATATTGACAGTTTTTGGAGAAGGAAATCAGGGCTTTGTGTGGTCATATGAGAAAACATTCTAGATAATTATTGATTAAAGAGGTGCAAACTGATTTGTGTGGTGGAGAACTGCTCATCAACTGGGGAGTGGCTATTGTAGTTGCTGTGCTATGGGAAATGATGAGCAGGTTGATTCTGGGAAAGCATGGAAGGATTTGCATAAGGGGTGAGGAGTGAAATGAATAGAACCAAGAGAATGTTATGTGCAGTGGCAGCAGTATTGTTCGAGCAGTAGATTTAATGACTGGACTATTTTGAGTTGTATGAATGTATAAGTTGGCTACAGGGGACCTGTGAAGGAAAATGTTGTCTACTTCTAGAGAGGGCACTGATGTATGGAGCTATGTATTGTGTAGTTTCACATGTATGTCTGTGTTATATGTTGGAATTGGGAAGAAGGGGGCAGCTGGGAGCTCAGGAGTAGCAAAGAAAAAGTTAAAGTGAATATTTTAAAAAGACATAGCATGTGCCAGGCATTGTGCCATGCACTGGGAATGCAAGGAAAGACAAAAACACAGTTCCTGCTCTTGAGGAGCTCACATTTTAATAGGTGAGGCAATGTGCCAACTACTATGTGTGTGTGAAGGTAATTTCAGAGGAAAAACACTGGGGGCAGGGGGAAGAAAAACAGGGACCAGGAAAGGCTTCCTACAGAATATTGGGGAGAGGAAGTGAGGTAATCCAAGAGACAGAGGTGAGGACAGAGAGCTTTCCAGGAATGGCATCCAGCCAGTGAAAAAGACAGATATTGCTGCATTGTAAAGCACATGGAGGGCAAAGAATAAGAAGACTGGAAAGATAGAAAGGGTTAAGGTTGTGAAGGGCTTTAAATGTCAAACAGAATTTTATATGTAGAGAATATTCTCTGGCCCTCTCTCCCAGAGCCAGGCAGGCTACATTTTTTTTTTCTCAGGATACCAGGGCATCTTGAAATGTTTGTGTGTGGTTCTTTTCTCTATGCCATCAGTTCAAGCTCCCATGACTTGTTACTCCATTGTTGGGGGAATCAGTGACAAAAATCTCAGTTTTATTTAACCACTTAACATTGATTATTCTTTTACAAAAGGATTGTTACTTCAAAGATATATAGCCACAACAAACATAAATATTTTCCCCAATTCCTCCAGGTAATACCATCTAGATCTGACAGGTGTTGGTAGTGCAGTGGGGCTCAACTTAGCACAGATCTCATCTAGCATTGGCTTTTTTTTTTAGTTCTGTTATAATGCTTGTTTTTATTTTTTTATTTTTTATTAAACAAATGCTTTATTAACTTCTGGTTTACATAATTCATTTCCACCAAATTTTGAGTTACAATTTCCCCCCATTTTTCCCTACCCACCACCCCAGAATAGCAATCTCACTAGATATCCCCTCATCCAATATGCTCTCTCCCATATCTTCTCCCATACCCCCTTCAACTTTGCCATTAGGGCAAGATGAATCTCTGAGCCCCAATGCCTGGACATCTTATGAAACATTTAATTTTAAAACTTCTATTTTCAGATCCATTCTCTTCCTCCCTTGTCACCCACTCCCTCTGAGAAGATAAGCAATTCAGTATGTGTTGTACATGTATAGCTATGCAAAACATTACCATAGTAGATATATTGTAAAAGACTGCTTATATTTCCCTCCCACCCATCTCACCTCCTACCTGGTTCATTCCCTACTTTGATCCTGTCCCTCTTTGATAGTGGGTACTTCCAACCTCCCCTCCCCCCAGAATGTCCTCTCCTCCATCCTCCCCCCTCTCCTCCCCCTTTCCCCTACTCAAGAGAGTGAGTGGGGGTAAGATATTCCATTTAGTATGTATGTGATTCTCTCCTTGAGCCAACTTCAATGAGAATATGGTTTTGCCTTTTTGCCTTCCTGTTCTTCCCCTCCCCTACAACTACTTCCCCTTGCCTCTTCTACATGAGATAGTTTACCCTACCCTGTCTCTCCCCGTCTCCTCTTGCCACTTTCCTCTCTCACCTCTTGACTTCACCACTTAAGAATCATCCCTTTCCATCAAATTCAACCTGTGCCCTCTATCCATGTATATCTGTAAACATATGCCCATATACCCTTCTTCAGTTATTTTCATAATGAGAAAGGTTTCATCAGACACAGTTATTGTTTTTCCATGTAGGAATGTAAATAGTTTGATAATGGGTTTGATAAGTTCCTTTTGATTTCTTTTCCTTGATCACCTTCTCAAGCATCTCTTGCTTCTTGTGTCTAAATGTCAATTTTTCTATTCAACTTTGGTTTTTTCCTCAAGAATGCTTGAAAGTCCTCTATTCTACTGAATGACCATATTTTCCCCTGAAACAAGATACTCAGTTTTGCTGGGTAGGTGACCCTTGGCTTCAATCCCAGTTCTTTTGCCCTCTGGAATATCATATTCCATGCCCTTCGATCCCTCAGTGTAGAAGCTGCCAGGTCCTGGGCTATTCTGATTGTGTTTCCACAATATTGAAATTGTTTATTCCTGGCTGCTTGTAGTATTTTCTCCTTGATCTGGGGATTCTGGAACCTGGCTATAATATTCCTAGGAGTTTTCTTTTTGGGATCTTTTTCAGGAGGTGATTGGTGGATTCTTTCAACCTCTATTTCCCCCTCTGGGTCTAACACATCAGGGCAATTTTCCTTGAGAATTTCTTGAAGGATGATTTCTAGGTTCTTTCTTTGATCATGGCTTTCAGGTAGTCCAATAATTTTTAAATTGTCTCTCCTGGATCTATTTTCCAGGTCAGTGGTTTTTCCCATGAGATATTTCACATTGCCCTCTATTCTTTCATTTGTTTGGATCTGTTTAACAGCATCTTGATTTCTCATAAAGTCACTAGTTTCCATTTGCTCCAGTCTAACTCTGAGGGAATGAATCTCCTCATTGAGCTTTTGAGATTCTTTTTCCATCTGACAAATTTGGCTTTTTAAGGCATTCTTCTCATTGCCTTTCTGAGCCTCCTTTAGCCATTTGAGTTAGTCTATTTTTTAAGGTGTTATTTTCCTCAGTCAGGCTGTTGACTGTCATTTCATACTTTTCTTGCATCTTTATCATTTCTCTTCCCAATTTTTCCCCCATTTCTCTTATCTGCTTCTTAAGGTCCTCTATGGCCTGTAGCCAGCTTGTATTTTCATTTGGGGCTTTTGGTGCAGGAGTTCTGACCTCACAGTCCTCCTCCATGCTTTGATCCTCTTTGCCCCTAAAATAGGAGTCCAATGTTGAATTTTTCTGGTTATTTTGTTTCTTTTGCCTAGTCATGTTGCCACTTAATTACTTGGTTTTTGGGCTTGTTGCCACAGTAGGACTCTGCCACCAGACAGGAGAGCTTCTGTCCCAAATGTGGGGTCTTCACAACTTCCGCAGGTTGGGTGGCCTCTGTAAAGCCTCCACCTGCTCTGGCAAATTGGATACCCACCCCAGGCCTCCCCCCAAGACCACAATCCAGATCCAAGCAGGTTAAAGCAAGAGCGATTAACCCCCAGACTGACTGCTGGATCTCCCTACAGTTCGCAGACCAGGAGCTAGAGCCGTCAGTGAAACTGCAAAATGGCTTCTGTGCCTCGTTTCCTCAGCAGCTTTTCATCCCCAAATACTGGTCCCAAAGTCCATAGGGCACTAACCTCTCACTTTGTCCTAGACATATCTGTGCTGATAATTCTGGAATCGCCACAGCTGCTGGTATTCTGGGGTCCCTCCAGCCAGCTGCTGGCCCAGCTGCCCTAGGGCTAAAACCGCAGCTCACATGGGCCTGGGCTCAGCTCCCAGAGCACTGCGCTGCGCTGCCTGCTCTCAGAGCGCTGCACTGGCCACTCCCTGTAGGGCTGCTGGTTTCTCCTCAGTGGGAGGTTAGCTTCTCTGTGTCTTTCTGTGGGTGCTGGGGCTCCAGAAGTTGTTCAGAGTCCCCTTTTACATGGTTTGGAAGTTGTGTGGGGCAGAGCACCTTGGAAGTGCTGTTTCTACCAGCATTGCCCTTTCTTTTGGCTCTTCTGCTTGATGAGGCATCAAAATGTCCTCCTAAACTTCTCTTTTATACTCCCTTTGGGCATTGTTGCTGTGCTAGCTAAGGAACCCTGCTTGGTATTTGCTTCCTGGGACCTTAGGGAAATAATTTTGCTTCCGTCTGCCTCAGTTGATTCATCTGTAAAAAGGGAATAATAATAGTTCAGGTCATTGAGAGGATAAAATTAGATGATATTTGTAAGCTCTGGCTATTATGTGTTTTGGACATGTTGAGCTTGATATGGCGATAGGACATCCAGTAGCAGATGTGCAAAAGACATTGGTGGTGTAGACTGGATTTCAGGAGAGAGCTGAATTTATAGATCTGGGGATCATCTATGGAGAGATGATAATTGAGCCCATGAGAACTGATGAGATCAATATGGGTAGTATAGAACAAGAGAATTTTGGAGGACACCCTTCACTGATGGGCACGACCTAGATAAAAATCCTTGAAGGAGAATGAACAATTACACAGGTATAAGGAATCTTATTAAAATGTAATCTGAATACATGATAAAGGCCATGCAAAACTGTAAATAGTTTATAATAATCATTAGCCTTTAATACATTTTATTCTGTTTATATGTTGACCTAGTTCAACATATAAACTAGTTCAATTCAGGCTTGTATTACTCTAGGAGATAGATAGTCATTTTCCCAGTGACCTGTTGCTTCTTAATGTATTTTTTATGCTTTTTCAATTGATGAAGTAACCTTTCTCCCCTGGAAACTTTGGTCAGTGTCTTGAAATAACAGAATATTCACTTGGTGTTGTTTTGTGGAGGTAATTTAAGTATGATAACATTTACCCATTTGCACCCCAACAACCTGCAGAACTTCTCTTGAAATAAAAACGACTCATGGTATGATAGTTTGTTATTATGTACCTGCCTTATCTACCTTTTATGCTCTGCTTCTGCCCGATATCGAAAACATGAGTTTCCCTTTCTTTTGCTGAGAGCCTCTAGTCAGGAACTAAAAGCTCACATTTTTGCCTCTGTGCTTATATAGCTACCTTGATTCTCTCTTTGTTTCAAGTTGACTGAAGATGCATTGCTACTTAGAGAATTAGGAGGGAGAATTTATTTGTCTACTGCAAATTGGATTAGAACCAAAGGGGATTAAGAATTTGTGGAAAGAAAGATTGTTTCTTTTTGTCCTAGTGGGCAGACACCTTCTTAGGATGACAAAGTTGCAGTAGCTCCTGGGAAATAAGAAAAGTAGGATCTTTTCCTAGCTCCTCTACAGACTTATGGCCACAAGCCTTAATAAACTAACCTTTTGTTTCTCCATCTCTGCATTAGGACCTATGATAACTACTTCCCTCTCTATTTTGTAGGTGTTAAAAAAGAATGAATGTGTTTATGTTGGCCAACTATATTGTGGCTTAGAGGCAGGAGCTATTCTGTGGTTATTTAGTTTCACCATCATTTTGCCACTGAAACAATTCAGAATGGGGGCTGAGATATATGTTAAAATTGAATGTGAAGGGCCCTCAGGCTCTACCACCGGCAATGTTAACTATAAAGTAAATGTAATTTGGAAACACACTCCATGGAAAGGAGTTTTTAAAACTGGTTAAGTCTGTTATAGCATCAGTGTTTTGTTGAAACATACTCTTTTCCTGTGCTTAAGTATTATTAACTTAAAAAAAAACTTTAACTGAAAACAGATCCAGGTGCTGCCTGATACTGCCTCATATACTGTTCTAAGGAACTTTCTTTGAAAAAACACCCTCCACACTAACCACAAGGTAACTTCACAGCACTTTATTCTCATAAACACTACCCACAAAGCTAGCTGTGTGAACTATGTATCTGCAGAAACCAGATTAGGAATAAATTTGTGGGTGGTAGGCAGATGAATTAGCTCCACTACCATTTTTTGTGATTCTTTTTCATTCCCTTTTAATATGTCTAAAATATAACTTTGCATTTTATTTTCTTTGAACATTAGACTTACAAAAGTTACAAAACTGAATTTAGTCAATTATTTACAAAATTAAGGCCCAAACCGCATCCACCTGTAATTGGTAGATGCTAGGAGCAGGTTTTTCCCCCAGCAATTATGTATTATTGACCTAATTTTCTTATCTCTATGTTTCTGTAGAAATAATTAAAGGGATTATAACTCAAAAATGAAAATTTTAAATTCTAATTAGTAAGTTAGATCTAAATAGTTGTGACTCATTATTAACATTATATATGCACACACACACACACACACACATATATATATATATATATATTACATATATGTATATATGAATCTGATGGATCTGTTATCTTTCTCCTGAATGCTAATGGAGAGAATTAGTGGTGTGGATAATATTAAATCACAAGGAACTTGATTGGGTCTTAATTTCCTGTCACAGTATTGTCTAAGACAAAGATTAAATAATTAGAGAAAGAAATATCTTGGGCACTGTTTGAGAGAAGTTATAATGCAATTCTAGTCATTTCTGGTCCAATGACACTAATTCTTCCCCTTTGATGCTTATCTTCCAAATAGACTCTTTTCTTTATCAGTGTCAGTCAGCAACCTTTTAGACTTCCAGCTCAAAAATCTTCAGTAGCTTCTTATTGATTCTAGCCTAAAAAGCAAATTCCTCAGCATGGCATTTATGGATGCCCATAGTATGGTTCTAAACAACCTCCCCAGATTTATTTTGTATTGTTTCCCATCCATTTGCAGTTAAAATTGCTCCATTTTAAGAATGACATTAACTTCCCCCAAACACTACAGCTTCACACAAGAGAATTCCATTTGCTTCCTTCAGGGCTCCATTTAGTATCATCTTCTCTGGGGAGTCTTTCCTCATTCTCCTGTTCTTAGTACTCTCCTATTTACTCTTATTTGTGTACTAATGTATCCTACCAGTAAAAAATAAGGTCCTTGAGGGCAGAGACTGGGGTGGGGCAGGGAACTACTTGCACAAAAATAACTATAGCAGCTCTTTTGTGGTGGTTAAGAATTGGAAATCCAGGGGATGCCTTTCAATTGGGGAATGGCTGAACAACTTGTAGTATATTATTGTGAAGGAATATTATTTTGCTATGAGAAATGACAAGCAGGATGATTTCCAACAATAATCCTGGAAAGACTTGCATGAATTGATGCAAAGTGAAGTGAGCAGAACCAGGAGAACATTGTACACAGTAACAGCAATGTTATGTGATGAACTGAGAATGACTTAGCTATTCTCAGTAAGACAATCCTAAAGGACTCACAATGAAACATGCAGTCTACCTCTAGAGCAAAAACTGATATTGTCTGAATACATAATGAAACATACAATTTTTTACTTTCTTTCTTTCATTCTTTTTTTTTTGTTGTTTGAGTCTTCTTGTACAGTATGATGGAAACTTTGCCAACAATTTGGAAATGTTTCACATGATTGCACATATATAATCTATATCATATTGCTTACCATTGTGGGGAGGTGGGGAGGGAGGAAGAGTAGAATTTGGAACTCAAATCTTTAAAAAAAATGCTTAAAATAGTTTTAACATGTAAATGGGGAAACCAAAGTATTATTAAAAATAAAAAAAAAAACAAAACAAATAAAAAAACACAAGACTTTCAGAATTAAAAAAAAATCTTTGTGTCCCCAGGGCCAAATAGCAGTATATGCTTAATACATTTTGAAATGAATTGAGAAAATGAACTTAATTGGCATATCAAAAGCCTATTTGGAGTTTTTTTATAAAAAAGAACTAGGTTACTATCTCTTAAAGAGAACTAGAGAAGATTTTAAAAAAAATTACAGGAATCTTTTCTCTCTTTCCCACTCCCACCCCTCATGAGAAATATGCATAGTTTAAATAAAACAATTCTTTCATTGCCTGTGTTCATTCTCTCTCTCTCTCTCTGTATGTATGAATGTATGTATGTATGTATGTGTGTATTTACCAAGATAGATATGTCTCATTCTACACTCTGAATCCATCGTGTCTTTGTCAGGAGGAGCATAGCATATTTCATCATCAGTCCTCTAGAATCATGGATAGTTATTGTGTTGACAGAGTTCTTCCAGATTTTAAAATTGCCTTTCTTTTTTTACTTTTTTTTTTTTTTTTGGAGGGCAATTGGGGTTAAGTAACTTGCCCAAGGTCACACGGCTAGGTTTTTTTGTTTGTGTGTGCATTAAGTGTCTGAGGCCGGATCCGAACTCAGGTCCTTCTGACTCCAGGGCTGATGCTCTACTCACTGCGCCACCTAGCTGCCCTAAAATTGCCTTTCTTTACATTCTTGTATTTGTTCATACATATCTCTTTGAAATCATCTTCCCTGAACATACCCTACACCCTAATAACTGAGAATAGACTATTTCTAGGAATAATCCCATGTTGTATATACATGGATATACATGGATAATGTGTTGTATACACATGGATAATGTGAAGAACAAAGTTTAAGCTATTCTGTAAAGAATTCAAAGTGGAATAACACTTCTATCTATTTAGGAGTTTCAGGTTAAAGAATTTTTGAAACATTAATTATTCAGTTTATTACATCAGTTCCCATTTTTACATTATTAATACAGACAACATCATTTTTTTTAAGGCAATCTCGGGTAAAGTGACTTCCCCAGAGTCACACAACTGGTAAGTATCTGAGGCCACATTTGAACTAAGGTCCTTCTGACTCCAAGGCTGGTGCTCTATTCACCTAGCTGCCCCTGCATCATTCTTTTTTAATTTGTACATCTACCTACTTTCTTGATTTTTAGATTTGACTGATAAGTCTCATAACTCATTTTTTAACTTACTTCATTACAACCTCGCTTCAACCTATGTGTCCTAGTGACCAGCTCCATTTACTACTTTTTCTTTTAGTTGCTTTTATTGTATGCATCCAAAACCATTTTATTTTAGTGCTCATTCAGTGATAATCTTGAGTAAGATGTGTTTGCCTCTTTTATTGGCAAAGTTGTCTTCAGTGTGGTAGATGTATGTTAGATGTTTTATGTTTTTATGTGTGTGACTAATATATATTCTGAAGGTCCCTAAATTTAATTTTTAAATGGGCTCCTCTTTAGGAAAGGGAATAAGCACTTATTGAGTACCTACTGTGTGCCTGGCACTTTAGTAAATGTTTTGCATATATTATCTCATTTGTTCCCTACAATAACTCTGGGAGGTGGGTGCTATTATTATCCCCATTGTTGAGGAAACTGAAGCAGACTTGTTAAGTGACTTGTTCAGGGTTGTTACACAATAAGTGTTTGAGGCTGGATTTGAACCCAGGCCTTCCTGACTCCAGGCTCGGTGCTCTATCCATTGCACCACTTAGCTGCCTTTATGTGTCCCAATATGTTCCTATGACATCAAATCAGAATTTTGACACTATAAACAAACCCGGGGCACACAATTCACTCCACTCTGCATCTAGATTAGATTCCAATAAACAAGATATCCTTCCAGGTTAAGTTCATCACCTCTAATTTCATCACCATGCTGCTAACTCAAACCTTGACTGACATGACTTCCTTTAGCTTCTTCTCCCTTTTGATTGGTTGTTTTCTTGGAAAGATTACTGGAGTGATTGGCCATTTCCTTCTCCAGTGGATTAAATCAGAGGTAAAATGACTTGGCCAGAGTCACACAGGTAGTGAGTTTCTGAGGTTGGATTTGAATTCTTGTCATCCTGACTTTAGGCCCAGTGCTTGATTCACTGAGTAACCTAGCTTCCTCTTTCTAATTGGTTCCCCCTCTACTTTCCTACTTCCTTTTGTGTGCTGTCTGGCTATTAGAGTGTAAGCTCCTCGAGAATAGGAACTGTCTTTTTTATTATTAATTGCAAACTAACTAATCAGGGTCATGCCATAAGACTAATAAGTTGGTTTGAAATCAGGCCTCCTAATTTTCAAGTAATTACTGTTTGTCAACAAATATTTATGTAAAAAGCACAGAATATTGTATTTTCTATTAGGAGTCCAATCTCACTGAATATATTTTCAGATAATGATAATAGAAGATTTGGTTTCCCAGGCATTGTCCTGGTTACTTATTGTGACCATAGATCTGATCTTTGCCCTGGCAGTGAAGATCTTTCCTTAACTGGGTGAACCCTTCTAGCCTGGCCCACTTTTAGCACATCAAAGTAACATTAAGACATAGGGCTAGGGGCGGCTAGGTGGCGCAGTGAGTAGAGCGCTGGCCCTGGAGTCAGAAGGACCTGAGGTCGGATCCGGCCTCAGACACTTAACACACACAAACAAAAACCTAGCCTTGTGACTTTGGGCAAGTTACTAAACCCCAATTGCCCTCCAAAAAAGCAAAAAAAAAGAAAAGACATAGGGCTATGCCTTGGTTCTTGGCCTTGACAAGAGCTTTAGTCCTCCATATTTATAGTACTACACAAAGGTTGAAATTTGAAAGGAGGAAGAACTGGGGGTTGCTGGACAATCAGACATCCAAACCCCATATCCACCTCTTCCTCCCCTAGGGACTGAGCCTGTTTTCCAGACTTATCACACTACCCTGGGATTCAGAACTGAGCACCTCTAAAGAGAACAAATTCCTTTCCACTAAACCTGAATGGTCTATATTGTTCACTATATTAGTGGAGAGGGAGGTCCAGATTTCCTCCTTTATACAATGGACTTGTTCTCTATTGCTTCTTGCCTCTGGCTTTTGCCTGGTGCTAGAATTTCTTCATTTGGTCCAGGAACTCAGTGTTGTTCGGGAACTTCACTTCTTCTCCATAGGAAACCCAGGTCAGAAATTTAGCCTTGTCCAGGAGCTTTCTACTGCACATAATTTCCTTTATCCACTGTCATATTTGGGGCCAAATGATTTTCTGGAGGGGACTCACAGGTTTCCCTTCTAGGAGAATTATTGCATAAGCTCTTTTTGTGGTGGCAAAGAATTGGAAATTGAGAGGATGCCCATCAATTAGGGAAAAGCTGAACAAATTGTGATATATATATATATATATATATATATATGTATGTATATATATATATATATATATATATATATATACATATATATAGTTGTGATGGAATCCTGTTTTTCTATAAGAAATGAAT
Source organism: Gymnobelideus leadbeateri (assembly GCA_011680675.1). Lineage (NCBI taxonomy): Eukaryota > Metazoa > Chordata > Mammalia > Diprotodontia > Petauridae > Gymnobelideus > Gymnobelideus leadbeateri. The sequence continues at coordinate 292,564 of WOXC01005613.1, read as the reverse complement.
GAGCAGCTTGTTTTCAGGAAAACTGGAGTTACATGATCTCATGCAAAGTGAAATGAGCAGAACCAAGACAAAATTGAATATATATACTAACAGCAATATTGTACAATGATCAACTGTGAATGACTATTATTCCCATCAATACAAAGATCCAAGACAACTACAAAGGACTTAGGATGAAAAATGCTATTCACTTCCAGAGAAAGAACTGATAGAGTCTGAATGAAGATCAAAGCATACTATTTTTTACCTTTTTTTGTATTTTCTTATACAACATTGCTAATATGGCAATATATTTTGCATGATTGCACATGTGTAACATCAAATTGCTTACTTTCTCAATGAGGGGGAAGGGAGGGAGAGAATTTGGATCTCGAGATTTAAAAAAAAGCTAATGTTAAAGTTAAAATTATTTTACATGTAACTAAAAAATAAAAATATTACAATTGTTAAAAAAAAGGGCTGCAAAATTTTTGTGTGTAGCTTCTTTCCTATCTCCCTGTCTCATCTCTGGTTCCCTCTCTTTGTTTAGTAGCCCTTTAAATGTCAAGTTCAAGGGAACAGCCCAAGGTATATAAAATAGAATCAGTAATCTTGAATGTGATATTAATGGTACTTGAGGATCCAAGACAATAGCTAGACAGAATCTTACTTAATAATTATTATCTTAATAAATCTATAGATTGAACCCTAGTATATTATAGTTTAGGTAGTAAGCTCCTTGAACAAAGGGTCTTTGTCAGATCTACCAATGAGATGATGTTTGCCAGTGAGAGAGTTTATGTAGTATCTTGAAGTTTGCAAAACACTTTCCTCACAATAACCCATTGATATCAATAGTGTGAGTTTTATTATCTCTGCTTTACAGAAGAGGAAACTGGGACTCTATGAAGTGAAAGGTCTTGCCTGTGGTCGCATTGCTATTAGGTATTTGAGACAGAATTAAAACCCATATCTCCTTTTGTAAGTCCATCACTATTATGCCATACTGCTTTTTTCTATCACAAGTGCCTAGCTAAATACCTTGTACATAATACTTGGTTAATAATAATGGTCATAAGAGCTGACATTTATATATCCCTTTAAGGTTTTCAAGATGCTTTTTACCTGTGTCATCACAGTTGATGCTCACAACTCTGTGAGAGGTTATTCCCATTTACAGATGAGAGATTTAAGGGTGAGAGGTTAAATGATTGCTTAGCATCACAGAACTAATAAGTGCCTGAGGGAGGATTTGAATGCAGGTCCTCATAACTCCAAATCAAGTTCTCTGCTGTGCCACCTAGCTTGTTTAATAAATGTTTGTGGAATTGGATAAAATTGGATTATGCCTTGTTAATGGACATTAGAGTACGACTGCATTCTTGAGATGCTCTCGTGGCACAGAAATTACTAAACAAATATCTATGTGTAGCATATTCTCTGGGATGACTATCCTAATTCTCATTCTATCTCAATTCCCATTCATATTGTCACATTAGGTCTTTAGTGGCTAACTACTGTCTCAGGGTTCTAGGGGTGACCCAGAGGAGTAGGGGGAATGCCTGCTACTTAATAGGTGCTATATAAAAAGTTTATTCCCTTCCTGCATTGATTGTTTTAAGCCCAGTTTGTGCCTAAATTCCTTTTGGTCCATTCAGTTGGGCTTTATGCTTTTGTAAGATTTTTGTAATATGAATAGTTTCTATTTCTATCTTTTTTCCTCCCCCTCAATTTTATTTAACCCTGAAAGACACTCACACAAGCCAGCAATTTGGTAAGTTGACACATTAATTTGGAGGAACCCATTTCTTTAAAATACAGCAGAAAAAAATAAAACAGAAAGTGACTATTGAAGAACAAAGACTGGGAATAGAGTTCATCCCTCTGAGAGCAGGAGTGGTAATGGGGGAAAATTTGCATGTCACCAGTTTTGTTCTTGGCTTACATATACTCTGTAACTGTTCCATAGTTCAGCCACAGCCCTTTCCCATTTGGCAGTCTCTTTCCTGCCATCTCACTTGCTGTTGTGAGAGCAACAGCATTGAGCAGAATGCACTTACTTTCCTTTTTTTCCCCATCTCCTCTTCTCCAGTTTCTTATGTCATTAATTCTTGCTGGAGTCCTTTCCTCCCTTAGGAATGACAAATGGTTAAATCCTCCCAGGCTCAGCAAATAAGCACTCAGCACTGGTTTCTAAAGTTTCTGAAGTACAGATGAAATGAAAAACAATCTCTGCCTTGAATGATCAGGATGAGAGGAAAGTTAAACCACACGTACAAGTAGTCAAATCAATAAGCCTTTATTAAGGCTCAGTGTGTGCCAGGCACATAGTCCTTGCATCAAGGAGCTTTCATTCTAATAGGAAAAAAACACACAAAAAGAAGCTTGAAGACCCCCATTCCTGGGCATTGTTGAAAAAGTCTCAGAGGAGAGTCAGAAATGATATGGGTAGCCTGTGTGTCCTCCTTTAGATGGATGTTTGGAAGGAACCAGTCATTCAGAGAGAGCTACCGAAGGGACAGAGAGTATAGTCCAGGGCTAGAGTGAGCTTCCAGGGTGGAGAGATTTTTGGGACGTAGTAAAGAAGAACTGGGAAGAGAGTCAGGAGTGCGTCCTGGAAAGGAGCGACTCATACAAATAATAATTACACTTGAAATTAGAATAAGGATGTTTTTTACCTGTATCATCACATAGAGTTCATAAGAGAGATAGGAGATTTGAAGTGGGAGGTATTATTTTACCTGGAAGAATTAGGTAAGGCTTCATTAAGGAGGTACCATTATATGAGACAGGTCAAAATGATGAAGTATGTCTTTGAGTCAACCCTAGTTTATACATTCTTACTTTGTTGAATCCTACCCATTATTTTACCTCAAATTCTCTCATACTTTCAGTAGATGATAACTTCTTCACCTTGACTTTCACATAACACTTGTATGTTATGCACTTTTCACATGTTATTATTTGTATATGTTTTAATATTCATATATTACTTTAAAAAGACAGGCTCCATGTCTTGTTAATCTTTGTATCTTCCTCAGTGCCTAGCAGTCTTTTGCATATAGTAGGTGCTTAATCAATATGCTTTACTGTTGCCCACCCTTGCTCTTTTTATTTGTCATGATTTAAAAAATTCTCATAAGAGCTTTAGTTTTATTTTTCAAAACTTTAATTAATAAGATACAAATATAGTACCAACTTTACCTTGCACTGTATACCCAACTCTTTAAACCCTGAGGCAGAATGGTGTAGTGTTAGTCATTAATGTTTATTATGTGTCTACTATGGGCCAGGATAAGCACTTAATAAATATCTCATTTGATCCTAATAGTTAAAAAGAAAATGGATTTGGAGTCAGAAGTGGGTATATAAATCTCCTATTTAGTATGCCCTTAGACAAATAATGCCACTTCTCTGGATCTAAATTTCCTTATCTGTAAAAGGAAGAGCTCTGATTAGATAATTTCTAAAATCCTATTCTAAATCCTATGATTCTTGGCCTAATAACCTAATTCTTTCCCCTATACTATCAGGGTTCCCCACTGTAGTACCTCACTTGGACCAGATCTCCTAAGGCCTGGTATTGCTATGTTCTTAATCTCTTCCTGTTACTCCCCTTCCTTCCCCCAAACTGATAAGTCCTTGATCTTAGTCCCTGTCCTCTATGTCTTCTAAGTTGAATGCAATCAATCTCTGCTATGTGACTAAAAGAGAGGGTTTGAGTAGAAGCTGGCAGCCAATCCACTTTTAATAATAGCCTTCAAACACAATTCTGTCCTTTTTGAGCTCAGTCCAGAGTAGTGACTCCTAGGCTTTATTTTCAGGCCAAGAGAAAAGAAGGGTAGTGCCAAAGATGGCACATGGGGGAACTATGTTTGGACCATCCATCAGTGTTCTTCAAAACATTCTGTATAGGTGACCCACTTTGTTTATGTGTAGAATCAGATCTGCATGGTTCTATTCTTCGTAAGATGGTGTTTTGTTCCACTGGCACCTCAATATTTTTTATGTTTAATATGATATACTTATGGGTTCAGTTTCTTCTCTCATACCTTCTCCATATTTACACCTTTGTTACCTGTTGGCTTGAAAAATGTCACTGCTTGACAACTCACAGCTTATTACTTCCTTGTCATCTGGCACGAAATTTTTTCAGTGCCAGCTTGAAGGTTCTGATACAACAACTTGGCAATTCTTCTGTGGTCATATGGTTCCCTCAGGTTTCTAGATGCACTTTCTAGAATGGCTCATGCTGATCAGTTCAGTAGCCTTCAAAAATATGGGTGAAAATAATAACTCATCTTTACTTGGTGATTTCAGACTTGCAACAAACTTTTCCTTAGAACCACTTTATGAAGTAGATATTATCCTCACTATGCCGCTTATTAAACTGAGGCTCATAGAAATTGATTGATCCTGGTCACACAAGGAACAACTAATGGTCAGGATCAGGATTCTCACCCAAGTTTTCCTGAATCTGGGATAGTGCTTTTTCCACTCCATCATGTGGCTTCTTCAGGATTTCCATCAGGGAGCTGATATATTTACTTGTTCTTTGAAATTTCTGCCTATGACTTCCATCCTTTAAAATATTTAGGTGACTTGGGGATTCTGGTTAGGTGACTAGCAGCTAATACATTTGTATTAAATTCATGAACTTTTATTTTAGTATAGCAGTAGCTGAATTTTCTTCACATATGCTAATGTTTGATATTGTTATTGGACCTTAAGGTCTCAGAGGGCAAGGACCATATCTATTTACTTCCTATAGTTAATTCTTAGAAAAGAGCAGTGTAGTGGGGCAGCTAGGTGGCACAGTGAATAGAGCACTGGCTCTGGAGTTAGGAGGACCTGAGTTCAAATCTAGCCTCAGACACAACACAAAACTAGCTGTGTGACCTTGGGCAAGTCACTTAATCCCAATTACCCTACCTTCCCCCCTCCCCCAAAAAAGCAGAAAAGAGCAAAGTAAAGATGGGGGTGGGGTGGGGAGTAATGCTTATTTTCTCCAAGGGTGATGAGATACTGGAAAGGTAAAAGTGATAGTATAGATTTTCATCATGGGAATTGGTTGCTCTTGGTAGAATCTTTTCTGGATGGGTTAAATGAATTGTCCCATGTCTCACAGGTATGCAACAGAGATTTAGAATTCAAAACTAGGTGTTTGGACTCCAAATCTATTACTATTTTCTACGGCATCATTTGGATTCTCTAATGATTTATATGCTCTCTTCCAAGATTTTAGGATCTGAAATTTGTTGAGTGAGATTTTAGAAAATTTCCACCTATGATTTCAGATATTCCATGTCACAGAGAAAGCCCAACTTGCTTTGTTAAAGGATCTACCTATCAATGGAAAATATACATGTATAACGAAGAGATTATAGACATTGGTGCTTTGATTATACTTGGGATTTGGCAAGTGCAAGTCTTAGTTATTATTCCAAAATAAATTGTTTTGGTACAGAGATCTTCTCAAATTTATGCATAAGGTAAATTTTCAGAGCTTTCATTGATTTATAGAGAAATAATAAAGCAAAATGTTTCATGTAGAATATACCTATTCTCATTCCAACTGTATTAAAGGCAATTGCTTGTGCAATTTTTACACAATTAATGTAATTTACATAGCCTGAATTATATCCTTGTAAACTGTCATTTTCAATTTTGTAATCAGCTTAAAAATTCTAGCTTCTCATAACCTCCATCCTGAAAATGCTAGAGATAGGACCAGAAGGACTCAAAAGGCATCTCTGTTCCAAAATACATGCAAAACTATTTCTGGAAGCAGAAGTTATGAGTATAATCTCCTGTTGCTCAGCTTAAGATAGCTTTCCTTCCTTACTTCACCACATGTTTTTTATTTCTCATTCCCTTCACTAGCACTTTTCCTTCACGAGGATATTCTTCCTCTTCCTCACCTTCCCCTGGTTCCTGGCAAATGAAAACACATTTTCTAGCCTACAGTGTAATGATTTCTAGGTAAGGATAGAAATCAATGAAATTGGATTACTGGCATCTTGGGCCAGAATGGAGGAGGTGTAGGCTGGAGGCAGATAGGGTCCAGAGGCTCATAGCTGAAATAAGTCAGTGACTGCTAGACATAAACCTTCTTTCTGTATCATTTCTTAGGAAGAAGCCCCACAGCACTGAAACATTAATACTGAAGTATTTAAAATGACTATTATCATATTAGGATTCAAATCTGATAAAATTTAAAAAGAGAGACAACAGAAAGACATTGTGCAAATAAAATGACCCTATTGGAGGCAAGGATGAAATGAATTAAATTTTGTTATTAGTGGTAACTTCTTTTTGACACATTTTAAAATCTCATCTTCTGTAAATCTAAATTCTACTTATAGGATTCCAAATGTTCCTTCTCTGCTTCCTATTTATCACTCCAAATGAACTGAAAAGTCAACACCATAATCTACCCTTTTCCCACTTTCTCCATTAGGAAATTTCATAATTCTTTTTTTTTTTTAAAGCAATTGGGGTTAAGTAACTTGCTCAAGGTTACACAGCTAGTCATTATTTATGCGTGGGTACTCATTTTCTGAGGCCGGATCTGATCTCGGGTCATCCAAACTCCGAGGCCGGCGCTCTTACTCACTGCGCCACCTAGCCGCCCCTTTAGGGCAATTGGGGTTAAGTAACTTGCCCAAGGTTACACGGCTAGGTTTTTGTTTGTGTGGATTAAGTGTCGGAGGCTGGCTCCGAATTCAGGTCCTTCTGACTCCAGGGCCGGCGCTCTATTCACTTCACCACCTAGCCGCCCTTAAGCTTCTTTTAAAATATATTCTTCTATAGTGGGTACTTCCAACCTCCCCTCCCCCCAAGGATGCCCTCCCATCCATCATCCCCCCTCACACCCCCCTTCCCCCTATTCTGCTGCAGGTTTAGATATCCCATTTAGTATGTATGTCATTCTCTCCCTGAACCAAATTCAATGAGAATGTGGTTTTGCCTTTTTTGCTTTTCTATTCTCCCCCTCCCTTGCAACCACTTCCCCTTGCTTCTTCTACATGAGATAGTTTACCCTACCCTGTCTCTCCCCATCTCCTCTTGCCACTTTCCTCTCTCACCTCATAATTTCACCCCTTGAGTATCCTCCCTTCCAACAAATTCAACCTATGCCCTCTATCCATATATAACTGTAACCATATACACACACATTCACATATGTATTCATGTGACCACACACCCTTCTTCCATTGTTTTCATAGTGAGAAAGATATCATCAGTCACAGTTATTGCTTTTCCATATAGGAATGTAAATAGTTCAACTTTGATAAGTTCCTTTTGATTTCTTTTCCCTGATTACCTTCTCAGGCATCTCTTCCTTCTTGTGTCTGGATATCAAATTTTCTATTCAATTCTGGTTTTTTCCTCGAGAATGCTTGAAAGTCCTCTATTCCACTGAATGACCATATTTTCCCCTGAAACAAAATACTCAGTTTTGCTGGGTAGGTGACCCTTGGGTTCATTCCCAGTTCTTTTACCCTCTGGAATATCATATTCCATGCCCTTCGATTCCCTCAGTATAGAAGCTGCCAGGTCCTGGGCTATTCTGATTGTGTTTCCACAATATTGAAATTGTTTCTTCCTGGCTGCTTGTAGTATTTTCTCCTTGATCTGGGGATTCTGGAACCTGGCTATAATATTCCTGGGAGTTTTCTTTTTGGGATCTTTTTCAGGAGGTGATCGGTATATTCTTTCAACCTCTATTTTGCCCTCTGGATCTAAAACATCAGGGCAATTTTCCTTGAGAATTTCTTGAAGGGTAATTTCTAGGTTCTTTCTTTGATCATGGCTTTCGGGTAGTCCAATAATTTTTAAATTGTCTCTCCTGGATCTATTTTCCAGGTCAGTGGTTTTTCCCATGAGATATTTCACATTGCCTTCTAATCTTTCATTTGTTTGGATCTGCTTAGCAGCATCTTGATTTCTCATAAAGTCACTAGCTTCCATTTTCTCCAGTCTAACTCTGAAGGAATGAATCTCCTCAGTGAACTTTTGAGATTCTTTTTCCATCTGGAAAATTTGACTTTTTAAGGCATTCTTCTCCTCATTGCCCTTTTGGGCCTCCTTTGCCATTTGGATTAGTCTATTTTTTAAGGTGTTGTTTTCCTCAGTCAGGCTGTTGACCCTCATTTCATACTCTTCCTGCATCCTTCTCATTTCTCTTCCCAATTTTTCCTCCACTTCTCTTATTTGATTTTTAAAGTCCTTCTTAAGGTCCTCTATGGCCTGCAACCCGCTCATGTTTTCCCTGGGGCTTTTGGAGCAGGACTTCTGACCTCACAGTCCTTTTCCCGCTCTATGCTCCCAAAATAGGAGTCTAGGGTTGCATTTTTCTGTTTCCTTTGCCTTGGCATGTTGCCACTTGATTACCTGACTTTTGGGCTTGTTGCCACACTATGGCTTTAAGGCCAGATAGAGGAATTTTCATCCTGAAAGTGTGGGGGGCAACTTCCGTTTCTGGCAAGCTGTAAACCCACCCACGACTTCCACCCTAGATCACAATCCAGATCCAGGGAGGTTAAAGCAAGAGCGATTACCCCCCAAGGCTGATCGCTGGATCTCCCTACAGTTTTCAGGCCAGGAGCTGGAGCTGCCTCTGAAAACTACAAAATGGTGTGTCTCCTCAGCAGCTTCTAGCCCCCAGGGGAGGGAGCCGACGCATTCCCCAAATACTGGTCCCAAAGTCCATAGGACACTAACCTCTTACTTTGTCCTAGGCATGTCTATGTTGATGATTCTGGAGTCGCCACAGCTGCTGGTGTTCTGGGGTCTCTCCAGCCGGCTGCTGGCCCTGCCGCCCTGGGGCTAAAACCTCGGCTCACGGGGACCTGGGCTGTGCTCAGCTCGGCTCCCCGCGCTCTGCGCACTGCGCGCTGCCGGCTCCACATCAGACTTTTAGAGAACAATTAATACCCACAATATAATAATTATTCTCTATATCTGAGAGATAAAGAATCTTACCAGAATTTTTTTTTGAGTGGAACTAATGCAGTCTTAAATACCTAAACCAGGGAAGGATGAAACACAGGAGATAAAATAGAAGAACTATAGACTAATAGCATTAATGAATATCCTTTTAAAATTTCAAATAAAATCCTGACAGGGAAAAGAAACATACAAACAAAAAAGACCCTTTTCTTTAAAAAACAAACAAAAAAAAAAGAAATTGTCTTCCAAATGAACACACTTTGGTTGTTTCTGAAGGAAGATTGTTATTATGTATGCCAATAATGTGCGAAATAGCATAGTAGAAACTTTCAGCTAACTTAAGGGAACTAAACTCTTTTTAATGCATTATTTTCTGTTCAGACATTATTTCCAAAAGGCAACGAATGCGGCTAAGTGGAAAGAGCACCAGGCTTGAAGTTCTCTTATTTCTTTGAGCCTTGGTTTCCTAATCAATAAAATGAAGAAATTCATTACATGATTTTTAATGGACCTTTTCATTCTAGGTCCATCGATTTAAGGCTTCTTGTCTCTTTTAGAAATGCAAATATACCTTGGACAAGTAGCACATATTCCTCCATTCACAACTTTCTGCTGAGTTATAAGCAAAGTTACTGGTACAAAGACAGGGCTGTCAACATTGTAATAGTATAAAGCATTTGTCATCCAGGACCCCTAGATTTCCTTTTCCTGTTCTACATAGTATCCTCACCTTCATCCCCTGCTATAGCCTGGTTGACTCAGGCTCTCTTTTATTCACCTCTTCCTTTTCCTCCAGTTGAATCTATTCTTTTTATTAAAGATGTAAAATCTGAATACTTAATCTGTTACTACTCCCAGGGATAGTTACATTTTTGAAAACCTTGAGTCTGTATAAAGAAGCTCTCTAATTTTATAATTATAGACATCAGTGTATAATTGGAAGAAGTATTTAGAGAGACAAGATCCCCCTAAATTTCAAAAAATATTCATTAATTTTAATTTTAATTTTATTTTATTTTCAGGTCCACATCTTCTCCTACCATCTCCCTCTATTTAGAAAAAAAGAAAAAGAAAACCTATTACAAATATGTATAATCAAGCAAACATGTTCCTACATTGATTTTGTCTATATTTATGTTTGAATACACACAGAAATTTTTGACAATATTTCAAATATAATTAATCAATCATAAAATATTTGAAAAATAGGTATTGATATATGTTTTGCATAGTATGATAGTATTTCTTATCATGAGCTAATTTTTAGCCATGGCATTCAACAACAACAACAACATAAACAACACAGAGTAGATTGATTTAAAAATATATTCAACAATGATAATGTAAACTTCCATTTTATTAAAAATGTTTTCTTTAATCACATAATCTTTCTGTTTCTCTTGTGTCTGTCATTCTTTTTGCTTCTGTGTCTCCATTTCTTTCTTCTCATACAAGATTTTGAGAATTTACAAATTGAGTCCTTGATGTGGAGACAGATATGGATAATATGGTTAATAACCCAATATGGTTATTCCTTGAAAACATGAAATTAAGTGAAACTGCATTACAATGGACAGATGGTTTCAAAAGAACAATGTTATTAATGGTAAAGTAAAAGTAAAGTAAACCAAAGCTTTAGTGAGTTAAAGGTGAGTATTTCCCTGGATTTAATCAGGCATCCAGTGTCATCCTGGGAAATTGGCCAAATAACACTGCAATGGCGTTTTGCAACATTACAATGAAGTTTAGTTATAGTCTATCAATACCATTATAGCAAAATGACATCGAGACATTATTTGGAATTTGCCTGCATCTTGTAAAATCATTTATGACACTTATAGCAAAGTTCATATGCTTTGTTTACATTTTATGTCTACTTATATGTGTATATTTTGTCTCCCTTGATGGGATATCCGTTCCTTGAGGACTAGGACTATTTCATTTTTCTTTTATATCTCTAGCACTTATCACATAGAAGAAGCTTAATAAATTCCTATTGATTAATTGATTGATTGATTAAAGTAAAATATGCTCAGTTGTGTCATGCTTATGCATACTCTCTTATTGAGGAATCTCAGTACTCTTCAAATACCTTAAAATTTTCAAATAAAAAATTGAAGTCACAGTAACATCTGTTCTTAAGCATGTGCAAGTTAAGGTTTGAAAATTGACTTTTAGCCTGTGAAAAATGAAAGCCAGTATATTATAAAATGATCCCTCTGATGATATACTAGCATATTTTTTGGTATTAATCTTAATCATAGCAAAATTTAATTTATATGACATATAACACAGTATGTTAGTTATAACACACATCATAAGCATGATGATATGTCAGAGAATGAGATACACCATAACAATGGAAAAATCAGAAGAACAGGTCATATGCTACCAGTATGTTGAGATTATAATGTGGTTGTGAGGCATGAACAAAGGAAGTTGTGTAATGTTCTCAAGAATTTGAGAAATGTGGACAGCTCCCTTTAAAAACATTCAAAGTCAACTAAGAAACCTGTCAGTCTTTTGAATTTATGATTTGTACCTTTAATCTTTGAAACGGTAATTTGAGAAGTGAGGCAAATATTGTTTCTACTTCAGTTGTGGGGAAAAAAGGAAGCGCTAATAATAAGTGAAATACTGAGAGATGTTTGCTCAAAACTTCCCAGAAACACGTTGCCATGAATAATTACCCTATTTACTCTCTTGTTTGTCTTTATCCCTATTTACAATGCCACTGGGTGTGTGTGTGTGTGTGTGTGTGTGTGTGTGTGTGTGTGTGTGTGTGTGTGTGTGACATGATCAGACCTGCTTGAAGATCATTTTGGTTGCAGGCTAGAGGATGAATGGAAGTGGGGGAGTGACTTGTGACAGGCAGACCAACTATCAGGCTATTGTTACAGTCCAGTAATGACATGATAAGTATTATAGTAGAGATGATGGAATATTCAAGAGACATTATAGAGCTAAAATCCAGTTTTTGGCAATAGATTGGACATGATGGGGGTAGGGAGGAGGAAGTGAATGAAGAGCTAAGGATGATACTTAGGTTTTGAGCCTGAGTGACTGAAGAGATGATGGTTACTTTCACAATAACAGGGAACTTTGGGAGGGGTGAGGATTTCGGGGGGGGAAATAATGATTTCTGTTTTGGACATGTTGAATTTAAGATTTTTTTTGCTTTTTTTTTTTTGGAGGGGGGAAGGTAGGGCCATTGGGGTTAAGTGACTTGCCCAAGGTCACACAGCTAATAAGTGTTAAGTGTCTGAGGTTGGATTTGAACTCAGGTCCTCCTGACTCCAGGGCTGGTGCTCTATTCACTGTTTCACCTAGCCACCACTGAGCTTAAGATTTTTATGGGTCATCCATTTCAAGATGTTTAATAAGCAGCTGGTGATGTGAGACTGAAGGTCAGTAGAAAGTTTAGGGCCAGATAAGTAGACTGGATAATCATGTGCATAGAGATAATAATAGAAGTTGATGAAATCACCAAATGAAATAGCACAGAGGGAGATGAGCAGAGGGCCCGAGACACATTGCTATGGGACACTACTTATGGATAGCTGACATGACCTAGATGAAGATTCAGCAAAGGACCCTGAGGAGGAATGGTCAGAGAGGTAAGAGGAGGGCCAGGAAAGAGTAATATCATGAAAATTTAGAGAGAAAAGATGCTTAAGGAGGAGAGTGGTCAATAGTGTCAAAGGTTACAGAAAGGTCAAGAAAGCTGAGAACTGAGATAAACATTTTCTGCTTTCCTTCTGATCTTGCCTGCATTGGTTTTGTTCGTGCGAAAACTTTTTAAATGTAATGTAACCAAGATTAACCTTTTTATATCTTGTAATGCTCTCTATCTCCTGTTTAGTCATACATTCTTCCCTTATCCATAACTATTCTTCTTCTTCTTTTTTTTTTTTTTTTGAGAGAGTAAGGCAGAGCAAAATAAGTGTGTCAACTGTTTGAGGCCAGATTTGAACTCAGATTCTCCTGATTTCAGGGCACTGAACCACCTAGCTGCCCCTAAACATTTATTTGTTTTGAAGTGGGGAGGAAAGCAGGGTTGGTTGACTTGCCTGGAGTCATACAGCTGGTGTCCGGTGTCAGATTTGACTCCAAGGCTGGTGCTCCATTCACTGTACCACCTAGTTTCCCCTATCCATAACTATTCTATTATACCCTAATTTGCTTTTGGTGCCACCCTTTATGTCTAAAATCATGCACCACTTTGACCTTATCTTGGTATACCGTGGAAGATATTGGTCTATACCAACATCTTTTTTTGCCAAATGTCTTTCCAGTTTTCCCAGCAGTTTTTTTCTTTTTTTGGTCAAATAATGAGTTTGTGTCCCAAAAGCTGTGGTCTAAACAATTATCAAACACTAGATTAGGATGTTAATCCCATTCTGTGTATTGTGAACCCAGTCATTTCCATGGATCCACCTCTTTCTTAGCTCATACCAGATTGTTTTGATGATTACCATTTTTTAATACAAATTTAAAGTCTGAAACTGATAGACCACCTTCCTTCACATTATCCTCTCGCCCACCCCTCCCCCCATCCCTGCATTAATTTCCTTGATATTCTTGATCTTTTGTTCTTGTAGATGAATTTTGTTATGATTTTTCCAATTCTATTAAGTAATTATTTTGTAGTTTAATTGGCATGGTACTGAATAAGTAAATTCAGGTAGAGTTGTCATTTTTATTATATTGGCTCAGCCTGCCCCTGAGCAATTAGTATTTTTCCAATTGTTCAGATCTGACTGTGTGCAAAAAGTGTTTTGTAATTGTGTTCATATAGTTCTTGGGTTTGTCTTGGCAGGTAAACTTCAATTTATTTTATATTGTCTGCAGTGATTTAAAATGGAATTTCTCCTTTTATCTCTTATTCTTGGACTTTGTTGGTAATATATAGAAATGATGATGATTTATGTGGGTTTATTTTATATCCTACGTCTACTAAAGTTGTTAATTATTTCAACTAGTTTTTTAGTTGATTCTCTAGGCTTCTCTATGTTTACCACCATATCATCTGCAAAGAGCTATAGTTTTATGTTCTCATTGCCTATTCTAATTCCTTCAATTTCTTTTTCTAGTGTAATATTGAACAATAGTAGTGATAATGAGCATCTTTGTTTCACTCCTTTCTTGTTGGGAAGTCTTCTAGCTTATCCCCATTATCCCCACAGATAATGTTTGCTGATGGTTTTAGATAGATACTTCTTATCATTTTGAGGAAAGTTCCATTTATTCCTATACTTCTAGTCTTTGTCATAACAATGTTGTATTTTGTCAAAAGCTTTTCCTATTAAGATCATATTAAGATAATAATATAATTTATGTTGTTGTTGTTAATTGCTATAGTTTAATTATGCTGATACTTTTCCTAATGCTAAACCAGCTCTGCATTCTTGTTATAAATCTCACCTGGTCATAGTATATGATCCTTGTAATATATTGCTGTAATCTCCTTGCTAGTGTTTTATTTAAAACTTTTGATCGATATTCATCAAATTGGTCAATAGTTTTCTTTCTCTGTTTTTGCTTTCCCTGGTTTAGGTATCAAAACCATATTTGGGTCAAAGAAGGTATTTGGGAGGATTCTTTCTTTGCCTATTTGTCCAAATATTGTGCACACACACACACACAATTGAAATTAATTGTTCTTTAAATATTTGGCAGATGTATGCATGTGTGTGTGTGTGTGTGTGTGTGTGTGTGTGTGTATAAATTTTTTCCCTAAGTACAGTTTTGGTTGCATCCACAATTTTTGGTGTGTTGTCTCATTGTTGTAATTATTTTTAATGAAATTATCGATTGTTTCTATGATTGCCCTTTGATTCACTTATTCTGTAGGATAAATTATTTAGTTTTCAATTAATTTTTAATCTGTGGTTCCAAAGTCCTTTATTGAATGAAATTTTTATTGTGCTTCATTCCTACAAGAGTGTGCCTAATACTTCTTTTCTGCATTTGTTTGTGATGTTTTTATGCCCCAGTACACCCTGGTCAATTTTTGTGAAATTTTTGTATCAGGTACAGCTGAGAAAAAGATATACTTGGGCGTCTAGGTGGCGCAGTGAGTAGAGCGCTGGCCCTGGAGTCAGAAGGACCTGAGTTCGGATCCAGCCTCAGACACTTGACGCACACACAAACAAAAACCTAGCCATGTGACCTTGGGCAAGTTACTTAACCCCAATTGCCCTCCAAAAAAAAAAAATCAAAACAAAACAAAAAAAAGATATACTTATTCTATTTCCAATCAATTTTCTCTAAAAGTCTTATCATCCATTTTTTTCTAAAATTCCATTCATCTCCTTAACTTCTTTCTTATTTTATCATTATCATTCTAAGAGGGAAAAATTAAAGTCCCCTACCTGAATATTTTTATTGTCTATTTCCTCCTATAATTCAACTAACTTTTCTGGTAAGAAAACCACAGTGACATTGGGTACATATATATTGGGTACCACAGAAAATAATATAAATACTAAATATATATATATATATATAAATACTATAAATACTAAATATATATATTTAGTGGTACCCAATATATATGTATATTTATATATATTTATATATAAATGCTAAATATATATATAAATAATATAAATACTAAATATATATATATATTTAGTATTTATATTATTTTCTGTGGTACCTTTTAGCAAGATGCAGTTTCCCTGTTTATCATGTTTAATTAGGCCTATTTTGGCTTTTGCTTTGTCTGAGATCATGATTACTACTCTTGCCTTTTTTTAAACCTCAGATGAATCATAATAGATTATGTTTGAGCCCCTTATTTTAACTCTGCGTGTCTTTTTGTTTCAAGTGTGTTCCCTGAAAACAACATATTGTTGGATTCTAATCCATTCTGCTATCCACTTACGGGTGAGTTCATTTCATTCACATTCAGTTATGATTACTGGCTGCATCTTTCCCTTCATCCAATTTTCTTCTGTTTATTTTTATTTCTCTTTTTATCCTGTCACTCCTCAATAGTCTGTTTTGATTTCCCAGTTCCTTTAATCTGCCCTTCCTCTTATCAGTTTCCTACTTTTTTCTTATCCTCATCCTCTCCTACTTCCCTATTGGGTAAGATATACTTCTATACAAAACTGAGTGTGTACATGTATTCTGCTGTCTTTGAACCAGTTGAGGTGACAATGAGATTTAACTATTGCCTATTTCCCTTCTCATTTTCCCTCCATTGTAAAAGTTCTTCCTTTCATGCTTCTTTTATAAAAGAAAATTTCCCCATTTTCCCTCTACTTTCTTTCTTCTCCCAGTTTATCCCTCTTTTCTCACCCATCCATTAAAAAAAATCATCATAACATAATCAATTCACATCACTGCCCTCTGTCTATGTAGACTCTTTCTAACCACCCTAATAATGATAAAGTTCTTAGAGATTACATGTGTCATGTAGATATGTAAACAGTTTAACCTAATTGAGTCCCTTATAATTTCTCTTTCATGTTTACCTTTTTATGTTTTTCTTAAGTCAAATTTGAAAGTCAAATTTTTTGTTCAGCTCTGATCTTTTCATCAGGAGTGCTGGAAAGTCCTCCATTTCATTATATACTCATTTTTATCACTGAAGGATTATACTCAGTTTTGCTGGGTAGGTTATTTTGTTTGTAATCCTACCTCCTTTGCTTTCTGGATTATCATATTCCAAGCCTTCTGCTCTTTTAACTTGGGAGCTGCTAAATCCTGTGTGATGCTGATGTATTTGCATGGTTTCTTTATGGCTTCTTGCAGTATTTTCTCTTTGACATGGGCACTCTGGAATTTGGCTATAACTTTCCTGAGAGTTTTCATTCTGGGACCTCTTTCAAGAGATGACTGGTGAATTCTTTCAATATTTATTTTGCCCTCTGTTTCTAAGATATTAGGGCAGTTTTCCTGTATAGCTATTGCAATATGGTATCTAGGTTCTTTATTTGATCATGGCTTTCATGTAATAAAATAATTCTTAAATTATCTTCTCTCAATCTATTTTCTAGGTCAGTTTTTTTTTTCTATGAAATATTTCACATTTTCTTCTATTTGTTCATTCTTTTGACTTTAATTATTTCTTGGTGTATTTTTGTAGTTATTAACTTCCACTTGCATGATTCTAATTTTTAAGGAATTATTTTCTTCAGTAAATTTTATACCTCTTTTACCACTTGGTAAATTCTTCTTTTTAAGAAATTCTTTTATTCAGTGAAGTTTTTTAAATCTCTTTTTAGCCATTTGACCAATACTGTTTTTTAAGTTTATTTTCTTCAGAATTTTTGTGCCTTATTTACCAAGCTGTTCTTTGTCTTTTCATAATTTTCTTGCATTACTTCATTTCTTTTCCCCAATTTTCCCCCACCACTGTAATTTTATTTTTAAAATAAGGTTTTCTAAAGCTATACCAGGAATTTTTGTTGGATGTCTGTCCAAATTGTATTTTTCTTTGAGGCTTTACTTGTAGCTATTTTCATTTTGTTGTCTTTTGAGTTTGTGTCTTGATCTTCCTTATCATCATAGTAGCTTTTAATGGTCAAGTTTTTCATCTCATTTTTCCAGCTTTTTTCTCGACTTTAATCTTTATGTTAACGTTGGGATTTGTGGGGTAGCATTCTCTCAAGCAGTAAATTTTTTTTGGTGGTGTTGCTTTCACAACTAGTTCTGGGAGTTTGTAAGTTTTTGGTGCTTCCAAGGTAGTGTGATCTGGGGAGAGGTGTGGTCCCTGCTCTCCTTGTCTGTGCTGTGGTCCTTATCCTGAAAGGGATACCCTAATCTCTTACAACCCAAGTGCTCTTGTTCCTCAGGCTCTAGCTTCTTTGTGAGCAGCTCTTCCTTGGAACTGTGTCTCTGAAATGGGTATGGACAATGGAGCTGCCAAACATCATCCTGTCCAGCTTTCAGTGCTAGCATGTGGGTCCCCTGTAATCTCTTTCTAACTGGTTGCCCAGTCTCCTTACTATCTCTGGGCTGAGAACTCTTGCAGTTGCTATTGTTGCTGACACAGCTATCAAGTACCACAGCTTGTGCTGCAGCCATGTTCAGCCCCGACTCTGATATTAGAAACCTTGCCTTCTGACACCCTAAGTTGTCTTGGGCTGGAAAAAGTCTTATCCTGACCTTTAGTTGGCTCTGCTGCTCCAGAATTTGATCTGAAGCATTATTTTAAAGTTGTTTAGATGGGAATATTGGGAGAACTCTACTCTGCCCTCTTGGCCAAGAGACTTTTATTAATGCATTTGTAAATTGTACATATTTTCTACTGTTCTCTGTTTTGTCCATTTCCACAAAGACAAGGTTACACTGATTCTATTGTCCTATTATCCTTGGCATTCTTTCTTACTACTGACTTAGATGCAAAGATTTTTATTATATAATGGAACCTTAACCACAGGTTATCTGCATGAGGTGAGAAACTCCACAGAAGTGTGGTGGAAAGGAAACAAAGCCTTTTTTTTTATCTTTTGGGTTTCTAGTTTTGCACATTTACCAGATTATGTCAGCAGTTCTTGTCTGAGTCAATGCATGTTTTACATTTAATCATTTTAGCAACTAATAACATCCTTTCTAGCTTTTTATTGTTGCCCAGGCATCTTGGAAGTTATTTACTCTTTTTTTTTTTTACTGAGCCCAAAATGAACAATATATGTAATCTACCAAAGGCAAGAAAAATAGCTTACATTTTTATACCAATTCACAGAAAAGTTTATACATATTGATCTGATTATCTAGGCAATATACAACATAAAATGATTTTTCTAGGGGTCTGTAAGTTTTCAGTTTTTTCAAGGATGGTATGATCTAAGGTGAGGTGTGGTCACTGCTCTCCTGACCTGTGCTCTGGTCTTTGAGTGACCACAAGCACTTTTTTTTTGCCCTGGAACTATGACCCTGGGTCCCTGCTCCCTAGCTTTGGGACTTCTACCTGGACCCTTGCATGGACAATGCAGCAGACTCCTACATCCTGTAGCAGCAAAAGGTCTGCTGTAATCTCCTTCTGACCAGTTGTCTGACCCCCTTACCATCTTGGACTCTGAAAGCTGCTGCTGCTGATTCAGTCATCTTGCAAAGCCTGCTGCTTTTCTGTTCTCCAGTCTCACCACAGTGAGACAAACTTTCCTTGCTGACCTTCTAAATTGTCTTGGGCTAGGAATTTGTTTCACCCCATCTTCTTGTTGCTTCTGCTGCTCCAGAATTAGTTTTGAGGCCTTATTTTAAAGTTCTCTGGAGGAGAGTTGGAAGAACTCAGGTGAGTCCCTGCCTTTACTTGACCATCTTACACTGAGTTCACTTCTGAATGTGCCATTGTGGATGAGTCACTCTTTATGATAGGACCTGGAATTTGGGGTTTGTTCAAGTTTAATTTTTATTGGTGTGGGGTTTGGGGTTAGTTCACTCTTGGGCTAAGTACTGGCTCTTCTCTTTGGCATTGTATGGGCAGACCTAAAACTTTGGCATGAATTCATGCTCCCAGACCTCTTACAGCTTTCTTCCCTCACCTTTTGAAACTTACAAGGTTACAGCTTACTTTTATTCCATATCCAATATTTCTCCATCTCAAACAGGAAAGACTAGACACAACAGGGACAGAAGCAACATCAGGGCAACGTTTCCTGGCTTTGTATCAATTCAGGTAGCAAGACTAGGCCACTAGTACTAACTCTTCCCCCCCCCCCCCCAGGGGATATCATCAAATTATATCAAAGTATTTATAGCTCACAGACTATCTTCACATTGATATACTCATGTATTACCTAGGTAGTCCGAATTTCTTAAGAATTATTAAAGTTTTGAAATCCATCTAATAGATATTCTTTTGAGCAATGTAATCAGGGTCTTAAACTTAGTCCTGGGTTCATTTTATGCCTTCTAGAGTGTAAGATAAAGTATGGACAACCTGGAAAAGTTACACACACACACACACACACACACACACACACACACACACACACACACACACAACCACCACCACCACCACCACACACAAATTAGCAGAAGACCTTAACAGAAAAAGTAAAAATGGTGTGTTCTGTTTACCCTGGAGAAGAGGGATGAAAATGTTAATTTTAAGATATTCAAAGGTTTAATTTATGAACAGTAGTGACTATGTTTTCTTTAGAGGTTAGGTATAGTTTAGGTAAATTTTTGTGGAAATTTAGGTTAGATAACATATAATAATAGCTTACTGATCATTATGGTTGGTAAATGTGTAATGTTATGGATCTTTATTCCCTTCTTTCAGTTTGGTATGAATTTTATGTGGTCCTTCTTTAAAAACAGGAGTTGGTCACAAGGAATCTATGGAATAGATTTTACCTTAAAATCTAATATATATATATATATCATTATTAATTGAGTCTATTAAGTAATGTTAGTTTCCATAGTAAATTAAAATCAATTATTTCTGATGACAGCTTACATTGGAATGACCATTTAAAAAAAAACAAAATTGAATTGTTAATCTAGTATTATGTTAAAGACAATGTATATACCGTTTTTCAGAAGTCATGTGCATGTCCCCAAATTAAACTTTTTGAAATTTATATCTCTTACAAATTTAATTTTTCATTTTTTTTAAACAAGTGGATTTTTAGTTTCCTAGACTATGTAGCTACAATACATCAATCATTATGAGGAGGGATCATTATATATTCCTTAGAGCTGTTTGCTATTATGTTCAAATACCAGAGTGTGGTAGAGGCTGGAAATAGTCCTTAGCTTATACTTGTAGCCCTTGGATCATTGAAATAGCTGTTCTATGTGGGCATAGTGTATCATAAAGCCTCAGGAATGTAATAAATCAAAGAGGTCCCCAAGAGCTGATTTTCTGGGATGGAAAGTAACATTTTATTTAGCTATCATTCTTTGTTCTTTCAATAAACATTGAGTCATTTTATTCTCATTTCCTTTTTTATTTCACAGAATTGCCTGGAATTTGATTTGCAGTGAGTTTTGGCATAGGGTAATTTTAAATGTCCATGAAAGTGTTAGGATATTATTCAGCAATGAGGTGTAGTCAACATAATTCTTTAAACTCATTCATATATTTTGAAAAATCTTTGCTTTTATCAACATGTACATTTCTTCAACCAAGCAGATAGCAGTATCTCAACACTGTTTCATCCTGTGTGAGTCTTGTCCTTATACATCTTCACAAAGGCACTACCCAAGACATTGGAGGTCTTTCTTAGAATATTGAAGAGTACTAACATTCTTCTTAGGCTAACTAAAATGTTTCTGTGGTTTTCCCTTCATATATTGTCTTAATGGCATCTTTACATTTTTTGGTTAATAAGATTTGGCTAAATTTATTTTTTATGCCTTACCTGATTTTAAAAACTATAAATATGATAAATGCCATCAAACATGAACAAGACCCTCTATCCATGCTGACCTCCTGTCTTCTCCAGCAGATTGTATGGTCAATCACTCTCCCACTCTTGAATCTTCATCCTTTCCCAAGTTAGTTTCTTCTCTACTGACTTGAAATATGTCCAAATGTAACAGCTTTTTTGGCAAGGTTGAACTACCTGCCTACAATGAGGCATATGCCTCTGAATATCCTAGAAGTTTCTTTCCTCCAAGAGAATAATTACCTCAGGATCAGGACCAAAGCATGGAGATTCCAGATATTTAGAGCTTAAAAAAGCCCTCTGGAGGACAGGAAGAGAGTTGGAGACTGGCATCAACAGATGGATGACTTCTCAGGAGACTTGGAAGCCTCTGAGTGTTTCCTTTCCCTGGCTCACAGCTAGGCTTATTAAAAGAATCTAGCAGAGAGTAACTGAATTTTGGCTTCTCTCCACCTCCTGGACAACAGGGAATCTGAGCGGAAGTGGGACCTTTGCCCTAAAATTCCCAGGAGCTTATCTCATTTATCTCTTAGCCAACTGATGTCTTTGTACCTGGGTTTGAGTTTGTTTTTCTCCACTTATTTTGGAAGAGGAAGAGAATAGTAATGACCTTAAGAGAACATTATAACGCGAATCAGCCATAGTGACTTCTGCAGGGCAATATAAATCTTAGCCATCCTTAAAAAAAAGGTTTTTTTTTCCACTAGACCCTATCATCTCCTCAACCTATTATATAGCCTGCATCTTCCCTCACATTTTTAGCCAAACTCCTTAAAAAATCATTTACACTTGATGCCCCCTCTCCATTTCCACCTTTATAACATTTCTATCCCTTCACATATGACCCCAGAGCTGTCACTTTAGTTCAGGCTCTCATCACTTGTTGCCTATATGTATTGCAGTTGTTTTCTAACTATATGACTTAAGTCCCTCACCACTCCAGTCAGTCGGTCAATCAATTCGACTTATCTACTGCCAAGCATTGGGCCTTTAGATACAAAGAAAGGGAAAAGATAGTTCTCAAGGATCTCCTGGTCCAATGAGGGAAACAACATGAAAAACAACTATGTACAAACAAGGTATTATACAGGATGCTTTGCTGCCAAGTCATTTTCCTTAAGTGTAGAACTCTCCCTGTAACTTCCCTATTCAATCAATTCTAGTGGATTCCTATTGCATCTAGGTTAAAATATAAACTGTTCTGTTTAGCTTTTAAATCTCCAAATAATCTAGCTATCTTTTTAGCAACCCTGGAAATTGGTTTCCCTCCTTCATTCTGTGATCCAGCCAATCTGGTCTTTTCCTTCTTCCTCACATAGGGCAGTCAATATCCCATTTCTTTGACTTTGCAACTGGTCATCTCCTGGTATCTAAAATGTTCCCCTTCCTTAACTCTGCTTCCTAGAGACTCTCTCTTTCTCTAAGATGTGACTTAAACACTATCTTTCTGATTAAATATTTCCTATATCTTGATTTTACCTCACATATAGAGAAGCCAAGGGTTAGTTATAGATACACAAAAATTTTAATTAGGGCAAGGAGCCAAACCACTCTCTTAAGTGTTACTAACTTTCCTAACTACCAATTCTGATATATTCAATTAATCAACCAATCAGTTAACTGGTCTACTGTTTGCTAAACACTGGAGATATGAAAATAGTCCCTGCTCCAGGAGACAACAAGCAAACATCTAGTAGAAACTAGATATATACAGGCAGGGATTTGTTGGAACCATCTTGTGCCAGCTCTTGCTCCATCATTAAAATTTCAGTGTGAGCATGTACGTTGGAAATTGGCAAATGTTAACTAAAAAGATATAAATTAACAAATTAAAAAAAGAAAAATCCGAAAAAGAAATTGGCAAATAACTCAGGACTTGATTTATTGTTTTGTTGATTACTTTAAGAAAAGTGATGGAGAAAATGTTAATAACGTAGATTAA
The DNA here is from genome assembly GCA_011680675.1 of Gymnobelideus leadbeateri. Taxonomy (NCBI): domain Eukaryota; kingdom Metazoa; phylum Chordata; class Mammalia; order Diprotodontia; family Petauridae; genus Gymnobelideus; species Gymnobelideus leadbeateri. Next base: position 269,335 of record WOXC01005613.1, on the reverse strand, counting down.
ACTTTAAAATGTATCCTGTGTGCATTTTTCTCAGAAAGCCAGTTGCTAAACATTTATGAAAACACCCCTGTATACATGATAAATTAAAGGTAATCTCAGAGGTAAAACACCAAGATTAAAGAGGACTGGGGAAGACTTCTTGCAGAAAGTGGGACTTTAGGGGGGACTTGAAGGAGGAGTCCAGGGAAGCTAGGAGGTGGAGATGAGGAGGAAGAGTGTTTCTAGGCATAGGAGACTGTCAGTGAAAACATTCAGAGATGGGAAATGGAGGGTTCTGTCTTCCCCAATATTTTTCTTCACTTTCTATCTACTGGCTCCTTCCTTATTGGCTATAACATGCCCATGTCTCCTCTATCCTCAAAGAACTTTGACTAGATCCATACATCCCTGCTACCGTACTGTCTCACATCTCTCCTTTCTTTTGTGGCTAAGAAGGAAAATGCGATTTTTAACAATTGTACTAAGTTTAAATGTTTCTTTAAAATATGCTAGCTCTAAAGAAAATTGTCAGAATTATTCATGAATTCATTTACATCCATCTGTACTGACTTTAAACACTGTTCAAATGGCCCTTGTGTGTCATGATGGAGAATTGCTTATTTTGCAACTAACTAAGGGTTGGGAAGGTCTTTATGAATTTTATGCTTGGAGGCATTGTGTCTAGAATTTAACCTAATGTTAGTAAGTTAATATTTTTCTTGTTTTAGTTGTGTCTGAGGTCTTGCACTTTCCCCAAACCACAGGAATAGGACCTAGACATGTGATTTCCTTTATGTAGGGAATTCCTGGATGGCAAACTATCAATGTGCCTGATCATGCACATTGGCACCTTATCAGAAACTGTTGGTGGAGCTGGGAAATGGTCCAGTTTTTCTAGAAAGCAGTTTGGAACTAAGGCCAGAAAGTTATCAAACTGTGTATTCCCTTTGACCCAGCTATATCTATTAGGTCTGAGAGAGAGAGAGAGAGAGAGAGAGAGAGAGAGAGAGAGAGAGAGAGAGAGAGAGAGATGGAAAGAGAGAGAGAGAGAAAGTGCAGAGTATCTATATGTAAAAATTTTATTTATATCTCTTTTGACATGGTAACCATGTGGTAGCTTCAGAAAATTGGCTACAATTTAGTGTGGGCAAGTAATGATGATGATGATGATGATGATGATGTAAACTAAAGCCTTGAAAGATAGACTGGAACTATATTGTGAAGGTCTTTAACAGATAAAGGATTTGTATTTTATCCTGGAACCAATAGGGAACCCATTGGACTTTTTGAACAAGGGAATGACATATGCTTTAGGGATATTGATTTAGTGGGAAGGTCTGATTGAAGAGTGAAGATACTGGAGGAAAGGAGATCAATTAACAAATGCTTATTGAATAAATGAATGAATGAATGAGGTTAGTGTAATAGTCTAGGAGAGAGGTGATAAACCATGGAATCATCAATGTAAGTGGAGAGAACAGGAAGACACGAGAGATGCTATGGAGGTAGAATGTAAGCTCTTTGAGAGAAAGAATTATTTCCATATTTAAATTTTTCCCCATAGTACAAAGCACAGTGGCTCTCATATAATAAGCCCTTAATAAAAGTATGTTGATTTAATGATTGGTTGACCTGACAACAAGTTGGATATGAGGGATGAAAGAACTCAGAGATGAGATCTTTGTTGTGATGTTTACTGATGGTCTGTGTCCAATTCTTTTTTTTTTTTTTTTTTTTTTTTGCGATTTTTGGAGGGCAATTGAGGTTAAGTAACTTGCCCAAGGTCACACGGCTAGGTTTTTTCGTTTGGGTGTGCATTAAGTGTCTGAGGCCGGATCTGAACCCAGGTCCTTCTGACTCCAGGGCCGACGCTCTACTCACTGTGCCATCTAGCCGCCCCTGTGTCCAATTCTTTAAGGGTTCTATATGCCTGTTAACTTTCCCTCATATTGACCCCCAAACCTTAAATACACACAAACACACTGCGCGCACACACACACACACACACACACACACACACACTCCCACCTCTGCCAATAGATGAATCATGGTTTCATGATGCCATGGTATCATTGTCCTAGCAGTCTGTATTAGGTTGGGTAATGGTAACAATGGGAGTGGGGGGGAGTATGATCCCTAGTGACTTTGTTGGAGACTGTTCTCCTATGTGATGCTCATCTCTGGCAGGAGATTAAAGGGATGGTGTAATTTTTCTCAGCAGTTCTGCATTGGTATCAGTAAACTGCTTTCCCAAGCCCATAAAAGTAAATAAGTACAAACAAAACCTCTTGGGGTTTTTGTAAACCTGAGAAGAAGGGGTTAAGCTTTGAGTGTAGGTGCAGTTTGCAGTCTTTAGTGTTGGGGAAACTTCAAAGCTCTCCTCTTTATTCTAAAGTTATTTTTTATCTCAAATGCCAAAGCAGAAGGCAAAACTGTTGGCTGTTTTGTCCTGGAGTCAGTGAAAATTGGGACCTTGTCCTTTCCTCCAGCTTTGGCAGATTTGATGGCACTGTCAGCTGTTCTGCCAGCCGCAGGGTTCTGGCTTATTCTCTTCACAGATATGAGGTGCCTGTCATAGGATGGAAGATGATGACCACAGGCTATTTGACTCAGTGAAGTAAATGGATGTTCTGGCTCCTAAATTGAGGCTGACCCTCAGTTCTCCAAGGCTGGTGAAGAGTCTTCATTGGCTTCCTCAGCTGTGAGCTTCTATGCTACAAAGATGCTCTGGGGTATCTCAGCATAGGCTGTCCCTCCAGGCTCAGCTTCTTGATCAGGGAATGCCACCATGCTTCTCACAATTTAGCTTTTTTCTCACCCAGGGCTTTCTGGGGATTTCTGTGTGGAGCTCAGAGGCTTCACCCCCCCCCCCCCCATGAATTTTTCAGTTTCTTAGAGGGACAGACATGCAGCTGCAATTTGGTATTGGATCGGAGGCCCATAGATAGGAAGTGCTAGTTAAGTTTAGGGACTTCATTGTTGGGAGTACTGTGGTGTGACAGCTAGTATCACGTTGCCTGAAGGGATATTGAAATTTTAGCAGATTTGCCAGAGTTAAGGACTACATGAGGCCACTGCCTAGCTCTTGTTGCTCAAATGGGTACAGAGGTGGTGAGTTTTTCTGGGGAATTCCTCAACCCAAATTGAGTCCTAGGATACTTCTAGACAGTAAACCTTGTCAGTTTGATGGTAGATCAATAAATTAAGAAGCCTAAAAAATGACAAGTTTAACTAATGGCAGCAGCTGATGGGCAAATTACCCAGTAGAAAGAAATACCCTGAACAAAGGGAGACATGCTACACACATATATAAGGTTTTACACAGCCTTAGGATGACATTATGGGTGGCAAAATGAGCCTATCAGGTGAGGCTGCTCTGGAACTTTCATTATTTGGGAGGATGAGTAATAGGAACAGGATGTTAGGTGATGTGGAGGATCTTAGGTGATTGGGACAGGATGTTGTTATGGGAGAAATATCAGTTCTCTGAGTTATGTTGAGATGGGTAACAGCTGGAAACATACATACACATATATATGTCCATATATATGTGTATATATGTATGTATGTATGTATCACCCCACAATGCATAAATTATGCAGGTAAAAAACCTAGTTTTTATTATTATACTCAAGCATAGGTTCAGGCCTCAGAGAAAACCTGAACAACCATGAGGATTCTGACAAGGCTTGTTATAGGCAAAATTATGTCGGAGTAACAGAGAAATAATTCATTTACATGTTACAATTTTTTATGTTCCTCTTAGGCCATAAAAGTTAAAAAGAAGATAGATCTGTAATGCTATTATACTTTCTTCAATGTCATAAAAGTTGAACAAATTTAGTTAAATAGATAGTCATAATCTCATATATCCCACTAAGGAAACAAACCTCAAATAAACTCTATAGGTAAACTAAATCAGGTTATAGATTAAAACTATGTTTAGAGGGTTCACAAATGGGCTGATTGAGTAGGAGAATTTACATGTCTTCACAAAGTCAAGGACAGTAAAAATTCTTGCTCTGGCTTCTTATCTCAGGAATGTTTAAGATTCTAAGTAAATTTTCATAGCCTATGAGATAGGTTTTGATCAGTTAATATTAACCAAGGAGGAATGGCTGAATAATAAAGAGAAATAAAAAAATTCCCATAACAACCTTAACCTTAGGGAGAAAACATTAGTTAACCTTGAGGTTTCAAGGGATGCCAAAGATCAGGTGTTCTTAGTTTTCTCTAAGGTTAATCTTATCAGTATATCTTAGCTGTGGAAGTCTCTAAGATAGTGGAGCCCTCCTTTTGGGTAAACATCCTGTTGTTGAATAAAATGTAGCTTGAGAGTCTACCTTCATTTACATTGCCTTCTAGCTCTATTTCTTTGATTTCTAAGGTTACTTTTTCTGGGGAGAAACATGTCCTTCAAACTCAGTCTGTCTCCTTTGCAATTTCTAGACCAGAGCGTCATCTGAGGCACCATATAGGAAAATATCATATGCACAATACCACAGCTGAGTCCCTAACTTGTGGGGTTGGAGATTGGTCATTTCTTCAGAATGGGAGGGGCACTAGGCATGACCATTTTTTCTGTTAGTGAAGTTAACTTTCAGCTCTTTTGAATTTGCTTGATATCAGCCAAGAGGGGACATGTAGGCCCCTTTGACATGCCAGTCAAAGAGGTAATGGGATATGGCGCTGTTGCCTGTAGCTCTCCCTATCTTCCTTCTCCCCAGTGTGGCCCATGTCGGGTAGAGGCTTCTTCCGTAATAAGAGTGATTGGGCTGAGATGAGCATATACTTTGGATGTGGCTGGTGTTGCATTCAAATGCAACTAAGGCCTTTGCTACATTTATAGCCTAAGAAGAGGCAGGAGGGTACCCTATAGTTAGGAGTAACTCCCCTGAATTTTCAGGGAATAAGCATCTAAAGCATTTGTTCAGGGTTGGGCAGCTGTTTAATTTCCATGAAGTTAAGCATGAGTTCTACCCCACTGATGCAGAGGCAAACCATACAGCATGCCCTATGTTCATCAATGTTCTATTGGTATTTATTAATAAAGGTATGAATTTTCAGGTAGGTGAATTCCTTACTCTTCCCTCTGAGTTTCCAGCTCCTTTCTTCCCCTCCCGCCTCAGCCCCTAACCTTCAGTTTTTTGGATGGTGTCTTTTGAGGGGTCCCTCTTTCCTACCAGCAACATTCCTTTGGTGTTGGTTGGGTAACATGAACTTGCTTTTGACCTACTTAGGATCAGATCTTTTACATTTCTCATCTCTCCCAAGGTTCTTCAGTATCCTGAATGGTTGTGATTTTTCACATTTCTGCCATTGTCCAGAATCCCTAACAATTTGTGTTTCCTAATTTTAGGGGTCCAGTGACTAGCATCACACTTCCACTTAACCACTTAGCATTAGATTGGTTTTTGCAAAGGAGTATTTATTTTAAAGATATACCAAGAGCAAACATATAAGCATGAAACCTTATTATCTCTGAGGCATCCCCTCCATAGCTAGAGAGTGAGAGGAATCTGGCTCACAGTTTAACTCAATTCCTAATTTGTATTAGACTTACCAAGTTCAAGTCTAAAGCCCTGCTTTGATTGGTGTTCCAGACCATTGCTTTTCAAGGCTTCTCTTTTGGGCTGGCTGCAACATCTGAGCTGGAATCCTGAGCTCCAAGATTCCCATGGCTTGAACACCTAGGTTTAGGACACCACTGCACCTAGAACTGAGGAGGACAAACAAAACATAACAAAACTCCAAGATCATTTCATGGGGCCAGTGGCCTAATTAGAGACGGGGGGTGGCTCTCAGCCCCTTCTCCTCTTATTGTGTGGTATCATCTCCTGAGAGGGAATGAGCCCCACATCTCATGAATACTGGAATGTGACCTGCTTAGTCTGGTAGATTTAAAGATGAAGACAGTTCAGGCTATCAGCCTTCCATCTACATGGTAGGCCAACACAGAATGTATGGCCACATATGCACTAGTTTTCTTGTCTCCCAGAAGCCGGTGTAATGCCAATCATGGCAGCACACATGAGGACTGCTGCTGTGAATAATTTAAAGAGTCTAATCACATAGTATAATAAACTCCCTAATTATTCAGAACTAAACTTTGTTCAATAAATAAATCTCATAACAGTATGTCATATAGCACATAGCGTAAAATATTGCATTCAGCAACATTCCCCAAAATACTTGCTTACACAATCAGGGGTCCCAGGCTAGGGTCTTCCCTAGCACGACACATCCTTAAGGGGTAGCAGAAAATACCACATCATCCATCCCTAGATTACAGTAAGAACAATCTCCTCAATACAAAGTGTCCGAGTCCTTTTCATCTTGACTCAAGGTTGACTTCCAAGTCCCATGGCCCTTCTTCTGTGGGCTGACCACTCCCGACTCTCGTCTGGATTCAGACATAGGGAGCTTTGCTCTTGCGCTAGGTCTCAGCTCACAAGCTCCTGCCCAACAGCAGGCTCCAGGGGCTCCTGTCCACAGCTTCTGCCTCTGGGAAAACAAAACTTAACAGGGCAACAGCTACCAACTACCAACACCACCATCTCAATTCACCCCCGAAGTCCAGAGGCTCTGTGTCAACAGCTCAGTTCACTTTAATAGCTTAAAAGGGGCCTAAGTTAAGCCTCCTTCCCATGGGCAGGTCTCTGTCCTACAGCTCTATTTGCTTTTACAGTTCAGAAACTCCTTCAACAAGTCTCTGTCATCAAAGGTCATCTCTTTGCTCTTAAAGGTCTTTCCTTCACTCTCAGAGGTCTTCTTTCAGCTCTCAAAAGTCTCTTTCCTACTCTTAGAGGTCTCATCTCTTCATTTTCTTCTCAACAATAACTCACTTTCTCAAGGCTGGCTCCCTTAATGTCTGCTCTCTCACACCACTGGCTGTCTTTATATACAGTTCTAGTCTGCATCTGATTGGCTAAAACTCACTACTCATATCTAAATGATTGAAACTCAGTGCCCATGTCTGATTGGCTAGAAATCACATACCAGTCTCTGATTGGCTAGATATGTCAATACATATGTCAGATTGTCTAGAACTCAATGCATATACAAGTCTCTGATTGGCTAGAATTCAATCCAGCAAAAAACCCCATTCTGCTTGCCATTACAATAGGTCCCAAGCACCTTCCATGTGGGTGAAACTCTTCTGAGTACATTAAACTTTGGTCTAATTATGTCAATTCAGTAAACTCTAAAAGTTCCCTATTGACTCTAGAATTAAATGTTATTTAATTTTTGTCACATTTTTAAAAATTTCCATTTTTTAAATGTCTTATAATGAACAGAATTATTATCACAATAGTGCACATGTACACATATATGTAACTTACAAATAAGTAATGCACATATTGGGAGTATGTGTTCAAAAATTTTTTTGTTGATGAGGTACACTTTTTAAAAAGTTCACAGTTTTTTTTTTCTATTTATCCTTCCTTTCTCCTTAAGGGGTGCTACATCAATTGTGTACAGATGTATCCAGAAGGGGACACAGAAGCCTTATGCTCTCAAAGTGCTAAAGAAAACAGTAAGTGTATTTAATTATATATCTGCATTTCCAAGAAATTGCAGGGACTAGAGCAGGGGTGGGGAACCTGCAGCCTTGAGGCCACATGTGGCTCTTTAGGTCCTAAAGTGACAAGTCATAGGGTCACTCTTGTGAACCTAGAGGGCTACATGTGACCTTGAGGCCGAAGGTTCCCCACCCCTGGACTAGAGCATTTTGGAGTGTAGACTCAAAAGGATCATGGGAAAAGAGAATCTTATCCCTAGCTGACTGTTTGAATATTGGTTATATTTAAAAACAATGAAAATTTTTTTCTGATTGGAATTGCATGGATCTTTGAAAGAAATTTGTGGGCTTACCTCTGTTTTGACTAAAATGATGTTCATATTTTGGAGGTACAGAAAAAGTAGCTTTGTGTATATAATGGGGGATGGACCTATTGGGGCCCCACCAACAGAATATGCACAATATGTTCTGCCTGCTGCCAAAGCACATGGGAGGCCTGGTGAACCTACTACAGGAATTTCATGATGACATATAATCTACTTATACTTAGCACAGAACAGATAGTCCGAGTGTTTCTGGTCTATGATCCATGTGACAAAGAAATGAATTTTTAATTTCACCGTTGAGCTGGAAGTAAAAGTGCATACAAAATACTCCAGGGGGGACAACTTGGCCATTTTTTCCACCTTCCTTTGTATTTCATCCAGGGGGAAAAAAGAGACTTGAATTATTCTCCCAGAAGTCTTTTGTCTGTATATTCTTGTAGTACCAATGCAATATTTACAGCACCCATGATCATGATAAAGACTGTGACTATAAGTATCACATGGTGTTCGATCACAAAATATACTAGATTCTTAGGCAGAGAACAGAACTGAAACATTTATTTAGATACCAGAAAACCAAATGTAATGGGAATGGAAATTTGAAGATCTTCCCTGCCCCTTAATAGACCTGGGGGGAGTTTGAGGACCTCCCCTGTTTTGAAAGTAAATGCTGCCCCCTAATAGGCTAAATATGGACATGGAGCCTGTGGTGGGAGGAGTTTTGCTGAAGGGAAGTAGAGCCCACAGGAAACTGGTAGTCAGAGCTAGCAAGACTCTGGGGAGAGAGGATGCTCATTAAGGAGATAGAGAGGTTTGTGAGTAAATATTGATTTTGTATTGGTTTGTGGGAAGGCTAAAGGATGCTGTGGCTCTCAGCATTATTATGGCTTCTGAATATTGTTGGTACTATGATGGAATCAGATTACTGGTTTTGGGATTGGGTTTTCTGGTGTCTAAATAAATGCTTCAGTTCTGTTCCCTACCCAGAGAATTTGGTATATTTTGCAATTGAATGTCATGCAATACTTATAGTCATGGTCTTTATCATGATTATGGGTGCTGTAAATATTGCATTGGTGCTACAACTCTTTCCTGACTCAGTAGCCAATCAAAAATGTCTTTTCCTCACCACAGGGTCAGTGGGGGAAACAGTCAAGAATATATGTGTATGTTTCAAAATTCACATTGGGGATTGCTTCAAGCTGAGCATGCTGCACATACTCGTGAGGGTTGGTCTCTTGTTGGGCAGTCCCCATTACACTTAATAGTTATGATCCTAAAAAATTGTATGTGGAAGGGCATGTGTATGAGAGCAGCCTAGAAAAATATCCCACTCCACCTAAAGAAAGCTGTAAGATAAGACATCCGCACAATATACATACCCACACACGGATACCTGAAACAAGTAAGGATATGTCTCAACCAAAAACTCAACAATGTAAGATGTTAGACTAAATGTGAAGTGTTTGAAAATCATTGGATGAACTGGAGTGACATTGCATAGAAGGCATCCTCTCTTGGGCTGAGGAAATCTGGTCATGCCCTGATGGTCATGTATGAAATATCGACTCAGTTCTAGAACTAAGAGATTTAAGCCAGGAGAGTTTGTGGTTCTGGCTAAGCCACTGAGAAGTAGCTAGTAATTATTGGAGTGGGGGGGGGGGCGGTATAAGGGGAGAAGTAGAATACAGGACCTGGATCCCACTTTTGGTTTTCTTCCTCCTCCCTTTGCAAGAAAAGTACCTTGTGAACATCAGAGCACCATAGAATGTAAACTTTTTCTTTTTAAAAATTATTTATTTTTAATTTATGGAATAAAACAAGCAATTCCATAACATAGCATAATAAAAAAGATGACTGCACATGAAACTACAAATATACTATGTACAACTTGCCATTCTTTTTAAATATACAACAAAGTCATCATGTAAATTTCTTTTAAAATATTCTTCCTTTCCCTCCTGCCTGCCCCATTAGATGGCCACCATTAGATACAGATATGTAAAATTATTCTATACATCTATTTATCAATTATTTCTCTGGATGCAGAGGGCATCTAGGAAAAATAACTTATTGTTCAAAGTCATTCTTAAACACTATTGCTGTTGCTGTATACAATGTTCTCTTGGTTCTGCTCATTTTGCTCTTCGTTATTTTGTGTAAATCTTTCCATGTTTTTCTAAGACCATTCACCTCATCATTTATTACCTCAGTAATAATCCATCACAGTCATATATCATAATCCATTCCCCAATTGATGAGCATTCCTGCAAGTTCCAGTTCTTTGCTGGATATAAATGTTATAGAACATATAGGTTCTTTTCCTTTTTCCCTAAGCATCTTTGGAAATAAACCTAGAAGTGGTGGACATTTCAGCAGTGCTTCCAGAACAGCTAATGCAGTGCCTGCATTGAGAGCCAAGAATAGATTTGACTTGAAGATCCAATAAGGAAGCAGTAGTAACAGAAACTAGTCAGTATACCAAAGTGGAAGAAATAGTATATAGCTTAGTTCCTTCAACAACTTTTCCAACAAAAATTTTAGAAGAGTGTCAGAACAATTAGTGATCAGAACTCTAAAAAGAAACCAAAATGTGTCATCTTTCACAATTCAACTCACAAATAAGGGACTAGGACAGGTACTGTGGAACAAGCTGGGTCAAAATTACAAAGCTAGAATAGAGGTAAAATAGGACTATATGATTTTCTTTCTAATCCTAGAGAAGGGATTGGGATCTTGGACTCAGCTGCCATAAAAAGAAGTCTACAGATCTGTCTCTCTGACCAAGGAAAGGCTCTCTGACATTCAGCTACTGAATCCAGGGACCAACACCTGTTGCTCTACTCTAGGAGAAAGCATTTAAGAGCTAGATGTCTGGTGCAGAATAGGGTCAATGTACTGTTATTCTAACCCAGGAGAGGGGTTCTAGCCTCAGTGCCATAACCCTGGAGGAGCACAGAAATATAGTGCTATTGTTCTGACTCAGCCCCAGGATGCCACACATAAGACAGACCAAGACGAGCAAGGATTATACAAGGTTAAATCAGACTCAAAAGAAGTAAATAGAGTCTAGCCTAGACCAACAGACAGAGCAAAGGCCCAAATCTGAGAGGTGAGGTTAGAAGAATGAATAAAGGAAAAAGAGCTATTGAGATTCCGGAGATTCCTAGGATAGAAACCCAGAATAGTAACTCCAAAATACATACAAACATAGCCTCAAAGAACACAGCTTGTTCAAAAGATCAATTAGAAGTCCTAAAAGAAAGGATATAAGAATTTTAAAAATGATTTTATAGCTGAACTGAAAGCACTAGAGGAACAAATTGGAAAAGGAATAAGATATAAAGAGGAGAATTTTAAAAAGAGAATTACCAGTCTGACATAAGAGAAATAAAATCTTAACCAAGTAATATATTCCATGAAAATTGGAATGAGCCAAACAGAAGTAAATGTCTTCCTGAGAAAATAAGAAATTGAAAAAATGAAGTCACAAAATTGAAAAAATGAAGAAAATATAAGGGGTCCCATATAAAAAAAAACCAACTGACCTAGAAAACAGATCAAGGAGAGATAATTTAAGAATGGCTGAACTACCTGAAAGCCAAGGCAAAAAAAATAGCCTAGACATATTTTGATGAAAGAGAAATTACCATATTTATTAGAAATGAGAGGTAAGGAATAGACAGGGTTGGGTGGGAGGCAAAGTGAAAATAGAATACACTGGTCATCTTTTGAAAAAACAAAAAATCATAAAATGAAAACTCACAGCAACATCATAGCCAAAATCCAGAGCTTTCAGGTCAAAGAAAAAAACACTTTAAGCTGCCAGAAAGAATATGTTCAAGAATTAAGGAACCATAGTCAGGTTCATGCAAAATCAAGCAGTTACCACTTTAAAGAGGGGAAAAGCAAGGATTATAGTATTCCAAAAGGCAAAAATATAGGCTCATAATCAAGAATAACTTACCCAGAAAAAGTGAGTATAAGCGGGGTGACTAGGTGGCACAGTGAATAGAGCGCAGGCCCTGGAGTCAGAAGGACCTGAGTTCGGAGCCGGCCTCAGACACTTAATCCACACAAACAAAAACCGAGCCGTGTAACCTTGGGCAAGTTACTTAACCCCAATTGCCCTAAAGGGGCCTCGGAGTTGGGATGACCCGAGATCAAATCTGGCCTCAGAAAAAGAGCACCCACACACAAATAATGACTGGCCGTGTAACCTTGAGCAAGTTACTTAACCCCAATTGCTTTAAAAAAAAAAAAATGAATATAATCCTTTAGGGGAAAAATAGGCCTTCAGTGAGCCACAAGACTTTCAAGCATTCCTAATGAAGAGACCAGAGTTTAATGTCATTCAGTCGTTAAGTCATGTCCTACTCTTCATGACCCCATGGACCCATAAATGCCAGACCTTCTATCCTCCACTATTTCCTGAAGTCTGTCCAAGCTCATGTTCATTGTTTCCATGATTCTATCTATCCATTTTATACTTTGCCATCTCCTTTTCCTTTTGTCTTCAGTCTTTCTCGACATCAGGTCTTTTCCAAGGAGTCCCAGTTTCTCATTGTGTAGTCAAAGTATTTAAACTTTAGCTTCAGTATTTGACCTTCAAATGAATAGTCTGAATTAATTTATTTAAGTATAACTATTGACTGATTTGATCCCCTCGCAGTCCAAGGAACTTTCAAAAGCCTTCTTTAGCATCACAATTCAAAAGCATTGATTCTGTGGTGCTCAGGTTCATTATAGTACAGCCCTCACAACCATACATTGCTACTGAAAAAAAGACTGCTTTGACTATTCAGACCTTTGCTGGCAAGGTGATGCCTTTGCTTTTTAGTGTGCTGTTAAGATTTTCCAAAGCTTTCCTTTCAAGGAGTGTCTTTTATTTCATGACTGAAGTCTCTATGTGCAGTGATCTTTGAGTCTAAGAATATAAAATCTGACGCTATTTCCATTTTTTCTTCTCTGTTTCCCAGGAAGTTACGGGACAAGTTTTCATGATCTTAATTTTTTTTAATGTTAAACTTCAAGCTAGCTTTTATACTCTTTTCTTTCACTCTCGTTGAGAGGTCTCTTGATTCTTCTACATTTTCTGCTATCAGGGTGGTATCACTTGTGTACCTAAGATTGTTGATATTTCTTCCAGCAACCTTAATTCCAACTTTTGATTCATCAAGCCTGGCTTTTTGCATGATATGCTCTGCATATAAGTTAAATAAGTAAGGTGACAATATATAGCCTTATTGTGCTCTTTTTCAAATATTAAACTAATCAGTTCCGTGTTTAGTTCTACCTGTTGCTTCTTGACCCATGACTGTTCCTCAGGAGATAAGAAAGAGGATCTGGTACTGCCATCTCTTTGAGGGCTTGTCACATTTTGTTGTGATCCACACAGTCAAAGGCTTTATGGTAGTCAATGAAGCAAAAGAACATTTTTTTTTCTTGAACTCCCCTGCTTTCTCCATCATCCAGTGAATGTTGGAAATTTGGTCTGCAATTCCTCTGCCTCTTCAAAAATTAGCCAGCTCTTCTGATAATTCTCAGTTGCAGAATCTCAAACATAACCTCGCTGGTGTATGAAATGAACACAATTGTTTCATAATTTGAACATTCTTTGTGTTGCCCTTCTTTAGGATTGGGATGTAAAATAATCTTTTCCAATCCAGTGGCCGTGGTTGAATTTTCAAAATTTTCTGACATTTTGAAAGTCACACTTTAACAGCATCATTTTTTAGGATTTTAAATGACTTAGCTAAAATTCCATCACCTCCACTGGCCTTATTGTTAGCAATGCTTCCTAAGGGCATTCTCCAGGATGTCTGACTCTAGATCAGTGACCTTCATGGTTATTGGTAATGTCAAAATATTTCTTGTATAATAACTCTTATCACCTCTTCTTAATTTCTTCTATATCTGTTAAATCCCTACAAACTTTGCCTTTTATCATGCTCATTTTTTGCATGAAACCTTCCTTATCTCTAATTTTCTTGAAGAGTTCCCTTGTCTTTCCAATTCTTTTGTTTTCTTCTATTTGTTTACATTGCTCATTTAAGAAAACCTTCTTATCTCTCTTTGCTATTTTCTGCAATTCTACATTTACTTAGGTCTATCTTTTCTTTTCTTCTTTCCCTCTCCCTTTCATTCTTTCCTCAGATATTTTAAAGCCTCATCATACAGCCTTTTTGCTTTCTTACTCTTCTTTTACTTTAGATATTTTTTGTTTCTTCCTGTACAATATTGCTAACCTCTGTCTATAGTTCTTCAGGCACAGTCTTTACCAGATCTAACCCCTGAAATCTATTCATATTATAAATGTGAAGCTTCCACTTCACATTTATAAGGAATGTCACTTAGCTCATAACAATATGGCCTGATGGTTTTCTCTACTTTCTCCAATTTGAATCTGAGTTTTATAATAAGAAGGTCATGGTCTGATCCACAGTTAACTTCAGGTCTTGTTTTCAGCAGACTTTGCAGAGCTTCTCAAACTTTGGCTGCAAAGTATGTAATCAATCTGATTTCAATATTGACTATCTGGTGATATCCATGTGTAAAATTGCCTTTTGGGCTCTTGAAAAAAAAATGTTTTTGCTATGACCAGCAAGTTATCTTGACAAAATTCTGTTAGTTTCTGCCCTGCTTCATTTTGTACTCCATGGCCAAACTTGCCTGTTATTCAAATTATATTTTAATTTCCTGCTTTAGTGTCCCATTTAGCTTTTCACTCCCCTATGATGAATGTGTCTTCTATTTTTGGTGTTATGTCTAGATTTCTAGGTGTGTTAGGTCTCCATAGAACTGATCAACTTTGGCTTCTTTGGCATTAGTGATTGGGGTGTAAATTGTATTACTGTGATTTTGGATGGTTTGCCTTGGATTCGAACAGATACCATTTTGTCATTTTTGAGATTATATTCCAGCATTGCTTTCTTACCCTTTTATTGATTTTGAGGGCTAGTCTACCTTTTGTCAGTACTCTTCACTATGACCTGTCCATCTTGGGTAAACCCTACACAGCATTGCTAATAGTTTCATTGAGGTACACAAGCCCCTTCCCCATGATAAGGCAGTAATCCAGGAGGGGAAAGTATAGTAGAAACTTTGAAACATAGCCAAAGGAGTTAAAGAAATATAATGCATATTTTCTTACTCACAAATGTCCCTAGGCAAAATCTACATTGTGGGTGCTGGAAAGTATCGGACTAAAAAATTCAATTTTGATCTGATCTAGACTGTTCCGTTTGGGATGCCAATAATTATGGAATAAATGTCTGAGGGAGTGGCTAGGTGTCACAGTGAATAGAGCACTGGCCCTGGAGTCAGGAGGACCTGAGTTTAATCTGGTCTCAGACACTTAATACTTACTAGCTGTGTGACCTTGGGCAAATCACTCAACCCCAATTGCCCTCCAAAAAGAAAAAAAAGAAATGTCTGAGGTTCCATTGATTAGGTACTCCTGTAAATCATAAAATCAATGACACAGAGATGGGGGAAAACACAGTTTGTTATTATCATAAGGCAGGCTTCAGTGTATACAAAAGTCAGTGAGCCCCATGCATCAGTTTCAGAAACCTAATATAGGTTTTGGTTGCCTAAGTAGGATATAAGTTGTTTCTTGATGTCTCATGGAGTCATTAGCTTCTACTTGGTCAATTCTTATTTTTAAGGAGTTATTTTCTTCAGTGAACTTTTGTTCTTTTTCCATTTTGCCAATTCTGTTTCTTAAGGTATTCTTTTCTGTGGCATTTTTTGTACTTCTTTACCAAGTTGTTCTCTTTTCATAATTTTCTTGCATCAGTATAATTTCTTTTTCTTATTTTTCCTCTACTTATATTATTTGATTTTTAAAATTCTTTTTGAGTTCCTTCAGGAGGTCTTTTTTTGGGGAGATGCGTGACCAATTTACGTTTTTCTTTGAAGCTTTGCATGTAGCTGTTTTGATAATCTTCTAAGTTTGTGTCTTGATCTTCCCTGTCACCATAGTAAACTTCCACGGTCAGGTTCTTTTGTTGTTGTTTGCTCTTTCTCCCAGCCTATTTCTTGGCTTATAACTTTATGTCAAAGTTGGACTCTGCTCCTGTATAGAAGTGGCACTGTCCCAAGCTTCAGTTTTGTTTTGTTTTGTTTTTCTGTGCTGCTGTTTTTTAAGGCTAACTCTGGAGGTCTGAAGATTTTTGGTTCCTCCAAGGTAGTATGATCTAAGGAGAGGTGTGGTCACTGTTCTCCTGGCCTGTGCTCTGGTCTGTAAGTGACCACTAGCATTCTTCTTCGTCATGGAACTATGACCAGGGCTGCTCCCCTGAGGTCACAAGTACTAGTCCTGTAGTGTACCTCTTAACTCTGGAATTGTGACTGTGTATGGGAAATATGACACTGCCAGCAAGGGGTCCCCTGTTATTTCCTTATGACCATTATCCTACCCCATTGCTGTATGTGGTTGAAAGCTCCCAGAGCTGTGGCTGCTGATGCTTCTGATGCCTCCAGTGTCTCCTACTGCCCTCCTGGTATGGCCTGCCTTTCATAGTCTGTGCTGGTCTCCAGGTTCATTCACTCTCCCATTGAGATAGACATTTCCTGCTGATCTTCCAAGTTGTCCTAAACTGGAAAATTCTTTCACCATGATCTTTTGTTGGTTCTGCTGTCCCAGAATTTGATTTGAAGTGTTACTTTAAGGTTGTTTGGAGGAGAGTTTGAGAAAGCTCAGGTTGGTCCCTGCCTTTTCTCTGTCATCTTGGCTCTGCCCCAGACAATTTCAAAAGCATTTTAGTATTTACAAAATTTTCCTTCTGCTGATCATTGTATTTCTTTACTATCTATTCAATCATCTCTCCTATTTTATCAAACTAGTCTAAGAAAACAGAAGTATAGTAATTCTCTAAATTTCTTCAAAGACATAAAAATATCAAAAGTTAATGGAATATAATTATCATTTTTTTTTACTAGACTCTTCTTGTGTAAACTAGTGGCATTTTTGGAGGTCTGTGATAAAATCTAAAGTCTGAGACTTGGATGTGTTTAGTGACAACAAGGAATAGTGTATGTAACTTCTTGCTGAGTAAGGTAAACTGCTTGTTTGTGTAAAGTAACTGCTGTTTCAAGTTCATTTTCATTATAGTGTTGAAAACAGGTGAAATGTCATTGAAAGGGTTGGCAAAAACATTGAAATCATAAAATATGACATAACCTGATTTGGAATATGTAGCATCATAAACAATAACTCAATAAGAATTCACTAAGAGCCTACACTCTGCCAGGTTCCGTGCTAAGCTTTGGCAATACAAAGACAAAAATGAAAAAGTTCATGCCCTCCAGTGACTCCCTTATCTGAGTTTCAAGTAAAGGAAGTTCATTTGTAAAGTAGGGAGGATATTATGTGGGAGGCTTTCAGCTCAATGTAGGGGAAAAACTTCCTAAGATCAGAGCTGTTCAGAAGTAGCAATGCTTGGAAGCAGGAGATTCTCCACCATTAAAGACCTTCTGCCAGGAATGGATGACCATTAGATGCCTTCTGAGATTCTTTCTAATGTTGAGATTCTATGATAGTGTGATACCACATGAAATTGCTGAGGAGAAAACCTTGGTGAATTTTAAATTGCTATAGAAATGTGAGTTGGTGATATTTTCAGTTTTACTTTGTAGTTTTCAAATGGCATAAATCAATATGCAGGTCATCAACAAGTACTTATTAAGCTTAGACCAAGTACTGTACTGAAAAAAAAAAAAGCCCTTGTTCTCAAGGATCTCACATTCTAATGGGGTAAGAAGCATGCAAATAATCATTACAAACAAGATATTTCCAGGAGAAGTTGATAGGGATTTAAGTTGAATTTTTCATTCCCTATATACTTTCTCAGGTTTCCCTATATACTATCCTCCTTATTCAAGAGAACTGGAAATAGAATGTTATCCTACGATTATAAGGAATAATTGTAATACTACTTCTTTGGATATCCAAATATTTTCATTATGTTTATATTTGTTGAGATCTGGTACCTTCTCTTGGGTGACTTTGCAGAGATGGAGTAAAAAATCTAGGAATAGAGGAGGGTCACCTTATTTTTAACTGGTAGAGCCCTGCTGCTCACATCTTTAATCATAAAGAATTTTACGATTCTCTCTAGAGGATTCTAGGCCTTAAGAATAGTAGCTTGTCATTAGAAGAGGCAGCATGGTTTAACAGAGAGTGGGCCCTGAAATCAGAGAAACCCAGAATCAAGTCCCATCTTTGACACATATTGACTATATGACCCTGGGTAAATCACTTGCCAGTCAAGACTCTAGGCAACTCTAAGAATATAAGCTGCAGACCAGTTCCAACTGATATTCTTCATCAAAGAGAATTCCCTACACTAATGAAATCAAAGATCTGCACCAACCCCTCACTCTCAAAAAAAGTAGGTATGTCAGAGTATGACTTGAGCCGGTGATACAAAAATATTTTGAATTAATAATATATTAAATATTTCTTAGAAAAGCATGTAGTTCTGATCATATTTTGTTGTTGTTGTTCAGTCCAGTCGTGTCTAACTCTTCATGACCTCATTTAGGGTTTTCTTGGTAAAGATACTAGAGTAGTTTGCAAGTTTCCCTCCACAGTGGATTCACATTGTCAGGCAATCAGAAGTTAAGTGACTTGCCCAGGGTCACACAGCTATGAAGTGTATGAGACTGGATTTGACCTTAGGTCGTCTTGACCCCAGGCCCAGTGCTCTATCCAATGAGCCATCTGCTGCCTCATCACATAACATCACCCTTAAGAGAGAGAGCACATTAGAACTTTATCTAGGTGAGGGGATCTTCCATCACAAATTTGGCTGTCATTGCTGTGGATGTATATTTGTTTCCTGTCTAGGGTCTAGGCTTTGAAACCTCAGTGCATAGACTATGGAGGGGAAAGAATAAAGCATCTTTTCCCCCTTGATTTCTTCCTTGGAACATACATAGTAAGAACTCTCTTGAATCCAAAAGGAAGATTCTTGCACAGATGTTTGAGGTCTTACTGTTCATTTCCCCCAGTATTTAGCCTTTCTTGTTCATTTATTTACTTCTCTCATATGTTTTGGATACAACAAGGCACATATTAGCCAGATCAGTATTGTAATGCAATTTTTCTTCCCAGCATTCACTTTATATTTTTGTAAGGTAAGAACAGACCTCCTTTTTGGCAGTGTTGAAAATGCCATGTGTTAGAAGGAAGGAAGGCAAAAGAGTTTGGAATAATATGTATGTGCTAATTGGGAGACAGTAAGTCTAGTTAGACTTCCACTCTGCATTCTTCCTAAAGCCTGTGTTATTAAGTAAGTTTTTTACCTTGAGCTCAGGAAGGGATATTCATTTTTAAATAAATCCATTTATGGTACATGTACAGCAACATAGCTGTTATCTTCTTTAGACCCTGGAAAAGCCCAGCTCCTTAACTCTTAGGGAGGAAGCATTCGTTCCAGCTACCACTGGTGCACATAAAACAAAATGTCAAAAAGTCAGCATAGGTTCGAATGCCTGAGGATTATATGGGCAATCAGATGAATCTCTGTTAAGCTTGGACTCGGAGCTGGAGAGATCAACTACCCCATTTTCTATATACAATCTTCAATTTATCTTCATAGGGTTCAGTCTAAACTTGTGAAGTTTGTAACTTTTTAAATTGTGTGTCAATTTATTCTTTGTCTATACCCTCCCCACATCCCTTCTTTGATACCTTTCCTTCTAATTCTCTTCCCTCCTGTCAATGCCCGCTCTTCTAAAATGGTATGGTACAGCTTCATGTCAAATTTAGTATTATTCTAATTTCAAGTCTTTTTAAAAAAGAAAGGATTTGTGTCCAGTTAGAGTACTGTAAGGTATGGATGAATAGGCAGAAAGGACAGCAGGTAAGGGGAATCTTTCATGCAGATAGCATGACTAGATTAATCTATCCCTAAAGAGTTGGAATGTTTGAAAGCCAAGGCTAGCTTTTCTGTGTTCTGCACTGCTACAACATCTCTGTCTCTCAGCTCTATTCCTTAGATTTACCAGAAAATATAGCCCTGACCTTGGAGAATCTGAGTTCAGATTCTGGCTCTGCTACTTTTCATTTATGATTTCATAGAACTGGAAGAGACCTTAGAAGACCCCTGATGGGATCCAACCCATGATTGTGCAGATGAGCAAACTGATGCCCAGAGAGGAAAAGGGATGTGCTCAAAGGATAGAGGAAGAAACATTCAGAATTCCATATACCAACAAATTACCTGTGCAAGAACATGGTGGCTGATGGAGCACCTGTAAAACACAGGTGTTTTTGTTAACACTTGGTGTTAATTGTTAGACCAAAATTAGCATAAGCAGCAGAGAACTGATCTATACACTTTGCTGCATCTCAGCTTCAGGGGCTGCACTGAGTGAGCAGTCATCTGCAAACAGAAAGTCATTCACCAATACTCCCTCCACTTTGGTCTTAGTTTGTAGCCTTTTTTTTTCCTGCTTTGTGGATGGGGTAAGGTAGGGCAATTGGGGTTAAGTGACTTGCCCAAGGTCACACAGCTAGTTTTGTGTTAAATGTCTGAGGTCGGATTTGAACTCAGGTCCTCCTGGCTCCAGGGCTGGTGCTCTATTCACTGTGCCACCTAGCCACCCCATTTGTAACCTTTTCAAGTTGAAGAATTTGCCATCATGCCATGTATATCCTCACTGAAAGGATTTGACAAAATGATTACAAACATCATGCTAAAAAACATGGGAGCAAGCACACAACCTTGTTTCACTCCTTTGGTGACACCATACATATGTGAACTATCCATTACAGCAAATGGAGAAGTTTTGAATGCCGTGGATAAGTTTACTTACCTTGGTAGTGTACTTTCCCGGGATGTGCACATTGATAATGAGGTTGACACATGCATTGCCAGAGCTAGCTCAGTGTGTAGGAAGTTCCAAAGGAAAATATTGGAGAGAATTGGTATTAGACTGACTACCAAACTGAAGGTCTGCAGAGCCTCTGTGCTGACCTCATTGCTGTATGCCTGTGAAACCTGAATATACCAGCACCATGCCAGGAAACTGAATCGCTTCCATTTGAACTGTCTTAGGAAGATTCTGAAGAACACCTGGCAGGAAGAGATACCAGACACTGAGGTCCTTTCTCGAACTAAACTGCCAAGAATTCAAACTCTGCTTCAGAGGGTGAAACTCCGATGTGCTGGCCACATTGTTTGAATGCAAAACGTGCACTTGCCAAAAAGACTATTTTATAGAGAACTCACACAGGGCAAGTGCTCTCATGGTGGTCAGAAGAAGTGGTACAAGGGCCTTCTCAATGTCTCTCTTAAGGACTTGGGAATTGGTTGTGTGACATGGGAGATGCTGGCACAGGACGACTCAGCATGATGTGCCTAAATCAGGTACTGTGTTCTATGAGTGAAGTAGAATTTAAACAGCTCAAAGGAAACATAGGATATGCAAATTTAGAGAATCTACTGCAATACGTGTACTATTTGTGTCCAACCTGTGGTTGAGCCTTCTGAGCTGGTATTGGTCTGATTAGCCACGGTCATACACACTGAAACTTGACCATAACATAGTGATGCTGTTTTGGTCTTCCTTGAGAACAGACAACAACCAATCAACCAGCCATAAAGTAACATACCATATACATGTCAGCTATTATTATTTTCAAAGTTTTAAGTTTTGCAAGGCATTTTCCTATAATAACCCTGTAACAGATATAATGCAAATATTGTTATGCCCCATTTACAGGCACAGAAACATGTTTAAAGAAGTTTAGTGGGGCGACTAGATGGCGCAGTGAATAGAGCATCAACCCTGGAGTCAGGAGGACTTGAGTTCAAATCCACCCTCAGATACTTAACACTTACTAGCCTTGGGCAAGTCACTTAACCCCAAATGCCCTTCAAAAAAAAAAAAAGCAAAAAAAAGAAGTTTAGTGAATTATGGAGTTAGCAGTGGAAGCAGAATTTGAACTCGAGTTCTCTTTCCTCTATGTCTGGTACTCTTTCCACTATAATTTGTTATGCTCTTAAATATTGACTAGATTATTTCTTCACAAGAGCCACAATGTCCTACAGGTAGAAGAGGGGACAGCCTGTGCGTTATGACTTGAAGGTCAGAAAGAAAGTTTTTTATTCACAGATCTGTCATAGAAGCCTGATATTCTACCATTCATTCCTTTGTAATTGGATATTTTCCTTTCTTCTTTCTCTCACTTAAAATATGTCCTTTCTGTATCCCAAGAGTATTATTTGTTACTATACCTTAATATTAATTAATTTTTCAGCTACTTTCCAAACCTGAGATTAGCTGGGATCAGAGTTAATAGAGAGGCAGCATGGTATAGTGGGAAAGGGCAGTGAATTTAGAGTTAAAATTAGTTTTGCTAATACGTTTTGCTGTGTGAAATTGAGCAAGTTACTTTGTCTCTAGGCCTCAATTTCCTCATTTTCTAAATAAGGACATTGGGTTAGATGACATCTAATGTGCCTTGTACTTTTACGTCCTATGAGCTTTAGGACCCCAAACTTCAGAGGCATTAGAGGAAGATGGTATTGTTAGGAATCTGTGTTTATTTAGCTTTGTAAAACTTGCATTGTGAAGCTGTGGTATATAAATGTAATAGAATGCTATTGTGCTATAAGAAATGATGAGCAGGCAGACTTCAGAAAAACCTGGAAAGACTTATGTGAACTGATGCTGAGTGAAGTGAACAGAACCAGGAGAACATTGTACATAGTAATAGCCACAGTGTGTGATGACTGACTTTGATAGACTTAGCTCTTCTCAGCAATGCAAGGACCTAAAGCAATTCCAAAAGACTCATGATGGGAAATACCATCAACATCCAAAAAAGTAATATGGAGTCTGAATGCTGATCAAAGCAGGCTATTTTCTTCTTTTGTTTTGTTTTGTTTTGTTTTTCTTTCTCATTGTTACTCCTATTAATTCTAATTGTTCTATACAATATGACTAATGTGAAAATGTTTAATAGGAATGTATATGTAGAGCCTATATCTGATTGCATGCTGTCTTGGGAAGGGGTAGGGGAAGGAGAGGGAGGGAGAAAATTTTAAATTTGTGGAAGTGAATGTTGAAAACTAGAAATAAATAAATTAACACAAAACACCTTGTAGTGTGAAAAGAGATCAGGACCCAAAGACAAAGATCATTGTGATTTTAGTACACAAACCATCTGTGAAGTTAATGAGGACTTCTAGTTAATGAAGGTCCCAATTTGGTTAATATCAGGAGAAAATTTTATGATGGCAAATAGAAATTTGAAAATTCACGAGTTGTTCAAATTATTACGATAAAATTTATTATTTTGCTCAGCATTGCATTTTATTTCTACTTGTTCAATTGGAAGATCTTAACCTGGGGCTTTTAAACCCATGTGGATTTATACTAATAAAAGAATTTTTTAAAAAAAATCTGAATTTTGCATAATTGCTATATTTTCTCACCAACATCTTAGTATTGACATATGCTTGCTGATATGTATTGAGGAACAAGAATATTATAAATACAGAGGTAGCAATCCATAGATTAACAGTAATGAGAACTTAAAAGCTTTTGGTTGTATTTCTCAAAATATAGCCAAGAATGATGGATAAGTAGGAAATAAAGTAAAGTTAATAATTTCAGTCTCCTACAAAAGAAAGGAAGGAGGCGGGGAGAAATGAAGGAAGGAAGGGTGAGAGAGAGAGGGAGGAAAAAAAAAGATAAGGCAGAATGTTGTGTGTAATTTTGCTATCTATATTCACTGAGATGCCACAGAATCTTAGTTACAAAGAAATTCCCTGCAGATGATGAGGTGCTACAATTACCTGTGTTTGTGGATAACACCAAGCTTCACAACATTGCAGAACCTCTTGGAAAAGATCCACAGCAGATCAAAAATGTTTGACCAATCATCTACAAAGGATGAGCAAAGAATGTCCCTTTTTCAGAGTTTGAAAAGTTGTTCAGTTTTGATGTATCTATGTGCATGTCCACAGTAGATATATCTGGGATGTAGAATAAACGAATAATTTGGTGGGTCCAGAATTAATTAAAAGGAAAGTGCTGGATGGACTTTAGCAAACTATAAAGCTCTTTTAAAAACCCACAAATTTATAGAAATAAAGGCCCACATTTTTTTACTATTGAAATTTGCAAAGGCCCATATTTTAATACTAATATTCTGGTACTATATAGCTCCATGACATTTAGCAAACTATAATGCTCTTTTAAAAACCCACAAATTTATAAAAACAAAGGCCCACATTTTTTTTACTATTGAAATTTGCAAAGGTCCATATTTTAATACTAATATTCTGCTTGTACTATATAACTCCATGACATGGAAGACAATAGTCTCCAAAAATTAAAAATAAATATAACACAGAACATAATAAAGAGGTGTGTGATGAGTGTGAACCAGCTGTAATATTTAACAAAAGGGAACTTTGAAGAACTGGAATAAAGGCAGTCCCCAGGGAAAGATGATATGTCATTAGCATGCTAGAAAAAGAAGACATGAAAATGATAAAGGGTAGCCCGTGACAGTATAAATACTCTAGTAGTATTCATATAATCATGAAAAAGTAAGAAAAGCAGCCTCCAGAACTTTGGGTAGACCAGGGCTTCTTTAACTTTTTCTACTCACAACCCCTGACTCCATATGGGGTCATGACCCACAGTTTAAGAAGTGCTGGGGTAGACCACCTATAGACAACTTATGAGAGGACATGGACAAGAGTCATACAAGGTATGGCTAGATTGTGATCTAATCGTCAGAGGCAATGTCCAAAATGATGAGATCACAGGTATGTTTAAGAGTTGAGTGTTTAATTTTTGCTTTTTTCTTCTCTTCAGTCATCTTAAGTTATGTCTGACTCGTCATGACCCCATTTGAGGTTTTCTTGGCAAAGATACTAGAATGGTTTGCCATTTCTTTCTCTAGCTCATTTTATAGATGAGGAAACTGAGGCAAACAGAGCTAAGTGACTTGCCTAGGGTCACATAGCTAGTCTATGGTCAGATTTGAATTCAGGAAGATGAGTCCTCCTAACTACAGACCTGGCACTTTATCCACTGTGCCACCTACCTTATTAACTTATTCTTAAGTGTTGAATAATTACTTATTATGTGCCCTCAGTCACTGTGCTAAGTATTGCAGATACAAAGAGGAACTAAAACATTTCTTGTGCTGTAGAAACATAACATTTTTTTTAGAGCAATTGGGGTTAAGTAACTTGCTCAAGGTTACATGGCCAGTCATTATTTATGTGTGGGTGCTCATTTTCTGGGGCCAGGACCAATCCTGGGTCATCTTGACTCTGGGTCGGCACTCTTACTGCGCCACCTAGCCACCCTAGAAACTTAACATTCTAACGAAGGAGACAACATAAATAATTAAGGATTTATAAGATATGTATAAAGTAAAGGGAAATAGTGTATATTTGAATTCTTTTCTCTAGGAATGTTAGTTTCAATATGTTCTTTGTGATTTGTAGAAGATAGGATTCTAAATATATCAGTAGAAATTCATACAGATGTTCCATTAAGATTGTTATCCTTTGGGGGCGTCTAGGTGGTGAAGTGAATAGAGCACTGGCCTTGCAGTCAGGAAGACCTGAGTTCAAATCTGGCCTCAGACACAATTACTAGCCGTGTGATTTTGGGCAAGTCACTTAACCCCAATTACCCTCCAAAAAAAGCAAAAAAAAAAGATTGTTATCTTGTTGAAATAATTCCTGTCAAATTTCCACTAAGTTAGAGGAACATAACCAATTGACTTCAGAGGTGAAGCTGGGAAAAAATGGTTGGAAATTGCAGGGACAAAATAAGAAAGGATGTATTAGGAGAAACTTTTTAATAATGTAAGCTGATAAAAATGTAACTGACTTGATGCAGTGAGTTTCCTATCGTTGGGAATTCTAAAGTAGAGAATGAATGAAGAAGCTCCTTCAGGGGCTTACTATATTTTTCTTTGAGGTTGTACTTACTTTAATCACCAGGTTAGTAAATCAAGGGAAAACAGAAACCAGACCCTTTAAAAATACCCCAAGCTCGAAAACTATATGATTATTGTTTCTTTGATATTGGCTATTGGTCCTATACTTTTCTCAGGAAAATAAAAACTAAAGTGGAAAATTAAAGGTTATTTTCTTGTTGCAGTGATATTCAACATTAAAAGAAAAACTCTACCCCGTGGGCAATAAAAAAGTATCTCTGTGTTTCCATTGATGAATGTTGATCTATCTTATTCAGTCATTCCTAATAAAAATTCAAGAATGTGTTCCAATCTGCAAATTACAAAGTGTCAAGGAAATATATTTTCAGAGTTCTAAATGTTCATAGGCATCATTGAATTCTGGCAGTACTCTTCCATGTCTGAGAGCTCTTTTTGATTTCTAAATAAAGGAAGATTTTGTTCTTATGCTTCCAGTCTTACTGTCAAGGTAGCTTGAGAAAGCCTACCCTTTATGTTCTTCCAGAATCTACTTATGGTGACATTAAGGGGCCAGTGGTGAAAATGACTTCAGAAATAAATCTATGAACTTGGATGATTTGTTTGTTAGATATTAGGTAGGGAAATATTTTACAAAACTTTCCTTGAAATTTTTCCAAAAGAGTTCATTGGTAAGCTCTGTTCAAATGACCACCCAAACATGAACTCTGAAGTCTGATTTACATGAGATCATAGATTTAGGACTAAAATGGAACCTTAGAGGTCATGGAGGACACCCTTTTAATTTTACAAATGAAGAAACTGAGGTCTAAGATTGTTCCATGACTTGCCCAAAGTCTGTGACAGAGATGGAATTCAGATCCTGGTCTTCTGACTCTAGATCCAGTTTCATTGGTATACCTTTTCTATATTCCATTACTGAAAGTTAAATGAAAATTAAGGTCCAACCAAAAAAGTCATCATTTGTTAGGTGGTAGTCACTTTTTGTTCATGTGCATTCAGAAGACCTAGGTTGTAATTGTGGATCTGCCTCATCATCTGCTCAGTTATCTTAGGGAATTCCCTTCTCTACTTGGGATCTCAGTTCCCTCATCTCTGGAATGAGGGAATTGGATTAGATCAGAAATTCATAATGTGGGGCAAACAAAATTCCAAGGATGGATTTCTGGGGGGTCAGTAAATTTGGATGGAAATTTTTTTGATAACTGTAAAAAACTGATAAAATTTTCATAACTTCTATTATAGTTTTTTATAATCCTATGCATTTTATTTTATGCACTTAAAAATGTCATCTAGAGAAAGGATTCAGGGCAGCTAGGTAGTAAAATGAATAGAGCACTGGCCCTGGAGTCAGGAGGACCTGAGTTCAAATCTGACCTCAGACACTTAACACTTAGTAGCTGTGTGACCCTGGGCAAGTCACTTAACCCCAATTGCCCTGCCTTCCCCTCCAAAAAAAAAAAAAAGAGAGAGAGAAAGGATTCATAGACAGATAAGGGATCCATGACATAAAAAGGTTATTCTGATCTTTAAGGTCTGTTTCAGCTCTAGATTTATGATCCTATGAAGTCTTAACCACAGGAAAATACTGATGCTCTTCTGTAGCCACAAGAGAACAAACTTAAGGTATAGCCTCAAGTTTTGACGCAGCCATGATATTTCCTTTAAGAATGCATTTCATCAGAAATCTTTTCTGTTTCATCAAATGCTCATTCCTCTCCCCTGTAAATTATACTTGGTAAGCCTACATCCTTTCTGTAATATTCTGTTTCAAACTCTTTACTCCTTTACAGCAGTGACTGCTAAACTGTATCTGATCTTGATTATGGCTACTTGGGATTTGAATTCTTACTTTCCAGATGCTTGAAGTATTTTTTAGTTTGACCAAGAAATTCCGGATTTTGGCTACAATGGTCTTGAGGTTTCTTTTAGGATGTGACTAGTGCATTCCTTTTTTTACTCTGTTTCTAAGAGATCTGGACAGTTTTCTTTTTTCTTTACTTTCTTTTCTTTTATCTTTTTTTGCCATTGCTTTCAGTAATTTTTAGAGTTTTTTCTCCTTGACTTGTTTTCCAGGTCAATTATTTTTGCTGTGAGATACCTTGCATTTATTTCAACTTTCCTGGACCTTTTGATTTTGTTTTAATATTTCTGAATATCTCATGGAGTAATTGGCTTAAACTTAGACCATTCTAATTTTCCAGGAGTTTGTTGCTTGAGCACACTTTTGTAATTCTTGTGCCAAACTATTAATTCTCTTTCCAATTCTTTCTTCCATAACTCTCATTTTATTCAGTTTTTTCCTCTAATGCTCTCATTTCATTTATAAAGAACATTTTAAAGCTCTTTTAAAACTCCTGCTTCATCTCTTGCAGGAATTCTAGTTGAATATGTGACCAAGCTTTGTTTTCTTTGAGCCTTTGCTTGCAGTTTCTTTGGAGTATTTGGGGGGGGGGGAGGGGAGTTGTGCCTTGCGTGTTCCTGTCTCTGTTTTGTAGTGGGATTCTTCTTTTTGCTTGCTCATTCTTCTAGCCTACTTCCTGATTTCAGACTTGATACTAGGTCTAGGCTCTATACACTTCTGGAGGGAAGGTCTGGACTGGTCCTACTGTTACTTTCTTGGGGTGTTGAGTGCTGTATTGTCCTAGGATCTCATGACATCTCAGGCTTGGAGCCTGAGAGCTTCCATTGTTCCAGAGTGGTCTGAATCAAGGCAAATTTTAATTTTCCCCCCCGATCTAAGCTCAGCCAGATCCTGATCTGAGTTTGGGTGAGCAATAGTAGATTGCTGCTACACTGAGACTGTCATTCAGAATGATAGAACTGCAGCTCACTTCTGGTCTGTGGTTTCTGTCTTTCTTCTGCCTTCTTCATGTTTCAGACTAGGCTGGAAGCTGAAACTGAGACCATGCTCTACTCTTGGGATCTGAGAAGCACAACTGCTACTTGCTTCAGAATTTGTTTCTTGATAGATACAGAGTCCACAAGCTGTGGTCACTCCTTACCATGGAACAGCTCCCATAGGTACAGTTCCTCTCCTCAGTTGGCCAGGGATCTGTGACTTGGAACTAGATAGTAGGTGACAAAGCTGCCAGTTGGCACTTCTTCCCGAACCCTGTGCTCAGTGATACACTGTATGCCTGGGACCTCCACTTGCTCCAGTTCACAGCCTCTCTCTGGACACTAGCCCCAGGGCTTCAGTTCAGTCCCTGTTATATTCAGACCCCTTAGTCCATCTCTCTAGGTTGAGCTGGACTGGAAAAATTACTCATGGTGACTTTTTCCTTTCTCCATCAGGATTCACTCTCGTTTTTTCTAAATCTATTTGGAGGAGAGTTAGGTTTTTTTTTGGGGGGGGGGTGGAGTTTGGGGGCAATCTGCTGCCTTCTGGAATAGACTCACCTTGTTCCATAGCATTTAACCTACTTGAGCTTACTGGAACCCTGACCTGGTTATGAGGGATGGAAAAAAGTGACAAAAACAATTTATAGTGCAGCTATCATTCTCAAATTCAAGATTCATCTTCAGTCCAGTAATTTTAACGTTATTATATTTTCCTCCGTTGTTTAAACCATCTTCTTTCTTGCCTTTATTATATGGTTCTTGAATAGAATTTATGTATTCCTCACTTTTTTAAAAATTCACCTTGCCTTTAGAGGCAGCTGGTAGGACAGTAAATAGAGTGCCAGGCCCAGAATCAGGAAGACCTGAGTTCCAATATGGCCTTAGACACTTACTTGCAGTGTGACACTGAGAAGTCACTTAACTTCTGTTTGTCTTAGTTTCTCCAAATGTAAAATGGGATAATAATAGCACTGACCTCTTAATGTTGTTGTATTTAATGAGATATTTGCAAAAAGCACTTAGCACAGTGCCTAGCACATAATAAACACTATAGAAATGTTTATTCTCCTCCCTCATTCACCATATAAGCTCTTAAAGGACTGTACAAATTCTTAGGCTCCTCCCGTATCTTCTAGAATGCCTAACAGTACATTTTCTGGGAGTAGAAACTCATTGATAGTGATCGAAGGATTATTTTTGGAAAGTGAGGGAACAAAGAAACTAAATAAAAGGAGTTTTATAATGCACTAACCAGAAAATTCTACCCATAAATCTGATTTAAAAGAAACCACGTTTAGGACCTGCTCTATGGCAAAGGTAGTGGAGCAGCCTCCAAAGTTTACAGATAATCGGTGTTTGGATATATCAAGATTCATCTCTTCCTTCTATTTCTGTTAGTCTGAAAAGGTATCAGACACTTGAATTTAATATCAAGTAACTTGAATAAGATCTTTTTTAAAATCAATTTTCTGTCTGCTATTAGATCTAATCATCCCTTCATATTATGTCATTTAGATAACGTCCATAGACCACATTATTTTTCTGCCTCTTTTTAATGAGATCAAAGAGTCAAAACTATAAATTTTTTGTATGTAAAATGTTTATGAATATTTTAAGATGAAAATGATCAATGAATGCAGTCTGACATTCTTTTAAATAAATTGGCAATCCCCAATGACTCCAAGATCATTAGCCTGAATTAGGAAATCTCTTATAACACTATATGCCTTATTATTACCATAATTGTTTAGTGTTTTTGACATATATTAGATACTGTCTTGAGCATATAGCTCATGTGAATGTCCTAGAGAGATGTGTACTTTGTTAATAGATACTATCTTAATAGCCATGCCACTTTGCCTCTGCTGCTTGGCTTGGTTTCAGTTCCAGGGAACTAATGCTTCTTCCACTTGTAAGCTCACCACTATACTGCTAACTCTAGCCCCAATTAACACCACCTACCTGTGTTCTCTCCCCTCTTGTTTAGCGGGGTGGGGTACCAAACTCTTCCTAATGCTCGCCTTTATAGAAGGCAGAAACTGGACTTTCAACTCACTCCACTTTTCATCTGCTGTTCTTCCTGGTTTCATCTCCACTGACCAAGATGCTTCTGCTCTGGATACAGTCTGGTGTCCCCCCTCCCTGCCCCACTTTCCTTCCTCCTTTTATGTGTTATCTCTCCCACTTTAGATTGTAAGCTTCTTGATGGTAAAGACTGTTTCTTTTTATGAATTGTATCCCAATGTTTAACACAGTGCCTGGCATATAGTAGGTGCCTAATAAATGTTTATTGGATTGGATTGGATCTTGGATGGGATAGAAATGATATTGGGTCTTAGTTGTTAAAAAGCACTAGACATGAAAGGAAAAGAAAATGTAAAGAAACAGAACTGGTTCTTTCTAAGCTGTAGGAGTAACTTACTTTTCTTTAAAACTAAAGTTCAGGGGCGGCTAGGTGGCGCAATGAGTAGAGCGCCAGCCCTGGAGTCAGGAGGACCTGAGTTTGGATCCGGCCTCAGACACTTAACACACAAACAAAAACCTAGCCGTGTAACCTTGGTTAAGTTACTTAACCCCAATTGCCCTCCAAAAAGAAAAAAAAGTAAAAGAATGTTAGATGTAAAGCTAAGATCAATAAAACTTAAAAAAAAAACAACTAAAGTTCAGAATTCACTAGAGGTGCCAAGAGACTGCTGTTAATCACAAGGTAATGGGAAAGAAAAAGGGAAGAGAAATTACAAGGACTTCTGGACCTAGGTATGACATCACCCACTATTGCCTGCTTCTGTTGCATTTAATGCAGTACAAAGTTTCTATGGCAGGCGTTTCTTTTACCTTTCGTTTATTTTGTCTTTTAGGTAGACAAAAAAATCGTCCGAACTGAAATAGGAGTCCTTCTTCGCCTTTCACATCCCAACATCGTAAGTGATTTTCCACCCTTGTAACTTGAATCGTTTCCAAAGCCTTAGTGTAGATTTGTCGGACACCTTCTGTTAATGAAGGGGACAGGAGTATATTTGTGGCAAGCCTAGTCCAGCTATTTTCTTTCTTTTGACCACATTTATAACTGATACAAAATCGGAGGCTGAAACAGGCTTATAATAAATCGTGGTGGTAAGCATGACTCAGACCAGCAGATCAGCAGCACTCCTCCTGTTCATTCATTTCAAGCACGAATTTCATGCCTTAAATTGGTTGTCCGAGGTGGATAACGTATTGCCATCTAATCACTGAGCATTTAATGAATGTATTTTCTTTCTTCTGGGAACTACTCCATTTCTCTGGGTCCATAGGTCCTGAAACCCTGAAAAGACACTCTCAGCCTCTCCACCTGTCCTTTATACTCTTTTATAATCAGAAATCTTCAAGTCTACTTTATATTGAAATTTTTAATTTCCAAAATACCTTGAAAAATCATTCCTAACTTCAGATTGAATCCTGAATAATTAAAGTAATCAGTCATTCAGTCCACCATGTTAAGTATTGGGAACACAGATAAAAAAAACTAAAAAAAAAAAAAAAAGGGAAAACACATCCACCTGAAAGATCCACCTACCTTTTGGGGAACTTAACGGTAGGAACACTACTGGACTGAGAATAAAAGAACATGAGTTCTTGTTCTAAATCTGCTCCTAACTAGTCATGTGATTTGGGGCATATAATTTAATCATATGGGCCTCAGTTTACTCATCTATAAAATAAGTGGGTTAGATTAAATTACTTTTGAGATCTATTTCTATTTCTAACTAACACACTATAATTTTATGATGACTATTTAGTGTACAGATGATGTGTACATAATACAATGCTATATAAATGTGAATGAATATTATTATTATTATCTTTATAATCTTTTTTCCCCACTGGATTTAAGATAGAAATGATCCTGGGACAAGTAGCTATCTTTCTATTATTTCATCATATTCATTTTTTTCTACAGTCTGTTGCACTGGTGGATGAAGAAAATTAAATTAATACTACTTTGATTTGCTATTGTATTGATTTTATATTGTAATTGAATCTGCATCTGCTTTAAGTTGCATTTCTATGTCCTTGAGTTGACCTCAGGAAATTAGCTTTCCTTTTGCATTAGTATAAAATTGTAGTTAAAAGAAAGGTTATCTCTCATACCCATACTCCTGGGATACCTTCAAGACATCTGTTTGCTATCTTTAAGTCCCACATGTTGACTTGGTAGCTTCCCCAAAAGATATAGTGTCTGTCCTTGCCTATCCTTATACAATTAGAGGAGTTTTTAATATCTTCCAAGGAGACAGCAAATCTGTTAATTTTGATTCCCTCACAAATATTATAAGATGCAAGTGGATCCAATAATACAATTAATATTCCTTAATTGTCAAAGAGTGGCATAATGGGAATGCCAGCTCACCTTTCTTAATATAGCCAATCAAAATGTCCCTGCCCCAATCCTACAACTTAACACTTTTTTGTCCATGCCTACCAAGACCTCTTTGTTGTGCACCAATAGAGAGGGTCCTTTTCTTCTCATTGGATTTACTGAGGTTGTAAATCTGACCCACTTTAACAATGATATGCATCACTGTTAATAAAATTATTTTTTCAGAACTCTGTACCTCAGTTTACCTTTATTAATTTTATTTGCCACATGAATAAAATATTTGCTTTTTGTTGAATAAAAGTATTAGGACATAAGCTTATTCTCTGCAGAGTCATTGAAATTATCCTTGATACAACTCCACATGATTTTTATATCTTCTATCAGTTTTCTATACTTTGAAAGCTTTTCATTCCATGTGGTTTAGATATTATTAATATTATGAATATATAGATTGGCTTCATTGTTATCTCAAGTGAGCATCTAAGATAAAGTACTTCTGAAGATTTGCAGGATCACAGAATCTCAAAGTTGAAAGGAATATCAAAGACCTTTTAGTCCAACTCCTACCTGAACAAGAATCCCCTTAATGGCATCCAGCCTTTGTTTGAAGATATTTAATGAAGTGGGGGTGGAGGGCTAGTATCTCCTGACATTAAAATGCCTCAGAATTGTGTCCAACTATCTCCATTCAAAGCCACTGACTTAGTTTGTTCAGAAGCATTTTTGAATGCCTGTCTCTACGAAGCCAAAAAGAAGTTGTACCACAATATGCTGAAGGTATTGACATGAGGATTTCTCCTTTCTATGAACTGAGAAATCAGTGGAGCCTGGAACACCTGCCTGGAATGTTTAAGACTAATGGCTAAATGCTTATTAAAGGCTAGTCATTGTTTTGGTGTAGTCACTTACAAAGAGTTATCCATCCATCAATTTCTGGATATAAGCCAGGGAACTGTAGAGGAAAATATTCTGTTATGAACTGATTTATCTTAAAATAGGTCAATTTTAATTTTTTTAAACAAACATTCTAGTTTGTCTCCAATTGCATGACTGCTGATTTTTTCACTTTCAGTTCATTTTCAGGCCATTATGGAAAGAGAGAATTTGTTTAGTATTTGTCCCTTCTACTCTTATTCCCCATTCATTCCAGATTCTCTAATTTCAAAGTAGGCTTTTGATTTTCTAAAACTAACATGGCTTAATATAGTTCAGGAATATCATTATTCTAGAAGAGTTCTGAAATTAGAGAGTTCATTAAATAAAAAGGGTAACTGAGATTTATGATTTTTCAGTATAAAAGCTTCCCTATGAAGATAAATAAGCAGTTATTAAATCCATACTATGTGCTAGGCTAACTGCTTCTCAAGTATTCTTTTATTTGATCCCCACAACAATTCTATGAGGTATGTGCTAGTGTTATCTCCATTTTATAGATGAAGAAATTGAGGCAGTTAGCAGTTAAGTAACCTCCCCAGGGTCATACAACTAGTGTCCATTTGAGGCCAGGCTTGAATTCCACACCCATTGGCATTATTCACTGTACCTCCTTGCTACCTCCAATAAAAGTCAAACTAGCTTGACTGTTTTGACCAACTTTATTGTGAGGAAGTGAATGCCAAATGAATTCTTTGCAATAAAACTAAAAACCTCTATTAACTGATCATTCTCTACTATTTTTGGTGTTGATGAAATGTTCCTTTAGTTTCAGTTAATTCCCCAGCATATAATATTAGGAAAGGTGAAAATAATGAACTTGTAACTTCTTTATGCTTCTCTACAGATAAAACTAAAAGAGATATTTGAAACACAATCAGAAATCAGCCTGGTTCTGGAATTGGTCACAGGAGGGGAACTGTTTGATAGGTGAGTGGTCTATGGAAGTCAATTATCAGAAAGGTTTATATTTTGGACCACAAAAAAAATCCAGCAAGAATTTGTTCCATCCATCCATCCATCCATCCATCCATCCATCCATCCATCCATCCATTCATCCATTCATCCAATATTTATTAAACACTATGTACTGAAAAGTCTAATAGAGGGATAAGGCACAAGCACAGTAGTGAGTCACAATAATATATAATCAGTTTATTAGAGAGGTGCAGAATTAAGATTTCTGTGAGATTTCTGTGGGAAGATTGTAGTAGTAAGAAAAAATATAGACTGTTTAGTTAATTTGCATATCATTTCTTTGGAAATCCCTCTAAGGAAATGTTTAAAAAAAGATATTTCTACCAAAATAAATTCTCAACAGGGAAAAGAATGCCATTGAATAATTGTCAATTGATAGACTCCTAGGAGAATGATTTAGTAGACCAAAATCTGTGGAACTTGGGTAATTAAAGAGAACATTACATCATCTAATTACACTAGCAGAATATAGCCAACTTTATAGTTATGTAAGAATGTTACTGTAGCTCAGAGGAGGAAATGTAAGGTTAATTGTAGCTTATAAGAAAAATGTTATATAAGGGGAAGAACTAGAATTTACCAGTATTCTATATTTATTACCACTCTAATGCTGGATGCTCTGCTACACTTTCTTTAAATCATTCAGTTAAGACCCAATTTTTCTATGCAACAGTTTTCTCAGAGCTCTGACCTCAGAGGTCTTCAAGTTGCCCATCACAGTATATTATCTCAATGACTCATTTTGTAAAACTATGCTTTTTTCCAAGGGAAGCTGAGGGTTAAGAGTGGATATTGTCCCAACAGAAATGCAAACCTAGCTTAGCATATTGAAATCATGTGTCTTACCAGCAGAACTTTAACTCTGCCCCTGTGAGAAAACAGCATTACACATTGATTAAGCATATTTTCTATCATTTTTTAGCTAATCCATAAAATTATCTCTAACTTTTCCTATACCTCCTATATAGTATTTTAAACACACAAACCAAGTGAGTGCCTATATAACATAATAGAAACACACAATAGATAAATACATAGTCCTTTGTTTCACCTGTTCATTTTTATTAAAACCTGTTCATATTCACATTTTTTCTTTTATAAAATATAGAACAATCCTGGGTATATAGTAGGTAGTCAAATGATTACTCTTAATTAATTTTAATTAATCCATTGTGTTAATTAAATGCATTGGAAGTCAATACATATTAAAGCATCGATAATTGTTATTTTCATAATTTAGCATTTAATGCTTATCCTACCATATCCTGCCTTCATCTTGTAGAATTTTTCTAGTTATGTAGTCCATGTCTTTTAGACATCTTAGAATCTAGATCTGAGAGCAAAAAGATAGATTATAAGCTTCTGGAAGTATACTTATTGTACATAGTAAAATGTCTTTCATGTTGTAGGTACTTAATAACTATTTGTTAATTTGAATTGAATAAACCAAATAGAAGTTAGATAATATTCTATCTATAGCAATCATCTACTTCTATACCTATCTGTTGTGTAAATTTATCTTTGCATCTATTATCTATTTCTCTATTATCTGTGTCTTTAAGACTCTTTGCTTATCAATATCTGTCTATCTAATCCCTCATATCTGTTTCCGTGCCTCTTACCTAGTCTTAGCTATAGCAGTATGATAAAAAGAGGTAAGAATATTGGAAATAGAGTCAGAAAGCCTAGGCTCAAATCTCAGCTCTGCTACTTACTAACCTGTGTGACCTCAGGTCACTCTGGGACCCAATATCCTTATTTTTGAAATGAAGGGGTTAAACTAGATGATCTCTCCCAGCATTAATGCATCTATTTCTATGAACATTTTCATCCATTTCTATAAATGTTTTGATAGAAACAATATTTTCATAGACTGGCAAGGGATATCTTAAGACTCCACACCATTCTAAATAGACTAATTTTTCCTTAAAGAGAATTGAAAGTATCCTTGAGATTTAATTAACTCAGGGAATTAAGACCCAGTCCTTAATGTTGCTTCTTGACTATGCACAGAAAAGTCATGAAGAACTCCAGCTGACTCCTGAGAATTTGGACCAATCAATGTGACCAACACTGGATAACTAATTCTGGAAAGCTGGGTCCAGCAAAATCATCTATCCTTTCCCAGCTCTGAATGTCCTTCACTTGCTATAACTAAATAAACCTCCTTTTTCTAACTCTT
This sequence comes from Gymnobelideus leadbeateri, assembly GCA_011680675.1. Taxonomy (NCBI): domain Eukaryota; kingdom Metazoa; phylum Chordata; class Mammalia; order Diprotodontia; family Petauridae; genus Gymnobelideus; species Gymnobelideus leadbeateri. Next base: position 232,264 of record WOXC01005613.1, on the reverse strand, counting down.
AGGTAAAATATTAAGTATCTCATTTCATTCCAATCTTGTACTTAAGCCACTAGACCTTCTTGGTCAGCTTTAACCCACCATAATATCTCTGCAATATACATCTGTCTGTGTATTCAGGAACATATTTGCTTTGATATATGCTAAAGGACCATAGCTAATCGGTTTGTATTACAGCATGGTTTGAAGTCAGCTTCATATAAAAAAAGGAAAAGAAAAGGGGTTTTGTTAAATCCAATGTTTCCAAGTTTATGGATATTCATATAGAATGACCATGTAATATTTTAACGAAAGATGTTTAAAGATTGGCAGACAGCCAGTAAGCATTCAACAAAGCCTCTAAACTCAGTGGTTTTTATGGGTGGGATTTTTTTCAAAGGAATAAAAACAATGGTTTTTTTGTACTATTTGTACTGTTGTACTATTGTATCTATTGTACTGTTTGCCAACAGTACCAGTAGAATCACCGACACTGAAATGGACTTAGTTTGTCCATTAAGATACATAATTTTTCATTTATTTTAAAATTTTCTTCAGGCTGAACCTGTCCCTGGAATTGAATATAAGCTTGAAAATGGATTTTATTTAAATGAATTTTGTCTAAAAACAATTTGAATTTAATTTAAAAAGTAATTAAGTTGTGATTAGTTGCATTTCCAGTCTGTTATAGTGATTATCTTTATTTTTATACTAACAATGGCCCTGATCAATCCTTCTTAAACATTTATGCATAATCAAGATGATGCAATATAATATATGAAATGAAAAAAAATTGTTCAGAAATGCTTTAAGTGAAAACAAATTGCTTAAGGAGTCTAGGCAGATACCCAGTGGAGTAGTATGCCAATATCAGTTTCTGGTTGCCCACATTTTAGCAAACAGACAAGGAATAACTCACCTAATTTGATTTGTTTCTGTGAAAACATGACATTAGGAGAAAGAACATTATAGGGGGAAGTTACTTCTACAACTTTATAGTAGGGTTTGTAGAGTTTAGTTATAGTATAATATTATTGTGAAGTGAGGTTGTCCAGGTCTAAATTAAATGGAATTTGAGTGTAGACAGTTTGTTGTTTCAGTTAACATGGGAACTTTTGAGGGGACCATAGAATGCCGTTATCATTTCTCTTTCTATAGCAGAAAAGGGAACCTGTCATAATGGATAGAGTATTGAATTTGGAGTCAGGAAGGTCTGGGTTCAGATCTCACCTCTGACACATACTAACTGTGTGACAATAGACAAGTCTCTGAACCGATATAAGCCTCAGTTTCTTAATCTGTAAAAGCAGTGACAATAGCTGAGTGTGTTATTGCATGCCTGTAATCCCTGTTACTGGAGGGGCTGACTGATAGATTGCTCCAGCACAGGAGTGCTAAAATGTAGTGGGCTAAGACAATTGACTATTAGCACTTAGCCTGGCACCAATATGGTAAGCCCTTGGCTTACCATAGAACATGATCTATTTATCCATTTCATTCTCTGCTGGTCAGATCCTATGTAGAATATTTTGAGAGGATAAGGAGGGCATTGGTAAACTAGAGAAGAAGTGTCAAAGTCCTGGTGGAGCCATGCTGCTTGCAAACTAAGGAAGAGCAAATTGTTCCAGGTCGGAAATGAAAGAGGTCAAACCTTCTGAGCTTATTAGGAATGGGACTGGGCCCTTCAGGGGCCACTACATTTTCAGCCTTGGTGAAACAGGAAGACCTAGAAGAAAAAGAAAGAAAGAAAGAAAGAAAGAAAGAAAGAAAGAAAGAAAGAAAGAAAGAAAGAAAGAAAGAAAGGAAGGAAGGAAGGAAGGAAGGAAGGAAGGAAGGAAGGAAGGAAGGAAGGAAGGAAGGAAGGAAGGAAGGAAGGAAGAAAGAGAGAGAGAGAAAGAAAGGAAGGAAGGAAGGAAGGAAGGAAGGAAGGAAGGAAGGAAAGAAGGAAGAAGCATAATAAAATAACTTTTATAGTACCTATGTCAGAATTATTGAGAAGCTCAAATGAAATAATATATGTATGAAAGCATTTTGTAAATGTTAAAACACTAAATATATGTTAGTGATTATCATATAGAAAGTGAGGGAATTGTTTCAGTTGCCAACTGTGTATATGTTAAAAACATGCTGATATTCTTGATTAAAAACTCAAGGAATACATTCTAGTACATTGGATTTCTTCCAAAGAATGAAAATTTCCTAGAGATGAAAAACACTAAGAAGCAAGCCAAGAAGAAAAAGATGATATGAAAGTTTTCTACCTAGAAGAACTGAAAAAAGAAAGAAGGGCTTGAAATGCTGATCAACAAGAATTACATGATAACAATGAGACTTTTCATGAGGATAGATCTGGACCTTCTAAGGAAGAAACATGCTTTTATATACCATGGAAACAGAAGGTGGAGTCATAACTGGTACCAACAGGTTCAAAAATGTGTTAATGGTTTTAGGAGGAAGAGGTCCATGAAGTTGTTTGGTGAAACCTTGTTTAGGCTAAGGCAGATACATGACTTTCCTAGACTGCGTATAAAGGTCATGCAAAGAAGCTGCCATTACAAAAACTTTCAGCCAAAATTGTTGGCTGATTCATGTGGAATCAAGTCTAAATAACACAAAGGCAGGAGGAAATGTTAATGGATTGTGTGACAGAATTAGGGTACAAAAAGATCTCAATAGACTGGAATTAGGGTGCTAATACAATAGGATGATATTTAATAAAGTTAAGTGCAAGATTCTACACTTATGAAGTATGGGTTCAGGGAGCTGTGGCCTAAGAGCAACTTGTATGAAAACAGGCTGAAGGGTTTTAATTGAGGAATTAATTCAAGAGGAATCAGTAGTATTATTTAGCTAACACATAGATCACATAGAAGTATAGCATCCAAAACAAAGAACATGATCTATTTATCCATTTCATTCTCTGCTGGTCAGATCCTATGTAGAATATTTTGAGAGGATAAGGAGGGCATTGGTAAACTAGAGAAGAAGTGTCAAAGTCCTGGTGGAGCCATGCTGCCTGCAAAACCTGAGTGTAGCCAAACTAGATTAAAATATCGTTGGCAAATGCTCAAGAAAAGAAATAAAAATACAATACAGAATAGTAATGTTCAGTAGTGGTTCTCTAAGTCAATATGCCTCCAATGTGGATCTATTTCTATTTGAGTTTGGCACCACTGTACTAGAGGACACCCATGAGAGGATGAACATAATGAAGAAGGGATTCAAAATTATATCATATGAGTAGCAGTTAAACTAATTGAGCATATTTAGCTCACATGATTCAATTCAACAAACATTAAGTACCTACTTTGTGCAGGGCTCTATATTAGATTTTGGGATGATTCAAGGTTTAGATAAGACAAAGTTCCTTTCCTTATGGAACTCACAGTCTAATAGGAGAAGAACAGAGGGCACATGATAGCTTTCTTTAAATAGTTGAAGGTTTGTCATGTGGAAGAGTCATATTAAACTAAGTCTATGTGGCTCCACAGAACAGAACTAGGACCAATCAGTGGAATTTATAAGGAAGCAGTTTTTGCCTCAACATTCCCCACCATAGTCCTACTCTGATGCCTTATAATGGAGTGGAGATGATCATGGGTTCTTGAAGGAAGTATCACTTTTTCTGGCGGGTTTTGCCAAGCTAGAAAGATTTCAAGTCAGGCACCTGTGATGGAATATATGTCTCCCTGAAGACTAGCTAAACTAAATTGGGAGAAGCTTATCACCAGGTTGGCTGAAGGTTAGTGAATTTTGTCTTTTTTACCGCAGTACCTCTTGAAGACCATCTACTAAGTCACAGAGGATTGTTATCTATATTAGTGGAGGGAATAACCACACCAATTAAATCATGGATATTTGACATATTGACAGGTAAGAAAGAACTTTCTAACATTAGAGCTGTCCAAACATCAAATCATCATAAGGTGATGAATTCATTGTCATTGGAAGTAGAAAAGGAGAGGGGAAATGACATCTTTTAGAGGCATTTTTTTATACTGAGTAGAGGCTTGCACTTAATACCTCAAAAATGATTTCCAACTCTTAAGCTGCTGTGTGAATTTATGAAAACTTGAGCCAAATCTGATTAGCAAGTTGTTTCAGCCTAAATTTAAAATGAAAAATTTCATAGTTCAATCATTAAAATTTTTTTGGACTCAAAATGTTGAATCTTATAATGTTCTTAAAATGAAGCAATTTTAAATATCATGGACTTTTAGGAATAGTAGAGGCTTGGAAGACATTCAGCAATCTTCTAGTCCATCTCTCTTTGACTAGTTTAGTCTAATATATTTCAATATCACTCATTGAGTTTTTAAAATTAGGCTACCAAGATTTTGCAGAAAAGTAGTTCGAAAGATGTTTTTCAGAAACATTTTGTCGTATTTAAAAATAGCACATACTTATCCTAGGGACCATATGTCTTGAAGAGTTGCTGTTTATATACCAACTCATAAGTAGCTAACATTTTACTTACAGTATTACCCAAAAATATTGAATGGCCAACAAAATTATTACATTATGTTTAATCAGAGGTAGCTTAAGAACAAGTGTGAGGATTGGACTTGATCTTCCACACACACTTACATGAGTGAGGGTTCTATTGTTGATAAGTAAAGCATCTTATCAAGCAAAAGCCAGTGCTTTCATTCAGAGTGACCTGGGTGAGTTTTGGGGGAAGTAGGGGAAGGGAGGAACAGACAGAGACATAAGGACACAAAGATGTAAGGCTAAAAGTCAGTAAGTTCTGTTCTACATGTATGAGGCGACAGGTGAAAATGTTCAAGGCAACATCAATATCAAAACCTATCAGCAACTTCCCTAGATGAGTGCCTCATTGCTTCTAGAACAGGTTTTCCATTCCTTCCCATACCTCTTCCCAAATTCTGACCCAAACTTTTTTGTCCCCATTTGAAGATGTTGTCCTTGCTCACTTCCTAAGACCCCTTATATGATATCCAAGCTATGTGGCATGTCCAAGGGGAGGATCCAGGGAAAGATTCCTTGAGCTCTCAAATAGAGGTGTGATATCTCTGAATGATCCACACATTCATCATTACATTAACACACGGTGGCAATTAGCTTGATAACCCTCATTTCTGACAAGTCTTCACGTGTGAGCAGGAAGTTTCTAGACTTGAGCAAGTGTTATTTCTCTTTGCTGTTCACTGTTAATAATGAAAATGCATTAAACTTATAAAGCTTCACTATTTAGTAGAGCTGTTTCTATATATCCACATATTTCTGTTATATCTTCTAATTCACCAGGGTCTTGACACAGTTTCTACTTTGGTAAACTAGAAAAATCGTGAATTGATACAGACTGTTAATTATTCCCTGATGTAGGCGACTAAAATAATATCTCTAAAATATGGCTTCCCCAAAAGGAGGTTAAAGTAGGGGTGGCTAGGTGGCTCAGGGAATAGAGCACCAGCCCTGGAGTCAGGAGGACCTGAGTTCAAATCCTGACTCAGACACGCTGTGTGATCTTGGGCAAGTCACTTAACCACAATTGCCCTACCTTCCCTCCTCCAAAAAGCAAAAAAAAAAAAGAGTTCCCCAGTTGGAGGCTAGTATTTCTTCCTCTTCACCTGAAATTTACAAGGGAGAATACAAAATTTCATTTCTTAATGCATTTTGTATGCTTCCTCGACAATTAAAAGGCTTGTTGGCCTTATGTGATAATAACCTGACAGAAGATAATAGCAGAATACAGTTAGGTGGCCTAGTGGATGGGGTGCTGAGCTTGAAGTCAGGAAAATCTGACTTCATTGTAGCCTCAGGTACTCTGTGCCTCAGTTTCCTCATCTATGAAATGGCAATACCTTACAGGGTTTCTGTGGGGATCAGAAGTGAGAACATTTGTAAAGTACTTAGCACAATACCTGGCACATAGTAAGCTCTATATAAATGCTAGCTATTATAATTAATGCTGGCAATTATTTGAATTGGGGAGAGGTCTTACATTATAGTATATATTCCCAATAGCAGACTTATTAAGTTGATATACAAATTGTCAAAGGCAGAGCATTGTTCTTATTCTCCAAGACTTAGAGTAAAAAGAATAAGCCAAGGAAGGACTCTTAGAGAGCACCCATAAGTAGAGGTTGAGAAGGTGGATGAACAACTAGTGAAAGGAATTGAAGGTTTTGTAATACTTGTTGTAGAAGCCCCTCACAAGCTCCAAGGAGCCAGCATTTCACCCTGTATTTTATATAGAAACCCAAAAAATGTGAAGAATGAGGCTGAGTTATTTCTAACTGTGCTAAATACAGTAAATGGGGTGAGAGAAACTGGCTAAGACATACTTACTCTGCCTCATCAGACCGACCACACAAGAAGTTCCTTTCCAAGTGTCACGGCTTAAGAACATCTGTGATCTTTAGAGTGTCCAGATCAGGGCAATAGGACAGTGAAGGGTCTCACTCCTTGTCATAGAAGGATCAACTGAAGAAACATGGCATGTGTAACCTGGAGGAGAGATGGACTCCAAGGGGAATGTGATAACTGTCTTTAGTGTTTAAAAGTCCCCTTTGGAGGAGGGACTGAGTAGGCCCTTTTCTTTGTCTCCTGAGAGCATGCTTAGGCTTGATGTAAGAGAAAACTTTCTAACAATTAGATCTCTCCAAAAGTGGAATGAGCGCCCTGGTCTTCTGGCCTCTGCTTGAAGAATCTGCTAGATTCCTAATAGTTGGGTATGATATTAGAAATGCTTTCTGGATGTGGGTTAGACTAGATGACCATTGGGGTCCCTTTGAACTCTTCAATTCTGTGATTCTATGATATACCAAGAAATAAATCAATACTTTCTTTTTTAAATGATGTGACACTTTGTAGCTTTCTTGTCTACATGGACACTTCTCGATTGGAAGATTTGTTCTCTAATGCTCCCAGGATCTAAATTTAGATGGTAATCATGTTTGCATCCTGATGGAGAGTAAGAAGGAAGCTGATCAGCCCATGGAAGAACTGAGCCACAGACATCCTTCGGGTGCTTGCATTTGGTGTCTGGGATTCCTCAGGAACAGTTGTGATCTCTCACAAGGACATGTGGAAGAAAACACTGGCTACATTCCATAGGATTGCTATCTGTGTTTATGATCACAAACTTGCCAAGTAGGCAACTCAGTTGAGAGCAATTACTATTCAAGCACAGAACAATGAGATGATTTCTACTTCTCATGGGGCATTGATGTTCAGTAGATGCTTATAATGCTTCCCTACTTAGGGCTTTAGGGAAAACATAGAAAATCAGTTGTGAGAGATAAACTATGGAGAGTTGAAATTTCAGATTGTATTAGGAAGTGACTATAATCATGTTAAACTTTTGAAGTTGTATTTTCTATTACCTTCATTTTCACTTTAGTAAAACTTCTATTTAATTTCTATGTGAAGAAATAATGTTTTTGGTGTCATGCAAAGTTGGGAATGAGTTTAAAATTCTGTGGGAATGGGGGCTAGAGACAGTTAATAAATTATGAATTGTTAGGAGTATATGTATTTCTAGATTAGATAGGAATCTGGGGAAGAATTCAAAGGGAAAATTTTCAGGAGATACAGGGAATTAGGCTGCTATGCTATTTGGTGTATATACATTGTGATACACTTTGTCCATGGTAGATTTCAATCAGATGGAGTTTCCCTGATTATGTCTTTTAATTAGGTTTATTTTCCTTTTGATTTGTCTGAGATCATGGTTGCTACCCCCTGCCTTTCTTTTTAACTTCAGCTGAAGTATAATAGATTCTACTCTAGCCCTCATTTTAACTCTGTGCATGTTTTTTGCCTGTTTCAAGTGTATTCTTTATAAACTACATATGTTTGGGTTCTAGTTTCTAATCCATTCTGCCATCTACTTCCATTTTATGGGTGAGCTCATCTCATTCACATTCATAGTTATGATTACTATTTCCCTTCATCTTATTTTCTTCTGCTTATCCTTCTTTCTCTTTTTTCTTAACCCTCCTAAAAAGTCTGCTTTGCCTCTGACTATTGCCTACCTTAATTTTTAGCCCTTTTATTAGCACCCCCCCTTCTCTTATCCCCTTTCCCTCCTACTGCCCTGTTTGATAAGATGGATTTCTTTACCCAACTGAGTTTGTATATATAGTCTTCCTTCTTTGAACCAGTTAAGATGAGAGTAAAGTTTAGGCATTGCCTGCTTTCCCTCCCCTCCCCTCTGCCATTTCCTGCTCTACTGTAAAAGCTCTTCCTTGCATGCCTCTTTTATGTGAGATTTTTCCCATTCTTCCTCTGCCTTTCCCCTTCTCCCAATGCCTTCCTCTTTCTCATTCTTCCATTTTTTAGATCATTCCAAAATAATTGACTTGCACCCATGCTCTTTGTCTATATAGATTTATTCTAACTACCCTAATAATGATAAAGTCCTTAAGAGTTATATGCATAGTCTTCTCTTATAGAAATGTGAACAGGTTAACTTTATTGAGTTCTTTATGATTTCATTTCTCTCTCTCTTTTTGTTTACAATTGTATGCTTCTCTTGAGTCCTGTGTTTGAATGTCAACTTTCCTATTGAACTTTGGTCTATTCATCAGGAATTCTTGAAAGTCCTCCATTTTATTAAATATACATTTTTTCCCCATTGAATGATAATGCTCAGTTTTGCAGGGTAGGTTATTCTTGGTTGTAATACTAGCTTTTTTGCCTTTTGGAATACTGTATTCCAAGAAATTTGTTCCTTTAACATGAAGCTGCTAAATCTTGTGTGATCCTGACTATGGCTCCACAATATTTGAATTGTTTATTTTTGGCTGCTTGCAGTACTTTCTCCTTGATCTGGGAACTCTAGAATTTAGTCACATTATTCCTAGGAGGTTTCATTTTGAGATTTCTTTTAAAAGGTAATTGAAGGGTTCTTACAATTTCTATTTTACTTTCTGGATCTAAGATTTCAGGGCAGTTTTCCTTTATTATTTCTTGAAATATAATGTCTAAGCTCCTTTTTCATAGACATTACAGTGCAATAATCTTCAAATTGCCTCTCCTCAATTTAGTTTCTAGGTCAGTTGTTTTTACACTGGGATAATTCACATTTTCTTCTTTTTTCTGTTCTTTTGACTTTGATTATTTTTAAATTTTCTTTTAGCATTATTAACTTTCAATTACCCAATTCTAATTTTTAAGGAATTATTTTCTTCAGTGAGCTTTTGTACCTTTTTTTCTATTTGGAGAATTCTTTTTAAAGAGTTATTTTCATCAGTGATATTTTGTACTTCTTTTCCCATCTGGCCAGATTGTTTTTAAGTTTTATTTTATTTGTTATTATACACACATGTGAATATAAAATAAATTTATACATTATATATATTTATTTGTTATATGTTATTTTATGTTATATGTTATGTTATTTTAGGGTGTAATTTTCTTTGGTATTTTTTGTGTCTGTTTTACCAAACTATGAATTGTTTTTTAAATAATTTTCTTATATCACTCTCATTTCTTTCCCCAATTTTCCTCTAACACTCTTATTTGATCTTTAAATAATATTCTTTAGCTCTTCTAAGAATTATTTTTGGATTTGTGTCCATTTTTTTTTTGATGCTTGGCTTATAGCTCTTTTCACATAGTTGTCTTCTGAGTTTGTGTCTTGATCTTAAGTGTTGTCATAGTAGCTTTTTATGGTCATGTTTTTGTTGTTGTTGCTGGCTTGCTCATTTTCTCAGCCTGTTTCTTGACTTTGAACTTCATGTTAAAGTTGGACTTTGTCTGTTGGGGATGAAGAGATATAGGAATGGGCATTTTCCTAAGCACTGAACTTTTTTTAGGCTTTTGTTTTGACAACTTGTTCAAGGGTCTGTAAGTTTTCAGTGCTTCTAAGGTGGCATGATCCAATGAGCCATGTGCTCATTGCTCTTCTGGTTTGTGCCCTGGTCCTTACTGAGAAAGGATTCCTGTTTCATTACAGCCACAAATCCTCTTTTAAAAAATGACAAACCGGGGCAGCTAGGTGGTACAGTGAGTAGAGCACCGGCCCTGGAGTCAGGAGGACCTGAGTTCAAATCCGACCTCAGACACTTAACACTTACTAGCAGTGTGGCCTTGGGCAAGCCACTTAACCCCAATTGCCCTCCAAAACATGCACACACACACACAAAAAAATGACAAACCACTCCAGTATCTTTGCCAAGAAAACTTCATGGACAGTCCACAAGGTCATGAAGACTAATGATTGTTGACTAGTGATTAAGCAACAAAAACAGCAGTAATTCGATGTTGGGGCAACTAGGTGTGTGTGTGTGTGTGTGTGTGTGTGTGTGTGTGTGTGTGTGTGTGTGTGTGTAGAGTACTGGGCCTAGAGTCAAGAAGACCTGACTTCAAATCTGGCCTCAAAAATTTACTAGTTGCTCAGCCATGGGAAAATCACTTAACCTCTATTTACCTTAATTCCCTAGAGAAGGAAATGGCAAATCACTCCAGTATCTTTGCCCAAAAAAACCTATTAATGGTATGATCCATGGGCTCACAAAAAGCTGGACACAATTGAATGATTGAACAATGACAATCCAATGTTACAGGAAGGAAGGAAGAGGGGTATGCCTGTGCCATTTTTTTTTTCAGAGAAACACTGGCAGATCCTCCCAAAATAGGCTTAGTGAACCAATACAAGGGAACAGCATGTTCCTGTCATTTGTCACTTGTATAATTAATATATTCTAGAGTTACAAATAGAATATAGGACATTGATATTTTGGTATGTAACTCTATGAGGTTTCTTACCTAGGCATCCCTTTCTTTTTAATTGAGGCAGCTTGAATTCTGGGTAAAGAAAAATAGAGAAGAATTGCTCTCAGAGCAGTGTGAGGTATAAAGTAGATAATTTTGATTACATTAATTTTTTTGTACAAATAAAACATGTAGCCAAGATCAAAAGAAAAGCAAAAAATCGGGGAAACAGTTTATAGACAGATTCTCAGATAAAGATCTCATATGTCAAATATGTAAAGACCTTTGTCAAATCTCTAAGAATTTGAAGCATTTCCCAATTGATAAATTGTCAAATGATATGAACAGGCAGTTTTTCCAATAAAGAAATCAAAACAATTTATAGTCACACAAAAATGCTTTACATTATTGATTAGAGAAATGCAAATTAAAACAACCTTGAGATATCATTTTATATCTATTAGATTGGCTAAAATGATTCAAGGGGAAAGCAACAAATGTTGGAGGGGATGTGGAAAATTTGGGACGCTAATTCACTGTTAGTAGAACTGTAAACTGTAAATGATCCAGCCATTTTGGAGAGCAATCTGGAATTATGCCCAAAGAGTTATTAAACTACCTATATCCTATATACCACTACCAGTTCTGTTTCCCAAGATGGTTGGGAAAAAAGGAAAAGAATCTGTCTATTCTAAAGTATTTAGAGTGGCTCTCTTTGTAGTGGGAAAAAAAACTGGAAATTGTGGGGGCATCCATCAATTGGGGAATGACTGGGCAGATTGTGGTATGTGATCATAATGGAATATTACTGTACTATAAGAAATGATGAGTTTGTCTTAGAAAAACTTGGATAGACTTGTCCAAAATAATGATAAGCAAAATGAGCAGAACCAAGAGAATGTCAGAACAGCAGTATTGTTTTCAGAATAACCTTGAGTGTCTAAGTCATTTTGACTGTTATAAATACCCAAATTAATGATAAAAGACATGAAGGAAGACACTATCTACACCCAGAGAAAGAACTGATGAATGTGTGTGTGTGTGTGTGTGTGTGTGTGTATGTCTTATGGTAGCCACCTCTAGGGTGGGGTGGGATGGAAAAAGGGAAGGAAAAAAAAGAAAGTTACATGACAACTTTATTATATATTTAAAAGGAATAGTTAGTTGTACATAATAGATTTGCAGTTTCATGTGCAATCATCTTTTTTTCTATTCTACTATGTTATGGAAATACTTGTTTTATTTCTTAAGTTCAGAATAAAATAAATGAAATCTTATAAAAGAGTTACTCTCTCAGAAAGCACAGATACTAATAAACTAACCAAGAGTTATGATCTCAAGAACTTGAAGGGGGAAGGAAAGGGAATAAGCATATATATGTGTGTGTGAATATGTATGTGTGATAGTGTCTTCTATGTACCAGACACTATGCTACATGTTTTTGCAACAACAATAAAATTTCTAATGTTTTTATAGCACTTTAAAGTTTGCAAAGTGCATTATAAATATTATCCCATTTGATTCCCACATCAATTCTGGGAGATAGGTGCTGTTATTGTTCCCATTTTACAGATGAAGAGACAGAGAGACAGAGGCTAAGTGACTTTCCTAGAGTCATACTAGTAACTATCTGAGGTTATATTTGAACTCTGGTATTTTCTGATTCCTGACCCTCTATCCATTGTTCCACCAGTTGCTTAAAGTCATAGAACTTCCACAAAAGAGTCTGGTAGAAAATTAACTTCCTAAATTGCTTTGAATTGGGGATTTAAAAGCTCAGTCTAGTTTTTAACCCAATTAGAATGAGAGTGGACCTGATTATAGAGAAAGGGATTACAGTAAAGTGAAACCTCTAGGAAAGATTAAGCCTACTTCTAATGCAATTGAATATAGCAACTATTTATTAAGTATTTACTATGTGCAAGCTAAGATGACATTGAAAATCTGGAGGACTATTCTGATTCCTTCTTCACCCCTCAGTTGCTAGTGCTTTTCCCACTGTCCTCTGCTGAAATAATTTTAAATTTACTTTGCATGTATTTTCTATATACATATATATATATATATATGTGTGTGTGTGTGTGTGTGTGTGTGTGTGTGTATTTCCCTTTATACAATATGAATAACCTGAGGGCAGGAACGGTTTCATTTTTTTTCATACCTTGAGTCTGACATAGTACCTGGTACTATGAAATAGATTCATATTCATATCATAATTTGTTCAGCCATTTCTCAGTTGCTGGTACAAAAGTACAGCTATAAATATTTTTGCATGTATGGATCATTTTTTTCCTTTCTTTGTCTCTTTGAGGTACATGCCTTGTAGGAATGTCATTAAGTTTGGCTATAATTACAGATTAATTTCCAGAAGAGGTGAATTAATTAACAATTTCATGAACAGTACATTGGTATGCCTGTCCTTTAACCACCCCTCCAGTGATGATGATTTCCTATTTTTGCCACTTTGCCAATCTGATTGGTAAAGTGGAGTCCTCTGAATTTCTTTAGTTTGTGCTCTTGTTATTATTAGTGTTTTGGAGTATTTCTCATATGGTTGTTGATAACTTGCATTTCTGTCCTTGAAAACTGTCTTCATATCTCTTGACTATTTGTTCATCTGTTGGGGAACAGCTCTTATTAATTTAAAAAACAAACTCCTTTTATACTTTTATCAGAAATTTTTTCTGGAAAGACTTTTCCCCCCTGTAAATCATGTTAATCTTAATTGCATTAATTTTGTGCAAAACCTTTTCAGTTTGACGTAATAAAAATTGCTCATTTAATCTATTAGGAACTTCTCCTTTGTTTGGTTAAGAAGACTTCCTCTGTTCAGTGTTGTCAAAGGAATTTATGTCCCTGTTCCTCTAATTTAATTATGTTATGATTTCATAAATCTAAGTCAGCTATTCATTTGGAGCTTTTTGTGGTATATGGTGTGATATGTTGCTAGAGAACCAAATTTCTGCTGGACTCCTCTCCTTTCCTAGTTTGTTTTAATAGGAAAATCTCACAGCAGTAGTTAGATATCTTGAGTTTATCTTGAGGCATCAAAGTGGAGCTTCCAGTCAGAAAGATCTCAGTTCAAATCCTGTCTCAAGAACTTGCCAGCTGTGTGAACTGGGCAAGTCACATCTTCTCTAGGCCTTGGTTCCCCATAAAATAATGCACCTACCTAACAGGGCTGTTATGAGAATCAAATGAGATAACATACATGCAGTACTTTGGAAACTTTAAAGTATTACATAAATGCCAATTATTATTATCAAACACTATGCTTTATGGACTGTTACTTTGGGATGTTATATACCTAATATGTTGTACTGTTAAATGTTTCTGTTTTTTAAATCACTACCAAATAGTTTTTATGGTTACTTCTTTGCAATCTAACTTGATCCCTGTTACAGTAAGCCCCTCTTCCTTCTGCACTTTTTCTGTTACTTCTCTCAGAATTCTCCAAATTCACTTTTACTAGTGTAATTAACTCTTTGCTAGTTTGATTGACATGCTACTGAATCTGAAAAATAATTTAGATAGTATTATCACTTTTATTGTAATAGCACAGCACAGCTACAAGTAATTAATGTCCATACAATTTGAGTATGTTTATTTCTATAAAGTATTTATAGTTGCTTTTACAAAATTTCTGAGTGTTATGATAAACTCCCAGGTTTTTTTGTGCATTCTATAGTTATTTCAAAAATAATTTTTCTGTCATTTCTTAAAGGGGCAATTCAATATTCAGCAATACTTAGCAATATTCACGAAGGTTGATGATTTGGGGGGGCATTTTATAGCCTACCATTTTGTTGAAGTTATTAATTATTTCAATTAACTTAGTTTACTTAGAACTCCAAACATTCAGCTATCATATATTCAAAAAGAGATTATTCTGTTTCTTGCTGTTGCTTATTTCCTTAATTTCCTTCTCTCTTTTTTATCATTGCTATAGCTAGAATATCTAGAACTCTATAAAATAATAGTGATGGCAATGGATATCCTTTCTTTTACCTTTTATGGTATTGGAAAGGCTTCTAGCATTATTCCATTGTAAATAATACTGTCTTTTGGTTTTTACTATTTATAAACCATATTAAGGAATGTCCTTTTTATTCCTAAATTTCTCTAAGTTTTTAATGTAAAGGGATACTGCACTTTATAAGAAAATAAACCTTTTCTGCATCTATCATATAGTCATGTAATTTTTATTTTTGTTATTAATATGTTCTATTGTTTATAGTTTACTGATGAACCAACCCTATATTCCTAGAATATATCCAACTTGGTCATTTAATATGATGCCATAGCCTCTTGGCTTATATTTTATTCACTATTTTTGCAGTGATTTATTGTTTTATTTCTCTTCTTTGCATTCTTTTTAAGATTAAATTTGAACTTTTTAATTAAATAAACAAATTTATTTCCTCCCTCCCACTTCATTCTTTATTGGGGGAAAATATCCTTGTCATGTATAATAAAAAAATTTCTCATTGACTATATCATGCACACACACACACACACACACACACACACACACACAGAGGAGTTAGGTGGAACACAGTGAATAGAGTGCCAGATCTAGAATCAGAAAGACTTGGCTAAATCCAGCCTCAGATACTTACTAGCATGTGACACTGGGCAAGTCATGTAACCCTGTTTGCCTCAATTTTCTCATCTGTCAAATAAGCTGGAGAAGGAAATGGCAGAGTTCTTTAGCATGGCAGAAAATCAAAAGCTTAATGTTTTGTGGGTAATATCAGTAGATGCCAGGCATCTAGAGATTAGATGAGTATTGGAAGATCTTAAGAGGCAGTGGCAGGGTGAATTATAAGTTCTGGTGGTCCTTTATCTTATAAGAAAAAAATAGTGCTGGTGATTCTAATCTCATTCAAGGCTTATGAGCAGTTAATTAGTCTACATGGTTTCTTGACAGCCTAGAGCCAAGAGGTTCAGAGTAAAAGAAGAAGGAAAGTAGGAGGAAGGGAGAAAAAACACTGCCAGTGGTGACAGTTCATCTCAATTCCTGACTATCTTTGGTAGGTTTTATATGGTCCACAACCAGAGGAAAGGGAGAAAGGTGAAGAGTAGCACTAGTAATGGCAGATCACCCAGGCCATCCTAGATAGGTTCTATTCTTCAATTCTTCCTTATTTATCTTTTTGTTAGGTCTATTAGGTTGGGAAAGGGGGCACAGGTTCTGCCTATTTCTTATAATTCTCTTATTTTTCTCTAGATACTGTGCCCTTCAGTTCATACATATTCAGTTCACATTGCATTGTCTATCATGCCTTTAAGTATAACATAGCTTCCTTGATTATCTTTTTTATGTCTTGAAGCTATTGAGATTATGGTTGCTCTCTTTACTTTTATGAATTTACTTGAACCATAATTAACTTTTCACCATTAGATCTTCATTTTAACTGTGTGAATTTTCATTTCACTTATGTTTCTTATAAACAACTTAATGTTGTATTCTACTTTCTGATCCATTCTGCTACTCCATTTCATTTTATGAAAGAGTTAATAACAATCACATTCATAGGGACAGCGAGGTGGCACAGTGAATAAGAGTGCCAGCCCCAGCATCGGGAGGACCCGGGATCGGTTCCAGCCTCAGACTTAGCATCCACACAGAAATGACTGGCCGTGTAACCTTGAGCAAGTTACTTAACCCCAATTGCTTCTAAAAAAAAGTCACATTCATTTACTGAAATAATTTTTTCAATTATAAACATTTATTTTTCCTTATTTTTTCTCATTTCTATCACCTGCCTCAGTATGGGAAAAAAAGAATAAAAGCAGAATCTATGTAAAACATATGCACAGACAAGCAAATTACTATGTTATCTATGTCCAAAAATATATCTCATTCTGCACATTAGTTCACCATCTCTCTGTCAGGATGTGGGTGATTCTGACCATAATTTTTTTGGTACCTGAATTCATTTTTTTCTGGCTGCTACCTATCTTTTATTCCTTGACTTGGAAGGTCTGGATTTAGGCATTTTCAGTTTTAGGATTCTTTCATATTCTTTTAAGTGCATTCTTTCTATTTTCACTTTGCTTTCCGACCCTAATAAATCTGAATAATTTCTTTTCTGATTTCTTGAAATATGGTGTTCAGGTTTTTTATTTGGTCATGGTTTCTGGAGAGAGTGATAATTTTAAAATTATGTTTCCTTAAGTTCTATATCAGTCACTTTTTATAGTAAGTAAATTGTCTTTTCTCCCCATTTTTCATCCATTTGATTTTTTTTAAATTATTGTTGTGTGATGGAATCATTTGAGTTTTGATTGCTTCATTCTGTTTTTCAGGGAATCTGCTACTTGGATATGGTTTCACCTGCTATTCTAAACTACCCATCCTCTTTCTATTCTTTGATCCAGAATTCTAATTTCATTTATTTTCTCTTCCTTTATTTCTTCTAGTCTCTGTAGCCAAGCAATTTCCCCCCCTGATGCTCCATTTGTCTTTGTTATGGAGCTAAACACTTGTTCTGGGTTTACTTCTTGTACATCTCAAACCCATAGTACTTTTTCATTGTGCTTGATGTTTTTTTCTGTTTACTCATATTTCTACCCTCAGTTCTTAGATTGGGACATTGTGCCACAGTAATAGTTCATCCCCTCCAGCATACTTGGATGAGTTAGGTAGATCTTGTTTTCCTGTTTCCCAGTGTAGTATGGATGCCATTGTCATTGTCATTCTGAATGGAGTTGCTGGTATCCTCTCACACTTTCATCTACCCCATTCCTACACACACTTACTTTAATCCCTAATTTCTACCTACTAAGTTGGTCCTTTCTCTGTTGCTATTAGGAGTGAACAGGTTGACCTTGTCTCCCTGAATAGGAATCTGTGAGGGCTAGCCAGAGCTGAGAATGGGGTCAACTCCTATTTTTTGTATTTATTGTCCCATTGACACCACACTGATGACAACGAAGGATTATTTTGATGATGATGTTCCTGTCCTTGAGATACTCTCCTAGTTTTGACTTTTAAAAGGCAGGATGTAGGAATATACACAGATTTATATGGCTAAAAAGCTGAAAAGTGATAGAATAAGGAGATGGGATAGACAGACATGCAGACTCATATCCCTGGAGGAAGGCTTGGGCTTCTATATGAGGTTGGTCTGGAGAACCATATGCCCTGCAGGGAGGGTAGCACTGAAGAGGCAGCTCCAACAGAGAATTAATTAAAGGCAGTGCCAGTATAATGGATGTTTGCTGTATGTATAAATAATTTAATATGGCATCAATCACATGGAAGATGCTGGGGACCTGTTACCAGAGACAAGCCTGAAGCATAAATGACATTCTGCACCCACCTACCAAATGACTGGAAGCATCCTTTTTCCATTCACTGTGTAGTGAGAATGGCTATCATTTTAAAACCAGCCTTATTCATTACCTATGTGGCTTTTATGACATTCCCATCTGAGGGAATTGCACCATGTAGAAAAGGGGGAGAGGCCTAAGGGCACCCCCCTCCCTCACTTAGGCCATATAATCTTAAGAAATGGGCCTAGGTCTTTGGCCTTTTCGTTCGTTCTTTTCTGTTCTAGGTCCAGGGAATGGAATGTCTGATTTGCCCAGGAGTTCAAGCCACAAGGATCCAGGAGTCCAAGAATCCAGGCCTGGTGTTGCAGCCTGCCCAGCAGAAGCCAGCATGGCCATCTTTGGACTTGAATTTGGTGGGACGAATGCTATATAGGAACTGAGCTAAGCTGTGAGCCTAATTCCTCTTTACCCTTTCCATCCCTCCTCCTGTCCCCTCAAAAAACCAAGGTGTTATACCCCTGAAGTCTAGGGGAAAATATTGATACATTTTTCCTTGCTATATCTTTGAAGTAAATATCCTTTTGCATAAGTTAATCTTGGGACTCTAAAAGTGATGGGGAACATAGATAATGGGGGTATTAGAGAGACTTTTGAACTTCCTCAGAGTACTGGAGTACCCTGTGAGGGATGAAATGTAATAGGCCTGACTCTGAAAGCAGGCAGCCAGAGTTAGCTGTGATATACTAGACCAAATGAAGGAATTCCTGGGTAAAGTCAAGGACCTGCTGCAAAGTTAGGCATATGAGAACAGTAACTAAGAAGCAATAAGGAACAGAACAATCATAAAAGCAACAAATTAGACCTTGCCATCCAGAGCCGTGCCCTTTCTGGAGTATTACATAGGTACCAGGGGAAGATAGGGCCCACCAGACTCTCTAGAAACCCAAGTTGTTTTTGACTCTCTAGAAACCCAAGTTGTTTTTATCTGGTGATGAGAAGGCAAAATTAATATTTTGTTTTTGTCTCCACTGTCAATAAGAATGATTTTTAGACTGGAAAGGAATAAACACATATTGCTAATAGGGATTTGATTACCAAGATAAATAAAGAGATAAGAGAACACCTAACTTCCCTTAAGGAGTTTATGTCAGTCACCTGTACAAAACTAATGAAAATTTGGATAGTGAGAAACTGGCAAATGTGATTGCTGTGCCACAGGTGATGACGGAAGGATCATGAGGAATAGAAGTACCTCAAAAATGGGAGAATAAAATGTTGACAAGAGTACTTCAAAAAAAGGAAAGAGAATGGAATCTGAAAACTAATAGACTATTAAGTTTCATGTCGATTCCTGGAAAAGGTAGATGGTGCTGAGTTTTAGGTTTAAGAGTCAGAAAGACCTCAGGTCAAATATTCCCCCAGACATTTAGAAATCATTTAACTTCTCAGGCTCAGTGTCCTAATCATGTAAAATGAGGAACTTGGACTCAACTGGTTTCTAATGTCCTTTCTAACTCTAAATCTATGCTATTATGTTTAATTAATTAACATCTAGAAATTAAATCTGTCAAAACAAAGACCTTCATTAAGAATTAGTCATGTGGCGCAGTGAGTAGTGCACCCGTCCTGGAGTCAGAAGGACATGAGTTCAGATCCGGCCTCAGACACTCAATACACACAAACAAAAACCTAGCCGTGTGACCTTGGGCAAGTTACTTAACCCCAACTGCCCTCCAAAAAAACAAAAAAAACACACAAAAAAAGAATTAGTCATGCCCAAATCATGATTACAGGGTAATAAAGATAAACATTTTGCCTTCTAACGGAGAATTTATAGACTGAAGAATGTTGCTGTATATTTTTGGATTCCAATTCTAATTTGGATTCTAAATTTCAAAACAAGATTTACTTTATTTGAATGTTCATGTTTGTTATAAGCATTTTTATTTGGTTTTTATCCAGCTGGGAGGGGAGAAAATGAAAGAAGAGAAAATAAATGTTTCTTACTGAAAACAAACAAATTTAAACAAAAAAGGAGTAGGTCATGCCAAATGAATTCCATTTCCTTTTTTAAAATGAAGTTATCAGACTGATAGATTGTGGGAATGGTAGAAATATAATCACCAAGATTTTAGTAAAACATTAATCTCATTTTCTTGTAAATGGGACTTTGAAATATAAACTTGGGTAAGGCTCCTTCAAATGTTCTGTTAGGTGAAATAGAAACTGTCCTTCATTTCTCCAGGGTATGGGTTGTAGTAGATAAGTCATTGTAATTCCTTCTAATTCTGGAATTCTGTGATTCTGTGAGTGTTTGCATTAGAGCTGAGGGTCTTTTTTCTTTCTTTCTTTTTTGTAGTGACCTAAGTGTGAACCAAATTCTGATGTTCTTAGGGAAAACCCTGGGTAGCAGCATGAGCCATAGACAACCTGGTTTGTGTAAACTCAGAGCTATGATTGTAAGCATAAATATTTCATCTCTGTCTACAGTTCACTTATTTGCCCATAGTAGAGGGTGTAAGCATTGGGATTAACCCTTTAAAGCCACTATATTGAAAAGCCTATGTTATGAAAATTATTAATCAATAACGAGAAAACAGAGAGAAGGAGTAGGGAAGGGTACAGCAGAGTAGTGGGGAGGGGGAAATGCAATGGGAAGAATAAAATAAGCAATACTTTTAGTTTACTTTTTTAAATGGATATTTTTCTAATTGCAAAAAAAAATAATAAATCTTGCTATCCACAGTATATATTTGTTTTTAGGGAAGTTCCATGAAAGTGCCATAAAAAGCAAAATTTTCAACTATGTGGAGAAAAAGATGATTTTTAGTGACTTCCTTTCAAGTCAAACATGCTATTCACTAAATAAAATTTCAAAATGTTCAAATATTTCAAAAAGTCAAATTTCTTGTTTCAGCTCTGACAAAGACAGTAATAGAGTTAACATGAGATAGTGAGGTAGCAATTATATATAATCTGAAAATGAGTACTACACTGTCCTAGGATATCCTATTGTGGGACACTGTTATGATCACATTGCTCAGTAATCCTCTGGGTTTTCCAAAAGTTCAGAGTATATATTATACTCCTAAACTGTCAGGGGAATAAAATCTAGTTCAGTAGTAGTAATTAGTAGGATAGAGTACTGATTCCAGCATAGCACTTTTACACTAAAGGCTATCATGACCACAGTCTACTACTACAGCACATAGACAACCACACTGAAAGTAAATGAAGTGTCTTAAAGAATAGCTTTGTTCAAGGCAACTTGCTTACAACAGCACTGGAATTAAATTCAAGTTCTTATTCTTCAACCAACTTTCATTATCCTTTCAGCAAACAATAACCTAAATTTTCTCACTGGAAAAAAATTGAACTCTAAAAAATATAATCTTTAAGTTCCCTTCTGGTTCTAAATCCTATAACCTTTTACTCTTCTCCCCCGCTTCCCGCCCTGACTCCCCCACATACTGATCTCTTCTAGGAGAAGTAATGTCACATAGTTGCTAGAAAGCTAGTCTCAGAGTCAAGAAGATCTAGATTCAAATTGGACCTCTGATACATACTGGTTATATGACCTTGAGGGTCAGTTTAATCTTTCAGTGCCCCACCAACTTTCTAAGACTCTACAATGCATAGGTTGCATGGCAATGCCCATTTGCTTTGGTAGCACAAGTTTTCTTACCAATAATTCCCTATATCAGTGACATCATGGGTACAGTTCCCCTCTCTTAGTCCCCATTTCTTTTATGAGTTTTATCCCTGTTTCTTAGATTTAGATAATTTTTAATTCTAAAAAAGCTATAAAAATAAAACCTCTTTGACAGTGATGTAGCCCTTCCTCTTACCAAAGCCAACCCACAGACTCATAGTTAGATGGGACCTTAGTGGTCATTGAATCCAATCCTCCCATTTTAATGATGAGAAAATGAAGTTTTCTTAATGCAGAGAGGTTAAATGACATTCTCCCTATAAATAAAAAGGCATGATTCAAATCCAGATCTCCTTCCTTCCAAGTCAAACATGCTATTCACTAAACCATGCTATCTCAGTCCCACTGCATATGCACTTTGATCCCTGTCACCTTCCACAGTCTAGAGATGATTATAATCTCAATCATCCTTTTAATCTTCTATTGGTTCCTTTCCAATAGCCTTCAAATATGCTAAAGTCTCTTCCATCCTAAAAAATAAAACAAAACCTTTTTTTAAAGCAAAACCTTCACTAGACAGTACCATCCTCTCAAACTACCATTCTAGTTTCCTATTCTCCCTTTCTCATTCAAATTCCTAGGAAAAACTGTATATACTTGACTGCTTTTACTTCCTTTCCTCTCACTCCTCAACCTTTTGCAGTTTGACTTCCAAACTCATCATTTCAATGAAACTGCTTTCTCTAAAGTTTCCAGCAATCTCTTAATTGTCAAACTTGCTGGTCATTTCCTAGACTTCTTCCTCTTGAACCTATCTGCTCCATTTGACTGGCATGGCTTTTCCAGTAGCAGTGTATGGCTATGAGAGTTGGACTATAAGGAAAGCTGAGCACTGTAGAATTGATGCTTTTGAATCATGGTGCTGGAGATGACTTTTGAGAATCCATTGGACAGTAAGGAGATCAAATCAGTCAGTACTTAAAGAAATTAATTCAGGTTACTTACTGGCATGTCAAATACTGAAGATGAAGCTTAAATAATTTTATCACATAATGGGAAGACGGAACTCATTGGAAAAGACCTTGATGTTAGGAAAGACTGAAGGCAAAAAGAAAAGAGGATGGTAGAGGATGAGATAGATAGATAGGGTCGTGGAAACAATGAACATGAACTTGGACAGACTTCAGGAGATAGTGGAAGATAGAAGGGTCTGGCGTGCTATGGGTCACAGGGTCACAAAGAGACAGAACTAACTCTACAATAACAACAAAACAGCTTCTATATACTCTTTCCTCTCTGGGTTTTGTGGCACTAATTATTCTCTCTAGATTTTCCCCTTATTTCTCTGACCATTCCTTCATCTCCTTTGCTGGCTTTTGATTCAATTTCAGTATGTTGCTGGACTTACTATTTTAGAGTAAAGCCAGATACTTTTCTCCCCCAGGGTTCTAAACCCTGAGGACCTGGGGGTTGGAGTGTCAAAGGTATCTTTTTCTGATTGCTGTTGGCTCAAGCTCCCATTCTAATATGTTCCATCTACTGTTAGCTGCCAGTAATCTATACTCCAGTTCCACTTAATCAATTAATTTAATTAGCTTCTTAAGGGATATTTACTTCAAAGATATAACAATAAGAGAAGTACAAATATCTTCCCCAAACACCTGGGGAAACACTTCCTTGTACTTTCTCAGTTCCTAGGTTCAGACTTGAAACAATTTACACATAGCATTTGCCCCACTGAGTTCATTTCCAAGTGAAGCATAGTTGATCCATAGCTGAGTCTGCATCTCTGCTACTGTTAAACTGGATTGAGCAGGTATCTTTGGACTTGGCACCTGGCTTGCATCAAAAACTAGCATGGACTCTAGTCCCTGGACTTCTCATGGCTCACTCTGCCAATCTTCTAAAGCTCACAAGGCCATACTAATTCCTTTCACATAAAAGCAGGGACAAATAAATAAAACAGAGAGAGGTTTCATACTGCTTCTGGGCAAGAGAGGGACAAATATCCCTACCCTACTCAGAGGCTCTGAGATTCGGACAGTGCCTTTGGAATGCACCCCAATTCCAGCTTCATAGTCAATCAAAATAGGCTGAACTTCACCATGTAGTTAGCATACTGGGACGAGTTATAGAATGTTTGAACATTCCATTTGTGGATTCCATCATCTGAGCACATCCTGCATGCTCATAAAGAAGAGGGCTTTTCCTTTATTATATATATCATAACCCTTAACTGTAGTTGTTCTCCAAAGTTCTTTCCTAGGCTTTTTCTCTTCTGTTCTACATTTTCTCAGGTGACCTTATCAGATCCCCAGATCATCTCTATACAAATGTCTTAGATTTTTATATAAAATTCCAGTCTCCTCCCTAAGCCTCAGTCTCCTATTACCAGTTTCCTTTCGGACATTTTAAACTCAATGCCACCAAGGCATCTGAAACTCAGCATGTTCAAACTGAAGCCATTATCATTGTATTTAAAATCTGATACTAATTTAGCTAATTATGTAATAGTATGGAACTATAATATCTAGGTTAGTTAGTCATATTGGTCTCTGTGTTTTTCTTTCTCCTTAACTTAGAACTCAAAACACCGAATCATGTAATAGGAGAATTGAACCTTAGAGAGATCTTAGAGGTCATCTACTCCAACAACATCATATTACAGATAAGAAAACTGAGGCACAAAGAGGTGACTCATCTAAGGCATGAGACCATTGACAGAACAAACCTATAGTAGTAATGAAAAAGTAAAAGTATTCAACTCGACATTTATTAAATGCCTACAAGATCCTGTGCCAGCTACTGGTGATACAAAGACAAAAATTTACTCTTTAAGAGTCCCTGCCCACAAGTAGCTTATGTTCTACTGGGGAGATACAGTGTATACCAAAAACTTATTTTCCCTAAAGATATTCATGTTCCTCAAGGGCATTTCTTTTATGTATCTTTCTAGCCTCGTCTCTTACCTTTCTCAATTTCTCTGCATATGATCTCTTTGGTCAAAAATATCTTTGAATATAATTCAAATACTAAAACCTTAAACTAAATCTTAGATAAGACATTTGCTGCTCTTTTTTTTTAGTGAGGTGTTATAAAACTAGGCAATAGTTCACTTTATAAAATATTTTGCAAAATATTTTATAAATGTTCATATTTGAACAAGTCAGAAGGAATGAATGAAAACTCAGTTAATAAATCTCAATGTCTAATCCTCTGCCACCACAAAAAGAGCTGCTATAAGTATTTTTGTACATCTAGGTCCTTTTTCTTTGATCTCTTTGGAGGACAGTCCTAGTATTAATGGGTCAAAGGGTATGCATACTTTATTAGCCCTTTGGGAATAGTTTCAAATTGTTCTCCAGAATGTCCAGACCAATCCACAATTCCACTAGTAGTCCATCACTGTATCTATTTTCCCCCATCCCCTCCAGCATTTGTCATTTCTGATAGGGGTGAGGTGATATGTCAGAGTTGTTTTAATTTGCATTTCTCTAATCAATAGTGATTTAGAGCATTTTTCATATGACAATAGATAGTTTTAATTTCTTCTGAACACTGCAATTCATATCCTTTTATCAATTAGAAAATTGCTGTTATTTTAATAAATTTGAGTCAGTTCTCTAAATATTTGAGAACTGAGTCCATCAGAGAAACTTGCTATGAAAATTTTTGATATCACTTCATTGACTATGGTACCTTTTAGCAAAATGTAGTTTCCCTGATTATCTCTTTTAATTGGGTCTATTTTTGCTCTTGCTTTGTCTGATATCATGATTATTACCCTTGCCTTTTTTATGTCAGATGAAACAATAGATTCTGTTCCAACCTTTTACTTTAACTCTGTGTGTCTTTTTGTTTCAAATGTTTCTTATAAAAAATAAGTTGTTGTATTCTGGTTTCTAATCCATTCTACTATCTGCTTCTGTTTTATGAATGAGCTCATCCCATTCACATTCAAAGTTATGATTACTAACTGTATTTTCCTCCAACCTATTATCTTCTGTTTATCCTTCTCTTTCTCTTTTTATCCTGTCCCTCCTCAAAAATTTATTTTACTTCTGACCACTGTCTCCCTTAATTTACCCTCCCTTTGATCATTCCCCTTATCTTTCTTATCCACTTTGTCTCCTATTTCCCTATTGGGTAAGATATATTTCTATATCAATTGAGTGTGTGTGTGTGTGTGTATTCCTAACCCCCTCCATTTTAAAGCTTTACATTGTATGCCTCTTATGTGAGAGAAATTTCCCCTTTTTACCTCTCCTTTCTGCTTTACTTGCTATTTTCTCACTCCATTTTTTTTTGGTGGGGGGGGGGGGTTTGAATTCTGTTTTTTAAGGTATTATTTTCTTCAGCATTTTTGTATGTCTTTACTAAGCTGTTGACCTTTTTTCATAATTTTTCTGCATCACTTTTATTTTCCCACTTTTTTCCTCTATTACTCTTATCTCTTCTCTCTCTTAAAACAAAACAAAACCCTTCCAGGAATTCTTGTTCTTGGATCCAATTAGCTTTTTTTTTTTTTTTTGAGGCTTTGCTTGTAGCTGGTTTCACATTGTCTTTTTCTGAGTTTATGTCTTGATCTTCCTTGTTACCATAGTAGCTTTTTAATGGTCAAATTCTTTTTTTGTTGTTTGCTTATTTTCCCAGACTATTTCTTGATTTTGAACTTTACATTAAAGTTAGGGTCTGCTCACCTGAGGGTTCAGGTGTGGAGGCACTGTTCCATGCTTCAGGCTTTTTTATGTTGCTGTTTTCAGAGTTAGTTCTGGCGGTCACCAAGTTTTCAATGCTTTCAAGGTGGTGTGATCAGGGGAGAGGTATGGTCACTGCTCACCTGGTCTGTGCTCTGGTCTTTACCCAGGAGGGCCCCCTGCTTCCTCGCAACCACATGTGCTGGTATTCCTCTTGATCTTGTAACTATGACCAGGTCCCTTGCTCTCCTGCAGCCATAAGTGCTAGCATTCTTCTCTGCCTTGGAAATGTGACCAGGGCCCTTGCTCCCTTGTGACCAACCAGAAGTGTTCTTCTCCGCTCTGGAAATGTGACTCAGAACTGCATATGGACAATAGAGTTGTCAGTCAGCATCAACTGTACCCAGTGCCAGCAAAGGACCCTTTCAATCTCTTTCTGACCAATTGTATTACCCCCTTACCATTTCTGGACTGAGAGCTACTGAATGCTACTGCTGTTGCTGTTGCTGTTGCTGCTTTTATGGCCACCTTCAAGGTTTGCTGCTGCTGTTGCTACCGCTGCTTTGTTCCAGGCCACCCTCCATTCTAGCTTCACAGACTTCTCCTGCCCACCTCCTAATTTGTTGTAGGTTGGAAAAATGTCCCACCCTTTCCTTGTGTTAGCTCTGCCACTCCAAAATTTTATTTGACACATTATTTTAAAGTTGTTCAGAGGGAGATGTTGAAAGAGTTCAGCTTGGTTACTGCATGTGCTCTGCTGTCTTGACTCCACTTCTTCCATATCTTTTTTTTTCTACTTTTTTAAAATTTCTGCCTACTTTTATTTATTTCTCTTTCTTGTCATGATATACCCTCTCTTTCTTGGATGAGTTGTTCATGAAAGATGCATGTGACTATTATCTGGGAACATTGTGCTGCTCATTAGGTCCAAAAACAATTCCAAGAATATTGCATTTTGCTTTGAGTTTGCATTATCTACTGTTGGAAGAGATGTAATGAGTCTAGCACTCTCCTTGGAGGAAACAACCATTTAAGACACTAGTTCAAGGCAATATATGATTAAATAATAAGGAGGAGTGAAAATAAGTGAAAAGAATTCACAAGGGTGAGATAATCTTGGAATGAAATACTCAGGAGAAGGCTTAATAAAGGAACCACAGACTATCTTAGCTAGACAAAGATATTTAAATGCCCTAAATGAACTATCAAAGCAAAAACAAAAACAAAAGAAAACCAATCTGATTCATTTATAAGTATAAGGTGTGTGTATGTGTATGTGCATATGTGTGCTTGTATGTATTGATTTAGGTTATATATATATATATATGTGTGTGTGTGTGTGTGTATGTATGTATGTATGTATGTATATATGTCACCTGAGTTTGACTAAAAGTGTGGCTCACAAGGAGACTTAGATTTCTCAAAGACCTTGTCCCCTTCCTTTCTCCAAGGGAGAATTTGATTCCTGCTTCAAGGGGAGCTGGAGAAATGACTATAAGACTAGCCACCCTGCTCTCCTAAAAATGGAGACATTAAACTAGAATTATTTCTACCTGCCCTCTAAATATTGCTAGCCTAGAGGAAATTATTTCATTAGGTTTCAACTTATTTCCTGGTTGCTAGGAGTATTTCAACATTATATCTGAAGCCTTGACCCATATCACATCCAAAAAAGCTATCATGAATAAAGAACAGCAAGTAAATACATTAATATAAACCAGACAATTCTCAGAGTGAATGAACTTTCCCACTGAGAGCAAAATATCTCACTCAGCCCAGCCCGAGATCCCTGATCTCACCCAAGAAGAAATTTTGCAAATTCTATTTCCACTCTTCTCTTGTATACACCTCATTTTATCCATTCTTATACAACCACCCTAGTTCAGATCCTCATCAACTCATTCCCAGACTATTGTAAAAGTTTTCCATGCTCCAATTCTAATTGATTCTCCACACAGAAGCCAGTGTGACCTTCCTGAAATATAGGTCTAACAATCTCTCTCTCTCTCTCTCTCTCTCTCTCTCTCTCTCTCTCTCTCTCTCTCTCTCTCTCTCTCTCTCTCTCTCTCTCTCCTCCCTCTTTCCCTGCTCAGCTCTCCCCCCTCTCCCCTCCCAAAGAGGATCTGGAATGTGTATTCTTTCTTGAAGAAGAAAGGAAGACAATTTCTCCCAAGTTCTTCTGCCAACTCATCATCTCTCTACCAGAGTCTTATGAAAATTCTCCAGATTTAAACCTAGGGTCACACTAGCTTATTTTTTATCAAATTTTTAAAATTTAAAAATCATGTGATACAAATGCTACAAAAATTCTTCTCATAAATGGAAACGGGAGATACTTTATCACATACCTTTAATGACACATGTTGAATTCTGACAAATAAACCTAGGAGAAAGAAGACAGAGAAAGAGAACAGTGAATCAATGGATACTGAGGCAAAAATTTAAATAAAACACTTGAAATATGACTACAGAAATAGATCCAGAAGTAATTCACTATGACTTAGTTCTATTCATATAAGGTTTGCAAAAATTGTTTGATATTGGTAAAAAAACAATTACCAAACTTCATTATAAAGACAACAAAAACTACATGATTGTTTCAATAAAGGAAAAAACATTCTGAAAAACTGCAGCATTAATTTATGTTAAAACTTTTAAAATAAAGGCATTGAAGTTACCTTTATTAATAATGAAAATATATATTTAAAACCAGGACAAACAGAAGAAAAACAAGAACTATTATTATCAACACCACAGTTATCATATTATATATAAAATAACATCACATATTGTATGATTATTACATAATTATTATTATTGTTTTTCATATAGCTATAGAAGTGCAATAATATAAGAGCAATAGCAAAAGAGAATTTTAAAATCTTTTAAATTCCTTTGGAAGAAAAAACCCTAGAATGAAAAATAAAAATAAAAAAAGTAGGAATGAAGATTTCATCACCTTTATAATATATCAAGCTATATTACAAAAAACATTTTGTACCAGTTTTAAAAAAAAAGAGTAAATCATTGGTGCAGACTAGATAAACAAGAATGAAAAAACAATGGAATATAAGAGTTCAGTGTTTGATAAATCCAAGAAGATCAATTACTAGGGGAAAGGAGTCCTTTATATATATATAATTGGTGATTGAATAGTTTATCCAAAGCTAGATCTAACCTACAAGCTTACATTTTAAGCTACAATCAAAATGGACATACAACAATAAAAGGCCAAAGCACAAAAATATTAGAGAACAAGATCACATATCTTTCACAACTATGGTTAAGGAGAGAATTATTGACTAAACAAAAGATAGAGGATATCATCAGACATAAAATCGATAATTTTGACTACATTAATTTAGAAGCTTTTGCATTAATAAAATCAATAAAGTTAAAATTAGAAGAGTAAAGTGAGTAAATATTTGCATCAAGTATTACTGAAAAAAGTTGTATAGCATAAATACACCAAGAATTTAAGCACATATCAATCAATGATTAATCATTTATCAAACTCCTACTATTTATATATAAGAGCAAATGTCATTCCCCAGAAGACAAATAGCCAAAGGTTATCAAAAAAAGAATTACAGATTATAAATGACCATGTGAGAGTATTCTCCAAATCAGTCATAGTAAAAGAAATGTAAAAGAAAACTCAGATATTCTACTTCACACCTTGCAAATTAGCAAACATAACAAAAGATACAAAAAGTTTTGCAGGGACTTTGGGACAACAGGCATACTGATGCACTCTTGATTAGGCTGAAAAGTGTTCCACTCACTGAAAAGTGTTCCACTCACTTTCCATTCTTAGAAATTCCAAAAAAACCATGGAATAATACATATGAAATGATGTGAGGCAAAATCAGAAAAAAGGGAACAATATACACAATAATTACCACAATGTAAATAACAAGATCACTAAAACCAAGTTGAACTCTAAGTGACTGACAAACCAATGAAGATTCCCTAGAGAAGAAAATGAAACATATTTAACTCCTCAAGACAGCAAGTTTTGGGGCTACTAGGCTGAAATTCTGTTTACATTATCAGATATGGTCTTATCAGATGTTTTTTCTTTATTATTTTTCTTCATCACAGAGAGGCTTCATTGGGGTTGGTGAAAAGACCATGATGTAAAAGCAAAGGGCCCCATTAAAATATATATTTAAAAACTTTTTGTAAAATGTGCTTTCATCCAATATTCCAGTTGTTGAATTGCTTAGATCATTCTAACCTAATAATAAATCTTCCTTATCTTTCCCTTTTCCTGACACTATTTTTCTTTGGTTTTCTAATTTATAATAAGTGTACAGAATGATTATTTCAATTTCATGCTTTATTAATCTTCTTATGAAGATTTATCAGGAATTGGAAAAGTCTATGGTTTGTGGTATTTTAAATGAAACAAAAGTAGTTAGTTGATTTTTGGAAACTATAAAAATGAATTCATTGTATGTCCTTCCCTTAATGAACTTGACCTTGGTGTATCACAGAATTTGAATATGAGTCAAAAGAACATAAGAGGTGATTTTATACATTTGACTCTTTGAAATAGTTGATTGTTTTGTGCTTTTTATCCATATTTTAAATGTTGCTGAATTGGCAAAATAAAATAATTGAATTTTAGGTATTATAAATATGTATGTGTGTGTGTGTGTATATATATATATATATATACACACACACACTCAGAATTAGTTTTGTAAATATTGATAGCTCATTCCATAGGGATTTCTTCATATATTTTTTAGTACTAGCCATTATATCTCTCTAAGGATTTGTCCCTCTCTGGTGAGGTCTGTTGCCTAAGGATCATTCTACCTAAATTAGAGAGGTTGATTATAAGTTTGGTTAGTTTCAAGGTGATGGATTTCTCAGCCACAGCTACTCTCCAGAACTGTGGTTTCAATCAACATTAATGAAGGGAATGCCTACACTGAAAAAATCAAAGAGACTTGAAATATGAGAAAGTAATGGTAGTAGTAGTAGTAGTAGTAGTAGTAGTAGTAGTAGTAGTAGTAGTAAAAATAGTAGTAATGGTGGTGGTAGTGATGTTGAGGGTTATGGTGGTAGTAGTAATAGTAATATTAATGATAGTCATGGTAGTAATAGAAGTAGTAGTAGAAGAAAAAGTCCCTAAGTACTTTAGGCAAAGTTCCCCTGTAGACTTATTGATAGTTATAGATGAGAATCACATAGGTTGGAAGGGAATAAATGGGATGCCATCTTTGCAATTGGATGAAGTATCCATATTGATGATATAATGAATCTATCAATATAGCAGTAGTAATAGGGATAGTAGTAGTAGTAGTAGTAGTAGTAGCAGCAGCAGCAGCAGTAGCAATATCTCTATGACACAAGCCCCAAGTAAGACTTTAAAAATAAATGGCAAGTTTGTAACACCAAGTGCATTTAGTAGCAGGTTGGCAGTTCAAGACAAAGCAAAAGAAATCCTTTCTATTCCCCCACGGTAAGCAGGGATCTGAAGACATTTCTATGCTTAAACTCCTTAATTCACAGGAAATGATAACCCAGTCTAACTATTTGAATGTTACTATATTTTGGCTAGCTCTTCATCAGACTACAGCTTCCTATCTGAATCTATTTCCCTGGTTTCTTTTAGAATTGTGGAAAAAGGCTATTACAGTGAGCGTGATGCGGCCCAGGCAGTTAAGCAAATCCTGGAGGCAGTTGCCGTAAGTATTAAGTAATGTTTAAGTAATTATTAAGATTCCTCACCAACTAGTCTTTCCTCTTCCCAGAGTAATTCTTAATGATAAAATGGTCACGACAGCAGGATTTTTATAGGAAATCATCTGAAAATATTATTTTCTTATTGATTTCTTCCTTTATCACTGAAACAAATATCCCTGAGTGGCAAAAATATTCACTAAAATGAATTCTCTAAGCCAAATGTTTTCTAATTAAACAACTGGATATTAGCTTTGGATTTCCTAACCCCCTTCCCCCCCCTTTTTTTTAATCTGCTTTTCCCCATACCATGCTAGACATATATCCTGGAACTTTTAACCTGATAGTATTAACTTTTTTTTTTTGTTGATTGGACCAGCAGCACACAAAAGGATACAAAACATGGCAATTTTAGCTTTGGGAAGGAAACAACAATTCTGAATACATAGCCATTTCTAGACAGAGCATTAGTAGAGGCAAAAAGATACTTATACATTTTTGCTATAAAACATTTCTTCTTGAGAAACTTATTTGGATAAAAAGAATTAGAGATACCACAGTTATTGAGACTTTACTAAAAACTTTCAAATGCATTCAGGAGGGTTATAGCTGGTAAAATATACATGATTGATTCAGTTATTGAATATAAACTCAGAATAAATTATTCTCCAAGTAAGTAGGACAGATCTCAAGAAAAGTTGCTTAACATAAACAGTTAAAAGGAAAATTCATAAAATGTGTCCAGGATTAAAGTGTAGCTTATTATTTACATTTAAAAGTTAGCTATTCAGTGCACTGAGAAACCAGGCTTGGCTGACAGGCATCACACTGGCCTGACAATCACATACACAATTAAACTCACTTAAAAGAAAGTAGATCCTTGTGTCCAAAACAACAATTTTGGAACCAAAGGGGAAAAAAAAGCCTTCACAATCTCTGCAGAAAGTTGGTGGGAACAGTAAAACTGTATTCTATATAAACATTGCATTGAATAAATAAGATTCAGCTTTAGTTGGGTTTTTAGACTTATCCTGCCAAATTTGTATTTTGTTGTTATTAAGATTTTATGGAGGGAGATGGATAATAAGGATGACTATGGGAAAATCCTACATACTTGCTTAATAGTTTTTTCATGATATGGCTCCTGAATATTTGCATAAAATGTTGAAAAATGTAATTATTGTTCCCTCCCCCACCAGTCACCCCAAATTCCACTATCATTGTCTATGGCATCACCACTTTATATATTCCCTAGGCTTGTAACCTCAAAGTCATTTTTCATTTATCTCTTTACTTTACTCATCACATCCATTCACCAATTTTAAAAAATTCTTTTTTTTTAATAATACCTTTCTTTTTATAAGAATGAACCTAGTTCAGGTCCCTATTATGCTGTACTTCAGTAACTGCAGGATAGCCTTCTACCCAGGTTTCCCTACCTTCTGTGCCTCCCTGTTCTAATCCAAACTGTCTTAAAGACCATGTCACTATCCTGTTCACTGAAGGATTTCCCATCTTATCAAAGTCTTTTCTCATTACCCCACAATATATATTCTACTTCAGTCAAATAAAATGGCCTGCCACGCCTCAACCCTGCTTTTTATTCCAAATTTATTACTGTAAATGAGCAATTTTCTTCTGTCAATAATTTCTTCCCCACCTCCTCCTCTCTTCCTATCTCCTCTCCTAAAATTTGATTCAAAAATCGATTCTTCAGAATACCA
Organism: Gymnobelideus leadbeateri; assembly: GCA_011680675.1. Taxonomy (NCBI): domain Eukaryota; kingdom Metazoa; phylum Chordata; class Mammalia; order Diprotodontia; family Petauridae; genus Gymnobelideus; species Gymnobelideus leadbeateri. The sequence goes on along the minus strand of WOXC01005613.1, from coordinate 198,554 downwards.
ATTTTAAAGCAAACCACTTTGGTTTTTACTCTTCATTCAATCATCACTTAGATATGAATATTCTTCCATGTAATGCTTCAAGTAATTGTCCAAGTTACTTTATTTCTAGAATTTTTTCATGGACCAGTGAGTATTCTGGTTAACAAAACTTTCCATGTAAAACTGAGTATCTATTTACACAGTGAAACTACACTTAAGTAAGGATGTATCTGTGAAGTATGTAGGGACCTGAGTGTCCAAACCTTTCTTCAGGTGTGATAAATGAATTGCTTGACATCTCAATTCTGTATTTTTAGAAAAAATGTTGCTTAGACCAAAACTCTAAGGCTGGCAAAATTGACTATCATGGCAAACAAAATCCAATTTGAAAGATAGTCTAAAAAAATACTAGAATTGTCATTGTTGGTTTTATTTTAGCAGAATAATCCTATAAGAAAATTTTGTTTTTCTCTAAGACTTCCCAAAGGTAAAAAGGATTAGAATTCTGTGACTTGGTCATGTAATTGGCAAGATGGCTACCCAGTTATTTTCAACATATCTTCTCTAACCTAACAGCATCAAAAGAAGGAAATATGCACAAAATCAATAGTAATTCCAGTTGAATCAACAAGATAAAAAGACCAATCCTGCGCAAAGGCAAAAGTGCCATTAAATAAGAACGAGAAGGTAAATACTTAAATATCCTACTCAACCTTCTCACTCCCAACCTATCCATCCAGCATAATCTCATATGATTGAAATTTGGGGTTTAGTCATGGTGGCCTATAACCACTTTCTGGTAGCAATGACCCACTCTATACAACTAGCAGAGGTCAATAATTCTGTCTACCTCTGTGAAGGGAAGTACAACTGAATGTATGTATATTGAGGAAGAATACAGAAGCTGAAGCTTGCATGGCTGGTTTGAAAGCAAGGAACTTTCATACCTAAGAGAGAGGATAAAAGAAATCTGGCTATAGCCAGGCCTTTCCTCTGAAGATATATCTATATCTATATCTATATCTATATCTATATCTATATCTATATCTATATCTATATCTATATTTTTTTTTTTTTTTTATATATGCTCTAGGAAGAAATCAGCTGGACCCCTACATTCCAAATTCAAGGATGCTGAGTGCACTCAGGCTTAGGAATCTGAGGAGAAAAACTATGCTCCAGAAACAAAAGGGAAAAGAAAAGGAAACAAATAGTAAAGAGGAAAGCCAGAGACAAGCTACAGGGAACACAAGAAAGACAAAAACAAGAGACACAAGAAAAAAAACCAAAAAGTACAAGAGAGATGGTCTGGGTATAAGTCATATTACAAGGATATAAATTAGTGTAACCCCCTACCCCCACCTTCCAGAGAAGGAAAAATAAACAATTTTTTTAAAGTCCACAATGAATAAGGAATACACTATGAAGGGAAATGAGCCCCAAAATCCCACTGAAATTCTAGACTGCTCAGAGATCATGAAAGAAGAGGGGGAAAACCCTTCAAAATAGTTCAAAAGAGAAATAAAACTTTTAGAAGGAGTAGAATGGAAAATATGCCAGAAACCAGAACTCTCAAGGCATATTTTACTAAGACAAGAACTCACAATAACAGAAAATCTTTTTTTAAAATAGCAGGTCATGCAAAAGAAAATGGCATATATAGAGTTTAAAAATTCAGAAATAAAAGAAAATTATACAGAAGAGAAGCAAAAAACAACTTTGAAGGAACATATAAATTTTCTATAATTCAGTGTTGCTGACCTTGAAAACAGGATTTATAAATAAAGGATCAAAGCTCTCTTCCACCTCCTAAAAAAAATGATAAAAAAAAATCTGACCATAGTACCACAGGAAACAAGAAATACTGCCTAGAACTTCTGAATAGAAAAAAAGATGATTAATCTAATTCACAGATTGTGGTAAGAGAAAAACCCTTTACTTGAAACTAATTTTATGGATGAAATGCTGACTTACAATAGGAACTGAGGCAAAAGAAATACAAAATACAAAAGAAATAAATGGTGAAAGCAATGTTGAGAATCATGACTTTAAATGTGAATGGATTAAACCATCCAATTAAATGAAAGGAAATGACATAATGAATAAAAAAAGGGATTAATTCACTGCATAAAAGAAACATCTACTAAAGATGAATACAAAAAGAAAATTATAACTAAAAACACATTATTGGGAGATTTTAAAAAATCATCAGTCATAATCATGCTATCACACAATGGTAGAAAAACATCCAGAATGTCAAGAAAAATATGGAACCTGTTTTATGCTTAAAGTTACCATAAACAATGAAACAATATTATTATTAAATATATATTCATGAAATGGCATAGCAAACAAAATTTACAAAGGAAAAGATAAATAAATTACAATAAAGAAATAGAATGCCACAATTATTGTAGAAAATAATGCTCTTCCTTTCTCCCAGCTGGTTGTCTAACAGAAAGATAAACAAAAAGGAACAGGCAGACCATCTGAGAAGCTGGTTTGAAAGACTTCTAATGGGAACATTAAAGAATATACCAATTTCTCAGCACAAACAATACCTTTAAATAAACTTTAAATAAAAATTATTAATGCACATAAAAAGGAAAATTTATTAAACACATTTTCCCCCAGAACAAAAATATTCAAGTGAGTCTGTGAACTTGTAAATTCAGATGTTCTCTTGAACAATGCAGGTGTTCTGTTTGGTTTGGACTTAACAACATCATGCTTTCCCCTGGATAAGCTCAGAAATCTTATTATCATGGAGATTCCTTCAGCTTCCTTCCTCAACACCTCCTCAGGACTCTCAGTTGCCTCTTCCTTCCAATTGAAGGGCTTAGAGGATAGACCAAAAGACTGCTCCCCAAACATTCCTTTGTAAAGGGCTCAGAATTTTTCAGCCAACTCTTCATTTGCTCTCAGCTGCTCTACTTGGTGTTGACTCCATGAACATCATAACCCTGCAGCAGGTACCATTTGGCAGTCCTTTTCAGCTTCCTTTTGTGTATTGCCTCCACCTCCAGAATGTAAGCTCCTTGAGAGCAGGGACTTTCTTTCTTCATTTCTTCTTCTTCCTTCCTTTCTTCCTTATTTTCTTCCTTTTTCCCTTCCTTCCTTCCTTTCTTTTGTTTGTCCTCTCTCTCTCTCTCTCTCCCCCTCCCTCCGTCCCTCCCTCTATCCCTCTCCTCTCTCTCTTTCTTTCCTTCTTTCTATCTTTCTGTATCCCCAGTGCTTGGCACAGTACCTGGCACATAGTAGGCACTTAAAAGTTTATTGACTGTTGAAAACGACAAACCATCCATATTTGCTCATTCTTTGGTATACTTGTTCATGTCATCCCATAAATTGTGCACAGTTGTCCCCTTAACACACTGGAATCCTGCCTCTCTTTTTCCTGAATCACAAAGATAACAGTGAAGCCCTCTGGATGTCTCATTGTTATCATCTCTCATCCTCTCCTCATGACTAACCAGTAGTCTCTTCCTATCATGTATTTCTCTGGTGGTATTTTTCATGTCAATTTTTCTTTTAATTTCTTTATTATATATTAGAGTCTGCTCACACTCAATATTTGCCTCCCCCTTGCCCTTTTTGTGATACTTATTTTCAATTCTTTGAAAATTGTGTTCCATGTCTATTAGACATACAACAGATCGTAACAAAAATTATAATTAATGCAGAACATAAAAGCAAAAAGATCCTATAAAAATGTAAATTTAATCATTCTTTCCCTCCTTTTTCCTAATCAATCTACTCCCACCTCCTCTCCAACAGTTATATTACTCTCCTACATTTTCTGTCTTCTCCTTTCCACTAGTCCCTTTTCCTTCCTCTATTAACAAGAGAAGCAGTATTATGTTAGTGGCTGAAGAGCTGACCTTGGAGCCAAGAAGCCCTGTGTTCAAGTTTTGCCTCTGACACACACTGCCTCTGGGACCCTTCGCAGCTCAATGAACTTCTTGGTGCTCTAGACAACTCAAGTCTTTAAGTTCACAGAGAATTTGCCAACAAGCAGAGGCAGAGGCAGTTTCTTCATCTGAGAATTCCCTATAGGAACCATAGTTTTGGTCTCTGTCTCAAAAAAACAAAAACAAACAAACACGCAAAACAACTCCTATTTCCCTTATCCTAAAAAGCCTTCTGCTAATCTTGCTACTTCCTCATTTGAATTTCCTTTCTTACTCTTTTTTTTTTTTTTTTTTGCTTTTTGGAGGGCAATTGGGGTTAAGTAACTTGCCCAAGGTCACACGGCTAGGTTTTTTTTGTTTGTGTGCGTTAAGTGTCTGAGGTCGGATCCAAACTCAGGTCCTTCTGACTCCAGGGCTGAAGCTCTACTCACTGCGCCACCTAGCCACCTCCCTTTCTTACTCTTGATGCCAAAATTCTAGTCATTTATCACCATTGAGTCTACTTTTTTTAAGCATCTGTTTATTCCATAACCTATGGCTTCTGTACTACACTTTAATGAAACTATTCTCTTTAAAGTCACTGGTTCTGTCCTGATTCCAAAATTGCCTTTCCTTTATCCTCTTCAATTTCTTTATAGCATTTGAGAAAGTTTGAAAATTTTCTTTAAATACTCCCTTCCCTTAGTTTTTGTGATAATCTCATTTTTGTGATTATTTTTCCACTTTTCCATTTTTCCATTTTCTCTCTGATCTTTTTCTCTTTCTTTTATGTACTCTTGTTCCTCAATATATTTCCTAAGTATAGATGCTCCCTCTTAATTCTGTTTATAGCTGTTTTGTCTTCTTTTTCTAGACTTTCTACACAGTAATCCTACAATTTGGCTATTGCTTCTATTAGAAAATATATAAAATATCTGCATCTCTTAACATTTATTTCTTTTCTAAGTTCCAAATATGTGTTTTAAATGACCCACTAAACCTCTTCCCTTGGATGTCCTGTCAGTATTTCTGTCTTATGTTTCTCCCCAAATCCTCCCTTCCTCTTTCTCTATGTCTATTAATGGCACTTTCACTCTGCTGTTCATTCAAGCTGGAAACCTCAGTCACATAGTAAGTTTGTTTAAGTGTTATTGATTAGCTTTGTTTTTTTATTACATACATTCACAAATTACTCCCACTACGAGAAGTATCTTGTAGCAAAGTAAAACAATCAAAACAAACAATATAGTGACAATCTAAAAATACACACAACATTCCACATCACTAGTATTACCACCTCTGTCTTTAATTGTTTATTAACTCATAGAAATATTTTTTTCTCTCCCTCCAATTATAAAAAAAAGAGAAAAGCAAAGCAAATTCCTTATAATAAATATTCATAGTCAAACAAAACAAATGCTCTTAGGTATTGTAAAGCCAAGCACAAGTAGCTCTCCAGAGGTCTGCTGCTGTGAATAGTTTTAAGGTTTTGATCATACAAGTATAGTGAACTTTCTATTTATTCAGCAATAAACTAAAGCAAAACATTCATAGAAACCAAAGTACAGCATTCACAATGATATAACATAACAACTTCTCACTACAGTGGCCACATAGTTTTAAACAAAAGGTATCATTCAGGATACAAAGTACAAAGGTCTCCCACCCCTGTGTCACATTATCTTAATCTCTCAGTCAGAAAGTCTTCATTCTTCTTGACTAGAGACTAGCTTCCAATAATCCTTAAACTCAATCATCCTTAAGGGGTACAAGGTACAAAGTACAAAGTTCTCCCATGCCTAGGTCACAGTAAATCATGATCTTGTCAGTCAACACTAAGTATCGCAGCAAGGGTCCTTTCATCTTGGCTCAAGGCTGACTCCCAAATTCCATAGTTCCTCTTCCATGCTCCCAGCTCTTGTCTGAATTTACCCAACCATCACCTGGAATCACAGGTAGGTAGCTCTCAGCTCCTCGTCTAGCTCCTCATCCAGTTGCTCATCCAGTTCCTGTTTCATATTGAAGATCACAGTGACCAGTCTACCTCAAGCCCTCCAAAGTCTCTGTTTCTGGGAAGACAAAGCTTAACAGAGCCACAACACACATTGCTGGCACTATCATCAATTCACTTTCTGCCTGTGAAATCAACACAGACGCACAAGCAGAGTCTGAGAAATCAACACAAATCATCAGCAAAGTTCCAGGACCTCTGAAAACATCAGTAAAACCCTCCTCCAGGACTTCTGTAAACAGACAACAAGAGAGTCCTCTTTCAGGGTTTCTGAACCAGCAGTAAGGTCCCAGAGCTTCTGTAACAGCAGCAACATCCTCTATCAGCAGGCAGGTTTGACAAAGTAACATCAACATAGTCAGACGAAGTGTCAGCGAGATAGCCATGCTTCCTCCCAGTTCTGCTCAGTCCCAGCTTGTGCTCCTGCTTTGATATGGTCTTTAGCTCCTCCCTGTTCTGCCCACCTCTTACATCCTTCCTGTTCCAGTCTTTGACAAGTCCCTCCCACTGTGGGCTTCACAGGTTCTGTTTCTTACCAAAGATGATGTGTAATCATGGGCAAGGCTCAAAGACATTTGAACTGAAACAAGGTGCTAAATACTTGAATAACTGAAACAAGATGGTAAGTACTCCTTTGCTTGCCATTACAGGCATATACAAAAAAAATCTTATTCTGCACTCTGAATCTATCACCTTTATATGAGGAGTTGGATACTATGTTTCATCCTTGGGCCTCTGGAATCATCGAAGGTCATTGTATTAATATAGTTTTTATAATTTTCAAAGTTGTTTATCTTTGTAGTTTTTGACATTTTATAAATTGTTCTCTCATTTCTGCTAATTTTATTCTTTATCACTTTATAAAATTTATAATATAAATTGTTTTCTGATCTTATTTCACTTTTCATCAGTTCAGACAAGTCTTCCCAGGTATTTCTGAAACCATCCCCTTCAACATTTCTTGGTAATATACTAGCATTATTAATAAAATGACTAATTAACCAGAAATCATGTCTTTCAAACTTTTAAATGTCTTACAACTAAAAAAATAATTGAAACATTTAATAACTTCTGAAAACTTGCAAGATATAAAATAAATTCACACAAATCAAGAGCATTTAGTGCCACAACTTATCCAGCCATTCCTCAATTGATCAGTAACTCCTTAGTTTCCTGGGGGGGGGGGGGTTCCTACTACAAAAAAAGATGATATAAATATTTTTGTGCATATAAGGTCTTTTCCTATTTCTTTGATCTCTTTTGGGTATAGTACTAATGATAGCTAGGTTAAAGACCCTGTATTGTTTAGTAACTTTTCCTTTGTGATTTCAAATTGTTTTTCAATAGGTTTGTATCCATTCAAATGTCTACCAATAGTACATCAATGTGCCTATTTTTCCACAGCCACTCTAGCATTTATAACTTTTCTTTTTTGTCATCTTTGCTAATCTAATAGGTATTAGGTGAAACCTCAGAATTGCTCTAATTTGCATTTCTCTGAATAATAGTGATTTGAAGCAATTTTTTTTCATATAGCTATAGATAGTCTGGGTAGCTTTTCTTGATTGCTGTCTATTCATATCCTTTGATTATTTATCCATTGAGGAGTAGTTATTATTCTTACAAATTTGAATTTGTTTATTATATATCTTGGAAATGAAACTTATCAGAGAAATTAGCAAAAAAAATTTCCCAGGTTTTTTTTCTCTTTTAATCTTATGGCTCTGCAAAAGCTTTTTAATTTATGCAATCACAATTACCCATTTTATCTTCAATGACCCTTTCTATCTCTTGTTTGTTCATGAGCTTTTCTTTTATCTGTGTGTAATATAGGTAATTTCCCCCATTTTCTCTAATTTGTTTATGATGTAATCATATTTAAGCCATTTATTAATGTGGTGTTCGTCTTGGTGTAAGGTATGAGGTCTCAGTCTAAATTTTTCACTTTCCTTTCTATTTTTCACTATAGTTTTTTCAAATACCCCAGTAGCTGGGATTTGTGGGTATCATGGGCATTAGGTACAAATATAGATACATTTTCTTCTATGTGTTATAAACCTAATCTGGTCTCTATTTTTTTTTTTTTTTTGCTTTTTGGAGGGCAATTGGGGTTAAATAACTTGCCCAAGGTTACATGGCTAGCTTTTTTTGTTTTAAGTGTCAGAGGCTGGAACCGAACTCAGGTCCTCCTGACTCCAGGGTTGGCACTCTACTCACTGTGCCACCTAGCTGCCCCTGACGTTTGTTTTGTTTTGTTTTTGTTTTTGAGGGCAATTGGGGTTAAGTGACTTGCCCAAGGTCACACAGCTAGCTTTTATGTTAAGTGTCTGAGGTCGGATTTGAACCCAGGTCCTCTTGACTCCAGGGCCGGTGCTCTATTCACTGCACCACCTAGCCACCCCATGTTCTCTATTTTTTAAACTTGTACCAAATTGTTTTGAGAATTACTCCTTTGTAGTTTAGTTTTAGATTTGGCATTGCTAGGTCCCTCTTTGTTCCACTTCTTTTCATTATTTCCTTTGAGATCCTTGACCTTTTTTTTTTTTTTGCCACCATGCAAATTTCATTATTATTATTATTTATCTCTGAAAAGCAATCCTTTGTAATTTGATTAAAGAAATAAATTAATTTCGGTAGTATTATTTTTTATTATATTGACATTTCTTACCCATGAACAATTAATATTTTCCCAATATTTAGGTTTATCTGTATTTCTGCACACAATGTTTTGTAGTTGGATATTTGTATAATTGGTATATATTTATATTGGTATATATTGTATAATTGGTATATATAATTTGTGTAGTTGGTAGAATCTCAGATATCCTATACATTCTGTAATTATTTTTTTAATTAAATTTTATGTTTATTTTTAGTTTACATCATTCATTTCCACAAGATTTTGAGTTACGAATTTTCTCCCTATCTTTCCCCTACCTGCCACCCCTAAACAGTGATTCCACTGTATACCCCCTCCCCAATCTGCTCTCTCCTATATTCTCCCCCATTCTCCCTCCGACTTTCCAGTATGGCAAGATAGATCTCTATACCCCTGTAATTATTTTAAATGAAATTTTTTCTTTCTCCTTGGTTTTATTGGTATTATGTAGAAATGCTGTTGATTTGTGTGAATTTATTTTATGTCTTGCAAGTTTGCTGAAGTTATTAAATGCATTTAATTATTTTTTTAGTTGTTTGACATTTAAAAGTTTGAGAGACATGATTTCTGGTTAGTCATTTTATTAATAATGCTAGCATATTACCAGTAAAATGGGGCAGCAATATTCTTGAATACCAAAGACAAATCATGAAGGCTGGGCTCACAGTTTAAAAACCTTTAGAAGAGTGGGTTTTCCTGAAGGTGGGAATCAACTCTGATTGGTTAATAAATAATGAGACTGGGGCGGCTAGGTGGCACAGTGAGTAGAGCATCGGCCCTGGAGTCAGAAGGACCTGAGTTTGGATCTGGCCTCAGACACTTAAAGCACACAAACAAAAACCTAGCCCTGTGACCTTGGGCAAGTTACTTAGCCCCAATTGCCCTCCAAAAAAAAAAAAAAAAATAGCAATAAATAAATAAATAATGAGACTAATGAATATTACAATGAAAAGTGGACTTATTCTAATGCAGGATTGGGGTTGTAACTTTGATCATTTACTTCCAAATTGCCCAGCCTTGGGTGATCTAATCAAAAGAATTTAGCCCCACCCAGACCTCTGTAGAGTACAAGAATTTATCACCACTCAGACCTATGTAGAGTACAGTAACCTTCCCATCCCCTTCACCCCCCCCAACCATCTTTCCCTCCCACCCTGTGTCTGAACAAGATTGACTAGAATTCCTTATTTCAGGATTCTGAAAAAAATCATGGTCCTAATTCAATAATTCATCATTAATATCAGGTCATTTTGGGGGGTTCATGTACAAGTTTAAAAAAAAAAACACAATTTATAGTATCTTGTTCCAAAGAAACATGGGTACTTAATTGGAGATGATGGAAAACTATCAATGTAAAGTCACTGAACTGTTATTTATTAAGAAGATAAAGTAGATGATGAAAAGTTCTCATTTATAGCATTAAGATATAATCAGGTGGGGAGGCTAGGTGGTACATCGAGTAGAGAGTAGAGCGTAGGCCCTGGAATCAGAAGGACCTGAGTTCGAATCCAGCCTCAGACACTTGCTACATGCACAAACAAAAACCTAGCTGTGTGACCTTGGGCAAGTTACTTAATCCCAATTGCCCTCCAAAAAGCAAAAAAAAAAAAAGATATAATCAGGAGATGACTAGGTAGGGCAGTAAATAGAGCACTGGCCCTGGAGTCAGGAGGACCTGAGTTCAAATCAGACACTTAACACAAAACTAGTCATATGACCTTGGGCAAGTTACTTAACCCCAATTGCCCTGCCTTCCCCCATCCAAAAAAAAAAAAAAAAAGATATGATCAGGAAAATTTTGAGGGAAAAGGAATATATAACAATCCACTGATCCTGGGCAAATAGCAGAGCCTATTCAGTTCATAAAGAGAATAGTATTAGATTTGCTTTTTTTAATGTTCACATGCTGTAACAATTATAACATACCATCAGTTGTCAAACTGTATCATTTCAGTTTTTAGAACATCTCTCATATTTGTCCTCTTCTGCAATTGCACCTTAGTTTAGTTCAGGTTTTTGTCACCAGTTGTCTGGACTTAGTGCAATAACCTCCTTTCTCCACCCCCACCCCCTTCTAGGCCCATTCTTTTTCCATTGCCAAAAAAAACTTCCTATGGAAAAGTTTCAAACATATTATTTCCCTAAGGAAAAATCCTCAGTGGATCCCTGGTACCTTTCTGATAAAACACAGATTCTTCAACCTTGGATTTAAAGTTCTATGTTTCATCTTTCCTTTCTAGTCTTATTCCACATTGTTCCTTCAAGTATTCCATGCTAAATTGTATAACTAGCTATGACCCAAATGTGATTCTCCATCTCCCACACTCATATGGAATGAGTAATGTATTACCTTCATCTCTCTTTCTAACAGTCTTCTTCATCCTTCAACTCAAATGTCACTTCCTCTATGAGGTAACATTCCTCCCCCCCAATCCACAAGTTGTTAGTGTTCTTTCCCTTTTCATATTGCCTTATATATCCTTATAAGAACACATTCTATACTGATGAATTTTAAGAGCTGGAGTTGAGATGGGAGCACATTCCAATCAAGGACAACCATGCAAAGGGCACAAAGACAGGAGATGGAATGTGCTGTGTGAGGAATAGCAATAAAGCCACCTTGGCCCATAGAATGATATGGGAAGGGGAAAAATGCCTAAGTTTGAAAAGGTAGGTTTGGGATCAGATTTTTAAGGCAATATCAAGCCATTGAAGTATATGGAGTAGTGGAGTGATGAGATCAGCCCTTTGGCAGCTGTGTGGAGAATGGGTTGGAGAGAGGAGTGACAAAATAGTGAGATAATTAGGAGGCTAATTGCAATAGGGCAAGCAAGAAGAGATGAAGGCCTCAACGAGGGAGACAGCTTTGTGAAGAGAGGACAAAGATGGGTGTGGGAGATAACACTGAGGTAGAAATTGCAAGATTTGATAAGCGAGTGCATATGTGAGGTAAAGGAGACAGAGAAGTCAAGAATAATGCCAAAACTGCAATGCTTGAAACAGAACCAAAGAAATTCAGAATCGGAGACAAAAGTAATGAGTCCAGTTTTGAACATTTTGATTTTAAGATGTATAGGGGAGATTAAGTTGGAAACATTCAATAAATGATTGGAGATTCATAACTAGAGCTCAGAAGCACTATTAGGGCTGGATAGATACATTTGAGAGTCATTTGCTAGCTGTCTGTAGTGAAATTATTGGGATCTGATGAGTATGGAGGAGTGTTCTGAAAGAGCAGTATAGAAAGGAAGTAAGAAGAAGGCCCCAATTGCAGTGGATAGAGCACTAACCTTGGAGTCAGGAGGACCTGAGTTCAAATTTGACCCCATATAATTACTAGCTATGTGATTCTGGGCAAGTCACTTAACCCAAATTGCCTCAAAAGAAGCAGGTCCATAATGAGCCTGGCAAATGCCCATATTGTATATTGTATACTGTATGTTGTACAGTTATGATTTTTCAATTATTACTTTGTCATGGTGATTCTTTATATACTTCAGCATAATTCTGTCTACACTCTTAGAGCTGACTAGGAGACTGGGGGAAAGCAGTTGTACTGTCCCAGTCACATCACACCACAGAAATTCTATAATCCCTACTCATACTAACATTCTGTGCCCCCAGAGGATGGCTACTACTCTCCTTAGGGTTCTAGGGGTTAACCCTGAGGGAATGGGAGTTCTAATCCTATTACTCACAAGTCTCCATCCAGTGTGTTCTCCCCAATATCATTTAAGAAGCTGACGGCTTCCCCACATCAATTAACCAATCAATATTCATTTCCTTTTATAATAGGATATTTACTAAGAATGTATAGGAAGGGCTGAAATGCAAAAACCAAACTGAGAGGTCCACTCTTTTCTCTGCATATCCACTTGATCCCTAAGGACAGTGGACTTAAAATTAAAGGTGTTGATACAAAACATCTTCTGTCAAGTAGGGATGGGGAGGGTAATTCTTGGCCCTTGGAGTCTTTTTCTCACTTTGAGGTGTGGCATGGTTGATGGACAAGTCACTCCCTTGCTCAGCTGGGCTGACTTCTTGCTGGGGTGGATTAAGCAAGTCTCTAAGCTACGGTATTGGCTTTTCATGTAGACTTAGTTACTTCATCTACTAGAAAACTTTACCATGAATGCTGGATCTCTGAATGATTTTCTGAATTTTTGAAGCTTACAGGGTTATAACTTTCTGGATTCCATCTCTAAATACTGTTACCCAGGATCAAAAAAGACCCAAGAAAGCAACAACAACAATAATAAACCATGTACACAGATGAATGACCATCTATCTCCTCCCCCAACCCAGAGAAAATTGCCTTTATTCTTGTTTTGTTTTTGCTTTTTTGCAGGGCAATTGGGGTTAAGTAACTTGTCCAAGGTCACACAGCTAGGTTTTGTGTGTGTGTGTGTGTGTGTGTGTGTGTGTGTGTGTGTTTAAGTGTCTGAAGCCGGATCCGAACTCAGGTCCTCCCAACTCTGGGGCCGGCACTCTAATCACTTTACCACCTAGCCTCCCCCATTGCTTTTATTCTTATGTGAAAGCTGCCAGAGAAGAGAATTCAGCTGCTAGAACCATATCTATCTATCTATCTATCTATCTATCTATCTCTTCTGTTCCAGCTCAATAGCCAGTTGAAAGACTTTTCTTTCTCACCCAATAAACTGATAGGAAATAGGGCATGCCTTCACATGCTCTCAAGTAGGAATGGAAAAGACCCTTCTATAATGCATTCTGGAAGGAGGCTCATTAAACCTTTATCTGGGTTTGTTACAAGCCAGAGCATATTACTTATACTTTAAGGGTTGGAGCCTCATTAGCCAGTTTCTCCATTATACTGGGCATTGTTAATGTGAATGATTTTAGTGAGAGTCGGCATGGTGCAATGGAAAGTGTACTGGGCTTGAACTAAGAAGATCTGGATTCAAATCCTTTCTGTAATGATTACTAGACATGTGGCCGTGGAGAAGTCTCTTAGTCCTCTAAGCTGTAGCAGGATCCTCTTCTATGGGATGTGGTAATTCTACTTGAAATTTCCCTTAGTATTATTGTGGGGAAAGTGTTTTGTAGACCTTAAAGTTCTATAGCATAGCATCATGGTATGGTAGGAAGAATAATGACTCTGGATTCAAAGACTTGGATTTAAATTCCCCATCTGACATTTACTGTTTATGTGACTTAGGGCAAGTCATTTCACCTCTGGGTCTCTGTTTCCTTATCTGTAAAATGGGGGTGTGAGGTCATTTAGACCCTGAGATCCCTTTTGGCTCTAGATCTATGCACCTAATTTAAAAAATTTTTTTTACTTGATTTGACTCCTATCCTGGGGCATATGTGATCAATAAAGTACTAAAAAGTGTTATTGTACCAAAGCAGAGTAATGAACACCCTCCTTGCCCTTAGTATAGCATTTGGCCTTACCATTCTTTTGTATTTTAATATTTTCTACATTATTTAATGCCTCCTTGTACACTGGCAATAATTTTTTGGTTATGGATGAATTACTGGTAGAATCTTAATGCATTTTAAATATGTCGTTATTTGATATTCCAATTTGTCCATTATAATGTTCTATGGTTCTGATATATGAGATTCCTGCTGGTTTTTGTTTTGCACAAAGCTGATATAGCCTGGGCAATCTGTTCATTTTTTTAAGGAAGTTTTTCTCCTCAGAAATAAAAGTAGCATAGCAACACACCAAGTATGGCAGAATACCAGGGATCACAGATTGGAACGCATCTTTTTTTTCCCAAGGAAAAGTCTCAAATATATACTTACATGTTTGCATTCTGGGTGGTTTTCATTTCTAAAATGGAGATTTGGATAGCAGTAAATACTGATTTTTTAAAAAATTGCATCTAGATTAGCAGATGTTGGCCATTAAGCCAATCAGTATTTTTACATACGTAATGCAGAGTAGGGAAATTAAAATTACTTTAGAATATTTGTGACTTTGTTTTAGCATATGCAGTGACCAACTACATTAATATGAATGCTTCATAACTAAGCTGAAAGAACTGCCCTTCAATACTTTCTTTTTAAAAATATATTTATTTTTAGTTTTCAACATTTACTTCCATAAGTTTTTGAGTTCCAAATTTTCTCCCTCTTTCTCCCCTCCCCCACTCCAATATGGCATGTAATTCGATATAGGCTCTACAGATACATTCACATTAAACCTATTTTCACATTAGTCATATTGTAAAGAAGAAATTAGAATTAATGGGAGAAACCATGAGAGAGAAGAAACCAAAAAAAAGAGAGAGTAAATAATATGCTTTGATCTGCATTCAGACTCCATAATTCTTTTTCTGGATGTGGGTAGCATTTTCCATCATGAGTCTTTTGGAGTTGTCTTTGATCCTTGGCATTACTAAGAAGAGATAAGTCTATCAAAGTTAGCCATCACACAAATATTTCTGTTATTGTGTACAGTGTTCTCCTGGTTCAATCAGTGTCATCAGCTCATATAAGTCTTTCCAGTTTTTTCTGAAGCTCATAATTTCTTATAGCACAGTTGTATTCTATTACATTCATATACCACAACTCGTTCAGCCATTCCCCAGCTGAAGGGTATCCCCTCAACGTCCAACTCTTTGCCACACAAAAAGAGCAGCTATACCTTCAATACTTTCAACTAGCAACTACAAAATGAATACATAGGAATTAGCAACTCAGTGGTTACTAGTAAGCACTTCCCCCACATTTATATGGCCCCCTTTATGAAGGCTCAGTTGATGGCAACCATAGCATCATTGTGGTTTAATAGTAATTGAATAATCAAATTATTGGCCAAAGCCACCATATTCCATAAGAACGATCTTGCTAGGCCATGGCTTGTGTTTAGTTTAACATGGTAGTAGAAAGAGCAGTGGAGTTTGAATCAAAGGACCTGGGGTTTGAATCTTATCTCTGCTGCTCAGGACCTTAGCTAAAGGACCTTGGATAGGGCACCTCATCTACCTAGATTTTAGTTTCCCTGTCATAGAAAAAAAAGAGAATTAAACTGGAGTATCTCTAAGATCCTTTCCAACACTAGCCCTCTATGATTCTATAATTATGAAGAGTGTAATAATTATAAAGTGAGTACCAGGATGATTTCATTTTTTTTTTTTTTTGCAGCTTAGTGGGCATTGGTAGTCTTTCTGAACCAAATTCCTTAGTGGTCCATCATAAGCCAAAAGTATGTTTGTTGGGGCAGCTAGGTGGCGCAGTAAATAGAGCACCGGCCCTGGAGTCAGAAGGACCTGAGTTCGGAGCCGGCCTCAGACACTTAATCCACACAAACAAAAACCTAGCCGTGTGACCTTGGGCAAGTTACTTAACCCCAATTGCCCTAAAGGGGCGGCTAGGTGGCACAGTGAGTAAGAGCGCCGGCCTCGGAGTTGGGATGATCCGAGATCAGATCCGGCCTCAGAAAATGAGCACCCACACATAAATAATGACTAGGCATGTAACCTTGAGCAAGTTACTTAACCCCAATTGCTTTAAAAAAAAAAAGTATGTTTGTTCATTTTATGTTACTAAATTATATTAATAACAATCAGCTTACATCTCCATAGCATTATTAGGCTATTTACGCAAGGGTCTGTGGCAGACACAGAGTTAGACGACATGGTCCCTGCCTTCCAGGAGTGTCAGTCTTTGGATGAAGAAGGATAGAAAAGCAGACATCCAATAAAGTCTAAGAATGATACCTCATATTTACATAGCACTTAGGTCTACAGAGCACTCAACATATGTTTTCTCATTTGATCCCCCTAATAGACCTGTGAGGTAGGTATTGTAAGTGTTATGATCTCTGTTTTATAAAGTAGTAAACTGAGGCCCATAGAGGTTAAGTGACTTGTCCAAGATCATTTAACTTGTGTCAAAGATGGGATTTAAACACATATCCTTTCAAATCCAGCATGGTTTTTTTTTCCATTTATAACTCAGTACGCCATCTTTTCCACTGCTCTTACTTTTCAGACTGCCTTCTGATTCTGGTCCATTGGTTCCTTGACTAAAGCCTGGCAAATTAGTAAACTGACCTGTTCTCTTCCTCTGAGAATCAGAAACAGATTTAGAACATAGATCACCTTATCAGTGCTTTAGCCTAATCCTTGTTTTACAGGTGAGAAAACCAAGACTCAAAGAAATTAAGTAATTTTTCCAGCGTCATAAAGACGAAAAAGTGGCAGAAATAAGAGTCAAACTCATGTTTTCTGAATCCAGCTCTTGTACTGACACATCATAACTGTGTTTACCCATTCATGATATAAGGACTGAATCCTAGCAAAAGGCTCAGACTTAGACTAAATAGTGCTGTTTTTCTTCTTCATTTGTACATTTCACTCTCCATTACCCTTGCAGGTGAACTTCCTGCCCTGCTAGGAACTAAACAGAATCCCTGTCCAGTCTTGTCCACAGAAGTGGCTCTAGTTTCTGTCAAGAAACTTGTATTTAGGTATTGTTGGCTCAGATTTTTCTAGTTACAAAATATCATAACCAGACTAAATGCAGCTTGAAAGGTCATAGTATGAAAGCAGAATTTTAATAGACCTTGTATGTAGAAATCAGAAGGCATAATCTGTGACTTTTATCTTTGAGAACATATATAATAATGAGGCAAATGAGAAATTTTGTCATTCCCAGTTTTACCCTATATCTTTTTTTCTCTTGCTCTGGGATGGTTTTCTAATAATTCACATGAACCAGCCTTTGCTGTATGTGACAGGAATAAAGCTCCTTCTTTTGGGGGTATACAAGAAAGAATGATACAACTTCTACTCCGAAGGATTTTAGAGGTACTCAAGTCCAATTCTCTTCTTTTTATAGATGGGGAAACTGAAAGCCAGGGAGATGAGGTGACATCCAAGGTCACATACCTAACAAGCAACAGAGATAAGACTCAAATCCCAGGTCCTTTGTTTCAAACTCCAGTATTCTTTCTGCTGCCATGTTAAACTAACACAAGCTGTCATGGCATAGCCTAGCATGACCACTGCTACTATTCTCTATGGGGTTGAGGTTTTCTTTGTTATTTGGAATTTGAAAATAATTTCCTCATAGAAACATTATATTTGAGTACTATATTCATAGGCCGGACAAAAGTCAATTTTATCCAAATGTATTTTTGATCATGTTCCTGTTGGAAAATGTATTCCAAATTCTTCTTGGAGAAGCTAGGAACACATTATATTCACTTGCTCTCCACCTCTCTTTCCACCTCAACCCATTTGCCAAGCTCTAAGGTAGGAGATAAAAGAAAGATTTTTGGAGGAGGGTCCAGGCAAGGCTCCCAAGGTGTCAGTGGGAAAACAGGAATTGGACTTCATTGTAGCATGGCAGCATCTGTTATTTCTGCAGGCAGCAGTGGCCAGGGACCCAGTGGAGTGAATTGACCCACATATTCAGAAATCATAAACTGCCTGTCCTTGGTGAGAAATTGACATTCATTCTGTGTTCCTTTAACATCTTGTTTCCTTTACCATAGAGCAAAGTTGGCCCAGATACAGAAATCACTTGTTATGTTTAGGCCATTCTGTAGGTCTAATTACTGCAAGAGCACTGGATATAGAGAATACATGGACATGAGACCTAGCCCTGCTGCTTTGTATTTGTGAGTCTGGACCAATCACAACTTCTCTGAGTTGCCTAGTCTGTAAAACTGTGGCAAGTTACTTGTACTACCTACCTGGAAGGTACTTTATAAACTGTAAAGCTTTTGTTAACTTTAGTTCTCTAAATGAAAATTATTTCCTGGGCAATTAACAGAATTGGGAGAATTAAAAATTTATCTGCTCTACTTCCTCTGAAATGCACCTGCCTTTTCTCCATTAATAAATTGCTTACCAAAATAGCCACTTTTCAAAGATTTTACAAAAGGGGTTAAAGCATATACATATTAATGATTGAGAAGAGAAGATTCTAATTTGGATAGAGGTTACATGGATCATTCAAATCTATGTTTTGTTGTTACGGGATTTTTAACAATTTAAAGAAGCCAAACATTTTACAATACAAAGTAGCCTTATATCATATCTACCTTGTCTATATCCCTGCACTTGGGTTTCCACAGAGGACTATAGTCAGACAGAGACAGAGGACAAGTGTGGCCTTAGAAAAACACAAGAAACAAACAAAAAACCCATTAGAGATGGAAAAGACTTTTTTTTCTTTTCATTTTAGGAATTTCAGGTAAAAATGAAAGATATAACATAGAATCACACATCTAACCAGTCATGACTGCTCTTTGCGGTAGAGAAACTACTGACCTTGAAGTTAGGAAGACCTAAATTAAATCTGGTCTCAGGTCAGCTTTGTGACCCTAGACAAGTCACTTAGCTTCATTTGCCACAGCTTCCTCAACTGCAAAATGGGAATAATATTAGTACCTACCACCCAGCATTGTTGTAGAGATCAAATGATATAATATTTGTAAACTGCTTACTTAACACAGTACCTGGAATGTAGCTATATAAATATTAACTAATTATTATTACTATCATGACTACTACTACTACTGCTGCTCCTACTACTACCACTACTACTACTACCTCACAGGGTTATTGCAAGAATCAAATGGAATAATATTTATTTTTTTAAAAGAGCACTTGGCACAGTCCCTGGCACATAGTAGGCATTATGTAAATGTTTATTCCCTTCCCCAGGGCCTTTCCCTATTTTTAAGAGAGGCATTCTGATTTTCTAAAGATTAATCCTTCCTCAATTCCTCTGCCTTTAAACATTATACCAAAGGAGTGGGTGGTTTTCCTCATATTTTTTCATCAACGACTATCATTTGTCCCATATATTGTCATTTATAAACTCTTTGGAGAGTAGGAACTACATAACTTGTACTGAACTTAGGCAGAACCATATATATGTAAATTATTTTTTCATAGATTTGAGGTTCATCTTTCACTAATAAAGAGACAGTGTAACAGTGAAAGAGAGTTGGTTTTGGAACCAGAAAGACCAGTGTTCATGTTCTGTGAAACTCTGTATTGTGGACCTTGTCTGACTCAGGCTAGTTCAATGATTCGGCATCAGGTTTAGGATGCAATGAGATTTATGGATAAGCAAAAAATGTATGAATAACAAGACATAGAGGGAAAAGTTAGGTGTAAAATGGATAATTTTGATTACATTAAATTAAAAAGATTTTGTACAAATAATAAATGTAACCAAGATTATAAGGAAAGCAGAGAATTTGGAAAAAAGTTCTATAGACAGCTTATTAGATAAAGATCTCATATCTAACATATATATATATATATATATATATATATATATATATATGTAAAGAACTTGTCAATTCTATAAGAATACAAGCCATTCCCCAATTGGTAAATGGTCAAAGGATAAGAATGGCAGTTTTCTGATGGAGAAATTGGAACTATTTATAGTCATGTGAAAAAATGCTGTAAATCATTATTTAAATGCAAATTAAAACAATCTTGAGATATCGTTTTACACCTACTAGACTGGCTAAAATGATTGAAGGGGAAAGTGAAAAATGTTGAAGGAGATATGGGAAAATTGGAAAAATAATTCATTGTTGGTGGATTTGTGAACTGATCCAGCCATTTTGGAGAGTAATCCAGAATTATGCCCAAAGAGTTATTAAACTACCCTTTGATTCAGCAACACCACTACTTGACTTATTTCTGAAGATAATTAGGGGAAAAGATAATTAGGGAAAAAGAACCTATATGTTCTAAAGTATTTATAGCAGATCTCTTCATCAAAAAAGGCAAAGAACTAGCAACTTAAGGGATGCTCATCAACTGGGGAATAGCTGAACAAGTTGTGTATATGATTGTGATGGAATACTACTGTGCTATAAGAAATGATGAGCTCAGTGTTTTTAGAAAAACATGGAAAGACTTGCACAAAATAATAAAAAGTGAGATGAGCAGAGACAAGAGAACACTGTATACAGTAACAGAAAACACTATATACAGTAACAGCAATATTGTAGGGTTTTTGGGGGCAAGGGCAATTGGGGTTAAGTGACTTGCCCAAGGTCACACAGCTAGTAAGTGTTAAGTGTCTGTGGCCAGATTTGAACTCAGGTTCTTCTGACTTCAGGGACAGTGCTCTATTCACTGTTCCACCTAGCCACCCCTGCAGCAATGTTGTTTTAAGAATGACTTTGAGCCTTTCCTTTTCCGTGCTGGGACTGCAGCCATGAGTATGTTCAGGCTTCAGAAGAGTCTTGCCTTTAGTGTCCTTTGATGTGGAAAGAAGGTATGGCTTAGCCCTGATGAAGCCAATGAAATTGCCAATGCCAATTCCCATCAGCAGATCTGGAAGCTGATTAAAGATGGGCTTATCATCCGGAAGCCCATTACTATGCACTCTCATGTCAGATGCCCAAAAAATGCTCTGACAACAGAAGGGCAGGCACATGGGTATTGGTAAGAGAAAGGGTGCTGCCAATGCTCATACGCCTGAAAAGGTGAATGAGGCGAATGAGGATTCTGCACCATCTGCTTCGATGATATTGTGAATCCAAAAAGATTGTCCACCACATGTACCACAACCTGTACTTGAAGGTGAAGGGAAATGTGTTCAAGAATAAGTGGATCCTCGTGGAGCATATTCATAAACTGAAGGCAGACAAGGCCCGGAAGAAGCTCTTGGCTGACCAGGCTGAAGCTCATAGGTCTAAGACTAAGGAAGCACAAAAGCATCGGGAAGAGTGTCTACAGGCTAAGAAAGAGGAGATCCATCAAGATTTTGTCCAAAGAGGAGGAGACTAAGAAATGATCCTCCCCTATCTCCTCTGGACTAGTTCCCTTCTATTTGGTTTATATAATTAAAATGGACAACTGTCAAAAAAGAAAGAATGACTTTGAGTGAATAAGTTATTTTGACTATTTTAAATACCCAAATTAGCTATAAAGGACACATGAAGAAAGATGCTATCTGCATCCAGAGAAAGAACTGATAAATAGATGTATAAAATAATTATATATATATGTGTATATATTACATGTATCTATACATAAATATACATACACATATGTATGCCTATTCACAAATATCAAATAGCAGCCATCTCTGTGGTGGGGGGATGAGGAAAGGAAGAAAAAAGAAATGTATATAATTTTGTTGCATATTTGAAAGAATAGCAAGTTGTACACAGTAGGTCTGCAGTTTCATGTGCAGTCATCTTTTTATTGTACTAGAATAGGGAAATTCTTGTTTTATTCCATAAATTAAAAATAAAATTCAAAAAATTGAACAATAGAACAATGAGATACTTATGTACTATAAAAGTATAAACAACTTTACTTTAGAATAATTTAAAAGGAAATAACTTTTTTTATAAGCAATTGGGGTTAAGTAACTTGCTCAAGATTACACGGCTAGTCATTATTTATGTGTGGGTGCTCATTTTCTGAGGCCGGATTCGATCTCGGGTGGTCCCAACTCTGAGGTCGTCGCTCTTACTCACTGGGAAATAATTCTTAAAGTAAAAGAAAAAACAGTACTGACTCAGGTAAACCATTACTCCCCTCTGCCTCCATATTTATCACAGCAGCTGGGATCCACTAGGTTAAAAGGGCATTTCAGAAGTTTAATGGGAATTTTGCTAAAACCTCTAATACCAATTCATTATAGGTTGGGCATTTTATTCCTTAGAAGGAAAGAAAGCTAAATCACCCTTTCATTCCCTTAAATGATCAGCCTAAGCTCCAAAAGATAATTTGACACTTCAACCACTTCCAACCTTTAGTAAGGTCTCTAAATATTCTAGGACACTTGAATAATGTCTAGTAGAATTGGTGTCTACTTGTCTAGTAGAATTGGTGTCAAAACTAATAACAATAAATGTTAAAAATAACTCTGGGGGCGGCTAGGTGGCACAGTGAGTAGAGCGTTGGCCCTGGAGTCAGAAGGACCTGAGTTCAGATCCGGCCTCAGACACTTAAGGCAGACACAAACAAAAAACTTAGCCGTGTGACCTTGGGCAAGTTACTTAACCCCGATTGCCCTCCAAAAACAAACAAACAAAAAAAAAACAAAACAAAAAAAAAAACACCTCTGGCTTCACGAGTAGCTCTGGTGGAGGAAACTAATAGAAATAATCAAGGGATAAAATAATGCAAAAGATTCTTTTAAAAGACACTCCACAAAGTAGTGTTAGTGTCAGGGGCAGTTCAAAGGAGATTCCTGATATAAAAACAATTATAATAAGGAGTACCACCAGGAATGTCAGATTCGTGGCTCAAATGATGGCAGCTCCAAGAGCATCACTGGGTTCCATCACAGGTCAAGGTCATTTGTAGCAAGGTATCTAAGTAGGTATAGGCTGTTTGCATGTAATTTATACCAGGTCTGAGACAATACTGTAATTCACCCAATACCATAAATCAATAAAAACCAATTTTCCCTAACTTGTCAGTCAAAACCTCCTTCTCCCTGGGAAGCCCATTTGGTAATGGTACCAAATTTTAGAGGCATCTACCAAAGGACTACCTGCTTCTTCTGCTGTAATTAGATAAAATCTCCCTTTCATCCTGCATCCAGGAACTTAGATTACTACCAAGACAGCTAAAGAATATCCTTTATTCCAGGTGAATTCCTCTTCATTGTGACTGTAAAAAGATAACTTTGCCTCTTCTGTATTTTAAAAAAGTAATTCATTCCCTCCCCTCTCCATCCCCCAATAATTCACCCCCTACTTGGTCTTTCAAAACCATTTTAGAAAGAACTGGCATGTACCATCCAAAATTTTCCCTGGGGGAAAAGCATGTGTTAATGAAGTGGAACCTGAACTGTTTCTACTGATCAGATAGAACCTTTTGATTATCAAAAGCCTCAAGACCCAGAGAACTCTGCAAACAGAGTCAAATAAGAATGACTGAACAAGTCGTGGTATATGGTGGTGGTGTTCTATAAGAAATGATGAGTTCAGTGATCTTAGAAAAATAAGGAAAGACTTACATGAAATAATGAAGAGCGAAACAAGCAGAACCATTGTATACAATAACAGCAATGTTGTTTTAAGAACATTTTTTGCTGAGGCAAACAGGGTTGGATGGCTTGCTCAGGGTCACATAACTAGTAAGGGTCGGAACCTGGTTAGATTTTAGGTCCTCCTGACTGCAGAGCTGACATTCTATACACTACACCACTGCCAATTTCTTTGAAAGCCTCTTTTTCTTTCTATAATCTATCTACTACTGAACTTTTCAGGGTAATACCTTCATTCCCCTCTTCCTCATCCCCCTATACTCTCCTCGAGCCCCTAGGAAATATAAGCAGCTGTTTGTTTTAATGACTCATCATTTTGATAGGTTTCCTCAGATGCTGGATTTCTCAGGTGAGGGAACCCTTAAAAGTTTGTTAGTTGCAGGTGGTTGATGGAATACCTTGTGTTAACTCTAGCTCTCTTGATTATGTCTTTTTGGCTCCAGAGGCCCATAAATTGGGATGGATATAGTATAACCTGCCACCTAAGGGACTGTTGCCTTCCTAATGTTTTTATAAGATAGATTTTAGACATGGATAAAAATGAGTTTTATCTAAGCTCCTGTTTGTGGCAGAGAAGAGGAAGAGGATTTGTTTGTATATAGGGAGTCTACTGCCCAAATCCAAAGACACCTATGCAGATTTTATTTATATGCAGAAGAGAAATATGACCATTCATTTCTTTATGTAAAAGAGAGGGATTATCTTTCTACCACAGTAATGGCATTATGCTTATTGCTGTGGAGATAAAAATCATTAAGACATAATTCCTGTCCTCATAGAGGTTACTGTCTAGTAGAACTGGTGTCAAAATCAAATAGCTGGCTACATATTGACTTAGAAAACCACAAATTAACATTTATTTTCCATTGTATTTTTATTTATTTTATTAAACATTTCCTAATTACTTTTTTTGTTTGTTTGTTTTTAAGCAATTGGGGTTAAGTAACTTGCTCAAGGTTACACGGCTAGTCATTATTTATGTGTGGGTGCTCATTTTCTGAGGCCGGATCTGATCTCGGGTCATCCCAACTCCAAGGCCGGTGCTCTTACTCACTGCGCCACCTAGCCGCCCCGCCCTAATTACTTTTTAATATGGTTCAACTAGCACTTGGGAGTTTAGCAGGCCCCCTGAGGTCTCAAAGTTGATGCCTCTGACCTAATGTATTCTCTTCAAAAGAGAAAGGAACTAGGAAGTTGAGGCAGCTAAGTATCCTGGTGAACAGAGTGCTACTCTTGGAGACAGGAAGATGTGAGTTCAGATCCTGCCTCAGACATTAGCATCGAAACCTTGAGCATGTCACTTAGCTTCAGTTTCATTATTTACAAAATTAGGATAGTAATATCACCTGCTCACTAGACAACATACATCAAGCACTTTGGAAATCTTAAAGTTCTATATACATGCTATCTATTACTATAAGAATGAGCTAAAGGTTTTCAGAGATTTTTGAATTTTTCTTCTCCCCATCTCACCACCAAGACCAAAACAAGCAAGAGCTACTCCTGCTTACCCAGATATAACCTCCTCTTTCCTGCCTGGACTTTTGTGGGTATTCAGGGACACACCACTTTCTGCCCAGCAATAAGGGTGGTATTCCGGAAGCTATCCAGGATATAGCAATAATACCTGTCACAAGTCTAGGCAGTTGAAGACTGTGACAAGAAAACCCCTAGAACTTAGGCTCTACTTGAAGAAAGAGACATCTTCCTATCCAATTAAAAAAATGACACTAAGCAAATAAGTAATTTTGGCTATCATAAATATTCAAATTAACTGTAAAGAACAGATGAAGAAAAACACTATCTGCATCCAGAGAAAGAACTGATAAATAAAAGTTTTTATAGAATAATTTTATTATAGAAGAGTATAGAATTATAGAATAATTATATATGTGTCTATGTATAGACACATATATACATATACTTATTTGTCTCTAATAGTAGCCATCTCTAGGGTTGGTGGGAGGGGGAAAGAAAAAAGAAAATTATATGACAATTTTTTTATATATTTAAAAGGAATAACAAGTTGTGCATAATAGATTTGCAGTTTCATGTGCATTTTTTTTTTAAAGCAATTGGGGTTAAGTAACTTGCTCAAGGTTACATGGCTAGTCATTTGATTTATGCGTGGGTGCTCATTTTCTGAGGCCGGATCTGATCTCGGGTCATCCCAACTCCGAGGCTGGCGCTCTTACTCACTTCGCCACCTAGCCGCCCCTTTAGGGCAATTGGGGTTAAGTAACTTGCCCAAGGTCACACGGCTAGGTTTTTGTTTGTGCGGATTAAGTGGCCGGCTCCGAACTCAGGTCCTTCTGATTCCAAGGCCGGCGCTCTATTCACTGCGCCACCTAGCCGCCCCCATGTGCATATTTTTTTACCATACTATGTTATGGAAATGCTTGTTTTGTTCCATAAATTAAAAATAAAATAAATAAATGTGGGAAAAGAAAAGAAAGAACTGCAGAGGTTAAACTGGAGCTATGTCAAAAAAGTAGTGAATCCTTAACAAGTGCATCTTTCTGGAAGTCAGATTCAAAAAGCTGCTAGAATGGAAAGCCCTCCTCCCTTTTTGTGCTAGTATTGACTCATCAGACATCACCTTGTTAAAATATAATATCCTTCCCTAAATATCCAGGTAATGAAGCTAAAGCAGTTGTTTTAAAAGTTCATTTCAATGTTAAATAATGCCACTTACTTGAAGATGGAATGGGAAGTGGAAAACCCAGTGAATGTGATGGCATTAGGCCCTGTTTCAGACTTTTACAGTAAAATGAATGCCCAAATTATGGGCACCCATAAAATGCCCACCCATTTTAAGGTGGTAGAGGGGAAAAATAAGGAAGATAGATATATATTCTTTTAACTTTCCATTACAAATTCGCTCACTCTTTTCTATCCCTCTCTCGTCCATTGAAAGGTAAAAAAAAATCAAAACCCATTTCAGATATGTATAGCCATAAAAATCATTCCTGCATTAGCCATGCAGAAAGATATGCTCTGTAAGAGCTTTGACAGTATCTGCCATGGTATAACAATGATCTACATTGATTCATACAATAGACAGGGAGATAAATAGATAGACATATGCCATTAAATCAGTTTCACTGAGAACAACCTCTTGCCCTGAGATGGTAAAAGAGGGATAATATAATCAATATGAGAGTATAAGGTAGATCAAGAACAAGGTATCATACTATTCTGATCTTTAAAGGTAGATTCTTAACTTGGCCCAAAGAACATCTATTGAGCATAAGTAACATCAGTGTTCTGACTTAAGGGATGTGTGTGCATGTGTGTGTGTATGTATATATACATATGTGTATATATATATATACATATGTAGTCTTTAGCTTACTGAAGCATATTGTCATGATCCACATGTCCAGATTTTAAAAAATTCTACTTTGTTTTTTCTTAATTACATGGGAATGAAAATTGTTTACATTCTTTTTTAAAACTTCAGTTCCAAATTCTCTTCCTCCTTCCTTTCCTTCCCTTCCCCTTAAGAAGGCAAACAATTTGCCATAGATTACACATATGTAGTCATGTAAAACATTTCCATATTAGCCATGTTCCAAAAGAAAGCACAGACCAAAAAAACAAGAATAATAAAGTTTTGGGGTTTTTTTTAAGTGTAGGGGCAGCTAGGTGGTACAGTAAATAGAGCACAGCCCCTGAGTTCAAATCCAGATCCAGCCTCAGACACTTAACGCTTACTAGCTGTGTGACCTTGGGCAAGTCACTTAACCCCAATTGCCCTGAAATCCCCCCTCCAAAAAGCAGGGAAAAAAGTGTGTCCCAATCTGCATTCATATGCCATCAGTTCTTTTTCTGGAGGTGGATAGCATTTTTCACCATCAGTCCTTTGAAATTACTTTTGATTTTTGCAGTGCAGAGAATAATTAAGTCCTGCACAACTGATCATCGTACAATATTGCTATGACTGGAAGGCTGACTCCAGTAGAGGCTGGAGTGATTTGAGTCCCATGAACAGAAAGTTTAGAGCTTTCCTTCCCTTTGCCTGTGAGTAAAAATGTACCAGTTGGTTAAGATTAAGGGAGGAAACAGGCCTGGGTGTTTCCAAGAAAAGAAGAAAGACAAGGAGTTAGGAAACAGGAGTTCTCAGACCTCTGGTAACAATTCATCTCCCTGCCTGAGGAACATGGATCACTGCTATAGGAGAGCCTGCTGCTGCAGTGGTGATGCCTTCTGTACTGCCCCTGTGGTGCTCTGAGATCCTGCTGTAGAAGGATTCGAGTCTGTGGAGGTCCTGACCTGGATCCTGACACTTGAAGCCTTGCAGCTCTGCAGGGATTGCCACTGCTTCCATTGCTTTGGGGCCAATTACTCCAGGGAGGGCAACCCCATCAGAGGAGGAGAAGGAGGAGGAGGAGGAGGATAGTGGTTTTGATGAAATGGACTAGGGGTTCAGCCATGTTTTTGAAGGGCTGGTTGGCGCCTGGTGGGATCTGGCTTTCTCTGAGCAGGAGTCTGAATGGCAGTATGCAGGATTGACTCCATGACCCAATTCAGGAAGAATGGCACCAGGCAGAAGGGGAAGGTGAGCCTTGGAAATTGCCTTTTGTCCTTCCCTGTTTGGGAGACACTGCATTTGGCATCTTGAGGGACTTGTTCAATGGCCTCGTCTGGAGGACTTTGACAGGAAACCCAGGTCACAGGAAGCAAGAGCACAGAGCTATGGTTTCTCCATGTTGGCTGAGGATTAAATAAAGTCTGCCTTGGTGACTGAAAAAAATATTGCTGTGACTGAATACAATGTTCTCCTCAGTCTGCTCATTTCACTTTGCATCAGCTCATGTAAGTCTTCCCAGGTTCTTTTGAAAGCATCCTGCTCATCATTTCTTATAGCACTATAATATTTTATCACAATCATATACCCCAAGTTGTTCAGCTATTCCCCAATTCAGAGCATGCCCTCAATTTCCAATTATTGCCACCACAAAAAACTGCTATAAATATTTTTTGTACGTATAGGTCTTGTTCTTTTTTCTTTAATGTCGGATCAGTTCATAACTCTACCAGCAGTGCATTAATATCCTGATTTCTCCACCTCCCCTCCAACATTTGTCATTTTCCTTTTCTGTTATGTTAGCCAATCTGATAAACATGACATGGTACCTCAGAGTTTTGTTTGTTTGTTTTTTTAATTTGAATTTCTCTAAACAATAGTGATTTAGAGAATGTTTTATATCACTATAAATGGCTTTGATTTCTTTGCCTGGAAACTGCCTGTTCATATCCTTTGACCATTTATCAATTGGGAAATGACTTGTATTCTTATAAATTTGACTTAGTTTTCTCTATATTTGAGAAATGAAGCTTTGTCAGAGAAGATTGCTCTAAAATTTTTCCCACTTTCTTGATTTCCTTCTAATCTTGACTGCATTGGTTTGTTTGTGTAAAACCTTTTTAATTTGATATAATCAAAATTATCCATTTTACATCCTACAGTGCACCTTACCCATTGTTTGATCATAAATTCTTCCCTTCTTTATAAATCTGACAGGTAACATATTCCATGCTCTCCTAATTTACTTGTACTATTACCCTTTATGTCTGAGTCATGTATCCATTCTGACCTCATCTCAGTATAAGGTGTGAAATATTAGTCTATATCTAGTTTCTGCCAAACTACTTTCCAGTTTTCCGAGCAATTTTTGTCAAGTAATGATTTCTTATACCAAAATCTTGGATCTTTGGGTTTGTCAAACACTGGATTATTATGGTCATTTGCTACTGTGTATGGTGTCTATGTCACTGATCTACCACTCTATTTCTTAGCCAGGACCAGTTTGATTGATTACTGCTTTGTAATACAGTTTAAGATCTGGTACTGCAAAGCTATCTACCTTCACATTTTTTCATTGGTTTTTTTTTTTTTTTGGATATTCTTCATCTTTTTTTTTCTTCCAGATGGATTTTCTTATGATTTTATCTAGTTCTATAAGTAAATTAATTTAGGTAAAATTGTCATTGTAATTATATTGGCTAAGCTTACCCATATTTCTCCAGTTGTTTAGATCTGACTTTATTTGTATGAAAAGTATTTTGTAATTGTGTTCATATAGCTCCTGGGTTGGTCTTGGCAGTTTCTGGGTTGGTCTCAAGCATTTTGTATTGTCTACAGTTATTTCTATCTCTTTCTGCTGGATTCTGTTGGTAATATACAGAAATGCTAATTATTTGTGTGGAATTATTTTATATCCTGCAACTTTTCTGAAGATATTAACCATTTCAAATAGTTTTTTAGATAATTTTCTAGAGTCTCTAAGTATACCATCATATTGTTTGCAAGAATGATAGTTTTGTTTCCTCGTTGCCTAATCTAATTCCTTCAATTTCTTCTTCTTGTTTTATTGTTATTAACTAGCATTTCTAGTACACTATTGAATATGAATGGTGATAACAGGAATCCTTGCTTCATTTCTGATCATATTGGAAAGGCTTATCCCCATGTAGATAATGGTTACTGGTGGTTTTTGGTTAGATGTTACTTATTTTAAGGAAGGCTCCATCCATTCCTATGATTTCTAGTGTTTCTAGTGTTTTTAAAGGAATGTATTGTATTTTGCCAAAAGTTTTTTTTCTGATGGGTGGCTAGGTGGTGCAATGAATAGAGCACCAGCCCTGGAGTCAGGAGGACCTGAGTTCAAATCTGGCCTCAGACACTTGGCACAAAAACTAGCCATGTGAACTTGGGCAAGTCACTTAATCCCAATTGCGCTCCCCTTCCCCATCCAAAAAGAAGCAAAAAAAAAAAAGGTTTTTCTGCATCTATTGAGATAACCATGCAATTTTTGCTGATTTTCTTATTGATATGGTTAATTATGCTGCAGCAATATAACATAATGTGTTACAATGAGGGGGAAAAGTGAAGGAATACTGAGTGGACAATGAGTGTATGGTAAGTATGGTTGAGTTGGAGAGCCCCACGATTGCCTGTGACTCACCTTTCCAACCTTCTATTGGTCGATAAAATACCCCTCAGGGTTATGCTTTCATCCTTCCCTCCCTCCCCTCACTTTTATGATATGAGTTATTCACAGCTATTTCTTCTTTTTTTTTTTTTAAGAAAAATGTTGTTACTATTATTTTCTGTTTCTTACATCACCATAGTATTCCATATATCCTTTTCTATCCCCCTAAACTCCTGAGAACCATACCTTATGGCAAATAGTACTTTTTGGAGAGGAGAAAAAAGCACAACTGATCAATACATTGAAAAAGTCTGAAAATGTGCCAAGTGGCACCTGTGGACCTCCCACCTCCACAAAGGGGCAGGTTGGGAGTGTCTACTCATACATTCACTCAGGTCCCACTTGATGTTTATAATTTTGTTAGATTTATTTATTTATTTATTTATTTTTTGTTTGTTTGTCATTCTTTCCATTGTTACCGTGTATTTTGTTATCCTGGCTTTGCTTACTTCACAATGCCTCAGTTGATATAACTTTCCATGCTTCTCTGTATTCATCACACACATCCCAGCAATGTTTATTTTGCTTAGTCATTGTTGCAACACTTTCTTTTGGGGATACATTTGATGTATGATACACTTTTTTCCCATCCTCTCACTTTTATATTGAGTAGGTCTTTTTTTTTAATGTGTTACTTATAAACAACAGATTGCAGGGTCTTGTTTTCTTACCCAGTATGTCACTTTTTTATCTTATTGGACTGTTTAATCTGTTCAAATTTAAAGTTACGAGTTAAATTTATATTTTCCTCCATCTGTTTCTAAAATTCAGTTTTTTCAAGTTATGAGTTCCCCTTCTGTTGCAAACACAGTATTTTGTTCCTTAAGTTACTTTACTTTAATCTTGTTTTTAAGGTGGCACTGTTTTCCCTTCACCCCAATTCCCTTTTTTCATTTGTTACTCCTTTCCATTTAGGCTTTTGCTTATTAGTCCCTTTTTCTTTCCTGCTTTTATATATTTCTTCTCCTTTTCTCTTCTGTTTAGTAAAGTGAATCTTCTCCCCATCAGTTAGTCCTGTTTATTCATTTTTTAAATTAAATTTTTTTGGCCCTTTCCAAAAACAATTTTTCTCACTCTTTGTTATACATCTTCTCTCTTTTTACTTGAGACCCTCAGGCTCTGATTCATGACCCCTATAATTATCTGGTTTCTCTCTTCTTTGTATTCTTCAGGCAATCAAAGCTTCCAAGGTATTTTCAATGCCTTTTATTTTCAATTTTATTAAGGATTTTATTTTAATTAATAAAAGGATTTGTTCTGTGAAGTTTGGATTCGGTCAAAGGGCTGCACTCGAGGACCTAGAGGACCACATGTGGCTTTGAGGCCACAGGCTCCCCATCCCTGCCCTAGGTTCTGTTCTCTGGTTAGTGAATGTGGCTAGTACTTGGTAGCTTCTTGCTGTCCATCTTTCACCACCATAGGGGACTACACTAAGAAATAAATACACTCCCTACCCCATGCTTGCTCTTTTACTGGCTTTGCCTTCTCTCTCCTTACTCTGGCTCCTTCCTCCCTTATTTACATTTGAACTCTTCTTTTCCATTCCTTTTCTGTAGTAGCTCCTTCTTAAGCTTTTTGTTCTAATGAGAGAAAAAATTCTTTTAGATACCATGAGATTCAAAAAATAGAGTTTCAATGGAAGCAATGTGAGTGAAAATGGAACTAATCATTTCCTATTTCAAAAAAGAGAGTGAGTCAGTGAATGGGAAAGGAATAGATAGATCACTGATCATTTTTCTACCCCTGTATACCTTAAATGATATTGTTTAGAAAACTTAAGAAGCAGAGCCAGAGGTCAGGATAGGTGGCCACCTGAGGTAAGGGATAAGACAACTGAGGTGGCAGGGCCTTGATGAGCGTAACACCAATGACTGCAATGACAACTTTAGGGAGACAGAGTTTGGCTTGGAAACGTCAAAGCAAGAGGTATTTGATGACCTGGTTCTGGAAGGTGGATATGGATAAATATGAAGAGGACAGTTTCATGGACAAAAAGAATGGGGCTAGGGCCACACTGGGCCCAACCAGGATGACATTACAGGCAGCTCTGGGAAATTCTCTAATCAACACCAGGAGTTAGGACATTAAGAATGGAGGAGGCAGGGGCGGAGCCAAGATGGCGGAGTAGAAACAGCTCTTCCAAGCCTCTCTGCCCCCAGATTCCCCTCAAACTATGTAAAAGGGGACTCTGAACAACTTCTGGAGCCCCAGCACCCACAGAACGACACAGAGAAGCTAACCTCCCGCTGAGGACAGCCCAGCAGCCCTGCAGGAAGGACCAGCGCAGTGGTCTGGGACCTGGCAGCTCGCAGAGCGCAGAGCAGAGGAGCCGAGCCCAGGTCCGCGTGAGCCGAGGTTTTAGCCCCAGGGCGACAGGGCCAGCAGCCAGCTGGAGGAACCCCAGAACACCAGGAACCCTGGCGACTCCAGAATTATCAATATAGACATGCCTAGGACAAAGTAAGAGGTTAGTGTCCTATGGACTTTGGGACCTGTATTTGGGGAATGCGTCAGCTCCCTCCCCTGGGGGCTAGAAGCTGCTGAGGAGACACGCCATTTTGTAGTTTTCAGAGGCATTTCCGGCTCCCAGCCTACAAATCGTGGGGAGATCCAGCGATCAGTCTTGGGGGGTAATCGCTCTTGCTTTAACCTCCCTGGATCTGGATTGTGATCTAGGGTGGAAGTTGTGGGTGGGTTTACAGCTTGCCAGAAACGGAAGTTGCCCCCCACACGTTCGGGACGAAAATTCCTCTAGCTGGCCTTAAAGCCATAGTGTGGCAACAAGCCCAAAAGTCAAGCAATTAAGTGGCAACATGCCAAGGCAAAGGAAACAGAAAAATGCAACCCTAGACTCCTATTTTGGGGGCATAGAGCGGGAAAAGGACTGTGAGGTCAGAAGTCCTGCTCCAAAAGCCCCAGGGGAAAACATGAGTGGGTTGCAGGCCATAGAGGACCTTAAGAAGGACTTTAAAAATCAAATAAGAGAAGTGGAGGAAAAATTAGAAAGAGAAATGAGAAGGATGCAGGAAAAGTATGAAATGAGGGTCAACAGCCTGACTGAGGAAAACAACACCTTAAAAAATAGACTAACTCAAATGGCTAAGGAGGCCCAAAAGGGCAACGAGGAGAAGAATGCCTTAAAAAGTCGAATTTGCCAGATGGAAAAAGAATCTCAAAAGTTCACTGAGGAGATTCATTCCTTCAGAGTTAGACTGGAGCAAATGGAAGCTAGTGACTTTATGAGAAATCAAGATGCTGTTAAGCAGATCCAAACAAACGAAAGATTAGAAGGCAATGTGAAATATCTCATGGGAAAAACCACTGACCTGGAGAATAGATCCAGGAGAGACAATTTAAAAATTATTGGACTACCTGAAAGCCATGATCAAGGAAAGAACCTAGAAATCACCCTTCAAGAAATTCTCAAGGAAAACTGCCCTGATGTTTTAGATCCAGAGGGCAAAATAGAGGTTGAAAGAATCCACCGATCACCTCCTGAAAAAGATCCCAAAAAGAAAACTCCCAGAAACATTATAGCCAGGTTCCAGAATCCCCAGATCAAGGAGAAAATACTACAAGCAGCCAGGAAGAAACAATTTCAATATTGTGGAAACACAATCAGAATAGCCCAGGACCTGGCAGCTTCTACACTGAGGGATCGAAGGGCATGGAATATGATATTCCAGAGGGCAAAAGAAGTGGGAATGAACCCAAGGGTCACCTACCCAGCAAAACTGAGTATTTTGTTTCAGGGGAAAATATGGTCATTCAGTGCAATAGAGGACTTTCAAGCATTCTTGAGGAAAAAACCAGAGTTGAATAGAAAATTTGACATCCAGACGCAAGAAGCAAGAGATGCCTGAGAAGGTAACCAGGGAAAAGAAATCAAAAGGAACTTATCAAAGTTGAACTACTTACATTCCTATATGGAAAAGCAATAACAGTGACTGATGATATCTTTCTCACTATGAAAATAATGGAAGAAGGGGGTGTGGTCATATGGATACATATGTGAATGTGTGTGTATATGGTTACAGTTATATGGATAGAGGGCATAGGTTGAATTTGTTGGGAAGGGAGAATACTCAAGGGATGAAATTATGAGATGAGAGAGGAAAGTGGCAAGAGGAGATGGGGAGAGACAGGGTAGGGTAAACTATCCCATGTAGAAGAAGCAAGGGGAAGTGGTTGCAAGGGAGGGGGAGAATAGGAAGGCTAAAAAGGCAAAACCACATTCACATTGAATTTGGTTCAGGGAGAAAATGACATACATACTAAATGGGATATCTCAACCTGCAGCAGGATAGGGGGAAGGGGGATGAGAGGAGGGATGATGGATGGGAGGGCATCCTTGGGGTGAGGGGAGGTTGGAAGTACCCACTATAGAAGAGGGACAGGATCATGTAGGGAATGGACCAGGTGGGGGGTGGGATGAGTGGGAGGGAATTATAAGCAGCCTTGTACAATGTATCTACTATGATAATGTTTTGCATAGCTAAACATGTACAACATATACTGAATTACTTATCTCCCAAGAAGGAATGGGTGACAAGGGAGGAAGGAAATGGATCTGAAATGTGAGGTCATAACATTAAATGTTTCAAATATATATAAAAAAAAAAAAAAGCTGCACTTGAGGACCTAGAGGGTCCTTGAATCCATAGATTCCCCACCACTGGTAGGCCTTCTCAGAGTGTGGGCAAGGACTAGAAAATAAACTAAATTAAAATAAAAAATAAAAAAAAAAAAGAATGGAGGAGGCAGCATTGACCTGATGGCGTTCATCTCCTTTAAAGCACAAACTATTGAAAAGGCAGTTGAGTCTCTTGACATATGGTTCTTCTAACAAAATATATTTATAAAGGCTTTGAAAGTCCCTCTGAAAACAGCAGTGCTGTGTTATCAAAATGACATGAAATGGCATTTGCTGCTGGAGGAGTGGGGGTCCATCATTCATGCCTTAATTGCCAGGGGAAATGGTTTAGTCCAGCAAGAAATGTATGTCTGCCATGGGTATAAAGACCCCAACAGCCAAATGCCACTGCTTCCTAGTATCTATGTGTCTCAGCTTTGTTTTCATGCTTTCTTTTTCACATATGTGAAGAAGAAGAAAAAAACTTATCAGTTTTCCCTTAAGTAAAAATTGAGGTAATATAAAAGTACAATTTTTTTAAGCAAGTATATTTGATGCTCAAAAAAAACATGTTAGTGATTTTAAATATATACATATACACATCCACACATGTATGTTGTGTGTATATACATGTTTCTGCATGTACACATATGTATACACACATACATACATATTTGTGTATGCATATATATGTACATACACATGCATGATGATTATCCCAAAAATTATAGGGGCTTTGGAAAAAATGTTCTAGGACTATCTGAATGAATATGAACAGGAGGAAAACCAGCCTATGTCTAATATTTGCATTCAACAACAGGTCACAGAGTAATTTTATGAAAACCAGAACTGCATTTCAGAAAACTTTAGCTGTTTTTGATACCTATTTTGTCTTTAAAATAATATTCTAAAAATAAATTGCCAATAATGAATTTTTTAAAAAGATCAAGAAAACCAATATATATTGGAAGCAGGTGGTAATCTCATTAGAATTACCTCCTAGTAGTAGGATGGCAAGTGTTTCTTTCCTTCTTGACTTTAGATTATTATTTGGTCTAGATTGTCACTTGGGTATGAATTGTTTTTTGAGTTTTTCTGTCCCCTACTTTGTCTATATCTAGCTATAGACCTCTCTGAAGCTCTAAAAAGGTCCACTAGGCCACTTTTTCCCAGACACTGAACTCCATTGGGCAATATATTCTCCAAGCTAAAATTCAAATAACTTATGCTTCATTCTTTTTGCACTATAAAAATTTAACTGTCTTATTATAAGATTGGGGTGGCTACGTGGTGCAGTAAATAGAGCACTGGTCCTGGAGTCAGGAGTACCTGAGTTCAAATCCAGCTTCAGGCACTTTATACTTACTACCAATGGGGCCTTCGGGCAAGTCACTTAACCCCAACTGCCTAGCCTTCCCCCAGCAAAAAGCAAAACATATATATATACACATATATATGTATATATATATATATATATACATATATATGTATATATATATACACACACACACATATATATATGCACAGGTAGCTTTTATTTTATAATGTATATACATTATAATATATGTATATACATATAATAATGTATATACATTATAAAATAAAAGCTACCTGTGACTCCACAGGTATTAAAATGGTCTATTCATATTTTTTTCCCTGAACCATTATATCATTAGTAAAAGGATTATCTGGTATAGAAACAACATCAATCCTTGCAGATTGGAAGGTCATCTATAACCTAGAATCTTAAAGAAGAACTGAGAGGTTAAGTGACCTTCTTCATAGCTGTACAATTAATTTTGATAATGTTTTGAAATAACAAATGTAAATCAAATCACAGAATTAAAGGGGGCACTAGAAATCACAACATGCAATAAGCATTTTAAAAATTTTAAATTTTAAAATATTTTACTTTTCAAAGGCACATCAATGATAGCCTTGTTTACAATTCTAAATATGGTATAGAAACCCTTAAGTGACAAAACATGGAAATAGATTTGTATCTTGAGAATTTTTTTTGACATTGATAAAAATGAGTATAGAATATTTCTTACTGAGAGCAAGCATCAGATCCATTTCATTTTGTATTGTTTTACTTCCTCCTTTTTCTATAAACAGAACTGAACTTTTTACCCAGACTGTAGTGAAGGTGGTTTTTAACAGCACTGTGGGCCATGCTAACAGTTCCTGGTTAATTCTCTGGTTATCCACTAAGAGATTTAGTTAAGAAAAAATTAGGAATCAAAACCTCATATCCAAGAACAATGAGCAGCAATAGAAAGGACAGAGAATGAAGCAGTTAAGGTGTTAATGGAACTTTACCAAAAGCCAAGGAGAGTCTATTTTGGGAACAAAATTGCAGTAAGTATTAAGCCTATGTCTGTAGGAAAGGAGCCATGAAATCAGTCAGTCATCAGAGAATGTAGACACACATTCAAAGAGCATGTCTTCCCTGCATCCTAATAGTCTGAGAGGTAGGATTGACTAGAGGATGCTGGGCACCTATTTTCTATCTCCACTAAGACAAGGGGAAAGAGGCCTAAATTGCAGCATAAAATTCAGGTTAGATAAAGGGAAGAACTCTCTTAAAAAGAACGTCCTTGGTCACTGGAATGAATTACTTAGGGCAGAGGTATCAAACTGGGCATCGGACTAGCAAAACTCTTGAGTGATGCTGGTAGATTAAATCTAATTAGGAAATGTTTAACAAAATAAAAATACAATGCAACGTAATGTTAATTTGTGGTTTTCTAAGCCAATATGCATCTGGCAGAGAATTCCTTTTCTATTTGAATTTGAGACCACTGATTTAGTAATAAAAATAGGTAATAAAAACAGTCTCACTTTAAGCTGTAGCTTATAAAATCTATTCATAAAAATATTAACAATAATATTTTTGAGGTTGGTGTGGCTGCTGCCCCCAATAATATCTTTCCAATAATTAGCTTGTTTTTCTCCTTGTACCTATGTTCCCCCCAAATCCCCTATGTGCCCTGAATCTTGCCATGCAAAACAACCAGCTAAATCAGAGTATAAGTATCCCACCCTCAGAAGGGCATTTTGCAATACAACTCCATTCCCAAGCATATTGTCCCCTCCAGCTGGAGCATGCTTTTCCAGCTGAATGGACATATATCTGTGAGCTCCCCAGTGCAGCAGCAGTCCCATCTTTGCATAAATTGTACTGTGTGTGTGTGTGTGTGTGTGTGTGTGTGTGTGTGTGTGTGTGTGTGTGAGAGAGAGAGAGAGAGAGAGAGAGAGAGAGAGAGAGAGAGAGAGAGAGAGAGAGAGAGAGAGGTCTATCAGGCCCCCTTTTTCCTTTCCTCTTCTTTCTCTTCCCCATTGCTTTCCAATAAAGCTTTGCCTTGAGCTGATTCCCATTATTTTACATATTATTCTCTACACTTGAACTCATTAAGGCATTTATTTCCCCTGAATTCTCTTGAGTAGCCTATAGGCTTTCCATTAAACATAAACCAAGTACCAGACAAGGATTTAACCTGTTGGTCCCCTGCCGCCACTGGAAACTGTGGCGCTGTGAGCCCATTTGTAGAAA
Organism: Gymnobelideus leadbeateri; assembly: GCA_011680675.1. Lineage (NCBI taxonomy): Eukaryota > Metazoa > Chordata > Mammalia > Diprotodontia > Petauridae > Gymnobelideus > Gymnobelideus leadbeateri. The sequence continues at coordinate 159,858 of WOXC01005613.1, read as the reverse complement.
GCAAGGGCCAACAGAGGAATATCATCCCAGTAGGGATTCCCTTATGCCAGAGAACTGGTGCAATGCATGGGGTACTAGAATAATATTGGTAGTGTAGGCAGTTTGTTAGGACAACAGTTCTCACTGGTCTAAAATCATTAAGGAAATTTCACTGGGAAGCCTCAAAAGAAATTTAGAGAAGAATAACAATTACCTGCAGGGTACTATTTTCTACTGAAGGGCATCCTTCCTGAACGGTTTTTGACCTGGTTTTTGACTTGCATATCCTGGTGCTGAAGTACAATCTAGGGTGAAAATTAAATGTCAACATCTAAAGAAAAAATTCTGGAGGAGTCTTATGTGTCTCTGGATCAGGGTTTCTCTGTATGTCTTAGGGATAGAAGGTCCAGCGACTCAGACACCAAAGAGTAGGGACACCTACTTCTTCCCAGAGCAACATCAGTAATAAAACTCCTGTGTCTAGAACAGTACCTAGAGAAAGCCTATTTGGACAAGGTGATAGCCTGCAGCCTCAGCCTACTCACCATCTCCTCCTCCTTTTCCTCCTCCTTCTTTTATCTCTCTCTCTAACTTGGGGAGGCAGACGAGAGATAAGAGGGAAGGAAATCTTTTTCCCAATCAGCAGAAATTTATGACATCATAAACTAATTAGACATGAAGTTTGTGACTAGAATTTAATTACTCTACTATGGATCTCCAGATTGTGGTTTGAATGTTTTTGTAAGTACTGAAATATCTTGGTGAGTTTTGGGGGTACACAGATGCAGGGAGAAAAACAAGCTAACTGATGGAAAGATATTTTGGGGCACACAGCCACACCAATCTCAAAAATATTATCGACATTATAAGCCCTAGTCTCCCTTAAGGAGACACTGCTATGGTGATCTCAAGAACATCAGGCCAATCTTAAAACAATCCATCCCTTGGTCTTTGGGATCACAGTGAATTGATTGGCATATTGTTATGATCTGTCAGGTGCATTCCTCTCTGGTGTGTAGACCTTACAGAGGCAGCATCTCATGGGGAAGAAGGGGAGAATCTTTGCCTTGATAATTGAGGATAATTGCGTCAAACAAAACTAGTTTTATATTTTAAAGTGAATGGGAGAATTTTAAATTTCCAGAGAAATAATTTCTTTTGTTATTTTCATTGCCAATGATATTTCCATTATTAAAATGGAGCTTGAGCCTTGAAAGATTTCATTTGTAGGCAGTTTGGGTATCATAGAGTACACATTTATACATAAAAATCACTGCCCTCAGCTATATGGAAGCATATTATTAAGTTATGTTTTCAGAATCTCAACTGGAAGGGTTTGCAGAAGTTGTCAGTCTTACATGACAAAGAATCTCCTCCACACCATACCTCATCCCCCCAAAATCAAAAGGTCCCTGATTACCTCTTAAGGCTGCCCATTCTACTTTCAGAAAGCTCAAATTATTAGGAACTTCCCTTGCATCAAATCTAAATTTGGAATTTCAACCCATTGTTCTGCTCTCTGGGGTCAAATAGATCCTTATTTCTACAAATGATTGAAGAAAACCATCATATCACCTCAATCTTCTCTTGTCCAGACTAAATATCTCTAGTCATGTTATGGTATTCCCCAAGGTCACATGGCTAGTTTTTGTGTTAAGTGTCTGAGGCCGAATTTGAACTCAGGTCCTCCTGACTCCAGGCCCTGTGCTCTATTCACTGCACCACTTAGCCGCCCCAGCTCTTCTTCATTCTTCATCATCACCTCCAGTGCATCAATTTACTTCTCAAAATGTAACTTCCAAAACTGAAAATAATACTCCATATGTGGTAAAAAAAAATCAAAATAGAATATAGCAAGTCTATCACTTCACTAATGTTATGTACTATGCCTCTCTTGAGGCAACCCAGATTGCATTAGCTTGGGAGACTAGCCAAGAGGCAGAGTAGAAAGAAGCAAAAACTAACCCAATCTTAAATCTTCTGCTGAATAACCAGGCCAGGAAACTGAGGCCAAAGGGCAACCTACAGTTCTGTCTCTTGGAACCTGGAGAGTCTGAAAAACAACTGACTTGAAAAATGAACCAAAGAAAGATAGTTTAAGAATCATTGGATTACCTGAAAATCATTACCCAAAAAAGAAACAAAACTACCTAGATATCTTAGAATTAGAGCTCAAAATAAAAATAGAAAAAATCCACTGATAAATGGAAACTCAAAGAAACATCAAAGCCAAAATCTAGAGCTTTGAGGTCAAAGAAAAAAAATGCTGCAAACAGCCAGAAATAAAAAATTTGTATACCGAGGAATCAGTCAGGATCATGTAAAATTTAGTAACAACATCTATGAAGGAATGGAGCAATTATAATATGATGTTCCCTAAGGAAAAAGATAGACGTTTACAACCAAGACTATCTATACTAGGCAAAATTGAGTATAATCCTATGTGGAAATATATGGGTCTTTAATGAAAGAGAGGACTTCCAAGCATTCCTCATGTAAAGACCAGAACTGAATAGAAACTTTGAAATACCAATATAGGAGTATGGGAGAACCATAAGAAGGTAAATAGGAATAAACAAGTGTAAGGGACTAAACAAGCATGGGGTGTTTACATTCTAACAGGGAGAAATAATACTAGTGTCTCTACAGAATGCTAATAGCATCAGGACTCATAGAAGAAATTAAATTAGATGATGTAGAAGTGGTTTTTTGTTTTGTTTTGATGATCTTAAAAGAAGAAAGGAATTGGGAAAAGAATACATTGGGAGGGGGAAGGAAGAGGAAAAATGGGAGAAATTATCTCAAATAAATCTCCTATGTAAGTAGAAGACTATAATCAAAGAAAAAGGTATGGGAGGAGTGGCTGATACCTTAACCTCACTTTTATCTAAATTGGTCAAAGACAAGAATACACACACAGTTTGGTGTAGAAATACATTTCAGTCAACAGGGAAACAGAAGTAAAAGGGGAGACAGAAAGAGGAGGGAGAAATAAGAAAGATGACAAATTCAGGAGGGAGACTAGTCATAAGCCAAACAAAATCTAACTACAGAAGGCATATTGTGAAGGAGGGTTTAAAGGATCAAAAAGAAAGGGTAAGAATCTGCAATTGGGCTGTGAGTGACAGAGAAGAGGGTCAGGTGAGCATCAGTGATTGCTACCTTCTTTATAAAGAGGGGTAGGAAACAAAGAGAAGGATCGGATAAGAGAATAGGAGAGAGGGAAATACATAATTATTATAATTGGTAAAGTGAGTGGGGTGAACTCACCCATAAAAGGGAAGAGTATTATGAAATAGATTAGAAAACAGAATCCATTATGTTTGGGTTTTTTGTTTTTGTTTTTACAGGAAACATACCCTGAAACAACAATTCACACAGTTAAAATAAGGGACTGAATTAAAATCTATTGACTTTCAGATGAAGTATTTTAAAAAAAAACAGATCTGGAAATCTTGATCACAGAGAAATCAAGAACAAAAATATTTGATTAAAAGAGATAAATAGGGAAATAAACATATGTTGACAATGAATATCAGTGCTAAAATATGTATGCACCAATCAGCATTGCATCTATACACTTAGATGTTGATTCATTTTGAGCTTGTCCCCCAGATCTTTTTGAGATAGACAGTAGTCTAACAATACCTCCCCAATCTTGTACTTCTGAAGTTGATTTTTTGAAATGACTTATTGTGGAAAAAAAAGACACTCTCTGAACTTGGAGTAGTGGGACCTGACTTCAAAGTGAGCCCTGCCTCTTATTTCCTGGGTGACCTTGATACTTCACCTCTCTACGCCTCAGTTTCTTCATCTGTGAAATTAGAGAATTGTCCTAGAAGAACTCTAAGGTCCCTTCCAGTTCTATATGCCATTATAATTTTACATTTATTCTTCAACTTATTAAAGTCATCCCTGCGTTCTAACCTATCAAAATATTCTTTGAACCTAACTTTGTCATCAGCTATGCCTCCTAGCCTTGCCTAATCTGTAAATATACATTTTGTCTCATCCTATATCCAGTTCACTGAGTATCATATTAAAAAGCACAAGGCTGAGCACTCACTTTACTGGAGGCCCACTTCTGTGTTGACAGAACCATTCATGATTGAACTAGCTCTGAATCCACCTCATTTGGCTAAATCTATTTTTTCTCACAAGACATGCTATTTCATGACTGTCAAATGTTTCACAAAAATCTAGATAACTACAGAATTCCCTTTATCTGCCAAAATGGCCAAAAAAGGAGATGAAGTTAATCTGTTCTGAGCTAGTTTTGATGAAGTCATGCCAACTCTTTCGGTCACCATTTCATTTATCATCCTTTTAATAATATTTGGGGGTATATCCCAGGGATGGGGAATATGTGGCCTCAAGGGCACATGTGGACCTCTAGGTTCTCAAGTGCAGCCCTTTGACTGAATCCAAACTTCACAGAACAAATCCCCTTAATAAAAGGATTTGTTCTGTAAAACTTGGACTCAGTCAAAAGGCTGCACCCAAGGAGCTAGAGGGCCACATGTGACCTTGAGGCTGCAGGTTCCTTACCCCTGAACTATATCTCTTTTAGACTTTAATGAAATTAAAAGTTGTAAGGGGCAAAAACAACGGCATTGAAATATTAAAGGGAAGTATAACAGTGATTTCTCCAGCTCCCACTGTCTGAGAGCCAGGTATGTTACATGTTATTCCTCCTCCAAGGTTCCCTTGTACCCTTAAGGAATCTGGGGTTATCTAGTCTTTTTGCCATTTGCTCAATCCCCTATTTATTGTGTTCTTTGAATTTTTAGGGGTCCCCTTCACCCTAATTTCATTTTACCACTTAACAGGTTGACTTTTACATAAGAATATTTGCTTCAAAGTAGAGAAAGAAAAAACATACAAAAACACCCCTCTCCAAGAAATAAAAAAATTAGAAGGAATAATCTCCGTTAAATCACTTCAGGTTCTGGGAAGAGGAGGAGGATTCGGTTCACGTCTTAACCTGGTTCCTATGTAGTGTGGTCCACCAAGTTCTAGATCTAAATCATCTCTGGACTTTTGTCCCAGGACCCAGGGTTCTGTGGGCTTCCCTGCTGGGCTGGTCCAAGGTTTCTATGGCTTGAGCTCCTGGGGCTAGAGATTCCATGTAGACCTGAAAAGGCCCAAAACAGAAAACAAACAAACAAAAAAAGACCAAACTCCCGACAAAAACTCCAAGCCCATTTCACAAGGCCAAAGAACCTAAAGGAGAGCAGGGAGGAGGTAACCCTTTTCACCAGCTGGGTTCATTACGCCCATCCTGTGGATGAACTGAATCTTCACCCCCTGGACACAACTGGCAAGATAGAGTGAGACTAGGGAGTTCAGACTAGAGAGAGTCGGGTAGTTTTAAAGATGCAGCCAGTTCTAGCCACAAAGCCTTGGAAGGAACCTAGTCCACATGGACGGGACTGCAGAATGTCTTCTTCAGGACACAGGTCTTTGTCGTCTCCCACATCATACTAGGTGATTCACATACATGCAAAACCTGATTATAACAGCATTTCAGAGATTTAAGAAGACCTCAGAAAGAAAGACCTCAGACCTTAGATCTGAGATTTAAATAGCTCAACTGCATATGAAAATTCCAGAAAGACAATGAACTTGCCTCAAGACACAATATGCTTCAATATCTTTATCCCTACTAGCTCACAAAGTCCAACTGGAGTCTGGGAAGTGTATATGGAGTTGTCATCATAAGTAAAGATCAAGTCTTAATGGTAGGTGACAAACCTCAGAGGTAAGGCCCTGAAGGAGTCACAGAGGAGACATTTCTGGCTGTTCTGGGCTAACTGTCATTGCTCTTGCTGAAAAGAGCTCTTTAGGTAGGCATGGGGATGAAAGAAGGAGAGAGGAATAGAGAATGAGGAGGGGAGAGAGAGAAGAGAGAGAGAGAGAGAGCGAGAGCAAGAGAGAGAGAGAGAGAGAGAGAGAGAGAGAGAGAGAGAGAGAGAGAAATTACATTATCATTCAAAATATTTGGAATTTGGCCCGAAACCTGTGATTTCATTGGCAGAGGGAGCTCCTTATGAAGACATTCTCCCAATGCAGATGCACATCTGTTCTGCTCTGCAATTTATAGTCTTAGTTGCTTAGAGTTAAGTGTCAGAGGTGGGTGCTACAGAGTCAACATAGCTATTGGCAGTGTATGCAGTGAAGATACCTTTGTCATCAAGTGGCCATTATAAATGATAAATTATGGTACAATGCAAAAAGTGTTGGCTTTGGAGTTAGAGGGCCTGGGTTTAAATCCCACTTGTATAACCTTAAGTAAGTCACTTAACCTCTTTGGGCCTCACTTTCCTCATCTATAAAATGGTGTCCTTTCTAATTCTAAATCTATTGTCAATTCTATGATTGAGTGTTGGCTGAAAGGTCAACTTTGCTTTCTTTTAGGGGCACTCACTTTAAAAGTTACATAAAACAGATAACACAGAGCAGAAAGTTTCATACTTTCTGAATGTCACCTTTAAATATTATTCAGGTACATTCCTCTTTGTGGGTATGGTTTCCTCTCACGCTTCAAATTCAGTCCTCAGAAGCTATTTTTTGCCAGCTAGAAAGATAATGTTAATACCACCAAAATAAATAAAGCTCAAAATGAAATGTGTCAAATAAATAAAGATTATGGGTATGGTTTTTAGCTTATTCATTTTTAGGAAAAGGGGAGGAGGAAGGAACAATGGCTTTATAGGTATAGCTCCTAGATTGTTACTTCACCACAGTGCATTTGTGGAATGACTATGGTTGGATTCAGAATAGTTAATAGTAAGAAAACAGGAAGGAGGATCTATACAGTATTCAGTTTTATTTTCAGTTCATGCTCTTAATTATGATTTAAGTCAAACCTCAAGTGTTACCACCATGTCATTTTCTGGAGTAGGTATATACAGTAATTGTATTTGCTTATGATAATGACACATTTGGGGCTTCCCCTTCTCTTTTGGATGGAAATGAGGGCAATAACAATTATGAAGGAAATTATCTAGGTTGCTTTATCCGGTAGTAAAGTATTAGTGATTCTGGAATGTATATGGATGTCAAGAATAGCAGTAGTGTTAGCCATTTTTGCAGTCGAAATTAAGGTAAACTGAGGCACAAAGCTCCAAACATGATCTAATAAAACATGAATTTAGCAATAAATAGGATCTTTAGCTTCCTCAGAAAAGCTAAGACCATGAGGTGAGGTGAGCTAGACATTTTATAGTTTGTTTTTTTGTCTTTGTTTTTGTTTTTCTGGAAAGTACAGGAAAAAAAAAACAGGACTTCATAGGTGTTAAAGAAGTTATGATTGGTTTAAAAGCCTAAAGAAAACAATATGATTGGTAGTATCATAGATGTGGGGGACAACATGATTGTCTGGAAATTGGGAACATGGGACTAGTAACAACCCTTCCTTGTTGTTAAGGGATGCTAATTGATTTATAGAGCCCATATTCCTCCTGCAGGGCTTGTTAATGGAACAGAGAAACAGACTTCCTGGCACCCACCTACATCTTGTAAGGCTTGTTAACAGATCTCCCTTAATTATGGATGGGTATGCTCATTAGTAAGAAAACAGGTGGGGCTTGTAACAACCCCTTCTTGTTGGAAAGAGCGACTTTATCATCACAAAAAGGAGAGATATTAAAAACATGTGCACAGCCTTCAATGGCAGCAAGCTTGGCAGCTGTATTAGCACCATTGTTCCCTCTTGATACAGGGTCAGTTCCTCCAGTGTGGGCAGGACAATGGACAATGGCCAGGACAGCAGTCTGATCTTTGATAAAATTTGCCATAGCAATGACCTTACTGGTAGATGTCAAAAACACCTCTCAGTAGCCAAAGTATTCTAACATTATGGAAGACACCAAATGTATATTGTGAGTCAGTATAGATTGTGGTTTTGGCTAGTTGACATGCCTGGGTAAGGGCTACAAGCTTAGCAGCCTGGGCAGTGAGACAAGAGGGCAGCGAAACCTCCCAAAGAGTGTCACAATCAGAAACAATGGTGCCAATGTAGCGAGCACCATCTCCCATAAACAAAACAAAGTCAGGATTTTACAAGAAAGGCTTGAGTTCAGTAATGAAGTAAGAGGGTCTCAACTAAACTGAACCAAACCCAACCTCAATTCAATTCCACTCAACCAACACTTAATCATAAGCCTTCTCTACAAAAAGGGTGGTGGTGGCCCCAGCCTGGATACAGGAAAATACTCTAACTGCCCCAGAATCAGGCTAAGCAGATTAATAACATAGTGGGTATGGAGTGGGTCGAATGTTTGAGTAAGGACACCAGAAGCCACCCTTCTTTGTTCATGTACAAAAAAGAAGACTTACTGTAAACTGGGAGTCCCAGTGAAGGTGCTGATGAGCTAGCCATAAAGGTTCTGGACAGTCTTTAGTCCAAGAGACAAGAGGTTTAGTTATCTGACTGGCATCCATTGCCGGCAGTAACTTACTGCTCCAACAATAGCGTGCAGCTGCCACTCAGTGGGTGTAGTGAGCTGCTGGTTGGCCTGAATGCTTTTAGGAAAGACTGAATGAGTCCCAGCAGCCAAAATAATTCCCAAATATTTTGCCTGGGGAAGGTATCACTGGACTTTTGACTTAGAGACCTCATGGCCCCTTTGGGGAAGCTGATAACGACCATCCTCTTGGCACATTTAAGCACTGGGGTTGCCAGGAGGAGGTTGTCAACATATTGGATCAGAGAGGAGCCCTTGAAAATGATAGAAGTTAAGTCCTGTTATAAAAGTCCTGTTGTAAAAGTTAAGTGAATAATCTTGTGACAGACAAGCACGCATTCATTGTGTGTTTTTCCAGGCAAGAGCAAATAGATATTGGACATCTGAGTAAAGGGAAATAAAAAAAAATATAGAGCAAAGATCTATCACCATAAAATAGGTAGCTTCACAAGGAATTGAGGAAATGATAGTAGCAGGATTGGGCACCACTGGATACCTGGGGTTAACATAAGCATTGATTATATGTAAATCTTGTACAAAATCGATAAGCAGACTTGACATCTAGTTTTAGGCTTCTTAACAGGGACAGTGTATTGCAAGGTGATTTTCAAGGCACATAAATATCTTTTTGGGGGGGGGAGGAGGGAAGGCAGAGCAATTGCGGTTAAGTGACTTGCCCAAGGTCACATGGCTAGTAAGTGTTAAGTGTCTGAGGCCAGATTTGAACTCAGGTCCTCCTGACTTCCAGGGCCAGTGCCTTATTCACCGTGCCACCTAGCCTCCCCCACATAAATATCTTGATCCCTTAAAGAGTCAATGATGGGGGCAGCTAGGTGGCGCAGTGAGTAAGAGCACTGGTCTAGAGTCGGGATGACCTGGGATCGGTTCCGGCCTCAGAAAATGAGCACCCATACATAAATAATGGCTGACTGTGTAATCTTGAGCAAGTTACTTAACCCCAATTGCTTTAAGGAAAAAAGAGTCAATGATGTATGAAATGCCCTCCCTAGCCCCCTGGGTAAAGGATACTTAGAAATAGATGGTGGAGGGCTTTGCCTAATTTCTTTTTCGGTAATAGGGTTGATAGATATCCCTTGTCTGAAGATGTAGAGACCCATAGGGTGTCTGGGATATCAGATGGGATGCTAAATGCATCCCTGAGTATCTCTGGGTCAGTCTGAATGAGGATGGGGAATAAGGAGAGGGAGTTCTTGGATATCTGTAAAGACAGAGTACCATCTGGAGAGCAAGGAAATAGTAGTTATAAGTTTGCATAAGAGATCTCTCACCAACAGATGTATAGGGGATTGGGGCATGAGGGGAAAAGAATGTTCAAAAGATGGGGCCAACAATACCATGCAATGGGATAATTTAGGAACATTCTGAGGTTTTCCTGGATCCCAAGAACATTTAAAGATCCAACAATTGGAATCAGGTTTACTCATTATAACCGAATTAGAGGCTCCACTATCCAGTAAGCAATCATAGAGTATGGCATAAATTTTAAGGGTGACATGGGGTTCATCATTTTATGGAGTTGAATGGATCAGAATAACTGGGGCCAGAGCATCAGGTTTAGGAAAAATAAAATGGTCTTCTCTGGAATCCACAACCCCTTTTCCTTTCCCACACCTTCATGAAGCAAAGTTACCCTGGGAATCTTTAAGGTTAATCTTCTATTTCTGAGATCCCATTGTTTCTTTTTACAGCCATGGATAAGGTAGCCCTTCTTTCTACAATAAAAACATTAATATGATTTGCCATTTTTTTCATATGGCCTCCCAGACAGACCATATAGTGGCATCTGAAACAGCCAGTACAGAAGCAAGGATGGCTTGTTCCTATACTTTAGGTCTCCCCTTTTCCACATCCTTTTCCATTAATTCATAAATGTATAGAACAATGCTCCTAGTTGGCCTACAGGCATTTCATGCCATCCATCTTTTATGGAAATGTTTTCATATTTCTGGCAGTGATTGAATAGCTAAATGTGTGCTAATGATGCATGTATCTCGTGGGTTAAGTGGATCTAATCTTGCCTATCATTCAGCACTTTTACATAATCTATTATAGAAATGGTTAGCGTTGTCTTTCTCCTCTTGTACTTTCTTGGGATTTACTCTAGTTTTCAGATCTGGTGGCACAAACTTCCATGCCCACATTTAAGGTACTCTGGCCTGCCACAATCTAGTACTATGAACCTGAAGATTAGTATTTCCAACAGAGATCTTGTAGTGGCCAATTGGGAAGAACTGCACCTGTGTCTTGTAAGACTTGTTAGTGAGATATCAGATCTCTCTTAATTGAACATGGGTATGGAAGACTTATTAGTAAGAAAACAGGTTTCCCTTAATTGTGCATAGGCACCTCCACTTCAGGAGCAGAGCTCAACTTTAATGTGAAAAACCATGAAATAGACTGGAAACAAAAGCCAAAAAAAAAAAAAAAAGAACATAATCATAGAAAGTTACTGTGGTGACATGGAGGATTAAGGCACAAATTTAGAAAAGGACAACAATGTTAAATTGGCTACATTTAAAGCTTCAAAGAAAAGTGTAAATTGGTGTCATGCCCAAAAAGAACTCCTGGAAGAGCTCAAAAATGATTTTAAAAAGCAAGTAAGAGAGGTAGGAGAAAAATTGAGAAAATAAATGAGAATAATGTAAGAGAATCATGAAAAAAAAAGAGTCAAGTAAAGGTAGCACAAAAAGGAAGTTTGGTAAAGGAAGCACAAAAAATGTAAAAAGAACTATAAAAATTCACTGTAGAAGACAACCTCTCAAAAAGTAGAATTGGACAAGTGTAAAAAGAGGTACAAAAGCTCACTGTAAAAAATAATTCCTTAAAAAATTCAATTGGGCAAGTGGAAGTTCCATGAGATATCAGCAAATGACAAAATGAAACCAGAAGAATGAAAAAAAAATTAAAGAAAATGTGAATTTCTCATTGGGAATACAACTGACCTGGAAAATAGATGGAGGAGAGATCATTTAAGAATTATTGGATTACCTGAAAACCATGATTTAAAAAATAGCCTGGATGTAATATTTCAAGAAATCACCAAGGAAAACTGCTGTGATATCCTAGAACCAGAGGGTAAAAGAGAAATTTAAAGAAGTCATTTATAAGTCATCCTAAAAGATATTCCAAAATGATAACTCACAGAAATATGAGAGCCAAATTCCACAGCTACCAGGTCTAGGGGAAAATATTGCAAATATCCAAAAAGAAAAATTTCAGATATCATGGAGCCACAATTAGTATTATACAGGATTTAGCAGCTTCTACATTAAAATACTGGAAGGTTTAGAATATAATGTTCTAAAAGACAGAGGAGCTAGGATTACAACCAAGAATCACCTACCCAGCAATACTGAGTATTATCCTTTGGGAAGAAAACAGATGTTTAATGAAATAGAGAATTTTCATGCATTTCTAATGAAAAGACATTGAGCTGAATGGAAAATTTGATCTTCAAATACAATACCCAAGAGAAGCATAAAAAGGTAAAGGAGAAAGAGAAAACATAAGGAATAAAGGTTGAACTGTTTATATTCCTACATGGGAAAATGATACTGGTAACTCTAAAGAACTTGATCACTATTAGGACCATAAGAAGAAGTATACACCGACAGAAGGTGCAAGTGTAAGGTGACTGTGATGAAATGATGTCCAAATAAACAAAGAATGGGGCAAATTATTTCACACAAAAGAGACATGAATGAACCATTGCAGTGGACAAAAATGCTTGAACTTCACTCTTATCCAAATTGGCTCAAAGAGGGAATAATATACACTCAGTTGGGGTACAGAAATCTATCTTACTCTAGAGAGAAGTAGGAAGGAACAAGGACAATTGAAAGGGGAGGATGGGTAGTCAGAAGTAAAACACTTGTGAGGAGACAAGGTGAAAGGTGAAAGAAAGAAGGATAAATAGGAGAAAAATAGGATGGAGGGAAATACACAGTTAGTAATCATAACTATAAATGTGAATGGGATGAACTCACCCATAAAATGAAAGCAGGTTCCAGAACAGATTAAAAACCAGAATCCTACAATATGCTGTTTACAAGGAACACATTTGTAGCACAGAGACACACAGAGTAAAAGTAAGGGGATGAATCAGAATCTATTATGTTTCTGATGAAGTAAAAAAAAAAAAAAGCAGGGGTAGAAATCATGATTTCAGACAAAGCAAAAGCAAAAATAGATCTAATTAAAACAGATAAAGAAGGAAACTATATCTTGCTAAAAGGTACCATAGACAATGAAGTAATATAAACACTAAACATATGTGCACCAAATAGTAGAGCATTCAGATTTCTAAAGGAGAAGCTAAATGAATTACAGGAGGAAATAGTAAAACTATAATGGTGGGCAGCTTCCATTTTACCCTTTCAGAACTAGATAAATCTAGCCAAGAAATAAATGAGAAAGAAGTTAAGGAGGTGAATAAAATTCTAGAAAAGTTAGATATGATAGACTTCTCAAGAAAATTGAATGGAAATAGAAAGGAATATACCTTTTTCTCAGCAATATATGGCACCTATACAAAAACTGACCATGTATTAGACTAGAGCAAAAAACCCTCACAACCAAATGCTGAAAAACATTTATTTGTTTTAGTTCTCAAAATTATTTTTATAAGATTTTGAGTTTCAAATTCCCCCCTCTCTTCTTCTTCTCCTCTTCCTCCTCTTCCTTCTCTTCCTCCTCCTCCTCCTCATATGAATACATATGTGAATGTGTGTGTATATGTTTACAGTTATATGTGGATAGAGGGCACAGGTTGAATTTGTTGGGAAGGGATGATACTTAAGGGATGAAATTATGAGGTGAGAGAGGAAAGTCCCATGATGAGATGGGGAGAGACAGGGTAGGGCAAACTATCTCATGTAGAAGAAGCAAGGGGAAGTGGCTGCAAAGGAGGGGAAGAATAGGAAGGCAAAAAGGCAAAACCACATTCTCATTGAATTTGGTTCTGGGAGAGAATGACATACATACTAAATGGGATATCTAAACCTGCAGCAGAATAGGGGGAAGGGGGGTGTGAGGGGGGATGATGGATGGGGCGGGGGAGGGCATCCTTGGGGGGAGGGGAGGTTGGAAGTACCCACTATAGAAGAGGGACAGGATCAAGTAGGGAATGGACCAGGTGGGGGGTGGGATGAGTGGGAGGGAATTATAAGCTGCCTTGTACAATATATCTACTATGGTAATGTTTAGCATAGCTAGACATATACAACATATACTGAATTACTTATCTTCCCAGAGGGAATGGGTGACAAGAGAGGAAGGAAATGGATCTGAAATTCGAGGTTCTAAGACTAAATGTTTCAAATATATATAAATACTATTATTAATACTCTTTTGCTTGTAATTGGGAGGTAAGATGTGCAGGCATTGGGACACAAAGATTCACCTTCCTCTAATGGAAAAGTCGAAGGGGGTACGGGAGAAGATAGGGGAGAGAGCAGATTGGAGGAAGTGATAGCTTGTGGAACTGCTATTCTGGGAGGGTGGGTAGGGGAAAAACAGGGGGGAAAATAATTGCAACTCAAAATCTGGCGGAAATGAATGATGTGAAACAGAAGTTAATAAAGCATTTGTTTAATAAAAAAATTAATTGAAAACTTAATAAGTGTCTGACCCCCTTAGTATTTCTGAGCTGAGCGCTACCAAGACTGATGTTACTATTGTCATTGTTGCTGCTATGGCATGAACTCTGGACCAACCTTCACCCTGATGTCACAGGCCTCTCCTACCCATCTCCTATGTTTTCTTTGACTGGAAAAATGTCTCACCCTGACTTTTTGTTGACTCTGCTTCTCCAAAATTTGATTTGAGGCATTATTTTAAAGTTGTTTGAGGAGAATGGAGAGAGAGAGAGAGAGAGAGAGAGAGAGAATGTGTGTATGTATGTATTATATATATCTATATATATCTATATATCTATATATATATTTATTTATTTATTTATATGTATCAAAGTACATAAGGATAAGTAGGAAACAATTAACAGTGAGAAGGCACTGGAATTAAGAGGGGTTAGAAAAGTCTTCCCATAGAAGGTAGGAGTTTAGCTGGGACTTAAAGGAAGCCAAGGTAATCCTGAGCAAATATATCTTGCCTCAGTTAACTTGTCTGTAAAATTATGTAATGGGATTGAACTTAATGGTCTCTGATGTCCCTTCCCTGATTATATAATTCAAGAGAAATGAGTTTGAAAGTTCTCTCAATTTAGGCAAATTCTTGCTTGTTACCCTGGTAAGTAAGTAACCAGAATATTATGGAAGAAATACTGATGGAAGATGTGCCAGGCTCTGATATAATAATCCTGCACTTGGAATCAGAAGAGACTTGGGTTCAAATCTTGTTTCCAGCACTTACTAGGTATGAGACCCTGGGCAAGTCACTTAATAACCTCTCTAAAGTTCTGAGTTTCTTTGTTTGTTGTATGAGGATAATAATATTCATAATCCTTACCTAACAGCATTGTTGTTATACTCAATAGGAATTAAATTCCATTCATTTCAACTTGATAAACATTTGTTAGGAGCCCAAAATTATAGAAAATGTTATATAGATGTCAACTCTTATTACTGAACTTCAGGGCAGCTGTTATCCAGGTGCTTCATCAGTTCTATTGATAGGCTATTACCATGGAAAGACTATTAATGCAAAGAGGGCTAGCTAACTGGCTGCCTGCATACAGAATTTTGTTTTCTCTATGAAGGACTGTTAAAAAAAAAGGTTCTTTATAACATTACTTGCTCATTAAAAGTTCATTAAAACACACACATACACGCCCACTCTTGAGTGAAATAAATAGTTTCTTGGAATCTTCAGCTCAAATTGTTCTTTTTCTGCCTAAGATACTTATAAATCTTTAAGAAAGAAAAAAGGATATAGAATTATAGAATTTTAAAATTGTAAGGGACTTCATTGGCCATCTAATCCAACATAGACCTCCCCCTCCTCCAAATACCCAATACGATGCAAATATTTGTTGTATTTTGCTTAACAGCTTCTGATAAAGAGGGTGCCTGTTCCACTTTGGGATAGCTCTAATTATTATCATCTTTTCTTTTTATTGACACTCTTTCCTATAATTTTTATTTTCCAGTATATTCACCTACTTTCTTGCACTGAGAGAGTCATCTCTTAAAATAAACAATAAAAAGGCAGTCATCAAAATTAGTTAACATATCGTGATATCCATGATCCTCAGCCTCCTAGGAAGCAGTGATTACAGGGTATACTGTGACATTTAGATTTATTCAAAGCAATGTTTGGGCCCTCCTCATACTCAGTTGTGATTGATTGATTCAGTCAAGAAATGTTCTTATCTAACAAAGGTAATCACTTTAAATAGGTAGGAATACACAGCTATGAGTAAGTGGGAATTTTTTAGCTTGGAGAAGACACTAGATGGAGCTATTATCAAGTATTTAACAATCTTCAATGTGAAAAAAGGATTGTTGTTCAGTTGTTTCAATCATGTCCAACTCTTCATGACCCTATTTGGGATTTTCTTGGCAAAGAGTGGCTTGCCATTTCCTTCTCCAGCTCATTTTACAGATGAATAAACTTAGGCAAACAGGGTTAAGTGATTTGTGCAGGGTCACATAGCTAGTGAGTGTCTGAAGCCAGATTTGATCAGAGAGGAGTCTTCCTGCTCCAGACAAGGCTATCTCTCTCATTTTGACATCTAGCTACTCTGAAAGGGGATTAGACTTAAAAAAAAAAGTACTGATAAAGAAGAGGTGGAGTTTACCACAATAAAATTAAAAAGAACAGAGCTTTACAAAAGGGAAATGTATTTCCTTAACAGGTATTAAGTTAATCATCATCAGAAGTCTTCAAGCAGAATTGATTGACAACTTGTCAGATGGGATGATTCCAAATGTTTTCCTTTTTCCTAGAGTGCCCATCTTCAGGCAGCTCACTCAGGCTCCAATCCAGCCAGATTTGTCTCCATTTTTGCTAAGTTTGATCATATCATTCCAGCTCAAAAATTGTCAGGGTCTATTGAATGACTCCCTACTAAAGTTCAAAATCTTTTGCCTGGATTTCAAGTTCCTCAATAATTTGACACTACCCACCTTTTTTGCTTTAGTTCATATTACTCCCTTGACCTACTCTACACTTCAGCTGAGGCTACTCTCTCTCCCTGAGCATACCTTCTAATTTTCTGCCTTCCTAACTTTGCCTACTATATTTCTTTCTTTCATTTACACCTGAAGATATAGTACCCACTGAGTCCAATTCAAATGCTACCTCATCTGTGAAATTTTTCTAATCCCCCTCTCTGTCAATGTAAACTCCCCCCCACACACACACACATATTTGGGCATTGCTCTGACTACAAATACGATACAGGGATGACAGTTGCTGCCATCACTACCATCATAAATACTATTGTACTGGAAGGGTTTATCTGCTTGGTGCAATGGACCACTTGGAAACTAAAGATTAAAATAAACAATCATTTTTGAGCAGGCAGATTTCAGAAAAACCTCAAAGACTTACATGAACTGATGCTAAGTGAAATGAGTAGAACAAGGAGAACATTGTACACAGTAACAGCCACATTGTACAATGACCAACTTTGATAAACTTGGCTCTTCTCAGCAATACAAATAAGACAATTCCAAAATATTCATGATGGAGAATGCCATCCACATGCAGAGAAAGAACTAGTCTGAATGCAAATGAAAGCATACTGGTTTCTCTCTTTTTTTGTTTTTGCTTTTTTCTTTCTCATGTTTTTTCCCTTTTGTTCTGATTCTTCTTTCACAACATGATTAAAGTGGAAATGTGTTTAATATGATTGTACCTGTATAGCCTGGAATTCAAAAATTTGAGTATGAGGAGGGCCCAAACATTGCTTTGATTTGGAATTCAAAAATCTTATAAAAATGAATGTTAAGGGGAGGCGAGGTGGTGCAGTGAGTAGAGCATCGGCCCTGGAGTCAGAAGGACCTGAGTTTGGATCCGGCCTCAGACACTTAACACACAAACAAACAAACAAACAAATAAAACCTAGCCGTGTAACCTTGGGCAAGTTACTTAACCCCAGTTGCCCACCAAAAAGCAAAAAAAAAAAAAAATGAATGTTGAAAACAAAAATAAATAAATAAGCAAACAAAATTATAAGCAATCATTTTACTAAACAGAGGTACAAATGAACAGTTTTCTTCCATAAGAATACTCTGTAACCTCCTCCCACACATAAAAGTAGAACACAAGGATGTAACAGCTTTATAGATGGGGTCTTAGAAGCCTCTTGCTGAATCCATAGAATTTTCTTTATATATTTCTTGGTAAAAGAACTCACAGCTGGATTTCAGGTCAATCCACCTGGAAGTCACATTAACACAAAATGTGCTCAGGTCTGTTTCATAGTGCCAATTCACTATAACCCTGGGGAAAACTAAATCTAGCTGCTCAGGATGTATATACAGTGTCCTACCCACAACAAAGAACAACTCACATTTCTATAGCACTTTAAGGTTTGTGTTTCTTCACAAACAGTCCTGTAAGGTACATATTATAAGTATCCCCATTTTATGGGTTAGTAAACTGAGGCTAACAGTTTCAATGATTTACCCAAGGTCATACAACTTACTCTGTAATATAGTGTATTATAGCCAACTGTTTTTAGGTCTTTTCTCCCTATTAAGTCATATATTAAGCTTCAGGAGGGATGAGACATGATTTACCTAAATGTTGTACCACCTTCAGTACTTAGTACAGTTGTCTGTACACAATGAGCACAATAAGTGCTTAATAAATTGTTTTTTAATTGTCACTTCCTTCTTGCTTTGGGCAAAATGGATTCTGAGATAAATATCTGTTGGAGCCGGTTCTAACATAGGCATTCTCTTAATTCAAATTCAAAACTGGAGTGAACTGAGACACAAACTTTTATTAAAGGAAGGTTTACTTTGCCCTAACACGGCGAAAATATGCAAAAAGGATGTAGTGACAGCTCTTCACTTAGCTCTTCACTTCTTTGGATGCAGCCCCCCTCACCTATGCATTTAGTAAGCAGGGGAGGGACATGGTAACTCATGGTCTTCAGAAATCTACCAAACTGGAGGGGAACCTGACTGTTTATGGATGAAAGTTTTTATGCCCTTAAGTTACCAGGAAGCTGCCTCAAGGAAATAAAGGCCAATCAGATTCTTGCACCACTTTGTCTCCTTTTAGGAAAAATTAATCCTTGTTTCAGAAGAGAAAGAGGAGTGGACCTACCCATGTTGTGTGGAAATGCTGGTAAATAATAGTTCTATCACAACTCCCAACTCTCACATGTTGGTTCTAAGTATTTATCCCATATGGCACAAGAGAAAGAAGTGAAAAGACAATGCTTTTACCTCTACAAGATCCCAAAGGACAGTTTTGGATTAAGGAAATGAATGCTGTTTTCAGAATGCACCCCTGCTGTTGAGGGATGATCAGTGCTAAGGATGGCAATTTTTTTTTAAACAAGGAGTATGTAATGGGAGCACATGTGGAGTGCCTCTGATAGCATCTCATATGGAGGGCACTCCAGGGCAAATGGAAACCCTCCAGGTTGGGGAGAATTATAAAGATATGTAAAGGAAGCGTTTTGGAGAGACTCTGTAACCTGTGTAGATATGCTGTACCTGGCTCTGGTTAGTTAAGCTTGTGGCTGTGCAACTGGACTTAGCATCTACCAAAAGGACTGGGTTAGCTTCAGCACTTGCTTTACCTCATTGTCTTCAGCTGTTCTCTGTTTGGTGTGGCATCTAGTGAGAAACCATGCTCAAGAGGAAGGGCTGTTGGGTTTTCTTGCTGTGAAGCCCCATCAGATGCTCTATCTGGGACATTCTCTCAGGCTTCAGGGGCCTTAATGTTCATTCTTGTCCATTTTAGGTGCATGGTCTCTGACCATGGAAAACAGGTCACAGGAATCCAGGAGCTGGAATCTAGGTTGAATATTGTAGCCAGCCCAACAGTAATACCCTGAGGAATAAGGAACATTCTTTAGGGAGTTTTGGGACTCTAGTTCAGCTGAACAACTTATCCAACAGTTGCATATCCAACATGGATTTCATGGGCCTGATTTTATATAAAAAGTGACCTAAGTTTTGAGCCTATTCTCCCAAGAGACTGAGGGGATACAGGGAATTTTAAAAACTTGTTCCCACTATGCTTGTGAAGTAAATAAAATATTTCTATGAAAGATCCATCTATAGTAAGTGATTAAATGGAATTGGGGTGCAGGTCACTGTCTGTTAACAAATTAAAGGAAATGGTAACTAATTTAAGTCTTGTTGGTGTATACATGTAATAAATTTGGTATAGAGTAAATCCTCTTTCTCTAGTAAAAAATATTCTTTCTATTTATACTGAACATAAAAAATATTTTCCTATTCTAAAACTACTGATATGATTGCAAAGGTTGCTCCTTGAGTCAGAACTAGGAAGGAGAACCTGAGTGATGATAAGTCCTTAAGAGAACCTGTAAGTAGTCCACACTGGTGACTGAGCCAGATGATTTAGGCTTATGCCTATTAGTGAACTGAAGTATCATACTTAACATGTAAGATAGGAACTTAGCAGTCCAAAAGTCAGGAAAGTTTTGAGACAGGCAAAGAAAATGTGTAGGGATGGCTAGGTGGCACAGTGAATAGAACCACTGGCCCTGGAGTGACCTTGGGCAAGTCACTTAACCCAATTGCCCTGCTGCTCCCCTCCAAAAAGCAAAAAAAATGTCTAAAATGATAACATAAAAAATTTACCATGTCCCAAACCAAACTCACAATTTTCCTCCCCAAACTTGTTTGATTTCCTGACAACTTTCTTTCAACTCATGGTAACAATATCCTTGCAGTCACTGAGGCTTGAAACCTTATCTTTGATTCTTCTTCTCTCTTGCTCCTATAGTCAACCACTTGCCAATTACCAATTGTCCTGTCTCTCACATTTGTTCCTTTATCTTTCTTCCCATTGACATCATCAGAGGCAATGTTTCCCAGATAGGCTATAGAAATAACCTTCTCTCTTTAAAAAATCTTTTTCTGTTTTTAGCATTCATTAAAAAAAAATTAGTTCCAAATTCTCTCCTTCCTTCCCATCCCTCCCCCTACCCATTGAAAAGGCAAGCAATCTCTTTGAGATACAGACCTAGTATTGGTATTACTGTATCAAAGGATATTCACAGTTTTATAGCCCTTTGGGCATAAGGTCAGAATTGCTCTCCAGAATAGTTGGATCAGTTCATAACTTCACCAAAGTGAATTAGTTTCCCAACTTTCCCATATCCTATCCAATAGCTGTCATTTTCCTTTTCTGTCATATTAGTCAAACTGATAGGTGTGGGATGGTACCTCAGAGTTGTTTTAATTTTAATTTCTCTAACACAGTGATTTCGAGTATTTTTTCATATTACTATAGAAAGCTTTGATTTCTTCTGAAAACCGTCCATAATCGTTTGACCATTTATCAATTGAGGGATAACTCATATACCCATAAATTTGAATTGAGAGATGAGATCTTTATCAGAGGAATTTGCTGTAAATTTTTTCCCCATTTTTCACTGGAAAGGTTTGAAAACATGATATGTAAATGTAAACTTCCCTTCCCTGGGTGCTTGCTACGTAAAAAATTAAGACGTGAAACACTTAACAGGATTGTTGAACAGCCATTTCACCTTACACCACAGCTCTGCTGCACCTAAACAGCTTCTTACCATCTGTCTTTTGGCAAGCTAGGTCATGGTTTAGGCTCATCATCCTGGCAGTGGTCATCTTCTCTGAGAAGGGTATAGTTGCAGAAAATTCCTCCAGCTGCCAGTCAGCTCTGACTAAAGAATCCAGGAACTCTAAAACTCCTGAAATAGTTATGTACACACCCTGCCCCCACTCCCACTAATCTGTCTCCTATCATCGTCTATGTTCAGGAAGAGAAATACCAAATAGAAGAAATTGGAGGCTGAAGGTGAGATTTCATATCCATCTAGCTAGGTCTGCACATATGTTCCCCGTGCTATATTTGAGTAGCCACTATAGCTGCTGCAGGATGGAGAAGAGAGGAGTTATTCACCTCTTCAGGAAGTCCAAAAATTTCAGAGACCCTACAAGCTCAGTATATGGGAAGAGAGAGGAAAGAGGGAGGAATCATGCTTTATTAAGGTCTAATGAGTGGATTGCTTTGCCTGGTTCAGTGGACAATACTCTCATTCATAACTTTACAATGGGGCAGGGAAAGACACACGTGAATGTTCATGTCTTATATAGGATTAAGCACATACTTCGTTGGGAATGTATTATCGTATTAATTGACTTGTGAATTTACTTCAAACAAACTATTTAGACCAGAACAAAATAGACAAAGGGTAAAAGTAGAAACTATGGAGACCATCAGAGGAAAGAATAAGGAATACAAAAGAAAAATAAATTTGGGCTATCTTGAAATCCAAGAGAGAATTATTTTGGATATTAAAAGTTATCGGATATATTCATTTAAAAAACTACATATGGATAAGTTCCACTGATCTGAAACAAAATTTACTGTTCGAATCACTTTTTAAAATCTTATGTTTTCCAGGCATTTTAATGTTGTCTTATTACCTAATCCTCTAATTCTTACTGGGATATCCCAGTTACCTAGAACTTGCACAATCTAAAATAATTTTTACTAAAACTGAATGTATCTTCAACATTTGGTTTTTAATAGATAAGTTACATATGAACTGTTACTGCTTAAGAATTTTGGAATCATAGATCCTATATACAAACATTAACCTCAAACTCCACTTTTGAAAACATCCGCTTTGCCTCTTTCAGCCAAATATTACAGAAACACACAATGGTACATTTATTTAATGCCTTGCCACATTGAAGATGTGGAAATTGAAGGAATGTCTATCAATTGGAGACTGGTTAAATAAGTTATGGTATATAAAAATGATAGATTATTATTTTGCTACAAGAAATGATGGAGATAGTCTCAGAGAAACCTAGGAAGAGATATGAACTGAAGCAAAGTGAAGCTAAAAGAATCTGGAGAAAATTAATATAATAATGACAATATTGTAAAGACAACTTTGAAAGACATGGAAACTCTGATAAACACAACAAACAGCCACAATACATGTCCCACACTGATGTTCAGTTGGAATTCACCATGGTTTCTAGAAGCTCATCCTCCTGAAAGATCAAATCAACTCTACAACTCATGCCAAAGTATTCCCTGTCCCTTGGGCCCCGTCTTCCCTCTAAATGGAAAGGGTAGAGGGTATGCATCAGTGGGCTTCTCCAAGATGCTCTATCTAACAAGGAGACCTAGAGAGACACCTCATCATTTTCCATTTGGCTACAAGACTTCATCGTGCCCCAATAGTTAAGATACCCTACCCTATTCTCCTTTTCATTTTTAAGATGAGCTGGAGAAGGAAATGACAAACTACTTCAGTATCTTTGCTAAGAAAACCCCAAATGGACTTACAAAGAGTCTGAAATGACTGAACAACAACAACAATGCATGAATACAGAAATTTTGTTGTTGTTGTTGTAACAAACCCTCATTTTCTTTTAATAATTTGGAACTCTATGTTTGACATGTTTGTTAACAAAGGAATTTCTTGCTTTCTGATTAGGGGGCTATTTGGGTCAGGAAGAGAGGTAGGAGGAAGAGAAGGTTCATCTTCATTTGACAATAAAATACAATGAAATAAAATTTGATTTTAAAAATGGTTTGCCATATAAATGGAAAACTAATTACTTTGTGGCTTTGTCATGGTATCCTTTCTATCTAAACTTGTATGTAGGCAGAATGCTGCTCATTTATTTTCTAAACTGTTATTATATAATCTTATTTGATTAGTAAGCTATTAATACTGAAAGTAGGTTAAATGTATATATATATATATTATATCCATTCTTCAGACAAGAAGTTCTACTAAACAAATCATAAGATAATTATGTATCTAATTTACTTAGAATAGTATGTAGAATAATACTTTGTATTAGGAAAGGTATAAAGTTTTACTCCATCAGCTCTTCTCTGATTTCTCTCATAAATAGCTACCTATTATGTAAAATGATGCTGATAGTTATAGAGATAATGAACATAATAAATGAATAATTTCTTTTTCTACCACAGAAAACCTAGCAGACTTTTTAGTTCTTTCAAGCTTCCGTACTATAGATTTGTGAATTATCAAGGGCATTATCTCCAAACCAAGTATTATTGTCACTAGATAACTTATTTGATTCCATACTTTTCTTCATAACCCTACAATTTTGGGTCTATTTCACAGCTGGATCTACTCTCAGATACTCTCAAGGAATCATTATGAGAGAAAAATTATACAAATACAGTATAGCAAGATAGTACCTCATTTTCTTTGGACAATTTGGAAGATTAGAAGAGCTACTTAAGAATACAATAGAAATGCTGGTTCACTGGTATTGAGCCTATTAGGAATATTGTTGCAAATTGGTACATGTCTTTTTAGATACTTTTTCTGTACAAACAACCAAAAATTGTCTAGAGAAAATTTGTAATTTCCAGAATAAAGCTGAAGGCAGGCTGTAACTGGTTGCAACTAAGTACTGTGAATGATTTTCCTCTTTTTTCCATGATATAACTAAAGAGTTAATCAAAGACAATGAGCTCTGAGATCTCCTCAGAGAGAGAAATCAGGATTCAGAACTTCCAGGACCTTAAGGGTCATGCTAAGAATGTAAGTTGGACCTGGAAGAGAAGTAAGAGACATACTGTTTCCAGTAACAATCCAAGGTGTGAACAGTCCATAGAACTTTGAATCTACTGAAATAGTTTCTCCCCAAAAGGTGAGTATGTTTCATAACTTTTAAATAAAGTTTAAAAAGAAGTTAGGATACTCTAGAATCAAATCGTTTTATTATTTGAGTGGAATTTTCTGGGTAACTGCCTTGGATAAATATTCCAGAAATATCCTGACATTTGCCTCTAGAATCTTGAAGCAATGCAGGGATATGATCAGAAATCACACCTGCAGAGAAGCAACCTTAAGTGTTCTTTTTTTATGACACCTATATTGTTGCCTAAATATATGTGTATTTTTAAGAATTACCTGGAGTAAGTTAGCCTGGTGACTGGTCTGACAGGTCTCGTTCTCTTGTCACTGGTTGATTCTAGACCCAACTTAGTATTCTTTATGGGCTTATCATCAGAATCACTATAGTTTTATCTACTCTTGGGCTGGCTATCAGTATTTATATCAGTCAGGATGACCATTATTATTGATCACCGAGACTCAGGAGCACCTATTCTCACTTTGGACGCTATTGGAAGTGGTTTGTCTGTGTGTGCACAGTTCTGTTGACATTAAATACATGAGGGTCATGTACAAGATTCAATTTTACCTGCATTCTCAAGATCCACAATGCCTGTCTTTAAAAGGCTCTGTCTATGTTGCTCCATCTTGAGGAGGAATTGAGCAGGCTTTTCTCCTTTGAGCTGCATAGTATTAAAGCATCTTAAATACAGCATAGCCAAAAGAGAACTCATTTGCCTTTTTCCCCTAAACCCTCCAATATTCCCTGTTACTGTCCAGAGCAACACGGTTGTCCCAGTCCCCCAGGATTATAACCTGAGTATCATCCTCAACTCCTCATGATATTCCACCCTGTTCTCCTCACCTCATATCCAATCTCCATATCCAGTTGTCAAGTATGTCACTTTTACCTTTGTAGCATCTCCCCAATATTCCTCTTTCTCTCTTCTGATATTGCCACTACGCTAGTCCAGGTTGGTCCTTAGCATCTCATGCTTGGACTATCACAATAGGCTTCTGGTTGGTCTGCCTGTCTTAACTCTTTCCCTACTCCAGTACATCCTCCATTCAGTGCCAAAGTACTTTCCCTAAAACATAGGTCTGACCATTTCATCTTCTTCCACCCCCAAAAAACTCCTATATAATACAAATTCCTGTATTTGATGTTCAAAGACTTTCTTTAACCTCCTAACCACCACCGCTGCCCCGCCCCCCCCCCCCACATGCATCTTTTCAGTTTTCTTACATCTCTATCCCCTAGCTGCATGTTCTCTTTGATCCACACTGGCCTTGTTGCTATTCCAAAAACAAGATATTCCATCTCTCAGCTCTGGGGATTTTCTCTGTCTGTCTCTCATGCCTAGAATGCTCTCCTTCCTCATC
Source organism: Gymnobelideus leadbeateri (assembly GCA_011680675.1). Lineage (NCBI taxonomy): Eukaryota > Metazoa > Chordata > Mammalia > Diprotodontia > Petauridae > Gymnobelideus > Gymnobelideus leadbeateri. The sequence goes on along the minus strand of WOXC01005613.1, from coordinate 134,232 downwards.
TCTTTCTCCTGGCTTCCAATACTTTCAAGTCCCAACTAAAATACCGTCTTCCTATAGGAACCCATTCCCAATTCCTCTTAATTCTAGTACCTTCTCTCTGTTAATTATTTCCTCCTACTTATCCTGTACATAGCTTGTGTATATAGATTGGTTTGCTTATTCTCCCCTCCCCTCCATTATTTTGTGAACTCCTTGAGGGCAGGGGCTGTCTTTTGCCTCTTTTTTGTATCCCCAGCTCTTTGCACAGTGTTTGCCATTGTAGGCCCTTCATAAATAGTTATTGACTGACTGACAAAATTAACAGAGAAATCTTATGATCTACCCCTTTGAAAAGTTTAAGCTAAAGTTTGTACATGAAGTAATTCCAAGAAACATCTAACCTTACCTCTAGGAGGCAGTTCCCTGCTATTGCAGTTACCCCCTCCTAGGCTATCTGTCAGTCTCATCACTTTGTCTGGTTCAAAGATCTTCCATCATTCCAGGCATTTTCTTGACTATCCTATGCAAACTTCCCAGCATTGTTCTTAGGGACATGACACATACCTAGAGAAAATGCAAATTTTGGGCCTATAGTATCTGTCTCTTATAGGATATATTAAACAGCTAGGTGGCACAGTAGATAGAGTTCTAGGCCTGGAGTTAGGAAGATTCATTTTCATGAGTTCAAATATGATCTCAGACAATTACTAGCTATGTGATCCTGGGCAAGTCACTTAACCTGGCTGGCCTCAGTTTCCTTATCCATAAAATGAACTGGAGAAGGAAAAGGCAAAGCACTGGATTTTTTTTTTTTTTTGCCAAGAAAAGCCCAAGGATCACAAAGAGGTAGACGTGATTAAATAATGACTGAACATAGGATATATGACCTCAGTCTTAGTCATAGATGAGGTAGAATTCCTAGATTTAATTATTACATTCAGAATCTGTAGAAATGCCTACTTTAATAAGATTGACAACTCCCTGTCCTCAGAGGGTAGCCTAATATATGAAATTCTGAGCAATAACTCCCTACTGTCAATTTTTCAGGCATATATATTTCAATAGTCAGAATTCTCAAGCAGGACTAAAAAAACTTCCTGAGTTGTCTCACCTACCTTAACCTCAGTGGCCTTCATTGTATGCTCTTCCAGTCCTTCTACTTTTCTGTTCAACAGTCTTAAAATATACTCATTCTGAAGGTATAATTCTACTCCTAATCTTAGGAAACATCTGTTTTTCAACCATAGGAGTAAGACAATGCTTCTCAATTGCCTTGGCTCTCATTGTTTCTGAAGATTGTTCTATGTGTGTTCATATTAATATACAAACATAAATGCAATTAATAAATGTATAGCAACAATGGTCTATTGGATTAATATCCTGTGCTTAAAAATACAATTGTAGAAACAAAAAGCATGAATTAGAATTTTTAAAACTGTACCAATGACTTTCATGTATCAACATAAAGCAATTAATTGTGCTTACAGTAGCATTCAGACTTTTAAGACATATACAATATCAACAAAATCAAGAAATGTATGAGGCAGCTAGGTGGCACAGTGAATAGAGCACTGGAGTCAGGAGGACCTGAATTCAAATGTGATCTCAGACAATTGACACTTACTAGCTGTGTGACCTTGGGCAAATCACTTAACCCTAATTGCCTTGCCTTTGCCCTTCAAAAAAAAAAGAAATGTGTAACAGTATTTTTATGTTAATATCATGTTAGGATGAAACCAGGCCAACTTTGGATAAATGTGTTATATTTCCAAAAAAAATCCAATAAGACAAAAATTTTAATTACATTAAAAAGAACAATTCCAGGATGCCACAAGGAAGAAACAAAATTATATATGAATCCAAAGAAAACCCATCTGAAACAAAAAATAAAAAATGGCCACAGAAAAAAAATTTGCCAAAACTAAGTCAAAGAATTTTCCCCTCACCCCAAATTGCTTGCCTGAAAGGCTAGGTTAAAAAAAAAAAGATTCATTGAGTCAAAGGAGATTCCCTCAGGAATAACTAACAACAACAAAAAAATCATTTGGGGGTGATACTTTCTGGAAAGTTGCTCTCAAAAACCAAAAATAAAAACAATGGTTAATATGAAAATTTAAACTACAAATAAATCAGGTGGCTTATAGAAAATAATTTCTATTTAAACTCATTCCAAGACAGCAAAAGTAGGAACAAACCTGAAAATATGGGTCTCATTAAATTAAATGCTGGAACTTTTAGCTGCTATTCAATACAAGCCAGAAGTGATTTGGGAGAAAAAGCTCTACTTAGTACTCCATTCAGAAAACAATGGGCTGCTCTTAAGGAAAAATACTGGAGAACTACAGTAAAAGAAAAAGTTCCACAGCTTTTAGGGGGGAAAAAACTAACAAAAAATCTCCACTTCTTTTTTTCAAAAAAGAAATAACTAGGAGTTTTAGTGATATTCTTGCAAACAGAGTTTCACCTATAGGGCATGTATTTTTTTTTTTTTTGCCAACGGTCATATGTGTCCAAATGGGTTTGTGTAGATGTGTCTCACAGGGAGGCAATAATAGATGTCTAGAATCTCCTTCCCTTACCGTTCTCCAAGGGAGACTTTAAATCCTGAGAGGAAATAAAACTGGAAGTAGGAGCCAGTCAGATCACTTCTGTTTTTCGGAGAGAGAGGGTATACTGGGCTAGGATTATATTTATAGAATTTTATAGAAATATTTACATTGTATTTGTTCAGTCATTTCAGTAATGTTTTTCAGCTTTTTATGACCCCTTTTGGGGTTTTCTTGGCAGAGACTGGAGTGCTTTACCATTTCCTTCTCCAGCTCATTTTACAGATGAAAAAATGAAGCAAACAGGTTTAAAGTAACTTGCCCAGGATCACAACAGCTATTAAAATCTGATTTGAATGCAGGAAAATGAGTCTTCCTGACCTCAGGCTCAGCATTCTATCCCATGCACCACCTTGCTGTCCCAGAAATATTTATAGAATTACATAAATTTATAGAAATATATTTATAGAACTATGTATATATATATAAAGCATATACATACATATTTAACTTTCATGTATATGCTTATATGTATAATTCTAGCCATAGATAGAGATTAGATATAGATATGTTCTCCCTTAAATATTATGAGTCTAGAGCAAATAATTTTCAGGTTCAAATTGTCATCTCAATCATTATTACTATGGGGAAGGAAGACCACAAATTGTATTATCCAAGGCTTGCCCCTTCTCATGGGATGCCAGTTCTATAATGCACATACATAAATAAACCTCTTTATCCAAATAGATTGAAAACAGAAATTAGAAAAAATATACATATGATAATATTTGCTAGAAAATACACGGTATATTAGTTTTCCCATTGGGAACAAGATAACTGCTCAACCAAGAGGGAGATGGGATCAGTAATGAGTGATTCCTCATTCAAGAAATCACTAGTATAGTAATCTGGGATAGAGACATGACTGAATTTGCCATCTACTCTATATCTTGGCTTCAACCCAGGGTCTTTCCCTCCTTTTGAGTATCTGAAGAGAGTCTGGAATCATATGTCTTCTCTCCCAAAGCTCGAAGCAAGAAGATGAGGTTGTCCCTTCTCTTTAGCTCTCACCAGCTCCACTTCTCAAACAGGCACAGAACTTTGACTAATCAGTCTCCATCAAATAGGAGAATCATAAGCAAATAGCTCCTTGAGGCAGAGGTTCAAAAGTAATGGGATATAATCATGCAATAAGAAATGACAAAGCTGAAATGCTGACTTCTTCAGACAGAAGTTCAAACCACTGTCATGTCTCCATTTGGTGTATTCCTAGTAGTCTCCATCCTTTTTCACCACACTTCTCTTTACACACAATTAATTAATAGACATGAAGCAAAGATTCCTTATGACTGGACATTATTTAAAGAAGACAAAAATTCAGACAATAGGAACAGCTTAAAGAAATAGAGTACCAAGGGCAGAGCCAAGAAGGCAGAGTAGAAGCAAGAAATAGAATACCAATGGCAAGAGGCATATGGGAACAGAGTTAATAGTTATCATTCTTATCTTGATCTTCAATGAGTGGTCGTCTTTAGCATCTATCAGAATGTTACACTTTCCCTTTATTCTTCAATAGTTGTTATTATTTCTCCTTAGTGGAGAATTCATTGTAGGAGTCAAGACTACAATACATAAAATCTAGTTCCTTCTCTTTGATCACCATCATTGCCACCCTTCTCCTCAGTGGTAGTGGGATAAGTAGAGGTGGGAGAAGGACACGCTATTGCCAATCTTCATTCATTCAAAGAATTAAGAAGAAGAAATCTTCCTCAGGCCCAAGAAGCAAGAGTCTTAGTCTGTTCCAGAGAAGAAAGGAAACACTGTACAAGAATCTAATTCCCAGAGTTCACAGTTAAGCTTCAGAATTTTTTCCTTCCTGGCAAGAAAAATCTATGTGAATACCTAGTTATAGTTCTATGTGTGAATGTCCATGTTTATTGGCATTTGGCAAGTTCATGATAAAAAAAAGTTTAATCTAGTTGAACTGTATTTCACTAACTATCCTTTTAATTACACATTTTAGAATTTTACTAGGAATCAAAACCAAACTCACTGGTCTATGATTTTATAGACTCCATTCTCTTCCCTTTTTTCTTAAATTGGGTCGTTGGGGGCAGCTAGGTGGTGCAGTAACTAGAGCACTGGCCCTGGAGTCAGGAGGACCTGAGTTAAAATCCAGCCTCAGACACTTAACACAAAAACTAGCCATGTGACCTTGGGCAAGTCACTTAACCCCAGTTGGCCTCCAAAAAAAGCAAAAAAAAAAATTGGAACATTGAATGGTATGTACTTTGATCATCATAGTTTTTGTTATTTGATACAATTATCATGCTATTCAAACAATAACCAAGTCATACTTACATTTTTTGTGGCCACTGAATTCTTTACTCCCTTTTCTCTGAAGATGTTAAATAAAAATAATTAAATTATTATAGCTGCATATATAAGTAGAATATCCAATACCACTTCTTAGTAGGTATTATCTCAGTTTACCTATTTGATGCTATGACATTGAAACTGCCTTTCACATTCAGATAACCATTATAGTCAATAATTTGATTACTCCTAGTTTTAAAAAAATTATGTTTTGAGGAGCAGATGGACTTCATATTTACCTGGAGAGGCTTATATGAACTGATGCTGAGTGAGAAGGGCAGAACCAGGAGAAATTTGTACACAATTACAGACACAACATATGTGTGACGACCATTTTGATAGACTGGACTCTTCTCAGCAATGCAGGGTTATAAGTCAACTCCAAAAGACTCATGATGGAGAGAGATGTCTACATTCAGAGAAAGAACTAGAAAGAACAGAGTTTGAATGCAGATTGCAGCAAATTACCTGCTCTCTTTCTTTTTCTTGTTTGGTTTTTGTTTCCTCTTTCCCATTGTTCATTCCATCTGATACAATCCTTCTTTATAACCTGTCTAATGTAAAAGTATTTGCAAATCCTATACTTGATTTTTGCTGCCATGGGGGGAGGGAGAGGAAGGAAGGGGAGAAAATTTGAAACTCAAGGAGTTGTGGAACTGAATCTTGTAAACTAAAAGTAAACAAACAAATTAATAAAGATAAAAAAATATGTTTTTAGGTTAACTTCTTTATTCATGTTATATGCAAATAGTAAAATTGCTTATCATATATATACATGTGTATCATAAGAGTATACAATAAATTCAATTTTCTGAATTTCCTGACATGTTTTTTTCCTATTTAGTACCTACATGAACATGGAATTGTCCATCGTGATCTTAAACCTGAGAATCTTCTCTATGCAACTCCAGAACCAGATGCACCACTCAAAATAGGTAAGAAGAAACCCTAATTACTGATTGCTCCTCTTTTTATAAGGAGATAAATGCTTTTAGCAGGATGTAAAATATTTCTTCTCTCCAGTAATTCATGGATTATTTTGAATCTTAAAAGAAATGAAAAATGCTTTATGCCTGAGGAGGTTGTTGCCAGATCTTTTGTTTTGCATTTCAGTCTTTCTTTTTGGGCCCCAACCTTCCAGTGACAAAAAAAAAGTATTTTATTGAGGATCATGTACACAGAAGAATAGTCTGTCATGGAACAGTGGATGTGAAAATATTGAATTGCTTTGTCATTTGCTCTCTTTATTTTAACAGCTGATTTTGGACTTTCTAAAATTGTGGAGGATCAAGTTACCATGAAGACTGTATGTGGAACCCCAGGATACTGTGGTAGGCATGTCCTTTATTACTGGTTTGCCCTCTACTTTTGTTTCTATTGACAACCTAATTTGTGTATTCTACAATTTGTATTTACTCTAAAATATTGTCACCTCTTGATACAAATGTTTGAAATAGAAAAATTAGAACATTATATTAAGGTAGCACCTTTCTATGAGTTTTTCCCCCTAATAAAGAATCTAATCTGATTGCATGAAAAGTTGAATGGACAAAAGGGGATGCTAGTCAAACCTTTCTGCAAAAACAAATGTTGCTTACTTTTAAATAATAGTCAAATATTTAATAAGTGGCTCTGATCTGGCATGCATTGTGCTAAGTATTGGGAATACAAAGGAAGGCAAAAGACAGTCCCTGCCCTCAAGGACCTTACAATTTAATGGGAGACAACAAACGAAGAAAGATGTACACACAATCCATATAGAGGATCAGAAAGGGGGAAATTAAAAAGAAAGAAGGCATTGGAAATAAGAGAGGTTCAAAAAGGTTTCCTATAGAAGATAGGATTTTAATTGGGACTGAAGGGAAACCAGGGAAAGCCAAGAAACAGATGAGGAAGAAGAGTATTCCATGCATGGGGAACATCCAAAGAAAATGCACAGAGACAAGAAATGGAATGTCTTATTGGTAGAAGAGCAAAGAGTCCAGCGACAATGTATCAAAGAGGAGTAAGGAAGTAAGAAGTAAGGAGTAAAGTATAAGAAGACTGGAAAGGTAGAGAGGCTTAGGTTATAATGATCTTTATCTTAGATGTGATAGGGAGCTATTGAAGCTTATTGAGAAGCATGACATGGTCACATCTGTGTTTTAGGAAAAATCACTTGGGAAGCTGAACAAAAGATGAATTGGAATGGGCAGAGACTTGAGGCAGGCAGACCACTTTTTTGGTGGCAGGCTATTATATTATTTCATATGTGATGAGAACCTGTATCAGGGTGTGTAATGTTAATGAGGTGTAAGATCTTCCCTGCCCATTAATAGGCCTAAGGTGGAGCCCATTAAAGGAATCTTGCTTAGGGGAGGCTTGCTTGGAGGAAGGCTTTCACACCTTTTGCTCCTTTTCTAATTAGGCACTGAGTCAGGAGGATTGTGATACCTTCTGGCTTTGAGAAGTGTATATATCTATACTCTGAGCTGGTATTTTGCTTTGGAGGCTTGCTTATGAGAATGATCTTGCAATTCTTTGGTCAAGATTCTGAGTGGCTATATGTTCAGAGCTCCCTGACTGCTCAGATGTAAAGGCTCTCTCTATCCAGGGATCTATATAAAGTGTATAGTTGATTCAGGCAGTCAGAGCCCTGTCTTTTGGTCTTTATTTCTCTGCTTGTATTTTCTCTGAAGTTCAGGGTGCTGACTTTTCCCCTGAACTAGTGAATGTAATTTTAAAAAGATTGTTGACCCCTTAAACAACTATCTTTCCTAGTAAAACAGATCTAAGAACTTGTGCCAGCAGCCATCCTGGATATGCCACTGTGGTTGGCTGTAAATGGTAGTTCTAAGGAGTATTGAAGGAGAAAAGGGGGCATTTTTGAAAGATGTTACAAAAGTGAAACTGGCAGACCTCAGGCAACATATGGGAACATTGGATATGAAGGTAGTGGTAGTTAGAAATAGTGCGGAGCTGAGGCTCATACCTAGGTTTTTGAGCCTATGAGACTAAGAGGATGGTGTTGGACAATAATAGGGAAGTTTCAAGGGGAGAGGGTTTGAAGAAAAGGCAATGAGTTCAGTTTTGGACATGTAGGGTTTAAGATGTCTATTAGAAATTCATTTTAAGATGTCTGGAAGGCAATTGGAGATGTGAGATTAGAAATCAAAAGAGAGGTTAGGTCAGAATGGGAACATTTTAGAATTATCAGTATAGAGTTAGTAACTAAATCCAAAGGAACCAGTGAGATCCCCAAGTGAAGTAGTATGGAGGGAGAAAAGAAGAAGACCCAGGAGAGAATTCTGTGGGGTTGTGGATGAGAATCCCGATTAGAATCCAGCAAAGGAGACTGAGAAAAAGTAGACTAGCAGGAGTGAATGGACAGGAGGAAAACCAAAGGTGCTCAACAGTGCCAAAGGCTACAGAGAGATGAAGAAGAACGAGGATTGAGAAAGAACCATTACATTTGGCAAATAGATCTTTGGTAGCTTTGGGGAGAGCAATGTCTGTGGAATGTTGAGGTTGGAAGCCATAAAGGGTTAAGAAGAGAGTGTGGGGGCGGCTAGGTGGCACAGTGAGTAGAGCGCCAGCCCTGGAGTCAGAAGGACCTGAGTTCGGATCTGGCCTCAGACACTTACACACAAACAAACAAACAAACAAAAAAAACCTAGCCATGTGACCTTGGGCAAGTTACTTAACCCCAATTGCCCTCCAAAAAAAAACAAAAAACAAAGAAGAGAGTGCGAGGAGGGACAGTGGCAGCACCCAATTGTAGCTAACCATTTCAAGCAGTTTAGTCACAAAGGGCAGAAAAGATATAGGAGGGGCGGCTAGGTGGCGCAGTGAGTAGAGCATCCACCCTGGAGTCAGAAGGACCTGAGTTCGGATCCAGCCTCAGACACTTAACACACACAAACAAAAACCTAGCTGTGTGACCTTGGGCAAGTTACTTAACCCCAATTGCCCTCCAAAAAGCAAAAAAAAAAAAAAGAAGAAGAAGAAAAGAAAAGATATAAGATTAATGAGGATTAATAGGATTAATTAATGGAGGTATCATATGAAGGTTGTTTGTGGATATGAGAGACTTAGACATATTTGTAGTCAGTAAGGAACAAGCCTGTAGACAGAAAGAGATTAAAAATAAAGTGAAAGAATGTGGATGACAGAGGGGATGTGTTGGAGGAAAGAAGATGGAGTGGGATCACTTTTATAGGTAGAGGGGTTAACCTTACCAAGGAGTAAGTCCACTTCTCTGTGTTATACCAAGATGAAAGTGGAGATAGTTGGCATAATACATGTGAGTGATATGAAATGATGAAGAGGGGAGAAGAGGAAGCTCATGGCAAATAATTTTAATTTTATTCATAAAATATGATGGCAGGTAAGGGAGCAATGGTAGGCTTGAAAAGGGATCAAAAAAGTATGAAAGAGCCTTTGTGGAGAATGGGAGCATGAGTTGACAAGGGTTGCTGTGCAATAGTGAAGTCCTAGTTGAGGTTGCATAACATTCTAATGAGGAAACAATATGTACACAAATAAGTATGTACAAAAATAAATTCTAAGTCTTTTCAGAAGCTGGGAACAAGCAGTAATAGGACCAGGAAAAGATTGATGTAGGAAGTAGCTTTAAGCTGAGCTTTAAAGGAAACTAGGAATTCTAGGAGAAGGGGTTAAGAAGGAACCTACATTCTAGGTGGGGAGACAAGTGATGTAAAAGTACAGAGACAGAGAGGAAATGTATCATGTGAGGAACAGAAAGCCAGTTTGGCTGAACTCTATAGAATGCGTGAAACGGACTAATATATAATAAAATTAATATATAATAAAGGAAAGTTGAAACCAGGTTGTGAAGTGCTTTGTTCCTAAAGGAGCCAGTTGAATATGTTAAATAGGAGAGTGACATAGTCAGGCCTGTGCCTTGGGAATATCACTTTTCTAGCTCTGCAAAGGATTAGAGAGGAGAGAAACTGGATATGGGGAGACCAATGACAAGGCTATTGTACAAGTAGAAATAAGAGGTGATGAGGAGCTGAATTAGGGTTGTGATTGTGTCAGTGGAGAGATGGGGACAAATATAAGAGAAATAATTGAGGTAGAATTAACAAGACATGACAATTGATTGAATGTGTGGAATGTAGGAGAGTACAGAATTGAGGATGATTCTGGGTTATGATCCTCATGACTGTAAGGATGATGGCATCCTTAAAAAATATGTTGGGAAGTTAGGAAGAATAATGAATCTAGGGGAATATTTGTTTTCTTTTGTCTGGGACATACCAAGTGTGAGATGTTTATGTGACATACATTTAGAAACATCTCATTGGCAGATGGTGCTGGAGCTCAGGAGACTAGGGAGTAAAAATAGAGAGCTGGAGTCATCTGGGTTTTTGATACTTTAACACAAGGGATGATGGGGTCACCAGGAAAGAAAATATTTAGAGAAAAGGTCCAGGGCAAAAAATCTTAGTTATTTAACCCATAGTGAAGTGATCATATATGAATAATGATATTACAAAGGAGACTAGGAAGGGGTGAACAGAAAGGTAGAAAGAGAGAACATGTCTAAAAGGAGAGGATGCTTAACAATGTCAAATAATGCAGAGCATTGTAGTAGTAGCAAAATTAATAATAACGCTCATAACAATAACTAGCATTTATATAGCACCTGCTATATGCCAGGCATTTGACTAAAGACTCTTATAAATATTATCTCATTTGATCTTCACAACAACCCTGAAAAATAGGTATTATTATTATTATCATTCTGATTTTACAGATGAGGAAACTGAGACAAACAGACGTTAAATGACTTGCCCAAGGTCATAGAGCTAATAAATCTCTGAGGCCAGATTTGAACTCAGGTCTTCCTGACTCCAGGCCCAGCACTCTATCCACTGAAACACAATAAATAAATGGGGAAAAAAAGACTATTGGTTTAGTAATGAGGTCAAAAGCCAAATTGCAAAGTGGTTGAGAAGTAAATTAAAATGTAGGCAGTATGTATAATTTTTTTCTTCTAGAAGTTTGTCTTTAAAATGGAGAAGTATAGTATGAAAGCTTTAAGGGATGGCTTAACAGGAGGATAAAAGTGTGAAAAAACAGAATTTTTTTTAGGGAATGAAGCAATAGATAGGGAGAGAATGAAGACTAGAGAGAAGGGGTATGGTCATGGGGGAATTATGTTAAGAGAGACAGGATTTAATGGGATCAAGAGCAAAAGTAGAGGAGTAGCCTTGGTAAGCATGGGGGCCACATTTTCATCACAGATGGGAATAAAGGAAGAGACAGTGTGTAAGGGGGTGTTAGTGGTTTTGAGAAGAAAATAAGGAGCTCATGGCAAATGACCTCTCTTTTCAGTAAAAATTATTAGGTGTTCATTAGACATAAGTAGAGAGAACTAGAATGATAGGAGAGTATAGTGGGATAGATAAATTTCAGAATTCTTGATCATGGAACTGGAATACTTGTGGGTAATAGCAAGAATAAGGATGTTCCTGTCTCTGCATGTGGCTGAGGTGGCATGAAGGAGCAGATAATGGTAGTTGAGGAGGCTCAGGTTGGGAGGTCAGGATGTTTGAGAGAATATCCACCTAAATGTTTTGAAGACTCTTTATATAAGCATGGGTACTGAGGTAGAAAGGAAGATGATGAGCCATGTACTGAACTCCTTGGAAAAGAATGGAAATAAACTCAAAGCCAACTAGATACCTATAGCCAGAGACTGGATATTTCTTCAGAGTGATCCTTAAAGGAAGAAAGATTGTCATTGCTATAAAAAAGGTATTTCCTCCTGGTCTCCTTTAAATTTGTTATGAATATATTTTTGTATTTAGGTTGTATATCCATTTGAAGCTGGTGTAGTTTTATGTTTAGATTGTATATACATTTGAAATTTGTTGTGAAACACTAAATTTAATTTTTGTGAAGTTCCTTTCCAGTTTTTTCTAGTAGTTTTATAGATGATTTAAAAAAAAAACACCAATTGTAGTACTTTATAGATATCCCTATTAAATATTTTGTTAGATTTGTTAATTCAGCTAATGTTTATATTCTTGGATTTCATTTCTGTTATCCAATGCTTTTTTTAAACTGGGCATGTTTATTTTTTAAATTTAATTTGATTTTCCTGATCTCCCTTCTCTTCCTTCCATCACTCCTTGCTTATACCCATTAAGAAAGCAAGGGAAACAAAACCCCTGTTACAAATAGGCAGAGTCAAGTAAAATAAATTTCTACATTGGCCATGGCAAAGTATACTTAATCTGTGCTATGAGTCCATCATTGTCTCTCTATCAGTAGGTGGGTAGCTTGTTTGTGTATTGATCATCCCCTTCCAATTTTGTATCACAAGAAAACTAATGTCTTCATCTAAGGCATTGATAAAAATGTTGAACACATTAAGACTGAAGACTGAACTCTGAAATATGAGAGCTCTGCCTTCCATTTAGATATATATCTATTAACACTCTTTGGAAGAAGGTTGTTCTACCAGCTACAAATCTAGCCTCATCTTCAATTTATTGCTGAGACAGTTTTTCCTCTTCCCACACTCTTGGTTCAATCAATTCCATTCTATGAAATTCACCCATTACAGGGGTGAAGGATAAGAGTGATTAGCATGAGTGTTAAAAAAAACGAAAGAGCCCTTAAGATGACAAAACAGGAAAATGACAAATGCTGGAGAGGATGTCAGCAAATTGGAACACTAATGCATTGCTGGTGGAGTTGTGAGCTGATTCAACCATTCTGGAGAGATAATTCCATAATCTGGAATTATGCCCAAAGGGCTATAAATAATTTCATACCCTTTGACCCAGCAATACCACTTCTAGAGTTATATCCCAAAGATATCATAGAAGTGGGAGGAAGACCCAAAGGTACAAAAATGTTTATAGCAGCTCTTTTTGTGGTTGGAAAGAACTGGAAATTAAGGGGGTGCCCATCAATTAGGGAGTGGCTGAACAAGTTGTGGTATATGCATGTAAAGGAATACTATTGTGCTATAAGAAATGAGGAGCAGATGGATTTCATATTTACCTGGAGAGGCTTATACAAACTGATGCTGAGTGAGAAGAGTAGAACCAGGAGAAATTTGTATACAATCACAGACACAACATATGTGTGATGACCAACTATGACAGACTGGACTCTTCTCAGCAATGCAGTGATATAAGTCAACCCCAAAAGACTCATGATGGAGAGAGATGTCTACATCCAGAGAAAGAACTAGAAAGAACTGATTTTGAATCCTGATTGAAGCAAACTACTTGACCTCTTTCTTTTTATTGTTTGGCTTTATTTCCTCTTTACCATCTTCCATTCCATCTAGTACAACTCACCTTTGTAACCTGATTAATGTCTAATGTGAAAGTATTTGCAGATCCTATACAGGATTTTATGCCGTCGTGGGGGGTGAGGGGAGGGAGGGAAGGAAAGAAAATTTGAAACTCAAGGAATTATGGAATTGAATCTTGTAAACTAAAAGTAAACAAACAAATTAATAAAGACAAAAAAAAGGAAAAAAAGAGCCTTACACTCTGCACATTCAACTAGGGGGTAGATAGCAGTCATAATGAGTAGATTTATTGGCATATACAGTCCCAGAAAAGGACATCTTCTAAAGAAAGAAGGTAAAAGATTTAGAGGTAGACAAAAAGGTCAAGAAACACTGGATAATTAGTGAGGGAATCTAGGGGAAAAGAAGTTTATTTGAAGTAGAAAAATAAATTATTCTGTTGCAGTGTTCCCTGGAATCTTTTTTTTTTCTTTGCTTTTTGGAGGGCAATTGGAGTTAAGTAACTTGCCCAAGGTCACACGGCTAGGTTTTTGTGTGAGTTAAGTGTCTGAGTCGAGATCCAAACTCAGGTCTTTCTGACTCCATTGTCGACGCTCTACTCACTGCGCTACCTAGCCGCCCCTTTCCCTGGAATCTTTTAAGCTCCCCTATTAGATCCTCAATACTCAAGAAATACCATTTTTCTTTCCCAGAAGTTTCGATCCTTGAAATCTCAGATTTGGGGTCTCTAGGGCTAACACCACCCCCTACTTCTACTAAAAGACCAGGTATCAGGATCAAATTGCTTGGAAATCAAATCTCTTCCATGATCAGTCCCTCCTCCATCTTCTCTATGCAGGACACTGGCAATCTAGGAACATTGTCCATAGAATCCCCTCTTGGGCAATGTGAGTGAGCACATGTCTATATTTGTTACCTCTTTGCTGTTACACTGGGGTTCAAAATTCAACTTCACAAGCTTAAAGTTGGAGAGTCATATTTAAACAACAATTTGAAAGAAATTAGTGGAGGAAATAGTGGAATACAAATTTAATATAAATCAGCAGTATAACATATCAGTCAGAAAAGTAAATTAAATTTGGGAATCCAATTAAGAAGGTCTCATAGTTTCCAGTAATAAGGAAGTGATTGCCATTCTGTATCCTGCCTTGGTCAAACTATGTCTGGAGTTCACTTCTGGGAGCTATATTTTAGGGAAAATATTGCTAAGCTACAGATCATCTTGAACAAAGCAAGAAGGACAGAAAAAGCTTCAAATTTAGGGCATATGAAGAAATAGGGGGTATTTAGTCTTAAGAAGAGAAGACTCAAGGAGATAATTATCTTCAAGTATTTGAAGGACTATCATAAAATTAGAGGCATTTGATTTGTTCTGCTTACTCTCAGAGGGCAGAAATAGGAGCAATGTTACAAATTATAAAGTAGAAAATTTGGGTTTTATGTGAGGAAAAATTTGTTAGCAATTACCCAGAAGTGGAAAGGATAGTCTTGAAAAGTGATGCGTTTCAAATAATTGGAAATCTTCAAATAAAGCCTGGATGATCACTTGTCTGATATGCTGTAGAGGGTGTTGTATTTCAGGTATTTGTTAGGCTCTGGTCCCTTCTAGCTCTGAAATTTTGTGATTCTCCAGGAGGAAAAAAAAATGCAGTTTGTTAAAATAGGAAAAAAAAAACTGGTCAGTGTTTTGCAATTTTTGGAAATTATTTTTGGAAAATTTTAGAAAAATTGGAATTTTAAAAAAATGGTGCCTTGTTTTGACTGTTGCCCTTGTTTCCACTGATATAAAAGAAAGCATCTATTTACTTCATTAAATTAAATTTTATTTTATTTTTAGATCCACATTCTCTACCTCCCCTCTGTCCCTCTGTGAAAAAGAAAAAAACCATGTTACAAACATGTGGTCAGGGAAAACAAATTCCTGCACTGAACATGTCATTCATATATATGTACTTGCATATATATGTTTAATATACATATATGTGTCTGTACATACATATACATATACACATGTATATGTGTGTGTCTCAATCTGCACTCTGAGTGCACCACCTATCAGGGAGTAGGGAAGCTTGTTTAATCATGAATCTTTTGAAATTGTAGTTGGTCCTTTGTGTTGATCAGAATTCCTAAGTCTCTTTTTTTGGGGGGGGGTGGAAAATATGTATATAATATGCATATATATGTATGTATATGTCAATATACATATATAAACATTTCAATATTTTGATATTACAATTAATCTATGCCTTCATAAGTGTGGGTACTCTCTTCAGCGGGACAGTTCATAACTCATCCACGTAAGGTCTGATGGAATTCTTATCCATGTCATTTAATGTCCATAGGGGATCTATCCAAAATGAGATTGTGGTGTCTTCCTCCAATTCCTTTAGCACTTTAACAATGTAGTTCTTAGTTTGTCTCTCTGTTATCTCTTTTTTGTTGTTTATTTTTAGTTTTCAACATTCATTACCACAAGATTTTGAGTTACAAATTTTCTCCCCATATTTCCTCTACCCCACCCCAAAATAGTGAGCCTACTGAATATCCCTTCTCCCAATCTGCTCTCTCTTATATCCTCCGCAATTCCCCCTCTAAATTTCTAGTAGGGCAAGATGGATTTCTATACCCCAGTGCCTGTATATCTTATTTCCCAGTTCCATGTAAAAAAATAATTTTTTTAACATTTGCTTTTAAAACTTTGATTTCCAGATTCCAGACTTGATTCCAGACTTATGTCAAAGAAACTTGCTGAAAAAACTTTTCCTATTACCTGATTTTCTCCACTTGATAACATAATTGCTTTTAGGTTTAGATAGATATTATTTTCTATATTTTGAATTTGTTTACTATATTAAGGATTCCCTCTTTTTCCAATATTTTAAAATTAAAAATAAGTTTAAGTTTTGTTTTAAGCTTTTAACAATCTATTGATATAATCATATAATTTTATATTATTTGTATTATTGGCATAATTTATTATATTTGTGGTCTTCCTTAAATTGACCCAATCCTGAATTCCTGGTATAAATGCAAACTAGTTTTACTGTATACTCCTTCTAATATGCTTTTTAAACTTACTTCCTAATATTTTGTTTAAATTTTTTTTGCATCAATGTTCATTAGTGACAATGATCTATAGTTCTTTCTGCTTTTTTCTCTCCTTGGATTTGATTTCAACTATATTCATGTCATAGAAAGAGACTAGAAGGGCATCTTCTTATTATGGAAAAGTTTGTGTAACATTATATTTAATTGTTCTTTTAATAATTGATAGAATTCATTTGTAAATCCATTGTGTCTTTGTCTTCTAGCCCACCCTACCCCTTTTCCCTGCCCCCTACATTTTTGGAAGCTCATTTGTGGTTGGTTTAATTTCTTTTTCTGATATATTTTTTAGATTTTCAAATATTTAATACTGGGTTATTTTCCTCAGAATTGTTCTCCATCATAAACCTTACTTTAATTCTTTGATGGATGTGGGTACTCCAGCAACAGGTACATATGGCAACTCACCTTATACTTCTTAGCCTATGTCCATGTTCTTCCATAAAGTCTCCTTGAACAATTTGCTGAATGTATTGATCATTTTCCTCAGGCTCTTTCAATATTTTGTGGGCACTAGTATAACACCTGAACTGCCTATTCAATTCATTAAAAAAGCATATTTGTTCAACTGAAGACAATCTGATACTAGTCTTTGATTTTATTAAGGCAATGGATTCTCTTTCAGTTCAACTGACTTTTCCTTTGGGAAAGACACAACTTGAATGAGCTTTGAGGGAAGATCCACTACCACCAGATGAAAAGAGTTCAAAGAAAGAATAAAGATCATTGCATCATATGAAGCAAAAACATTCTCAAGAGAGGCTAAAATAGTGTAGTTTTAGCTAATAATATAATTTTATAGTATACTACATGCATATACTATAATTATATATGCATGTCTATGTATGTATACATACATATTACATAGTGTGTGTGTGTATATATATATATATATATATATATATATATGTTTCATCTTCAGAAGCACATTTACAGGGTTTGATTCTCTCTTCAAGTATGTTAACAGGCTTCTGGGTTTTTTTTCAACCTACCATTGACTTTCTCCATCTTTCTACCAATTAATAATGTTGGTGAGGCTACAACACCTGAAATCAATTAAAGACCAGTACTTTTTTTTTTACTTCTTTTCAACTAGAAACCACTAGAACAACTGGTGAACTGCACCCCATGAGATGAATACAATTTCTCTATGTGTATGCACAAGGTGTGCACACATTTGTGTGTCTGTCTTATCTGTGTGTGAGAGAGATAGAGAGAGAGAGAAATTCAGTGGGGAGAATTAAGTACATGGACTTTCAGTGGAAATTTACAGCTCAACACAAACAGAAAATCTATAGGGGCGGGTAGGTGGCGCAGTGAATAGAGCACTGGCCCTGGAGTCAGAAGGACCTGAGTTCAAATCCAACCTCAGACACTTACAAAACTAGCTGTGTGACCTTAGGCAAGTCACTTAACCCCAACTATCCTACCTTCCCCCCTCCAAAAAGCAAATAAATAAATAAAATAAAAATAAATAAAAATTTGTTAAAGAAAAGAAAATCTATAAAAATGAGTCACATATGATAATATACTTTTCAACAATAACCAATAATTCAGCAACAAAATATAAGGCACACAATTATTACAGAAAGTAGTATGGCCTTTCTTGGGTCTAATTTGGCCAACTTTGACTTAAGGTCATATAAACTTCCTAATTTTTATGAGGGAGAGAAGCGGAGAGCAAAATAGAGGAAGAGTGATGGTCAGTCCTGTATCTGCCACACGATGAGTCACAATCTTATCTTCCACTGCTTACCGAGGTGAGCAATGATAGATTTAAAATAAAAAAGTCTGCTCTTGTTTGAATGAATAAATGCATTCATTAAATGTTTACTGTGTACAAAGAACTGTACTAAGCACTGGGGGCATAAGTAGAAAAGTTATCAAGGTACTTACTTTCTAATAAGGAGAGACAAAATCAACATAAAGATCAAAAGGTCCAGTGGTGCTGAGTGTACAACAACAAGGCAGAAGTTTCTTCATTAATTAAAAAAAAAATCCCACATTCATTTTCGATACTGAGCCATTTGAAGGTGCCAAAAATTTTTGTTCTGTAAGATTAGATTTTGGTAAAACAACAAATAACAAATATCCTTCCAAAATGAAGGTAGCATGAGTTATAGAGAAATTGCTCAGGAGAGCATGATTCAATTAGTAAAGTTACAAGGATGAGACTATTTGTTGGAATGTTGACTACATTCATCTGAAGACAGTGTAGCCACATTTATTAACACCTAGAGGAGGATATTTCCTAGGTTTGGGTACTATTATATTTGAGCATCAACAATTAAATGGTAGCATTGGGAATAATAGCTCAGTCTATTATAGCTCTAAGATTCCCATTTGTATTGGGCCTATAGAAGACATACAACTGTAGGGGCCCTTTAGTGAAGAAATGAGACCAAACTTTGGTTCCTGGAGTTTGGGGGACAGGAGGGAGAGGAGTAAAGCAAAGCTTCTAAATAAGAGGTCCTTGTTCCCCATTTCTGGAATCCCTGAAAAGAGAATTGCAGAGTTTCTTAATCCAAGAGATTGTAGTTTCTTGGAACAGTTAATAGGATAGCAAGAATTCTTTATCTCTGAGTTCCTGGACATATCTATGAAGAAGCTGTGGCTGAATCTCTTAGGCTGAAAGTTGGTATCTGTGAAAAGGGAAACTACATGAAAGAGTTGCATTTTTTCATAACGTAATGTCTCTTTAAGACACTGCTCTGTTCATATGAAATAGTTTAGTGGTAAAAAGGATAGAAAAAGTATTTTTTTACATAAAAATAGTTATATAGACTCAGAGAATGTGAGGTATTTTCATTGTCCTAGTGAACTTTTTGATACTGACTAAAAACAGGAAAATAACTTTAATAAATATAATATGTTTAATAAAATAATATATAATATTATATTATGTATAATAAATATAATCATTTTAATAAAAACTACTAAAATATATGAATGAAGAAATAACTTTTAGTTTGATTTGAACAGTTTGGGGGGAAGGGAGGAAATGAACCTTGTAAATATAAAAACTCAAATTACCTTGTGAACAAAGAAGTATGATGCCTCATGTGTGCTAACAGTTTAGTGGTTTAAAAGGAAAGAGAAAACTTTCATTTATTAAAACCCAGACAGATATGAGCAAAAGAAATAGATCAAAGTCACAAAATTCACCTTGAAGACTTTAGAGCTGCAAGGCATTGTGGTTTCTGATGTAGTTTGCATATAATAATTAATGATTAAGTATGATAATTTTTAAAAATGATAAAACATATAAACTTCAGGTAGTAACATGCATCTCTGAGAGCTGGCCTCCAATTTAAGCCATTTAAAGCTATATTCTCTCTGTTGTCTGTTGCTTGACAAAACATGAAAGACAGGAATAGGTAGCTAGTGGTCAGCTTTGGGGTCCTGCCCACATTTTTAGCCTGGCCAAAGCCAAGCAAAGAGAATCTTCTTGATTTCAGAGACCTTCCTCTGCAGGCAACACCAGTGACTACAGTTTTCTCAGTCCAAGATCACTGAGCATCATCAAAGAAAAGTATACAGAAATTCATCTGAGGGGCCTTGTTTGCAGCCTTTCTCTCCTAAGAGAATCATGATCCAGATATATCAGAGAATAAGCTTCTTGATGATTATGAAAGGAACTACCATGGTACTGTAGGCGGCAGCAGAGACTGTCATGAATAAGTTGGGAGGAGATCCTTATGCCCTCCTCCTCCAATAAGGAGGACTACTTCAACTCAGAAGACCTCCTGTATAGCCTTTTCCTCATCAGACATGCCTCAAATGGCAGAGGAGAGATAAGTAATGATAAATGCAGGTCTTTTTTCTGATAAACTTTTTTTCCCTTATGAGAAATTAAGACTCAGGAAAACCAAAAAAAAGACACTAAAAGCAGTCCAGAAATCCTGCAGTGTCTCAGAAATACTTTGCATACCAAGACACCTAGTAAATCATTGCTTCAGTGATACTACTGGACCGAAAAGCACTTGAAAATGTCTGTATTCCTCATTACCCAACCCCAAAGGAAAATGTTTCCTACCACTTAGGAAATATTGCTGTAGAAAACATTCTTTGCTAGATACCAGTTGAACCAGATGCTCATCTTGTCCTCCTCTGGCTTTTGACTATAACAAGTGAAAACACACAGTTATCAGGAGGCTAATGGTCATTAATCCTCATTATTAGCCTAGCCTCAGAGATAACAAGTGGCCACAGCAGAAGAGTTTTGAGGAGTTTCTGGACTAAGCTTCCTTGACCTAGTGTTAAAGTAAATGGATGGAGAATAGGAATTACTGAAAAAAGTGGGAACTGGAGCCAAGAAGAAATAAATGATTTGGCAAGTCACCTCCCTATACCGCGTTTTCCTAATAAGGGAATTAGACCAGATGATCATTTGTAGCTCAAAATTTATTATTCTGTCACAACTTTGCACAATATGGAGAGATAAGCCTGGACCTTCATTGATACCATGAATTATATAGACTGTTTGTATGTCAGTGAGTAAACAGGGTGAACTCTCTAATCTCAAGTACTTCCCCTTTAAGTGGTAAGGAATTCAACTTAGTAGTTAAGTAAATTTAGGTAGTTCTGTAAGTCTGAGAGAAGTGAGGCCAAGGGAGACAGTCTGAGTTTCTATGGACTTGAATGGGAATTCTTTGTGCCTTGTAATTTTTATCAGGTTAAATGAATCCTTTTTCAAAGGAAGAAAGAAAGAAACATATAAGAATATGACTTAGAGTAGGTATAAAAGAGGATCAGATTGGAAAACCAAAGAATAGCAGAACAGGAACGCCAGGGGATTTGAAAAGCCACTTGCTAGCACAGTTTGAAAAGAACCAAAAATAAAAAGCAAAAAAAAAAAAAAAAAAGCAGATGACATCAGCTACATGATTCTTGATTGGTTGAATGAAGTTTAGATAGGAGAAGCTTCTCACAGATGTACATTGCCCTTTCCTCCCCACTCGGGTTTGAGAAGGAAATGCTGACAGGGGTTTGCAAGTTTGTTTGTCCTTCATTTTTGAAGGAGATGATACCATGACATGTAACTGAAGTACATTTAAGTGAAGGGAGGGCTGCATAAATTCACCAGTCTCACTCTTTCCTACGAAGCCATCTGGATCCAGCGGCAAGATATAGATCAGGACAACTGGAGATGGCCCCGATGCAGTGGGAGACCTTGGCCTTTTCAAGCTAAGGTCTTGAACAGGTCTCCCTTTAACTAAGGCAGTGCCCATTCAATGATTAAGGCTTAAGAAGAAAGAGAACGGTCTCTTTACCTAGACAAAAAAAAAAAAAAAAACGACAGGGGAGGGGGAAGAACCTCGGGGTTTCTGGCCAAAATTGAATTGCCATTTACATTCATTCTGAGTCATCCTGGGCCAAAACAATGACTTGCAGCTCCTTTTGCTATATAAGAAGAACTGGCTAAGCTGATTTGCATTGTTCAGTCAACCTGAGCTGGTTGATGTGAGATCTGTCCTGATTGGTCACACAGCATCCTAACTAGTGAATATTTGGTTGGTGTGGCCTATATAGCTCAGAGATCACAAATCTGGTGAGCTTTGCAGTTCTTCAGCATAAAAGGAACTGCTATTCACATTAATAGGTAATACTTTCTAAACTCCCATTTAAAGGTAAATTGCAAGTTGAAAGAGCTTGTAAATATGTTCAAGAAAATAATAGAAGAGGGTTTCCGCAACTGGGGAGCAGTGAAAACCAATGCACAAGTAGATATCAAAGAAGCAGTTTCATGTGGTACAGATCATAGGATTATAAACTTAAAAACTGGAAGCAATCATAGAGACTGTTGTATGGGACTAGAACAACCCTTGCCCAAAATAAAATAAGCAGAGATATCTCCAAGTAGAGACAGGAAGGATTTATTTATTTCTTCTTGCAAGAAGGGCAGTATTGCTACTAGAGGCTGTCTAGTAGGAGAAGCAAAATACAAAATGCAAAGCTTGGTTATATACCCAAAAGACCACCCCTTCTCCCTGCCCCCACATTATCCTGTCCTGTTCCTGTTAATCAGGAACTGAGGCGCACAATCTAACCACAAAAAAATCTGCTGGCATTTGCAGATGAAATGTTAGTAATATCAAAAAGGGAAGGTACATATCTAGCAGACATAAAAACAGAAAAATGTATCATTAGTATCAACTTAAATAAGAAAGCAGACAATATTTTATGAATCATGGAAATTTTAGGACATGGTGACCTGCCCAGAGTTCCGCAATAGGAGTTCCAATTTTATAGTTATACAGGTCAGATGGTGGTCAGTGGAAACAAGTCTGGAACATTTGGGCCTGTGGTTAGATTTGCAGAGTCTGTGCTTTCCCTTCCTACACTTAGCTAAACTTAGCAAAAACTTCAACTTATGGCCAGGAAAGCAAGGCAAGGGTCCCAGCCCAGGTGGTACTTTTTTGCAATTCTATTCAGATTTCTAGAATGTTACCTGAGAAGTTTTCACTTTTATTCCATTCATTATCAAGTTCAGCCTCTCATTTTATATAAGAGGAAATTGAAATACAGGAAGATTAAATGACTTATCCAAGGTCATATAACTAGCAAGTGACTGAGGCAGAATTTAAACTCAGGTTTTCCTGATTCCAAGTTCAGATGACATTTTCCTGAACTTTCAGGACCAATGCCTGGAGTACAGAGTTGTAAGCTCTTTACAATGAGAAAAGGCTCCCCACCTCACTCCCACCCAACACGTATATTTTTCTTCCTGGAATGCTCCTCTTCCTGGTTCTGGTAAGGTACACCTGCTCCCTTTCCCATTCCCCCCATCTCTATCAGGTACTGAATGGATTGATGGGAGAGTATGACTCAGGTTTATATGTGGATTGTGGTGTATTTGATTATTTCTGTGCTTGCTTCAATATGTGAATTGCAATATAATTATTTATTTTTTCCTTATTACTAAAGTATATTTAAGATATAAAAATATCATTATTGTGAGTGACTGGTTTATGCAAATGCAACACTCAGTACATGAATTATGGGGTATGGTATATTACAGTATGAATGACAGATATTGTAAATAGGAACACATTACTGGAAATTCAAGAGCTAGAGTACTGATTAGAGGGCAAGGTATATTGTCCTTCAACAGTTACCTGAGAGAATTTGATTGTAATTGTGGTATTACTCTAACTCTGGGAACCTAGTCCTACCAGTAAGAGAACGGGTTGGAATGACCAAGTTAACCCATAGAGTTGGTGCCTACACACCCAGTGTGAGGGGAGACATTGAGAAAGAGACATCCCAACTATTGTGTTATATTGTTGGAATAGTGACCACATCACTGCTATTACACTTGCACAAAACTGGGACGCCCCCCTACAAGATACAATTGGCATACCAGGGAAAAACTAGACAAGATTTATTTTAAAGTTCCCAGAAGAAACTTGAGTGGGGAAGGAGGTGTGAAATGAGTCAAAGAAATCTGATTTGGATGTCATATCCTTCCTCTCAGAACCTATTCCATGTAAATACAAATCTTGGGGTTCTAGGTCGTAGTTTATGCTCTTGCATAAGGAGCATTCCATTCCAGCTCCATAATTATTCTTGAGACCCTGGAGTAGGGAAGAAGGATTAGACAACATAATGAAGGGATTGAGTATTGACCTTATGAAATTGAAGATGAGTTGAAATGCTGCTTCGGAGACTTACTGTGTGGACTTCAGCAAGTCCCTTAACTTGTCTGTGCTTCAGTTGCTTTATTATAAAATAGAGATAATAACAACTGATCATATTTTGAGGATTATTCTCAAGATCTAATAAACTAATGTCTGTGGAAATGTTACATGGGGTATATAACATATATGAGATATTATTAAAGAAAATCATTTTCATCTTATTTGATGGAGTTTAGATAGAAACAGTCCTTGGAAGAAATCACTGTCTTGTTATTCTTCTTTTACATTTAATGTTCTGGGGACCACTTCATAAAATCAATTCTTTTTGTAGTCAAAAGGATATAAACATTCTCTGTAGACTCCCTGAAAGAATCCTTGGTACAACTCCAATAACAGACAGAACAGTAGGGATGATATGAATGCCATGTGTATATATTTATGTAGAAATACATAAAACACATAGATTTTAATTTCTTCTGCTAAGTTTCTGTATCTTGAAAGTTTTTCATTCAATGTAATGTAGATATTGTGAATATTTGGTATAGTTACATTTAAAATCTTAGTAAATGTTTATGCATCAGTATTATATCCAAGAAATTGTGGCTAACAGTTGAACCTGTGATAATGCTCTGATTCCCGTATAACTTTATTGGTTGAGTTCTTAAAGATGTTTTGTTGAATGTAGACTTGTCATCTGTCAGCCTATGAAAAAACAAATCATGTCTTACTCAATATTCAGCAGGTGCTAAATTTTTGCAGCCTGCATAGTTGCTACACCTAATCCATACTGATCACTAAATGTGGGCTTCTTAAAGACAATATTTTCTGTTTTCTACTCTAAAATCCCTCAGTTTCCATAACTGTTCTGACAGTCATTTGGTTGATGCTTCCTTGTTGACATATTGTTGGCTAAATCCTCACAGATGTTACTCATGAAGGACCTTTTGATTCTACCTTCAGCCCTTAGTCATTTCACAGGCTCCATCTGGAGGTAGACTTTCTTCAGTTATATTCAACAAATATCCCATAGGATACTCCTGAAATTGTCATTTGTTGTAGCTTAGTGAGATGATGTCTGCTTCTTTCTGTAGGTTTTTTACTTATTGATCATAGGCTGTCAGAATGTCTGTCTTCTTACACCCCTTTGTCAAGGAAGTCCTGGTTTTTGTTACCATTGCACAGGTTTTTGTTAGGATACTTTCTAAACGGGTTATGGTTCATTTTACAATTCTGAAAGTATGTATTAAGGATGGTATTGCATAGGTGTTAATTTTTTAAATATCTTCTTCCCATTGAAATTTGATTTAAGGGTGACAATAAGTCTTTTAATATTTTGTAGCCACAGTTTTCTCCTTCATAGTTTTATACTCAATGTGTATGAAGGAGACCAAGCATCATCCTTATCTAACTCTTGTGTTAGCTTTGTCCATTTGTTCAATTTGACTTTTATTTTCAAACTGGATGTTTTCAGTCTCTATTTTTCCTTAGTCTACATTGAGATATTACATTTATTGAATCCAAATGGCATTTTGATATTATTGGAGAAAAATTCTACAAGATGGAGGAGTTATTCAAGGTATTTTTGATGGAGTTAAAAGCTTGATGCTGTCCACATAGAACCAAAGATTAATAAGATGTTTTAATCGATTCCCTCTTGAATTTAGAAACCATATTTATTTTTATTATGGGAAGATAATAGGGACTTAGATTAGCCCAGGGGTGGGGAACCTGTGGCCTCGAGGCCACATGTGACCCTCTAGGTCCTCAAGTGCAACCCTTTGACTGAATCTAAAATGTTCTGTGAAGTTTGAATTCAATCAACGGACTGCACTTGAGGACCTAGAGGGCTGCCACAGAGTCCCCACCACTAGTTTAGACAAAACCATAATAGGTTTGAAAAATGCCACATTTTATATCAATTGCTTTTGACATTATTGTACTGGTTTCAACATGTTTCACATTTCACATGTTTTCAATAGAAAACTGTTTTCTATGTTGACTCCACATGCTCTAGCATACTCACTATACTTATATCTATTTTACATATTTGAAATATCTGAATAAGCTGTGAAACTGAGGAAAAGCTTGTAATTCCACTGTTAATAGAACGCAATTCATTCTCACTTTTTTTGAAAATTGTTGTTGTTATAATACTTTCACTGAAAATTCATTCTTCTCATCTTGAGTGATAGAGTGCAGGCAGAAACAGTCTAGAGATAAGTAATTATACTCCTATTATTATTTAATGTTATATGGCTTATTACAATAGGTTAACAGAGAAAATAATGGGGTTTTTTAGTAATACAACTCCAGTTGCAAACAAAACAATGGTCATGATCCTATTTTAATATTATTTCTTTTGACAGATCTCTATATTATAAAAGCTTTTTGTTTCAGGCATATTATTATTATTATTATTGAAATTCATTGTTATTACTTTATCATTTTTGTTGTTACCATTGCTATTTTTATTACTTAATATTATTTCCATTAGTGGAATGTGGGCCAAGTAGGCCAGTTATGGTACAATATAGTCAAAGTCTACATTGTTTTGAAGGGATCAGAAATAATGTATTTGATATTTGGCTTTAGAATATAGTTTTGCACTTAGATTTCAGTAAGAATGTGTATAATGTTTTTATAATTCATAATCCTTCAATCAGTTAAGGAAACCATGATGTAAAGACATAATTCAGAAAGATTTGAAAATGTATCTAGCTCTTCTACTCTGCATTTATGTATGAAATTCTTCTCTTTATCCGCATGCACCAGAATTTGCTTTGGAATTTTACCTCCACCAGGTTTTAGGGCAATTATTAGAGGTTTTGTTATAAGGAGCTGCAGGTTTCAAGAGCAAATCGTCAAAGTTAAGTGAATTGTATCAACACAGAATTCTCTTACATACTCTTTAATCGTGATACTAAAAATTTTAAAGTAAGATTTGCATGGCTAATTTAGAGTTGACTAGTTTTCTGGGCTCTGTATTCATACCTTGAAAGAGTAATATCTAAGCACTTTAGAATTCTGTATTTGTTGTTTTTACAGAAGGCCTCTTCTCCTATGTTATAGCAAATATTTTCTTCCTTTTTTCAGAAAGCTGTTTTCCCATTATATTGTTTCTTCCTTTATTCACAAAGCACACTTTGAAATTTAGAATATTTCCATACAGATATGGAAATAATCGATAATTCATAGAATCCCCCACCATAAAAGAGTAATAGCAGAATATAAACTTGTCTCAAGGGTGTTTCTATCTGAATGTCATAAAACATGAGAAGAATGAGATGATAACTAATATAATGTTCTGGGTCTCAAGCATTACTACAGATAATTGCCTGTTACTATTGCCTGTTAAAGTGTCCTATACATAAGACTGATCAATAAACATTTAACATTGTTTTTAATAGATGTCACTGTTTTGAACATTTGCATTCTCCAAATCATGTGGAATAAAAAGTTTTCAAAATACAGAGCTTGAGTGGAAGGAATCAAAACTAAATAGGCAAATATCGTCCTGTCCAGGACCGTTGTCCTGACGACACTCTCAGTGAGACTACAGATGATCTAATAACACAGCACTTTCATCACGAAAGGCAATCATCGTCTCCACCTGTGCCATAGAGAATTAAATATAAGACAATAACAGCATGAGAATGAACTGCTTCTATGTGAACTCCATTGAAAAATATGAGAACAGGATAATAATTATAACTCACATTTATATAGTTCCCTAAGGTTTACAATGCCCTTCTTCCAACCTTATCAGGTAGGTAGATAGTGTACTATCCCCATTTTAAGATGAGAAAACCAAATGTCACAGGGATAATGTTATTTACCAATGATGTCTCAATTAGTAAACGTTGGGTCCAGTGCCATCTCTCTTAATATATTGTTACATGATATTGGTAGTACCATAACTTCTAAGATTAAAGGCACAGTGGAAAAGAAGCAAAGTGGAGGGCAGCCCTAGCTTTATCAATAGTTCGGCTTTGTTAAATCACTTTCCAACTCTGCACCAGTTTCTGCATTTGTAAAATGCAAAGTTCAAACTAGATGGTGAGGTTACATTCCACTATAGTGTTCAACATCTAGTGTATTTACTTTTATATACACTTTATCTCCTTTTATCCCGTCTCAAATTAATTTAAAAACTTAGGTCATTATGCTCTTGGTTTAGTAATTTAGCTATTATCTAAGTGTACCATCTAAGTGATGGTACACTTGGTACAGAGCTGTTTCAGTTTCTATGGTGGGGAGGCATGTTCTTTTCTTTTTAATTCATTGTATCTAATATGTGAATTACAAATGAATTTCTTGTTTGAAATAATGTATTATCATCTCTGCAGCACCTGAAATTCTTAGAGGATGTGCCTATGGACCTGAAGTGGATATGTGGTCCCTGGGAGTAATCACCTATATCTTGTAAGTGAAGAAAGCAAAGGTTCATTGGGCTACAACATTTTCTAGGACCCTAGACCCCATCCATTTGGGTCTGCCATCCCCTAAAGAAGCCTTTTGTGACACTCACTAAACATACTCAAAGAGAGGATTTTCTGCAAATCCAAATGATAACTCCAAATTTAATCAGCACGAAATACCAGACC
This sequence comes from Gymnobelideus leadbeateri, assembly GCA_011680675.1. NCBI lineage: Eukaryota > Metazoa > Chordata > Mammalia > Diprotodontia > Petauridae > Gymnobelideus > Gymnobelideus leadbeateri. Next base: position 105,698 of record WOXC01005613.1, on the reverse strand, counting down.
AAGAAAATGTGGACAGTGTTTGAATATGTAATTTCCTGATGGGTAAAGGCACTGCTCCTGTCTTTTCTTGTTTGTACTTACTCCTATTTAATATTTAATAATACATGGCTAGTTTGTGTGTGTGTGTGTGTGTGTGTGTGTGTGTGTGTGTGTGTGTTAAGTGTCTGAGGCCGGACCCGAACTCAGGTCCTACTGACTATGGGAGTAATCATTTAGTACTGAAGATAAATAAAATTAAACTCAAATTGTTTTTTTTAATGTGATATTGCTTTACTTTTACATATCTACTAAATTAACTTTACTTTTACATATCTACTAAATTAACTAATTATTTAGACTCTCTCCCATGCCTGCAATTTAACTTCTCTTTATTTCTACCTGTCAAAATCCTTTTCTTCTTTCTAGCATTGGTAGTACCACTTCCTCCATGAAGTCCTAATATCCCCAGCCCCAAGAATTCTTTTTCTCCTCAAATTTTCCTAGAGCACATTACCTATCTCCCCTTTGCTTCCATCATTTCCAATTTGTGAAAATGTTTACAAAGCACTGGATTCTTTAATAGAATAACATGTCCTGAGGAGAAGGATGTTAAGATCTTAGACTGAGAGCTGGAAAGGACCTTCGAGTCTAAATTCAAAATCCTTTCATTGTCCACGATATTTTTTAAAGATGAGAAAATAGAGAGATTCAGGAGACTTATTCAGGGTCACTCCACTAGTGTCTGAGTTGGAATCCGAACCTGCATCCTCCTGACTACAAACACAATGTCCTTTCCATCATTTTATGCTACTTCCCAATAAGCTCAAGATAAGACAGAATGGTACCATTTTTTTTCTTTTATACTCTATGAGAATAAATCTGGTAGCATTTTAGACGTTTTAAAGTTATATTAAGTTGTTACCATTCATCGAAAGCACTTTCTCTTCCACTCATCTCAATTCTTAGCACTTAAGAAGCTTATTTTTATTTTTGTTACTTTTTCCCTGAAGAAAAATACTTACAGAAGTTATATTTGTGTTATCATTCTATAGCCTGATTCACTTTCTTTTTAAAAAATACATCTTATTGACCCTTTTTTGTTTTTAAGTTATTTAAATTCCTTCTTGGATCCCTCCCTATCCCCTTTTCCATATAACAAAGACTATTTTTCAGAAACAAGAGAAAGAGAAACAATCAATATTTTTTTAAATAAAAGCATATGTAATTTCCTGCCCCACCTTTCATGTTATTTCATTGATTTTTAGCACTTCTTCCCACTCTCCTCCTTTTTAAAGTCTTAGTCTGTTCCTATAGTAATGCTTTATTCTGTATATCCCTCTAGCACAGGAGGTTGGTGGTGAGAACCAGACTGTTCCTAGTCCAAGGAGTCAGGGCAGACAATACAGACTAATTTACTTTTTGCCTGCCATGCTGATCAGAATCATGAATGTGTTAAAGATGGAAAATCTCCAACTCTGAAATGACCTAACAGTTCTGCACACGAACCAACAGCTGTCATAAGCATTAGCATCTTGAGCTTTTTACCATCTGGGGACCAGGCAAAGGATTAATATTTTAACCTTAAAATGTCTGTGAGGATTCTTACTTTTTCTAGGTGGTTTTTTTTTTTGGAGGGCAATTGGGGTTAAGTAACTTGCCCAAGGTCACACAGTTAGTTTGTGTGTGTGTGTGTGTGTGTGTGTGTTAAGTGTCTGAGGCTGGACCTGAACTCAGGTCCTTCTGACTCCAGGGCTGGTACTCTACTCACTGAGCCACCTAGCCACCCCTTTCTAGGTGTTTTAATGACAGAATCCTACTGCTCCACATCTGATTTCTTCCAATGTTATAATTTTCAGATTACCTGTAGCATTTGGTTGCTTTATTGCCTCTGTGCCCCACCCCATCAATTTTATATTTTATCTCTGTCCCAATTAATACTAAAAACCTGACACAACTGTAGATAGGGAGAAGGCATTAAAGCAGAATATCTCTTCTATTTGTTATTTCCCCTTTCATATTTTAGTAGCTAGGAAGCAACATAGATTGACTCAATTAATCATCTTGAAAGATTCATGCTTGTGTCAAAATAAAAGCATTGCATCTTAGTGAACTCATTCAGTGGTAATTCTGCCAGTGGGTAACAACTCATATTTTATCAACAGTACTCAGAGAAGCACCATCCTTCACACCAACCATGAAGAGAATTCACCCAGTAAAGGCTGGCTGATGAGGACTAAATACAATTTCATTTCTGCTGCTTGGTAAAGCAAATCTAGTCAAATTTGAGAAATTTTAAATTAAGATGATATTACCATCATCCTTCAAAGTGCTTTCCTTTCCTCAGACTTTGTGGATTTGAACCATTCTATGATGAAAGAGAAGATCAGTACATGTTTAAGAGAATTCTGAACTGTCACTATCGCTTTGTCTCCCCCTGATGGGATGATGTCTCCTTTTGAATGTCCAGCTATGTACTGGATGTTTCTATTAACTATAGAATGTAAATTTGTTGCTTGGTCTTGAATAAAGGGAATTCTCTGTCCCTTCCTTCCTTTTCCATTACTCCTGCCCAAGTCTACATTCAGAATACCAGATAAGCAGAAGTGACCTTAGTGCATGCAGGCTGCTCTAACAAGAGTACAAAGGGTAGGTTTGACAAAATGCCCTCAACCTTTCTTTGGATGACTCCCCTCCACCCCATCCTTGATACCCACAGGCCATTCACTTCCATTGCAGGCTATGCTCCAGAGTACTTTAGAAGTAGAACACATTTACTCTTGTTCTCATGCTCCCAGTAGACAGGGATCTTCTTTTTTCCTCCCTCCACAGTGTGTGGACACCCCAACCAGTGTGATATAGTAAAAAGAATGCTAGATTAGAGTCGAGAAGGACCTTGGTTCAAATTTCATCTTTGACACTGTGATCCTGGGCATGGATGTCTCAGGCTCTTTAGGGCTTCATTTTCACTTATGAAAATGAAGATAATAACTTTATTGCCGCATAGCATTATTGTTAGCATCAAACAAAACAGTGGGTTATAAAATATACTGTAAGCCTTAAAGTTCCACCAAAAAAAGTTTGGTTCTTATTATAAGAATATAGACAATATGCTACAGCATTCTGGGAAAGAATTAAGCAAAATGAGAATCCTTTAGCTGCCTAGTTACTTAGGCATTGCTGGTGATTTTTTTTCCCATTTTTTAATCCATTTACCTGTTAAACCAGAGCAGACTATGAGTATCTCAACCTGTTAGTTTTCTATAATAGAAGGCTTTGATTTCCGTTTTCAGTAGACCACATTAGCAGTAAAGTACAACTGCTCTAGCCAGCAAAATATCTCACCCTCCCAAAACATAATTTACATTATTTGAAAAAGTCACATAAATTTTGGCACTTGTTATTTTGGGACAATTTCCTTTCAATCACCCTCCATGCCATGTTTCATTTTTCTAGATCTCTATTCTTGCAGTGATTTTTGAAATGGAGTGTGACTTTGTGTGGATGGTGATATTTTAACCTATTAGCATCTCTAAAATTTAGAGATTAGGATGAATGAAAATGTTGGGCAAAGTTTTCACTTTCCCATTGCTCAAATTTCTTCTCAAAAGCATCTTCATTTTCTTGCGTCTGCTTACGTCCCGTGTATGTCAGGAAATACATTGAATTCTCTCTCCCTTTTTCTAATTTCTTGAGGAGAGTGAGATAGAAATCTGTGTGCTTGAATTCCTATTCATATTTCATAAGAACATCAAAGTTAATTTCTGTTATAAAGTTAAAGAAAAGTTTAACAAATGAGATTTTGCCCATCAAGAGTTTGCTTGCCATGAAGAAAACCCATTAACAGAGAAGGATGAGCATTTCTTCAGGAGCAAAAGGTGCTTAACTATTTAATAAAGCTGTTCATTATCTCTTTCCTCCTCAGACTTTGTGGATTTGAACCATTCTATGATGAAAGAGGAGATCAATACATGTTTAAGAGAATTCTGAACTGTCACTATCGCTTTGTCTCCCCCTGGTGGGATGATGTCTCCTTGAATGCCAAGGATTTGGTAAGGTGGACCAAAAAAATCCCTTTAAAAAAATCAGATTAAGGAGGGAAATAACATATCAATTGTCAGTCATGATTTAAGTTTATGTTCCTGTGTATTCCATGTATTTTTTTTTTCAGTTAAGCAATTTTAGGGTGAGTTAGCAATATCCTTGTTCATTTGTCATTTGACTGCAAGAATTTAGGGAGACAACAGCAGAAAGAGCATTGAACTGTGGGAGATCCTGTTTTTCTCATCCAGGCCCAGATATTAACTATGTTATTTTGAGCAAGTTCCCACCTCCCACCCCCAGCATCTTTGTGTTTTCAATTCTCCATCTGTAAAGTAGGGTGCAAAATGCTTTTCAAAGTCTTTTCCAACATCTATTATTTTTAAATATAAATAATTCTAAAAATGAAGGACCATCAGTCCGAGTAACAAGTATAGATCATAGAAAGTTTAAATAAATTCAGTTTTATTACTTTCAAGGACATTCAGTAGTGATTCAGTGCTAATAAAGGTCCTTTAATCAAAGAATGAGGAATTGTATTTAGCTGACATATTATAATTTGTATTCAAATGTATTTCTCTATAAAGTCTTTCAGAGATCTTAAGGCTTCTTTTCAGTAACTACATTATTCTCTGAGGATTTCCAATTTGCTATAAGAAACCTTTTCATCTTAGATAATAAAAGCCTCATCCAGATTATCATAAATTCCTTATTGGCACATCTTTAAAGTGTTCAAGTCTCTACATACTAAGAGAAAGAAGTGGATGTGAACACATTCCATTAGAGCTAAAGTTTCTTCTATAATTCAGTTAGATTTTGTTTCTGCTACTTACTAACTCTGTGAGTGTGGGCAAGCCACTTACATGTTCAGGGCCTGTCCCTTATTATGAAAAGGGGGATAATCCTACTCAAGGACTATTATGAAAGACTTTGTACTTTAAACAACTAGTCATTATTTTTCACTATTAAGTTATACTTTAAGTCATACAAGTAATGTTTGTGGAAACATAATTACCTCATCCATTCAAGCAAGCATTTATTAAGTATCATGCTGTGCTAGGCGCTGGGAATCTAAACACAAAAATGAAATGGTCACTGTCCTTACAGAGTTTATGTTATACTGAAGGTAAACAATTTGAACATAGGTAAGTAAATACAAAATAATTTCCAGGGTAAGTGTAGGGGTGGGAGAGATGAGCACTTACAGTTAGGACAGCCCTCTTGAAAGAAGGAGCATTTCTACTGAGTCTAAAGGAAGCTAGGCATATTAGGAGGTTGAAGTGAGGAGAGAGTATTCTGGGAATGAGCCCAGAGATAAGAGATAGATCACTGCAAGTGAGGAACAGCATGTAGACCACTATAGCTGGGACGTGGAGCACATGATAGAGAACAACATATCATAAACAATAAGCCTGTAGGCTAGAACCAGATTGGGGAAAGCATTAAAAGCCCAAGTTTACATTTTTCTAAAATGCAAGATGGAGCCTTTCGAAATTCTTAAGTAGGGTCGTGACCCTAATCAGACCTTGTATCAACAACGCAGTATTCACAATGCCTACAGTAACTATAAATATGCTGATATTGATATGGTTATGGTTATTAATCACAAAACATAACAGGCTCTCTACATGAGGAACAAAGCTAGAACATTTATTCAAATACCAGAAAACTGAGTCCCCAAACCAGAAAGTCAAAGCCATCACAGTAGCTATAGAATTGGCACACATAGTTAATGCAGTAAACACCCACATTCTCAAGCCTTCAAAATAGAACAAGCTACCTCATCCTCCTCTCCTCACTCACAGCAACTGCTCAGTGTCCACGCAGCTTGCTCCCAGAAGCTCCGGCCCCCACAGTTCCCGTCCCCAGCAGTCCTCAGCAGGAGTCCTTAGCAGAAGTTCTGACTGGCTCAAAAAAAAAGGAGTTTGTGCTGCCGCTGCCTCCACTACTGCACACTTCCAGTCACTGCACTGGCTCCATCTTGGCTCCGGCTTCCTCCTGCTCCACCCCCTCCTGCTATGTCAGCAAGTTCAAGGGGCATGGAAGATTTTCAAATCCTATAATCATTACAGACCTATGCTTTATGAATTTCAATCTGGCAATTACATAGAGGACCGACTGGAGGGAGCAAAACTTGGAGATGAGGAAGACAATTAGGATACTATTTTTATAGTCTAAGAATGACTTTTTTTTTTTTTTTTTTTTGCTTTTTTTTTTGGAGGGCAGTTGGGGTTAAGTAACTTGCCCAAGGTCACACAGCTAGGTTTTTGTTTGTGTGTGCGTTAAGTGTCTGAGGTCGGATCCGAACTCAGGTCCTTCTGACTCCAGGGCCGACGCTCTACTCACTGCGCCACCTAGCTGCCCCCTAAGAATGACTTTTTATGAAATTAAAGAATAATGGAATGGGAAAGTTTACTAATTCTATCGGTTATACATTATATCAACCTCAGAAAAATAGCTGGACCCTATTTACAATGAATTAGGTGATTTTTATTTATTATAGTTTGCTTGGATTAATATAAAATGCATTTGAATTCATTAAATAAATAGCTCAACTAATAACTGGAAAGGTAGCTCAGGTGTTCTAAATTAAACAGTGATACTAGCATGATATTGAAAAGTTTCCCTATAATCCAGTTCTGAAAGAAACAACACGAATAGGCATAATCAAGGCTTCTTGCAGAGCGATATGTAGAATATTAGAGTGGGAAGTGACTTTACAGATTATTCAGTTGTGATTTTCTCAGAATCACAGAGTTAGAACCCAGGATTTCTAGTAAAGTGCTTTTGTTCATGGCCCAGACTGCTTCTGTAATGAACAAAAACCACTACTGCCCATCAAGCTTGTTCAAATTCATCCAAATTATTTACATTTTAGTGACTGCTCATTCCTCCTAAATAACTCCAAAACCCCAGGGATGAAGGACATTCCTATAATTGAAACTAACCCTAGGCCATCGACTAACAATATTTCTTTTGTTTTCAATGGATTTTTCCTCATAGGAAAGTATGTAGATATTTAGAATAAGGGTCCTTAGATTCATCTACACTCCTCATTCTGCAAGTGAAGCTGAGACCTAGAATAGTGAAGTGACTTGCCCACAGCCACATTTCTTCTGAACTATTAGTGTGCTCGTTATTTTTAAAAACTTTCTCATTATGTATGGTTACTTAGATAGGCATAAAAGAGAACTCCATAGGTATAATCTTTGACCTGAAGGAATATGATATAATAGGACATGAAATTACATGATATAATATAACAAGACATGAAATGATATAACAATATGACATTACATAACTATTGCATCACACATCATATTACATCATATAACATAACATAACATAATTTATCTACATCGATATTATTTCTTTTTTTCTTTTTGGAGGACAGTTGGGGTTAAGTGATTTCCCAAAAGTCACACAGCTGTTTTTTGTGTCTGAGGTCAGATTTGAACTCAGATCCTACTGACTCTAGGGCTGGTGCTCTATTCACTGCACTACCTAGCCGCCCCTAATATAATTCCAATGATAATAAAACCAGACCTATATCTTTGACTGCTAGATGGGAAACAAACAAGAATGCTACAGCCCTGAATCATATCCATGCTTACCTTCTTGACCCTACAACTATTGCCAAAAAGGGTCATTTGTCTTTTATGACCTCTAGGTGCTTAATTTTTTTTTCTTTCTTTACCCAGATACTTGAGAGCATACCCTTTGATTTTACAGACAAAGGACCTGAAACTTTGAGTTGTAAAGTGACTTGTCCCAGGTCACATAGGTAGTAGTGGCCAACCTATGATTTAAACCTAGCTCTTTTCATTCTACCACACTATCCTTTTTTTGTACTCTCTTAGAGGTATAGCCAGAAGTAATGGGCAGGCCTTTGGTATTATAGACCAGGTGGCATTCCAGTGCCCATTGTGTTAGCATATAGTTCTTGCAAATAGGGTTCTTTCCTTCCTCATGTTTATTTTGAAATTAATATCCGCACTAAGGAGTCCATCATACTTTGTTCTATAGGTGAGGAAACTGATTGTTTTGGATCCTAAGAAGCGATTGACCACCTTCCAAGCTCTGCAGCACCCTTGGGTCACAGGGAAGGCAGCTAATTTTGTACATATGGACACTGCCCAAAAGAAACTCCAAGAATTCAATGCACGGAGAAAGCTTAAGGTAAGAAATTGTGGAGGGAAGTGATGCATTTTACTAGGAAATTTAAGAATCTTCTAGTAAGTAAAAATGCTAAACTTTCAACATTCCTCTTCAAATACTATGTATTAAGCATTTCATAATAAATCAGAGCTGGCAGATAATTTGACATCATCTTATTTTTCTCATTTTGTATTTGAGAAAATTGAGATTCAGAGAGAGAAAGTGACTTGTTAGTGTAATACAAAAAAATTCTGGTTCTAGCCCCCACCACAGTACAAACTGATTTGAAATTCTGAAAACTCAAGTTGGTATAGAATATAGGCCTCTCTCTTAGAACTCTGCTACACCTCTGACATTGCTTCTTCAGAATGACAAATTTTTCCTGCAAATTCTACTGAGTTTTTGCTCAAAAAACCTGAGCAAATTATTTCTGTTTTTTTACCACCAAAAATTAAGAAGAATGGTTTAAACATCAACATTTAGTTAAAATGATGCTTATTTTTACAGTCATTTTGGGGGGGTGTATATACATGAAGCTAATGTAACTGACTAAGCAAATGAAATTAAATAATTATTCCACTTGATTTTAAAGAAAATGTTATAAATTACTTTGTGGAAAATAACTCCTCAGATTTCACTGACTTCTTATATTCATTGATCACAAAATAATTTTATAAATGATTTCAAACCAAGAGGTTATAAGGAATTGTCAGAATGTTGAAGAGATGGCCTCAACTCAAATCTTGCCTATTCACACACACACACACACACACACACACACACACACACACACACACATTCGCGCACTCGCGCGTGTGCTCGAGCACACAAACACAGTTATCTTTTCCACATCACAGGGATTAGGGATACAGCACACCCACAATTTGGAAAATCCACGTAAAACTTTTTGGCTTTCCCTTCACAGCAGAAAAGTCTGAATATTTTCTTTTTCTTTTATGGGGTGTTACAGTACCTTATTGTGAAATTTGGGTTAAGTATGTGATCATAGTCTCTGTGTCATCTGCTGGCCTTAAAATGTGTCATCTGTGGTTTCTACAAAACTCCCAAAAATTCCCATTTAATTTCTTATGCTGACTGAAACCTCAATGGGGAAAGTCACCATGTGGAAGGGATAATAGTATGTACATACATCTCATATATATGTATATATACATACATATAGGTATATGTACATGCGTGTATACATACATATAGGTATATGTATATACATATACATGTCTATATATCTTTTAATTTATTGCTTCATTTTGTAGACGTGGCTAATAAATAATAGTTTTAGAGACATTGAATAGTTTCATTCTTTCGGCTGAGAAAATTCTGACAGATTTCCAAGACAGAGCAAAGAAATGCATTTGTAAGAAAAACCTTTTATAGCTATGTAAATTTTCTTTAAGTGTAAGCAGCCCAACTATAATGACAAAGGTTTTGTGGTTGACCAGAGGAAGCCAGCTCTATTTTAAAGCATTTCTAAAGTTCCGAGTTACCATGAAGTGGAACTCAGATCAGGACCTTCCCTGTCCAGAACTGCCAAAGAACATAGAATTGTCTACTTTATATATACATGTGTATATATAAATGTATATGTATATATACATATATATTTATATATACATATATATTTATATATACATATTTACATATACATATGTATATATAAATGTATATGTATATATATGTATATATAAGATGGACAATGCACACACACATATTTGTGTGTGTGTGGATATGTGTGTGTGTGTGTAATTTCAGGAAAATTGTTCTAATGTTTGAAGCTGGATCTCCAAAGGGTATACACAGCATTTTGACTGTTACCTTTTCAGAGATTCAGAAGTTATTAAAAAATCAAATCTTAGGGGGCAGCTAGGTGGTGCAGTGAATAGAGTCACTTAACCCTAATTGCCCTCAAAAAAAAGCGCAAAAAAAAAAATCAAATCTTAAACCTATGATTCAATAAATCTGAAAATATAAATTACTTAGGAAAGCATTCCTTTTGACAAGAATTGCTAGGAAAAATAGTAAGCAATCTGGAAGAAATTAGGCTTAAACTAATACCTTACATTACATTCCACAATGAATTCAAAATGGACACACAACCTGAATATTAAAAATCAAATTATTTAAAAAATTAAAAGAAAAGCAGTTTGGGGGTAGGAAACATATTCTTAACCAATATTAGCTGAGAACTGAAGGAATTTAGAAACAAATTTGTCATCTTTTTCTGAGCTGAGAAAGGGGTGGCCCACTTCTCCCTTCAGTGTCTGTAAGTTATATATTATATAGGATTCAAAGGAACAAGGAAACAGTATCTGATGTGCCAGCACTGAAACAGTTTCTAGAAAACACATGTGTTGCTTGAGATGTATAATGGAAGAAAACTCACATTCCTTTGCATCAGTCTTTGGATCTGACTGGGTTTCTGGTCAGCATAACCTAGGTCCTCAGTTAACATTAAACATTATTAAGCATTAAACAGTAAACATTAAAATTATCTGGTCTCTCAGCAAAAAGTCTGATTTCAGTCATGCAGAGCTAGGTTCAAATAATAAAATAAATAAAGTTTTCCCACACCAGATAAAATAGCTAATTTTGATTACATGAAATTAAAAAGTTTCTGCACAAACTCTTACATTAACCTCTTGCATTAAAAATGTAGCATGAGAAGGGAAGTGATTGGGGCGGGGAGGAAATTTTTGTATCACCTTTCTTAGATAAGAATTTTCTGTCCAGGATATATAGAAAATGGGCAGAAACATAAAAACCCAAATCCATTCCCTGGTAGACATATGGTCAAAGGATTTGAATAAACAGTTGTCAAAAGAATTATAAAGCATTAAAAACCACATGTAATGTTGCAAATTACTAATCAGAAAAAAGCAAATCAAAACAACCTTGACTTTTTTTTAATATTATGGATGAAGCTTGATCCTACAGAGAAGTTGATAAAAATGTTCTTTCCTTTCTTCTTTGCAGAGGGGGAAGATTATGGATATGGATTGTTGCATGTACTGACAAACACAATTGACATATTTAATTTTTTTTACTGAACCCTTTAAAAAAAAATCTTCATCAGATTTTTTTGTAGTGAAAGCCAAAAAGAAATATTCAGAAATGAGGTGATTTAAAACTTTTTTTCCTATACTGCTATATTCTAGAAATGCTTGTTTTATTTCTTAAGTTCAGAATAAAATAAATAATTTTAAAAAGCTATCAATGAAAATTCTATGCTTCTAGATGACGATTCATAAGGACTGAATATATAAGCTGAACCAGAAAAACAACACATAAAGTGATTACAAAAATTTAAGTGAAAAGAAAAAATGAAAATGAATCCCATAATATTATAACGACCAAGCTTGGCCCCAGAGAATAATTGAGAAAATGCACTTTCCTCTTTTCATTAAGAACAGAAAATTTCATAGACTGTCAGATACAGTCATTATACTGAATGACTTTCTTCAACCATTTTTCTTTCTTTTTAAATCTTTGTTATAAAGGATGACTCCCAGAGACATATTCAAGAATCACTATTAAAAATCCAAAGGTATAAATAAAATAAGATTGATTTAAAATAACAAGAACAAACTTAAGATTTCACCTCATACCTAGAACATGGGCAAAGATGACAAAAGAAAGGAATGGTGAATATTGGAATATTAGGTTATGAAAAGATAGGCACATTAATATATTGTTGGTGGAGCTGTGAATCAATTTGATGATTTTTTGAAAGTAATTTGGAATTACGCAAAGAAAGTAGCTAAAATGTCAATACCTTTTGACCCAGAGATTCCACTGTTAGGTATATGCCTCAAGAATGCCACTATATGTGGCCAAAATATTTATAGCAGAACTTTTTGCAGTAGTAAGGAAATGGAAAGTAAATGCTCATCAGTTGGGGAATAGAGATAGTGATACATGAATGTAATAGAATATTACTGTGCTGGAAAAAAAGAACAGGCAGGATAAACCCAGGGGAACAGGAAAAGATTCACATGAACTGATGCCAGCTGAAATAAACAGTATCAAGAAAATAATACATATGATTACAGTGATGTAAACAGAAAGAATCACTACCAAAAAACAATTAACAATAAATGTTGCAAACTGTCTACAAGCTTGATGCCAAAGAGAAAATGTGAAAAGATGCTTCTACTTTGCCAGGAAGATGAGTGACAGGAGGTAGAGTGAATGTAGAATGCTTCATATGTTGTCAGGTTTTGGTTTTTTTTTTTTTTTTTTTTTTGCAATGTATTGATTGATGTTTCTACTTTATTTTTTCCTTTTTGTAAAAATAATTCTTTGTTGCATGGATGGGTCTCTGGAAGAGGAAGCAAGGGGAAAATTTGGGCTATGAAAACAAAAAAAATCCTAAATATATTTATGCTTAATTAAAGTTCATAACATTTGTAAAAAGTAATATTTATTTCATAAGCATAAACATTTTAAAGCAAAAATAAAACAAAACAAAAAACATATCTAAGTCAATGATTACAGTATTGTTCAGCTTCACTCAGAATAGTTGGGTGCCCATATCCACTGCAGAATTTTTAATTTGGGTTTTCTTCCTACTGTGGGGAATTCTTAAATATAGTCTCATTTTAAAAAGTTAATTGAAGTGGGCACTAAATATATGATGAAGATTGGATATAAAAATTTTTTAAAATTAACTTTTTACATTTTCTGCATTTCTACACTGCATGTTATTGAAAATAATATTTGAATGTGAGCAATGGATTAATACAATGGCCTTTATAAGATGTGTGAGTGAAAACATTGCTAATCAAAATATTACTGTAATGTGATGCAGCCTCTTTAAGAGGAAACATTTTTAAATTCTGCCTATTTCATTCCTTCATTTAACAGATATTATATATGTATCTACTATTTTGCAAAATACTATATCACGCATTGGAGATATGCTGATGCCTAAAACATAGTATCTATTCTCATTGATTTTACAATATAACAAAATAATAAAAATGAGACTATAATAAATGCTTTGGAATAACACAAGATCATATTAGAACAGATAAGGAAGAGATACTTCCAGTTGATGCATTCATTGTAGTACAATCCTTATATGAACCCTTAAAAAGTCATGAGCTCCTCCCAGAAATTCCATTTAAGGAGGAAGTCTAGGCCAGCCATCTCTTCATTCCTTACTTGACTGCACTCCTTTGGGCTTCACCATTATGCTCCAGGAACTTCATTATCCTACAAGACCATATAAGTTCTGGAACTAACATCCCACAAGTATACTTTGCCTCTGGGACCCCACCCTCTGATCAGAGAGGGTGGTATTAGATCACTCCTCCCGGAATGTCCATTTAAGTACAGCATCCAGGCCAGCCATCTCTTTATTTCCCACCTGGCCAGACACCTTTGAATTTTATCATCTTTCTTCTCCCCTCCCAGCCCACACTGTACTTTAACTTCCTTTTGTACTTCCCCATTATATTGAAAGTCCTTAAGGGCAGGGTCTGTCTTTTTGACTTTTTGTTGTATTCTCAGCACTTGGCACAGTAGTAGATGTCTAATAAATGTTTATTGACTGATTCTTGATTCAACACATTTTCAAAAGCATAGTTCACAAACTCTCATCCAATGTTTCTCTTTTTCCTAACTAAACTAAACCCAAAGGGCATATTTCAAAGCAAAAGGCATATAATTAAAGCAGAACAAGAAAAAAAATAGAAAGGAAAATTATTTTGCCACCTTATTCTCTCTCTCTCTCCATCTCTCTCCCTCTGTCTCTCTTATTCTCTCTCTCTCTCTCTCTCTCTCTCTCTCTCTCTCTCTCTCTCTCTCTCTCTCTTTCTCTCTGTCTCTGTCTCTCTGTCTCTCTGTCTCTGTCTCTCTCCCTCTGTCGATCTCTCTCACAAGAGTTCAGCTCCTCATTATTTCTTTCATAGACTATGGGAATAGGCTCCTAATCTGTCTGTCTGCTTCTTCTCTCTTCCTTTTCTAATCCACATGTCATAAGCTGCCAAAGTAATTTTATTAATTCACGGGTCTGACAATGACATTACCCTGTTCTAAAATCTTCAGTGCTTTCTCTTTCCAATGAGACAAATATAATCATCTTAGCCTAGCGTTTAAGACTCCTTACAATATGGCTCTATGATTCATAGAGGCTAAGATTTCAGTCTCATTATAATACAAAGGAAAATTTTATTTGAATGAATTGTCTTATGTGGGTTTTTATTTAAAAGAAGACATTTTGGGGCAGCTAGGTGGCACAGTGAATAGAGCACTGGCCCTGGAGTCAGGAGTACCTGAGTTCAAGTCAGGCCTCAGACACTTAACACAAAAAAACTAGCTGTGTGACCTTGGGCAAGTCACTTAACCCCAATTGCCCTCCAAAAATAAAAAAAGAAGACTTTTTTTTATTAGAACAGTTTTGAAAACCATTTTCTTAAATTGCCAAGAAATATGTGTGAATGATATTGAAAAGGCATTCTAATGGACTCATTGATAAGATGGTGGTGTGATAGGACTTAGAAAACCTCAGATCCTCCACAAACATCTCAGCAAAGCTCTAGAAATTTACCAGGAAGAAAATAATAAAGAAAACTAAGCCTCATTATCAAGTTTAGGACTGCACAAGAAGATTGTAAGGTTTGTCAGAAACCTTTAGAGGTTCTGAGTAGAGATGTTCTAAGGTCTAATGGAAGGGACATCAGGAGACAAGACCAGATTTGTGTCCAACACAGAATCTAAGCATCTGACCCATAGCAGGAGAGAGGGTCAGGCCAGCATTTAAGCAACCTAATCCAGCACCCAGACAGGCCATACCTGAGACAACTAAGGAGACAGGGCACCTGGACAGCCTGGCAAGAGAATGGGCCAGCATAACAACAGGGGCATTATAAAAGACCTGCTATCAGTAAAATTGGTTGGCACCTGTCGGCATTGCAGTAAGGAACAAAACCAACTCTGAGCTTGTGACTATGAAAAGAGGAGACAGAGGAAATGCCATGGCCAAAACTCAAGTTAAGCCACCAGGAGACTGAGCCAAACGAAATGTAGGAATTCCTGCAGAAGGCAAGACCTAGGCCAGGGATGGGGAACCTGTGGCCTAGAGGCCACATGTGGCCCTCTAGGTCCTCAAGTGCAGCCCTTTGACTGAATTCAAACCTCCCAAATAAAAGAGACCATACATATGACTCTAGGCTGCAGGTTCTCCCTCCTTATTCTAGTCTTAAGTACCACTCCCAGGACCAAGCCAGGCCTGCCCAAACTACCAGAGTATAGAGCAGAGTCTGACCGAGACAAAGTGCTCTAACCCAGAAACTGAGGCTTCAAATAGGAGACAAAATTACAAAACAAACCAAACAAACAAATAAACTACTAAACACAATGAGTACTTTCAATTGAGAGAAGCCCAAGAGTAAAACTCTGAGCAATAGACCAAGTCCACATAGTGCCTTAGAGAAAAGAATGACTTGACTATAAGGCTGCTTGGAAGAAATAAAGCTAGAGATTTTTTAAAAAGTGATTTTAAACAAAAAGCTATAGAGAAAAATAATGGTAAGGAAAATTAATGGTTTAGAACAGAAAGTTATTCTGATCACTAAAAACTTATACAGTGAAAATTACAATAAGCTAGATAAAAAAACCTTGACTTCATGAGAGAAGAAATATTCAAAGAAACCAAAATACTGAAAAGACAAAAAATATAAGATATGTACTATCAAAAACAACTGGCCGGGGGCAGCTAGGTGGCACAGTGAATAGAGTCAGGAGGACCAGAGTTCAAATTTGGCTTCAGACACTTGACACTTACTAGTCATGTGACCTTAGGCAAGTCACTTAACCCCAATTGCTCTTCCAAAAAGCAACCCCCCCCCAAAAAAAACAAAAAATAACTGACCTGGAAAATGGGTCAAAAAAAGATGATCTAAAAACTATCAACTGACTAAAAACAGACACTCTCCCCCCGCCAAATAAAGCCTTGAATATCATAGTTCAAGAAATAATGAATAAAAATTTTCTAGATCTATTGGAAACAGAGGGCAAAGTAAAAATAGAAATAATGTACTGGTTACCTCCTGAAAGAAAACCCCAAATGAAAACTCTCATTAATGTTATAGTCAAATTTGAGAGCTTCCACATAAGAGGAAAGGTAACACAAGCACCTGAAAAGAAAGAATTTAAGTACAAACACAACCAGAATCACACGTTTTTGCAGCTATCACCATATGAAAAAGAACAGATCTTAGATTATTACACCCAAAAGGCAAAGGGTAATAACTTAGAAAAAAAAGAATAACACCTGACAAAATTGAACATAATCCTACAGGGAGAAAAATTAACATGTATTATAATAGAATTTCTAGCATTCCTCATGAAAAGACCAGTTAAAAACAAATATTGATTTGGAAGAAGCTACTCAGTGATAAGCTAATTACATTTTTATTTATTTATTTGTTTGTTTGTTTTTTGGAGGGCAATTGGGGTTAAGTAACTTGCCCAAGGTCACACAGCTAGGTTTTTTTTGTTTGTGTGTGTGTGTTAAGTGTCTGAGGTCACATCCGAACTCAGGTCCTTCTGACTCCCAGGGCCAGCACTCTACTCACTGCGCCACCTAACCGCCCAATAAGCTAATTACATTTTAATAAAGAGAAGAAATGAATGTGTCTTCAGGACACCAATCTCTTCAAGAATCATAGAAAGTATTAAGGCAAAGAGAGGATCTGTGATGATTTTATTCTGTTCTGATGGTCCAAAGAGAAGGAAAAAAAAGGGGAAGCAAGGGAGCATATACCAGAAAAGAAAGGAAAAAGTTGCACACATGTACACGAAATAGAGTATATAAACATGGAGGAAGAAGTGTGGGGAATGGACATCACATGAACCTGACTTTCATCTATACCACACAAAAACTTCAATACACAACATATAGTTACACATGCAAGTATATACATACAACCATACAGGTGTTTGTTTAGAAATACATTAAACTCAACAGGAAAATAGGAAGACACAAGAATAGGGGAGAGGGAGTTAAGAGGAAAAGGAGAATTCGTAAGGAATTCATTATGAACAAAATAAATCCCACTGTGAGGTTAGACCCTGAAGGGAATTTTAAATAATGAAAGAAATAGTAAAAAACAAAACAAACAAAAAAACCTATGATTGACGGCAGGGTGAGCTAAAGAGAAAAGTAGCAGTGCAGAAACAGGCCATCTCAATTAAAGATGATTAGTATTAAGTATAATCCTTTTTTACTATCTTATTTTTCTTCGTCATTAAAGGATACAAGGGGCAAAGAAAGGAAAAAATGTAATAAGATATCATGAAGCAAAAAATATAATTAGCAATCACATCTATGAACATAAATGTAATGAACTCACTCATAAAATAAAAGAGGATCATGGAATGGATAAGAAAGCAGAATCCAACAATATGTTATTTGTAAGATAAACACTTAAATATAAATATTTACACAGAGTTAAAATTGGGTGCTGGAGCAGAATGTATTACAGAAGAGTGAGCAGATCTAGCAACCATGATCTCACATAAGGCAAAAGTAAAAAATAGACACAAAAGTGATAGAGACTACATTTTGCTTAAAGCATCAAGATAATGAATCAGTATCAAGAATTAATAGATATACATGGAATGGGATAATATCAAATACTTAAAGACAAAAATTAATTGAATTACAGAGAGAAATAGCAAAACTATTATAATGAGGACCTCAGTGTGCCCCTTTCATACCTAGACAAATTTAGTGAGATCATCAAAAAAAAGTTGAGAACTTGAATAGAATTTTAAGAAAAGTTAGATATGATAAATCTCCGGCAAATATTGAATGGCAAAATAAAGGATTATGCATATTTCTTAATTATGCATTGTTATACTTTGTTACTCAATTAACCATTATTAGGGCATTAGGAACTGCAAAAAAAAATGTTTAAGATTCCTTTACTGACCACAAAGAAAAAAAAATCTGTTCAAAAAGGGCTTTGAAAAGAGGATTAAAATTTTAATTGGAGACTAAATACTTTCTACAAAATTTGTGAGTAAAAAACAAAATCATTAGGAAATTTCATCAAATAAAATTACAATAATTAGATAGTGTACCAAAACTTTTAAACCATTCCTAGGAAGCATTTGTATTTCTAAATGCCTTTATTAACAAAAACAACAAAAAGAAAGAAAACAAACATATCAATTCCACTTAAGATAAACTAGAAAAGCAAAGCATTTTAAAACATCAAATTTGAAAATCTAAATATAAAGTAAGGGTTTAAGAAAACTGAAAGTAAAGAAATGAATTAATAAAACTAGAAGCTTTAAAAACAACTAAAATTAGCCACATTGACACTATCAAAATGAAAAAGGAACTCACAATAATAGAATATAAAATAAAGGAAACTATTAAAAACTATTTTGCCTGTTATATGGGAAAAAGGATAAAAAAATGAAATAAAATGGATGGATACTTAGAAAATATAAAATATCAGATTAATAGAAAGAAATAGACATTGTAATTGCTCCAATTCAGAAAAAATAATCAATCCATAAATTCCCTTAGAAAAAAGGGAGAACCAGATAGATTCATAAGTTAATTCCTTCAAACATTTAAAGAATGATTCATTCCAATATTACATGAAATGTGAAAATAGAGAGTTGTACAAAACACTATGATACAAATAAGGTATTGATGCCTAAATCAGGAAGAAGGAAGGTAGAAAAAAAAATACTATGAACTAATCAACATCAATGCAAACAAAATAAAAGTACTAGCATAGAGATTACAACAAAATACCGAAAAGATTGTGTGTGTGTGTGTGTGTGTGTGTGTGTGTGTGTGTTGTGGCCAAGTTATATTTATAAAAGCAATTCAGATTTGGTTATATATTAAAAAAACTATAACCATAGTAGAACATTAATAACAATAACAAAAACAACATGTTTATATCAATTGATATTGAAAAATATTTTGGCAAAACAATATTCTCATTGAATTTGGCTCAGGGAGAGAATGACATACATACTAAATGGGATATCTCACCCTGCAGGAGAGTAGGGGGAAGGGGGATGAGAGGGGGGAGGATGGAGGGGAGGGCATGGTGGGGGGAGGGGAGGTTGGAAGTACCTACTTTCGAAGAGGGACAGGATCAAAGGAGGGAATGGACCAGGTTGGGGGTGGGATGGGTGGGAGGGAAATATAAGCAGTCTTTTACAATATATCTACTATAGTAATGTTTTGCATAGCTATACATGTACAACACATACTGAATTGCTTATCTTCCCAGAGGGAGTGGGTGACAAGGGAGGAAGGGAATGAATCTGAAATTTGAAGTTTTAAAATTAAATGTTTTAAATGTATATAAATACTATTATTAATGCTATTTTGCATGTAATTGGGAGATGAGATGTGCAGGCATTGGGGCACAGAGATTCACCTTGCCCTAATGGTAAAGTCGAAGGGGGTATAGGAGAAGATATGGGAGAGAGCAGATTGGATGAGGGGATATCTTGTGGGACTGCTATTCTGGGGTGGTGGGTAAGGGAAAAATGGGGGAAAATTGTAACTCAAAACCTGGTGGAAATGAATGATGTAAACCAGAAGTTAGTAAAGCATTTGTTTTAATAAAAAATATTTTTATAAAATTCAAAAGTTTCTGTTAAAAACTCTAAAAAGCAAATAAATAGATTACCCTTTCCCTACTATGATAAGCTATCTATATCTAAAGTGAAGACCCAACATTATATATTGTGGGAAAAGGCTAAAGATTTTTCTAATTATAGCAATAATTTCTACTATAATCACTATTATTTAACATAGAAATGCTTGTTATAACAATAACACACATACACAAAAGAAATTTAGGGAGTAAGCATAGGCAGAGAGAAACAAAGCTATTACTTTATGCAGATGATTAGAGAACCCTAAAACAACTAAAAATTAATTGAAACATTTAAAATCTTTAGCAAAGTTACAGGACATAAAATATCCCCTTACAAACCTTTCTATACAATGTCAACAAAACTCAGTAGAAAGACATAGAGAAATTCTATTAAAAATAACTAAGGGCATAAGGGAATCTACTTATCAAGACATACAAATGATTTATAGGAATACAACTACGAAAGACTCAACAAAAGAAAGAATGACCTAATTAATAGTAGAAAAATTAATTGCTTATGATTAAAACATGACAGTAAAATAAAAATGAAAACCACCCAAATAAATTAATTTATTCAGTGCCATACCAATTAAACTACTAATGGGTTACTTTAAATAGCTTCAAAAATATAAAATTCACCTAGACTACCAAAATGTCAAGGAGTCTCAAAAGGAAATAACAAAAAAAGTGGGAAGGAAGGCACCCTAGCATCCCAGATGTCAAACTACAAACCGATAATCATCAAAAACTACACCAGAGGGAATGGGTGACAAGGGAGGAAGGAAATGGATCTGAAATTCGAGGTCTTAACATTAAATGTTTCAAATATATAAAAATACTATTATTAATACTCTTTTGCTTGTAATTGGGAGATAAGATGTGCAGGCATTGGAACACAAAGATTCACCTTTCTCTAATGGAAAAGTCGAAGGGAGGATGGGAGAACATATGGGAGAGAGCAGATTGGAGGAAGGGATATCTTGTGGGACTGCTATTCTGGGAGGGTGGGTAGGGGAAAAACGGGTGGGGGGAATGATTGTAACTCAAAATCTGGCAGAAATGAATGATGTAAAACAGGAGTTAATAAAGTATTTGTTTAAAAAAAAACTACAGCCTTTCCCCCAAGATGGCGCCGAAGACGAAGAAGGAAGCCGTTGTCCCCCCCAAGACAGAAGCCAAGTCCAAGGCTTTGAAAGCCAAGAAGGCAGTGTTGAAGGGTGTCCACAGTCACAAAAAGAAGAAGATCAGAACATCCCCCACCTTCAGGAGACCCAAGACCCTGAGGCTCCGAAGGCAGCCCAAATACCCTCGGAAGAGCGCCCCTCGCCTGAACAAGCTCGATCATTATGCCATCATTAAGTTTCCTTTGACCACTGAGTCTGCTATGAAGCAGACTGAGGACAACAACACCCTAGTCTTCATTGTGGATGTCAAGGCCAATAAGCATCAGATCAAACAGGCTGTAAAGAAGCTGTATGACATCAATGTGGCCAAGGTCAACACACTGATCCGGCCTGATGGAGAGAAGAAGGCCTATGTCTGTCTTGCTCCAGACTACGATGCTTTAGATGTTGCCAACAAAATTGGAATCATCTAACTTCTTGTGTTCAGCTGTGTCCTATTCCACCTACAATAAAAAGTTTTCCAGAATAAAAAAAAAAACTACATTGTACAGGATAAAAAAAGAAAAGTTGATCGGTAGAACCAATTAATTATACAACATATGGAAACAAATGAACATACTAGAACAGTATTCAGTAAGCATATCCTATTCGATAAAAACTGTTGGGAAATCTGGAAAGTATCCTAGCAGAAATTTGGTTTAGAATTCTCACCAAGATAATTTCCAAATAGATATATTACTTAGGTCATCTTATAAACAGAAGAGAAAGGAAGAAAAAAAATTTTGCAACTATGAATAGGGAACAAGATCATGATCTAATCAGGGAAGTAGAATATGACAGAGAATAAAATGTACAATTTTGATTACAAAAAATTGAAAAGAATTTGCATATACAAGGCCAATTCAATTGAAATTAGAAAGAAAACATATAACAGAGAAAAATCTTTGTGATTTATCTGTTACAGAGATAAATAATTATTATATATAATAATTATATATAGTTATTATATAAAGTATAGTATTAAATACAAATATATATTAAATATATGCTATTATATAATATATGTATATAATTATTATATAAATAAGTATTATAAGCTATATAAGGAAGTAATTCAAATGTATAAAAAC
This sequence comes from Gymnobelideus leadbeateri, assembly GCA_011680675.1. Classification (NCBI taxonomy): domain Eukaryota; kingdom Metazoa; phylum Chordata; class Mammalia; order Diprotodontia; family Petauridae; genus Gymnobelideus; species Gymnobelideus leadbeateri. The sequence continues at coordinate 83,609 of WOXC01005613.1, read as the reverse complement.
ACAAAATCCTTCCCAATTAATAAATCATCAAAAGACAGTTCTCAAAAGAAGAAATCCAAATTATTAACAGCTATGTTTTTTAAAAAGTTTTTTAGACAATAATAATCAGAGAATTGTAAATTTAAGTAACTGAAGTTCTACCTCATACTCATCAGATTGGCAAGGATTATTTGAAAAAAAGAAAATTAGATTTATTGGATGGAAGGAAAACAGTGCAGATTGATGGAGCCTTGAATTGATCTAGCCATTCTGGAAAGCAACTTGGGATTATGCTCCAAAAGACTGTGTTTACCCTTTGACTCAGCAAAACCATTCTAAGGACTAAACACCAAGAGAATCAAAGAAAAGGGGAAATAATTTTTGCCATAGAAAGGAAATAGAAGCTAAGTGGGTGCCTATAAATTAAAGAATAGCTGAACCAAATTAAAGCGTGTGAATACAATAGATTTACAAAGTATGAAATGATAAAATGGACAGTTTTAGAGAAACCTAGAAAGACTTGTATAAAGTGATGCAGCGTAAACTTGGAGGCTTATACAAAAAATACAAACTGCCACCTCTAGCTAGGGCAGGAAAGCCAGCCTAGCTGCACAGTAGGACAACCTCAGGGAGAGATAGGAGGCAGATTGTGCCAGGCAAGTTACGCTACTACTGCTACCCCAACCACCACCTTGAATACCACCTGTATACTCTGAGAAAAATAGACCAGAACCCTGAAACCAAGAACCTTGGGAATGGTAGTGACCTCTACTGTTGAAGGTTCTGTTTCCATCATGAGGCCATGAATCACTATGGAGAGGGGGCTATATTTCTTGACACTACCAATACCAACTTCTGACCAGATGTTGCTGGGTGTGTTGGTACCATCCTCACCAACCTCTCACTTTTATCCCTGCCTTTGCTTCCCAGCCTAGCCCCATACAGCCATTGTTCAGGGAAGCAACCCTGGTGGAGATGAGGACCAGCGACTTCTTCCTGCTGGTGATGTAGCTACAGCTACAGAAGTTCTTACCAGGAAAGTCCTTGGCACTGCCAAAAGATTCAATATCAGACACTAACATGATTTTATCAACAAGTTACATTAAATAACATCAAAGATGACATATTACCATCTGCTTTGCTACTGACCCTAAGGATCTTTCTCTGTCTCCATTAGAATGTGAGCTCCTTGAAAGCAGAAACTATGCATGTAATTTCTTTAATTAAAAAGTGCACTTAAACTCTTTTTCACTCATTTATGCAAAAGCAACAACATTGTAAAGAAAAACAACTGTGAAGGATTCAGTTCAGAATTAGATACATATTTCTGGACTTGGACAATGTTAACATCTGTTTTGCTTGACTGTGCATATTTGTTACAAAGGTTTTGTTTATTTTGTTCAGTGGGGAGTAGTGAGAGGAGTTGGGAAGAGAAGGGTCTTGAGACAGACTGCATGAAGGAGAAGAAGGAGAAGAAGGAGGAGGAGGAGGAGAAGGAAAAGAAGAAGGAGAAGAAGAAGAAGAAGAAGAAGAAGAAGAAGAAGAAGAAGAAGAAGAAGAAGAAGAAGAAGAAGAAGAAGAAGAAGAAGAAGAAGAAGAAGAAGAAGAAGAAGAAGAAGAAGTGGTGAAACATTTTGAGGGAAATACAGAAAATCAGGACAACTTTGAAAGTCACATGCTGAATTCGTTATATACTGAAAAGGAAAAGCAAGCTGCTAGAAATAGAGATTTGTGGTTTTATTTAAATATTCTCATTTTTATTCTACTTTATATAGAGATGCTCATTTTTCTTGTTTGTTATGTGTAAAATAAAACTTTGACAATTTTTTTTTAAAGAAAAGGCAATCTTCCACTTCCTAGCTTCCTACCTCTCTAAGCCACAGGCTCCTCATCTTTTCAATAGAGATAACATTTAACTGCTCCAAAGGGTTGTTGTGAACAGATCACTTTTTAATATAATGTAAATATAAGTTATTATTCCTAACTTTTTCATTTTCAAAATGATGTTTAAAAAGTCATTTGGATTCATGTCTGGACTACTTCTTTGAAGAATGAATTTACCCATGCTATCGATTCCCTAACAACATCAGGACTGATCTTTACTGATCCATTTTCAAAGGAAGCTAAAATCTTACTTTTCTCTTTTCCATTAGGCTGCAGTGAAAGCAGTGGTGGCCTCCACCCGACTGGGCAGTGCCAGCAGCCACAGTAACACCTGCCTTCAGGACACCTGTCCATCTAACCTTACTCCAAGATCCCATGAAGACAGTGAAGGGAGAGAAAGTTCACCTCAGAAGGAAATAGAAAGTCAAAAACAAAGCTCCACTGAGGTAGTAATTGCAGTGACAGAACCTCAAGATGAAATAGATATAAGTGACAAAGAGGAACCCAAGACAGAACCCAAGGCTGCAGCAGAAGCCGAAGAAGAAGCCAAAGCAGAAGCCCTACCTGAAGAAGGAGAAAACCTGGGAGTTAGTGTGCAAGAAGGGGAAGGGCTGCAAGAGTCCTAGATCACACCTTTCCCAAGAGAGGGCTGAAGCTAGTCACTTTCATGCATGGGCTAATTTGTCCTTCAGCCAAGGAAGATTTGTAAGTGTGACCCTCACTGTAGTGGTTCTGTTTTTGAGGTGCAAAACAATGTGTAATAATGCATTAGCTGGTGACCCTAACTCTAACGCATGTGACTGCTTATGAATAGTAGTGTCCTCTAATGGCATGTAACAGATTACATGTAATGTTATCTAATAGCAACAAGTGAAATTTGACAGTGAACAAACTCAGCATAACACTTAAACTTCATGTATATTTGCAGAGGGCAGAAGTTAATGTTTGAAGTGAATTGTATTTATATTTTCTGTTTGCAAAACTTAGCCTTCAAAGGGAGAGATCTGATTTCTCTGGAATGGTAGTTATTTCTGTTGGCATACTGATCATCTGTTACATATTGTTATCATAAAACCATTTAAATGGTTTTTTATTCATATGTAAAAACTGTTTACAAGAAGATAGAAAATAGATATACAGTATATGCAAAAACATTCCATAAATTCTGGTAAGAAATTGAAGCATTACTTTCAAGGGCCATGAAGCTATATGCCCCTCCAGCTTGTGTTGCGAATGCCTTACTATACCTTTAACTGTTTATATACTCTATATTACTGATTACCAAAAAGCTCTTTCATAGAATTCTGCCATTTCATTATCCTGGCAAATTTTCAATACAACTGGGTTGGTCCCTATTCCCTTCTGAACTTTCACTTTCTCTTTCATAGGAATTCTTTTGAAGAAAAATTCATTAGAGGGTGATGAGAATTAAGCCTGTGTAGAGTAGCAAAAAATAATAGGATCCTTGTCATTTTTTAAAGATATACTTGTCCAGTAGTTTATACAACTATGTAACTAAAAAAGCACCAATTTTTATGGATAAAATCTATAATTACCAAGTTTTAAATACTTAGAAAAATCTTCCAAGGCTAAATCTTATGAAAGTAATTTTTCAAAATAAGGTCATCATCAACTTTGCTATAGTTTGTGAAACCCTTTTTTTGCCATTAAAAGTCATTTTCCCTTGTTTGTTAAACAGATATAATGTTTATGAACTAAAACATCCTCAACAAAGATACTTTGTGTGTTTTTATGCTCCAATCTAGTAGTTCCTGAATTTCACAACAAAGTATTTTTAAAGTGTCTATGTTAGAGATATGCAACAATACCATATTACTTTACTTTTTTATTGAAATATTGATCTTAAATTAGAGAATTGAGATTCCAGTATTCCTTTTTTCTGATTGTTTTCATTTTAAAATAAATTCTTTTTTGGTTTAATAATACATTTTCCCTTTTTGACATAGACCCCAGTGATTCACAGAAATTGGGCTAATAAACATATGTATAATTTTTAAGTTCAATTAAATTTTTTATCAAGTCAAATGCTTATATGTTTTATAAGTTTTATTTATTATAATCTGTTATCTTTCTCACAAAACTGAAAAGTCAAATTGACTACAACCAGAGCTATAATGAAACATTTGTGTTTCCAAATGATGATTTAGAAATTGTTACCCCTACTCACTGTGTTACTACCATTCACTAGTGACTTTGAGCCTTCTTGTTAACAGTACATATTACTATGAAGTAAATCCCTACAGGAAGAACAGTATTTTATGACGTTAAGAATATATGTATTTGTAAAAAGTAATATTGAAAGTGCCCCTTACTGTGCCCTACTTCATATTTCACCTCAAATGGCTACATACTTTTCCTATCTTTAGCTTTTGGTTCTAAGTACCACTTTAAGATCCTTGTTGAGTAATCAAATAAGTTTTCTGATGTGCATAATTTTCATTTCTTTTGGCCCCTTCCTCTAAAACATACATTGGAAAATAAAAATACTTCACTTTCTGAAGGTCACTAGAGTTTTACTGAAGGTATGTTTCCAAAGTTCTTCCTTTCTTCCTTCCTCCACTCTGAAGAAAAAGGTGCTTATTGGTAAAGAGAGAGAGAGAGAGAGAGAGAGAGAGAGAGAGAGAGAGAGAGAGAGAGAGAGAGAGAAAGAGAGAGAGAGAGAGATGGTATATGCTACAGATGAAAATTGTTCTATTTACTGCTCCTTGATATAATTTTACTTGATGGGGTAAGCTGGATGAGTTCTTTGCACAAGTGTGGCAGCAATGAGTTACAAATGGTACCTTTTATATTCCATCTTTTCTTCCCACATGACATAGAAGATCACTATTTTCTAATCTAGGTGAATTCTAGGGCAGTAAGAAAACATTTATTTTAGAAAGACTAGGTATCATCTGCAAAATGACTTCTTAATGATCTATTCTGAGGAAAATTATCTGACAGAAACGTCATATCTATCCTACATTTCAAGGAGCAATGGCCACTTAGGGCATCAAGCTATAAATCAATATGAATGAAATAAATCCCTACATAAAGGGATCACCACCATTCATTACCTTAATGATTGTTATTACATCATTCAAAGGCAGCCATGCATGCCCAAATACCTGTTGTTCCTTTACTCCCTTTCCCATCTTAGCCTTAAATATGCTGGAGTTTATTACAAGTGGCCCATAGTATCCACCTTATCTATAGTTTAATATGAGATTAAACAAAAGCTGCAAGACAAGAATTCTACCTATTGGACTAATTTCTAATGATTTTTTAAAATCTACACACACACACTTATGTATACATAATGTATATTAGATATGTGTGTATATTTATATACATACATGTGATTATCATTAAAGTATACTCTACAAAAACTAGTTTATAAATTATGGTTTTAATTTAGCCTCTCCTACATTTAAAATATTTCCCCAAGACAGTATCTAAATAATTCTTAAACAATCAATGTCAGTCAATTTAGAAAAAAAAAAGTGTAAATTCAATGAGAATGTTTAGTGATGACACTATATAAATGTAACCTTCTTTAGAAGAATTTTTTTAACAATATTGATGAGGTTCATGGGGTTGAGAGAGTCCAGGAACCCCAATAATTAGAGTCCCTGGAAAGCAGCCTAGAATGAATTCACAGACTCAAGCATTCTCTAAGTCAAGGTGGCAAAGATTTATTGTTATGCTATACAGGAGGCAAGAGTTCTTAGGGAACCTGCAACCTTAGAGGGGCACAGTTAAAGTTTATATAGGATATTCTATAGTATAATAAGTGCCAAATATGCTGTGTAGGTGAGTCAGGGTGAGATTAGGAAGTGGTTAAGGAGTGGTCAGTTCTTAAAGGAACATGCACTTTTAATATCTACTCTGCAGGTATTTTACCCAGAGTTCACTGGGAAATAACCAAAGGGGGGGGGGGACTATGTGGAGGTGTGTTTTTAGGCTTGAAACATTACTAAGTCAGCTAGTGGTTAAGGCTGACCAAGCTGCCACCCATCAATGTCATGTTTGACAAAATGTATGTTGGGAATATAGTATATTCCAAGCCTAAGGCACACATAACCAGGTATTCAGGATGTATACAATGAGCTAAGGAGTATACGTATGATTGAGTCGAGGATACATATGATAGGTATGATGAAGTGCACAGCTGCTTCAGCCAGTACACAGCTGGGTCAAACTACTAAATTCTATAGGTGCAGCTGGCTACTGTATCAGGAAGAGAGAGAAGTCTTTTGCTAGGTCACACTGCCCTTGAGCTGGAGAGAAAGTGCCTGAGACAGTGTTTTGAGGCTAGGGAGATTTGAGGTAAGGGAGAAATGTGATTTTGGAACTGGATGTGATTTTACAAACTGGGGTTCAAGCACAGGGACCCAAGCAAGCCATCAATATGATAATGAATATAACCACCAAAGTATCTTTAAGCCACTTAAATATATAATATTTTATGATTTCAAATCAAAATTTACTAGATATCTGTATTTCTCTCTCTAGATTTACTGTTTGTCCTTTGTTTTCAAAGAGGACCATGGCATCAGGAAAATGATGACAGAGCTTGTAGTTGACTTTGATTTGAGTGAAGGAGGGCTGTGCAAGGTCACCAGCCTCCCTTTCTCCTTCAGAGCCAGCTAGATCCATGACCAGATATTCATCAGGATGACTGGAGATAACTCAGGATGCTATGGGAGACTCTAACCCTTTTAGGCTAAGGCCTTTTCAGGTTCTCATTTAAAATGAGGTAATGTCCATTCAGTGAATTAGCTTCTTTAAGAACTAAGTGAAGGGGAGTGGCTAGGTGGCGCAGTGAGTAGAGTGTCGGCCCTGGAGTCAGAAGGACCTGAGTTCGGATCCAGCCTCAGACACTTCACACACACACAAACAAAAACCTAGCCGTGTGACCTTGGGCAAGTTACTTTACCCCAATTGCCCTCCGAAAAGCACAAAAACACCCCAAAAACTGAGTGAAGGAATGGCCCCTTTAATTAGAAAAAAGGTAAAAAAAAAGATCAGGCTGGGAGACCCTCAGGGTTGCAGAGAAATTGTATTGTATTAGATACATATAGACAATAATTTCCAGGGCCTATTTGTTTTTGCTTTTGTGGGTGTAGCCCTGTACTTTGTCCATAATAAGTATCTTGGTGAATTGAATTAAATTAGGTATTCCGGTCCTTGTATGAGAGATATAATCTGGCCCCATATCTGAAACTTTTCAAGGCTGACAGTAGTTGCCAAAACTTACAATCTGATAGCACAGTCTTTAAAAACTCAGGGTAACTTCCATGTTGTGGTAAAGTATAGGAAAAGGACTTTCAGGGAGGCTGACTTGGTTTACATTGATAATTCATTATCCCCTATTTAAGAATTAATCTAAGCATAAGTCTTTCCATGGCTGTCATTGTTCTTTCCTTAGGAAATGGTTTCCAGTTCTTTCCTGCTTTTGTGTTCTGCTTACTTCTCATTTCAAAGAACAACAACCATTCTTCGAAGGATATTGTGTTCATGAAGCTGGAGCACACTACTATACTCCCTTAGATCTTATGATGGGAATGTGTTGCATCACAGTCTTACTACAAGAAATCAAGGAATATAGCTGCTTGGAATCTAGGACACTGTTATGATTCAGCATACTCTAAGAGGCTTAAAAAGCAGTGACAGAGCTATCAGAGAACAAAGAAACCTTTCAAAGACTTTTAGGAAAACCATTAGACTGGGTCTTAGAAATGATAAGAATAGGATGCCTAAAGAAAAATAACATAATCACTGCTAATACTCTACTAATATGAGGAATCATCAGTGTAAACTGACAAAAAATACAACGGTAGCAAGTCTAATTTTTATTATTTCTTTGAAAGATTATTTCAAGCTATTTAAGAATTGTAGACTTTATTTGAAAACATTGGAAAGTTTCCTCATAACTGGTCATCAGTTCTCATTGATCAAAACAATCTGCAAGGTTAGCAGATATTATGTATATATAGCATAATTTATAAAGTAAAATATTCTGCAAAATCATTTTACATTAAAAAAGATTCATTTAGGGCTAGGTGGCGCAGTGAGTAAGAGCACTGGCCTCAGAGTTGGAATGACCTGAGATCGAATCCGGCCTCAGAAAATGAGCACCCACACATAAATCATGACTAGCCATGTAACCTTGAGCAAGTTACTTAACCCCAATTGCTTTATTAAAAAAAAAAAGACTTGGGGCGGCTAGGTGGCGCAGTGAGTAGAGTGCCGGCCATGGAGTCAGAAGGACCTGAGTTCAGATCTGGCCTCAGACACTTAACGCACACACAAACAACCCTAGCCGTGTGACCTTGGGCAAGTTACTTAATCCCAATTGCCCTCCAAAAAGCAAAAAAAAAAAAAAGACTCATTTAAGGTTAATATAACTTGGAAACTTTTAGCTAACATCCAGCTAACATCCAGCAGTAGGCAAATACAATCAGTGGATTATTGAACTATGACCTACCATCCAAATGAATCACTCCAGTTTAAATTAAGTCTTATGTTTAGTTGGTTAAGGATATCTAGTCTGAACCCCTACTAAGAAAATGAAGAACAAAATTAAAACACAATTGTGGAAATTCAAGCATATTCTTATTCAATGATAGACGGATGACATTAATTCAGTGACAAAAATTATTCTTTCAATAAGCATTATTGCATTCAGGGTACTCTGCCAGACTTCTGTGGAAATTTAGAAAATTTAGATAAGTTGAAGTATGACAATGTCTTTGACTTCTTGAAGTTTCTAGTCTAGTAGGGTGATTTATCACATACATAAATATTATACAAAATATTAGCATCTTATTTAGAAGCTGAAATTTTGGCAATATTAGAATAAAAAAGACTTTTACTTATTAGTATGACAATTGTTTTTAGCCACTGCTTGGTTTTTAGTTGTGACACACATACAGAGCCTATGAACAAATACATATTTCTATGTTTTCGAAGTTTATTTTCAAATGATTAAATTTGTCTTCAAAGGTCAATACAATCCATCACATTATATGTTATCCTTGGACTGTGTGGTGACTCCAAGGTATACATTCTATACTTACTTTTTCTTCCCACTATTCCAAGTTTCTGATCATCTCTTTACATTCTGGTGACTGTTTCTCTCACCATGCAGACACTCAAAGAATATTAATTTCAGTGCAGCTAAATGATGAATGACGTAGGGGTCTGACAAAATATCATTTTATGTTCTGGTGAAATTAGATGCTTTGATTCCTATTTGCACCAAAAAGAAAATTTGCCATGACTGCATTCCTTAGAAAAGATAAATGAAGTACAAGACTATCTTGATTAGAAATGGGAAATGGATGATTTCCTTTCTCCCAAAGAATAGAATTATCATAATTCTATCAGAACATGTTCTCTTTTAGAAGTGTTTATCTTCTAAGAATCTAAAGAGTCCATAATTCTGTAACTTTTAATACTTGGGATACTACATTACAGATCATTTTGTGTACCCTTATGGTTCGGTTCATCTCATACTCACATCTTTGACTTTTATGTTTCTACTTGGCAATCTTCTCTATTCTACAATTCCAACAGAAGTTAGGTTGGAAAGCCAAACCTACTAAAGCCCAGAACTCCTTACCTAATTGTTTTCCATGATTGTCTTGCATCTGTAGCAGGATATAAGGACAATTGCTTATTTTAGAATTGTTGTGATTTGCTTCTCATTAAGCTACGCACATACTTTGTTATCAAGAATACGTACTTAGAGCTTTGCGTTATTATCTACTCACTTTCAGGGACTGTCTGCTTAGTAGGTTAAAAAAAGAAATAGTCTCCTGTCTCTGAATCCTCTTTTGTACCCTATTAACCATTGCCATCAATGAAGTACATAGTGTATGCATTTCATCGTGACATTGGTTACACATAACTCAGGAATAAAATAAAATGCAAACTTTTTCATAAAAGGCAGCCATTATTCAGTTTTTCTCTATTTTCCATCCAAAGTTCTCTAGTTTGTTGTTTTTTTTAAGAGGTTGAAGGAGACAAAAGAACGTTTTATTTTTGTTTTAAATTTGAAAATTTAAACCCATGCCCTTGATTTATGATGTTGCTACCACTGGAAAAAAGTGCCCATATTAATAGGATCCATAGAAGAATAGAAGAAATTGATACCTAATAAATTACTTTTTTGTTGTTCAGTCATTTTTCATGCACATCCAACATTTCATAACCCCATTTTATTCTTTGTTTATTTTCCAGCCTATTTCTTAAACCTTAACTGTATGTTGAAGTTGGACTTTGCTTCTAGGGTGGAGAGGGCATTATCCCAAGCTACAGATTTATAGCTTGTTTTCAGAGCAAGTTCCCAGAGTCTGTAAGTTTTTTATTCTTCCAAGGTGATACGACCTAAGGAGAGGTGTGGTCACTCACTGTTCTCCTGACCTGTGCTCTGGTCTGTGAGTGGCCACAAGCACTCTTTTCCATCCTGGAATTGTGACCAGGATCTCTGCTCCCCTGTGGCCTCAAGCTATGTTGTTTTGTCTCACCCTGAGACTGTGACTTGGAACCACATATGGGCAATTCAACAGAGTCCTTCACCCAGTGCCATCAAACGGTCTTCTGTAATATGCTTCTGACTAGTTGTCTGATCCCCTTACTATCTGTGGACTAAAAGCTCCAGGAGCCACCACCACAGATTCATTCACACCCCACCCCCTCCCCCAAGGCCTGCTGCTAGCTTGCTGGGGCTTGACCTGTGCTGGACTGTGCTCCACTTCCACTCCAGTAAGACAGATTTTTTCTGACAACTTTCTAAGATGTCTTGGGCTGGAATTTTTTTTCACCCCGTTCTTTTGTAGTTCTGCTGCTCCAGAAGCATTATTTTAAAGTTATTCAGTGGGGGATTTGGGAGAGCTTAGGATCATCCCTGCCATTACTCTACCATCTCAAAAAAAGGAATTTTTTATGCCTTATGTAGATAGAACTTTAAAGGTTGTACTGAATCCCTGAAAATTCAAAAGTAAATAGGTCCAAAATAAGGTCCCTTTGACTGGTCGATCAGACAGTGGAGAACAGATGCCTTTTGTACTTTATTTCTGCTCTTTTTTTTTTTTGGAGGGGGATAGGCAGGGCAATTGGGGTTAAGTGACTTGCCCAAGGTCACACAGCTAGTAAGTGTTAAGTATCTGAGGCCCGATTTGAACTGAAGTCCTCCTGATTCCTGGGTCAATGCCACCTACCAGCCACCTAGCCTCTCCCTCCTTTTGTACTTTAGAGCAAGCACCTTTCAGGGAAATCAAAAGGATTTTATAGCTGACACTGACTTTAGAGATCACTAATGCAATTTCCTCATTTTTCAGGTGAACAGACAAACCCAGAGAGGTTGTGACTTCTCAAGAGTAATGTCAGTATCTGAATTCTGGTCTTCTTCAAGTGGAATGTACTTTCCTCTGAGAGTATTTCTAGGGGAGAAAAAAACCTCACTTGAGTAATCATTCATTGAACATATAATTCTTAGAAGTCTACCTATGTGTTAGGTATAGGGTTGGGGGTGGAGGGAGAAGAAAAGAAATATCATATCATATCATATGTCATATAATCTCATTTCTCTTTGGGGGAAATAGTTCTAAAACTAGACCATAGGAACTTACCCTCTGAAACATCCCTCAGGGGTAAGGAAGAAATTCCAGCCCCTTCTGGAACAAACCCTATTTCCCAGGAGAGGTTCAAAGGCACTGGTCACTTAAGACCTGGACAAGCCCCTAGTGGTCATATTTGTGTCAGGGGAGGGGGATAACCAGGAGGAGGGAGGGAAACAAAAGGGAAGAATATCAAAATTCTGGGCTTGAAGGTTATATTGTCAACAGAGACCATCATGGGTATTGAGAATTATGCCCTCTCCCTTCTAATTCCAATCCCTAATTAGGAATTGTAAATCCCTTTTACTAGTTTAACTCTCCATCCCAGTCTAGCAAATACAATTTCCTTAGGACTTTGGCTTTTTCTAGCTTCTGACTCTTTACCCATTCTGACCTGCCCCCAACAAACGGCACATCTACTCTCCTCCAGGAAGCCCCCAACACTGGACTCCACTCCATATCTGCAGCACTGATAGATAAATTCCTGTCTGCCAGGATCACCCCTCCTTATGTCTGTGTCCTGAAAGATTGATCCATCTTCCTCCCCAAATGGGGAGACATTTTCACCTTTGCTATCTCACAGCAGAGTCCATGTAAGGGGCTATGCACACAAAGGATGTTCAAAATAGGAGTATATGCTGGGGGACCAGTAAGGAGGGTGTCTTAAACTAATTGCCTGCTTCACCTGCCCTCTTCTGTTTGGAAGCATAGAAACTCACAATTCTTCATTAGGGAGTGGGAGAATAAGGTTGGAGATGGGGCTGGTGGGAATGTTGGGAGAGAGCTCTTATAAGGCAGCTGGGAGATGGCCAGAATTAGACACAAAAAGATTCCATAATCAATTTAGGGGCACACCAATGTTCCCTGATAAATTAAGTGAATCAATCAGACAATCTGCCAAAGGTCAGGCAGGGGCAGAATGGAGGAGAGATGCACATTTAGAACCAAGAAATTCAAGACAGAGCTATGGGATTACGTTGCCATGCCCCAAGTGCCCTCCCCGCCATTGTTTGAAGAGATTGGAAGGCTAAAGAGAGGGGGTGAAGAGTCACAGGAGTTGACATTATGGATTTGGAGAGGTCAAGGAGCTGTCAAAGGAATTGAATGATGTAGGGGGAGGTCATTGGTGTGCGTATGTGGATAGAGTTGGTGGAGGTAGGGGATGAACTCAGGGACTAGAAGGACTGAGAGCCCAGCAGTGTCTCAATGGCTGCATTAATATCACCACCGTTGGTAGTCAAGGTCTGCCATACCTCTCAAATGATGAGGCCCATGGCATTGAGCTGCTCCAACTGTTGTTCAACTCTAGTCTCTGATATCTATATCTGGGAGTTTCCTTCTCCAGTCAACAGCTGAATCATCTGTTGCACCTGCTGCTCCTGGAGGCTGGTTGTCCCCCCACCTCACCCCCTGGAGACACACTAGCTGGCACAGAGGGGTAAGTGATGGGGTTCTGGGCCACTGCTGCCTTCTATAGGGGAAGGCGGGATCCAAGGTATCTCAAAGTTGCCAAGGCTGGACACCAGGCCCTGGGGACTCCATCTGCCGGTCTGCAACCCTTGTTGGATCTGTAATTTTACATGAAATTACAGGTCTTTATTATATACAGCTTACTTTTCTTTTCCATTTTATACTAAGCACAACCTGTAGCTTTCCTAAGCTGTTCTGTTCATTTTGTTATTCTTTCTGCCCTTCCTTCTATTCTCTTCTCCACATTAAAAAAAAAAAAGTTTTTTTTTGTTTTTTGGCTAAACTAGCCTTCTAATTAGACTTGCTATATGATGACTCATGATAAGGTTCTGAGGAGACACATGCATATCTCCTCCATATTAGAATGTAGTTTATCACCCCCCCTTTTTTAGTCTTTTGTAATTGCTCATTCATGTTTATCTTTATGTATTTTTCTTAACTCTTGTGTTTGTACTCAAAATTCTTATGCAGTGCTGGTCTTTTCATCAAGAATGCTTAGAAGTTCTCTAATTCACTAAAATTCCATTTTCCCTGCTGTAGGATAGTACTCAGTTTTGTTTTGTAGGTTACTCTTGGTTGTCTCTATTCTTAGATTTCTGAAATACTGCACTATATTCTAAGTTTTTGGTTCCTTTGAAGTGGTGGCTGCTAATTGGTGTGTGATCCTGACTGGTGGAGTATTTGAATTTTTTTTCCTTTCTGGCTGCTTTGATTTGCAAGCTCTGGAATTTGGATATAATGCTCCTGACACTTTTGGATTCTTTCTATTTCCACTTTGCCCTCTGGTTCGAAGAGATCTGGGCCATCTCCTTTTTATGAAATATGATGACTGGGGTGGCTAGGTGGTGCAGTGAGTAGAGCACCGGCACTGGCGTCAGAAGGACCTGAGTTCGGATCTGGCCTCAGACACTTAAGATGTGCACACACACAAAAAAAACAAAAAAATAAAAATAAAAACAAATCAAAACTTAGCCGTGTGACCTTGGGCAAGTTACTTAACCCCAATTGCCCTCCAAAAAGCAAAATAAATAAATAAATAAATGAAATATGATGACTAACCTCTTTATTTTAGTCAGCTAGTTCAATGATTCTTACACTCTCTTCAGTTTGTTTTACAGATTTTTTGCTTTTGTTACAATGCTTTGCATTTTCCTTTATTTTTTTCAATCTTTTGACTCTTTTGTTGACTTGTTTTAATATTTCTTGTTTCATGGAGTTATTCTCTTCTAATTTTCAGGGCATTTGTCACGTGGGTAAATTTTTACTTTTTATACCAAACTTAATTCCCTTTCCAATTCTTTCATACATAGATCTTTTTTCACCTACTTTTTTCTGCTGCAGCTCTCATTTCACTTATGAAAAATTTTTTTTTAATTAAACAAATGCTTTATTAACTTCTGGTTTACATCATTCATTTCCACCAGATTATGAATTACATTTTCCCCCATTTTTTCCCTACCCACCACCCCAGAATAGCAGTCCCACTAGATATCCCCTCATCCAATCTGCTCTCTCCCATATCTTCTCCCATACCCCCTTCAACTTTGCCATTAGGGCAAGATGAATCTCTGAGCCCCACTGCCTGGACATTTTATGAAACATTTAATTTTAAAACTTCGATTTTCAGATCCATTCTCTTTCTCCCTTGTCACCCACTCCCTCTGAGAAGATAAGCAATTCAGTATGTGTTGTACATGTATAGCTATGCAAAACATTACCATAGTAGATATATTGTAAAAGACTGCTTATATTTCCCTCCCACCTGTCTCACCTCCCACCTGGTCCATTCCCTACTTTGATCCTGTCCCTCTTTGATAGTGGGTACTTCTAACCTCCCCTCTCCCCAGAATGCCCTCCCCTCCATCATCCCCCCTCTCATCCCCCTTTCCCCTACTCAGGAGAGTGAGTGAGGGTAAGATATTCCATTTAGTATGTATGTGATTCTCTCCTTGAGCCAACTTCAATGAGAATATGCTTTTGCCTTTTTGCCTTCCTGTTCTTCCCCTCCCCTGCAACTACTTCCCTTGCCTCTTCTACATGAGATAGTTTGCCCTACCCTGTCTCTCTCCATCTCCTCTTGCCACTTTCCTCTCTCACCTCTTGACTTCACCCCTTAAGAATCATCCCTTCCTTGGGATGGCTAGGTGGCGCAGCGAGCAGAGAGCCAGCCCTGGAGCCAGAAGGACCCGAGCTCGGATCTGGCCCCAGACACCCAACACACAAACAAAAACCCAGCCACGTGAACCTGGGCAAGTCACCCAAGCCCAATTGCCCTCCAAAAAAAAAAAATAATCATCCCTTCCCATCAAATTCAACCTGTGCCCTCTATCCATGTATACCTGTGAACATATGCCATGTACCCTTCTTCAATTATTTTCATAATGAGAAAGGTTTCATCAAACACAGTTATTGTTTTTCTATGTAGGAATGTAAATAGTCCAACTTTGATAAGTTCCTTTTGATTTCTTTTCCTTGATTACCTTCTCAAGCATCTCTTGCTTCTTGTGTCTGAATGTCAAATTTTCTATTCAACTCTGGTTTTTTCATCAAGAATGCTTGATAGTCCTCTATTCCACTGAATGACCATATTTTCCCCTGAAACAACATACTCAGTTTTGCTGGGTAGGTGACCCTTGGGTTCATTCCCAGCTCTTTTGCCCTCTGGAATATCATATTCCATGCCCTTCGATCCCTCAATGTAGAAGCTGCCAGGTCCTGGGCTATTCTGATTGTGTTTCCACAATATTGAAATTGTTTCTTCCTGGCTGCTTGTAGTATTTTCTCCTTGATCTGGGGATTCTGGAACCTGGCTATAATATTCCTGCGAGTTTTCTTTTTGGGATCTTTTTCAGGAGGTGATCTGTGGATTCTTTCAACCTCTATTTTGCCCTCTGGATCTAAAACATCAGGGCAATTTTCCTTGAGAATTTCTTGAAGGATGATTTCTAGGTTCTTTCTTTGATCATGGCTTTCAGGTAGTCCAATAATTTTTAAATTATCTCTCCTGGATATATTTTCCAGGTCAGTGGTTTTTCCCATGAGATATTTCACATTGCCTTCTATTCTTTCATTTGTTTGGATCTGTTTAATAGTATCTTGATTTCTCATAAAGTCACTAGCTTCCATTTGCTCCAGTCTAACTCTGAAGGAATGAATCTCCTCAGTGAACTTTTGAGATTCTTTTTCCATCTGGCAAATTCGACTTTTTAAGGCATTCTTCTCCTCATTGCCTTTCTGAGACTCTTTTGCCATTTGAGTTAGTCTATTTTTTAAGGTGTTATTTTCCTCATTCAGGCTGTTGACTGTCATTTCATACTTTTCTTGCATCTTTTTCATTTCTCTTCCCAAATTTTCCCCCACTTCTCTTATCTGCTTCTTAAGGTCCTCTATGGCTTGTAGCCAGCTTGTATTTTCATTTGGGGCTTTTGGTGCAGGAGTTCTGACCTCACAGTCCTCCTCCATGCTTGGAGCCTCTTTGCCCCTAAAATAGGAGTCCAATGTTGAACTTTTCTGTTCATTTTGTTTCGTTTGCCTAGGGATATTGCCACTTAATTACTTGATTTTTGGGCTTGTTGCCACAGTAGGACTCTGCCACCAGACAGGGGAGCTTCTGCCCAAACGTGGGGTCTTCACAACTTCCGCCAGTTGGGTGGCCTCTGTAAAGCCTCCACCCACTCTGACAAGTTGGATACCCACCCCAAACCTCCCCCCCAGACCACAATCCAGATCCAGGCAGTTTAAAGCAAGAGCTATTAACCCCCAGACTGATTGCTGGATCTTCCTACAGTTTGCAGACCAGGAGCTAGAGCCACTACTGAGGCTGCAAAATGGCTTCTGTGCAGCTGTTTCTTCAGTAGCTTTTTGCCCCCAGGGGAGGAAGCCACGTGTTACCCAAATACTGGTCCCAAAGTCCATAGGGCACTAACCTCTCACTTTGTCCTAGGCATATCTGTGCTGATAATTCTGGAATCGCCACAATTGCTGGTGTTCTGGGGTTCCACCAGCCGGCTGAAGGCCTGGCCGCCCTGGGGCTAAAACCACGGACCTGGGCTCTGCTCTGAGGGCTGCACTGTCGGTTCCCAGTGCGCTGTGCTGCCTGCTCTCAGAGCGCTGTGCTGGCCGCTCCCTGCAGGGCTGCTGGGCTGTCCTCAGCAGGAGGTTAGCTTCTCTGTTCCATTCTGTGGGTGCTGTGGCTCCAGAAGTTGTTCGGAGTCCCCTTTCATATTGTTTGAAATTTGTGTCATGAAAATATTTTTAAACTCTCGCTTCATTTCTACCAAGAATTCTAGTTGAAATATCCTTGATTTTCCCATCCTCCTCAAATATACTACATCTTTGTTCAATAATTCTAAAATCCCCCTTTCCAAACATAGTCTTGTAAGATTTTGTAAAACCCTATTTTTTGTCCACACCATGACCTCTACTCCCTTAACCTCTCAATTCTCTCCTAGCACTAACCACCCCATGGTGAACCAATTCAACTCTGCAATGTATTCCTCTCTTGAATCCCTAACCCCCTTATCATATTCTCAGTCTTGGATCACTCCCACAATTTGCTGCCTTGGCTCCTACATACATGCTACTGAAAGATAAAGGAGAAAATTATGCAACTGTTGATTGGGTCCACTATAAATTTATATTACACAGCCTCACTGGACCCTCAATGCTGCTAAGCAATTACTATTCCACTCTCCACAATGGCTTTTCCCAACCTTTTCTTCCTCAAACCTCCCATGGCTCTCATCTTCCACTGTCTCAGCTGAAAACCTCATTTACAGAAAAAATGGAGATCATTCACTGAAGTTTCCTTCTTTTTCAATTTTCCTCATCTATGATTCAGATGCTTTCTGCCAATTTATTTCCTCCTTCACACCTTGTCTCACATGAAGAAGTGACCTTGTTCTTTACAAAGACTAATCCCTCTACTTGTTCAATCCCTCCACTTGTCCCATTCGATCCCATCTCCTTCAATAGATTGCTTACTCCGTTGTTCCTCCAATCTTTTACTCATTTTCAATCTGTCTATTGGCTCATTCTCTGCCGCCAAGAAACATATCCATCTCTCCTGCATCCTGAGAAAACTTATCACTTGATCCACCCAGCTCTATCATCCTTTATCTCTTACCCTTTTTGAAGTTAAACTCCTTGAAAAGGCCATCTACAAAAAATGCTGCCACTTTCTCCTGAAACAAATCATTATTTCTTTCTTGTATTAATAACTAATTATTGAATCAGGACCTCTACTTCCTCATATAGAAATCAACCTGTGTAGAAAATATTTCTCAAAGACTTACCCAGGTTTTAACTTTGAGCTGATTGAAGATAGTATTTTTAAAAACCTCTAAGTTTGAGTTAAAGGTTGGATTCCTGCTCATTGTGTTTCCCCAGACAGGTCTGGGGAAGTGTGGATTCTCTCTTTTGACAGAAAGGTGATATGGAAATTGCTAAGTCTCTTTGACAAAGATTTGGGTATTCAGTGCCACATACCTCAAGATCCTCGTTGTAATATGGCACACCTCTCATTGTAATATTCATTCTCTCATTGTTAACCAGAGTTGATTGCCACCCTTAGTAACACCTGTTCTTCCAAAGATATATAAACTTTGAGACCACCACCATGAAGGGTCTTTGGCATGTGAGAGTGTCACTGACCTCTTTTATTAACAACATGCTAGCTGTATTAATAAAATGATTAAATCACCCTGAAACTGTCTCTTGAATTTTTTAAATGTCAGTCTCTCATTCTCTTCCAAACCCTTTAAAATCCAGCTTCTGCCTTTATCATTCTACTGAAACTTCTCTCTTCAAAGTTACTAGTGATCTCTTAGTTGCCAAATTCAATAGCTTTTTCATTCTCCTTGACCTCTCTGTAGCTTTTGACACAGTGGATCATTCTCTCTTCCTTAATATTCTCTTCTATCTAGCTTTGGGGGATACCATTCCCCACTGGCTCTACTACTACCCACATGACCTCTCTTTCTCTTATCTCCTTTGCTGGATCCTCTTCCAAATCACTCTTTAATGATAGGTGTCCCTCGAGGTTCTGTCCTGGGTCCTCTCTTCTCCCTCTTGGGGATCTCATCAGCTTCCATTATTCTGATGATTCTTAAACATACTTTTTCTGCCTCAATCTCTCTGCTGACCTCCAATCTGGCATCTCCAGCTGCTTTTCAGAAACCTCCAACTGGATTCCTGTAGATACCTTAAAACTCAGGGTCCAAAACAGAACTCATGTTCCCTCCTTAACTTTCTCTTTTCTGACACCACCGTTCTAGTGAAGACCCTCAACACCTCATGCTTGAATTATTACAAAAGCCTGCCAGTTGATCTGCCTGACTCAGCTCTCTCTGTGCTCCAATCCATCTTCCATTCAGCCACAAAGTGGTTCTCCTAAAATGCAGGTCTGACCATGTCACACACACCTTCCCAAATAAACTATAATCATTTCCTATTGCCTTCAGGATCAAATATAAATATTTTCTGTTTGGCATTCAAAGCTCTTCATAAACCTAGGGGTCCCCTCACCCCCCCAGTCTTCTTATACGTTCTTCTCCAACATGTACTCTTCCATCAAGCGATACTGGTCTCCTGCCTATTACATGAACAATGACACTCCATCTCTCAGCTCTGGGTATTTTCTCTGGCTGCCCCTTATACCTGGAATAGCTTCCTTTAAACCCCAACTAAAATCCTATCTTTTACTGGAAGCCTTCCCCACATCCCTTAATTTGAATACCTTCCTTTTATTTCCTATTTATTCTCTATATAGCTTGCTTAATATTTGTTGCTATACATATGTTTGCATGTTGTTTCCTGCATTAGATTGTAAATTCCTTTAGATAAAAAAAAGATTTGCTTTTATTTTTTATTTCCAGGGCTTAGCACAATGCCTGACAGATAGTAGTTGCTCAATAAATGTTTGATTAATTGGCTTTTGTTTGAGGCTTTGCCTGTAGACCTTGTTTTTTTCCTTCTGGGACAGATTCTTTAGTATCCTTGTCATTATAATTGTTCTATGATCTTATCTTATTACCTACCTCTGAGTTGTAAAGCTCAGAGAAAATGGTGAAAATACTTTGTAAATAGTAATGAGATATAGAAACATGAGCTCTTATTGTCCTTGATTCCCAGTTATTGTTATTATCATTAATCCTTTCAAAGATTTCAGGAAAATTTCCTTTCTTTCCCTTCTCTCCTTCCTCTTTCTTTCCTTCTTTTTCTTCCTTCTCTCCTTCCTTTCTTTCTTCCCAGAACTGTGATTTCATTGATTAAGGTAGCTTCCAATGAGTACCTTCATCCACCATTTCAGATTGGTACCTCTCTATGACTTCATAGTATCATAAATTTATAATCAGAAGACCATCATGTCACAGAAAAATTAAGTGATAGTTTTTGAGTTTCTTGGGACACTAAGGCTATTTATCTAGGATCACATAGCCAAACTATCACTGGACTTAAATCTAAGTCTTTCTAACTCTGAAGCCAGATTTCTATCCATTTTTCCATGCCACCTCTTTCCTGAGAATAAGAAAATAAAAAGGAAGCATTTTCAGGGGATTTAAAATCCTTTATGTATAGAAATTAAATCAAATAATTTATTTATTTAAAATAATTTTAAAATTTTAAATAAATTTTAAAAATTAAATAAAATCCTGTATGTATAGAAACACAGAGGTCTAGTGTATATCTATCTGACAGTCGGTCTATCTATCTAATAGTGGATTATACAGTCTTGGTTTTTTTATCTGGGCTACTTTTTCTTTGTAGTTACCCAATACTCTCCTAATGGGACAGCTAGTTGTCATACTGGATAGTGCCAGGTCTATAATCAGGAAGACCTAAATTCAAATCTAGTCTCAGATATTTTATAGCTGTGAGTCCCTGGGCAAGCTGTTTAACCCTGTTTTGCCTTAGTTTCCTCATCTGCAAAATGAGCTAGACAAGGAAATGGCAAACCCCTCATATCTTTGCCAAGAAAATCCCAAATGTGTTCATAAAGTGTTGGACACAACTGAAATCATTCAAGAACACTCTTCTAAACCATCTCTCCTACTTTTAAATATCAGTCAATAGTAAATCAACAAGTATTTAAGTGCCTATTATCTATGCTTTTATCTGTGCTGAGCACTAGAGACACAAATAAAGGCAAAAAAAAAAATCTCTGCTCTCAAGGAGCTTATGGTCTAATAACATAAGGAACAGGGGCCCAAGAAAACACCTAACAAAAATAAAGCTACGAGGGTGAAACATCATCAAATCAATCAGAGCATCATCAGAACCAATCAAATAATCTGATGTCTGCCCATTTTGCAATTTCCTTCATATCATCAAAAGTAGACAATTGCAGGTATTAATATTAATGGTAGTACATTTATTCTTTGCTCATTTCCTAAAATACAAGAAATTACTCCAAGCAGTATCCTATCTCCCTATAGTTATAGAAATTACCTGTCTCTCCTCACTTTCCCCCAAAAGAGATGAAACACAGTATCTGCCAAAAGCTCTCAATCCTGCCAAGTGTTTTGTGGCACCAACCCTAACAACAGGGGCCAAGGCTATTAATACTGAGTAGGCATCCTCTGATTTCAACCTACCTCCACTGCCAATGTAGTGACTTTGTTGTACTGGTTAAAGTGCATGCTTGTTTCCTTTGGCATAATATGCTGCGCTCATCACTAGCACCAGGATATTCTTCTTTCCTGGTTTTTAGATATTTTTGGTCAGTGGTACCACATCCATCACCATTAACCTCAGAGCTTTAAACTAGATTAAAAAATTATCAGATTCCTGTCCCCAGAAGCCAGCCTATTTCTCCTGGTTCTTCCTAGACCCACTCAAAAAGAGGTGCCAATACATCATTTTTTCTTTATATGGCAGGTTCGAGGCACACAAAAAAATTTGGCTCACATGGCTTTAACACCATAATTTGTAGCTAAACAATGTAATTATTTAAAGTCTAGGGATGTTAAATGTGATTTAGTATTTATTTAGTATCACTGTAATGAAGACAGAATACATTCATCATTTCCCTGCTTATCTGTTACCGAAAAAATTAATAAGCATCAACGAATAACAAAATTGTGGATTCATTGGTAGGAGACAATGTTTGTTTCCTGTGTTTTATTAATCTCATTGTAGTTTCCAGGCTTGTATCTTTTGATGACAAAGTCAGTTACCCTGTGTGGATCTCTGAAGATGAAGCATGACAAATTGAGGAAGTCTGAGGGTTTGAGCTCCCAGTAGCTCAAAATATGAAGCAAATTTACACCAAAGCTACTCCTAAGTTTCATCAACAACTAACAGTCTCTGGAAATTTTTTCTTACATTTTATACTGACAAAATAAATACACTTCCCTTATTCAGCACTTAGTACAGTGTGAGATACATGGTGTTTAATATTTATGAATTGATTCAAATTAAGGCATACTCATCAGTTAAATGCAAATCTCAATTTCACATATAAATTCCTATAATTGTAATAATCTAATAAAATCTACCTATTTTAGTTTTTCTTCAATTATGCAATAAGTATTTTTTCATTTAATCATTAAAAATGACTTAAAAGAAATTAACATTCAAAACTCCTCTTCATTCCATGTGAGTTTCCTCTTTACATTAAGCTCCCACTACATTAAGGTCTCCTATCCGGTTTCTAGTCTGCCATTGACCAGCAGTGAGAACGTGAGTAAATTTCTTTCTAGATGTGTTTTCTCATCAGTAAAATGGAAATGCCTTCCCTTATGTTGTAGTTTTTGATGACCAAATGAGGAAATGTAATGTTAAAGCTGGGCTTGCTTTTGCTGTAGAAGACATTGGCATTTCCTTAAAACTTATGTCTGCTTTGGTTTTAGCAAGGCTAGGGGTAGATGGAGGGGAAAATATTTTTAGACAGATCTTGCTGAAGGTAGGGAGGGTATACTATGTCCATGCTTTACTGGAAATCCTATATGTTTGGTGAGGGTAATTGATATACTAGGCTACTAAAACCTTCAGTTGCTTATAAATGATTATGACTTAACACATTGAGTTATTATATGGTACAGTTATAATTAGTAAAGATTAGTTTGGTAAATATAAAAAAAAATAATACATGTAGGTGCATCTGCACTAGCCCTAGGCAAAAAGCCCAGGTCTATGATTTCTCAAGATTTGCTCTATAGAACACGATTCCCTCAACTGAACAACTGAACAATTTTTGCTCGTATAGTAAATGTAAAAATTAATTGAAACAAAATGTTTTAACACTGATACAATAAGCTTTAATTTCCTTTTGATGGAACTATAAAGTTTCTACCTGCATTAGTGAGTACTATAGTGAATGCATAACTAATTACTTAATTACATTATCTTCTTTACTGAAACTGCAATCCCTCCTTCAATTGTAAATTTTGTGCTTTTGGGGGGGTTAATTCAACCTGTGTGGAGGAAATGTTTTTCAGTGAAAAGAAATATTATGTTTAAGTATTAAAATAGATGGATCTGGTGCAAAGATATTTAGACTTTAAATACCTCTTATTTATGTAGCACTTTAAAAGTCTAAATTCTCTAAATCCTGTGAGATAGGGAGTTTAAAAAGTCTTCACATTCACATTTTACAGATGAGGACAAAACACTTTCCAAACATTTTAAAAATATTTTATTTTTTTCTCTAATCACATGTAAAAACAATTTTTAACAATCTTTTTTTTTAAGTTCCATATTCTATCCCTTCCCCCCTTCCCTATCCCCTCCCTGAGAGGCTAAGCAATTTGATATAGTTTATACAAGTGCAATCATATAAAACATTTCCATAGTAAGTCATTTTGCGTAAGAAAACTTGAACAGAAAGAAAGTGAAAAATAGTATGCTTCAGTCTGTATTCAGATGCCATCAGTTCTTTTTCTGGAAGCAGACAGAATTTTTCACAAATCTTTTGGGATTGTATTGCCGATAATAGCCAAGTCATTCACAGTATTCATCACACAATATTGCTATTACTTGGGGCGGCTAGGTAGCTTAGTGAATAGAGCATAGAGCACAGACCCGCGAGTCAGGAGGACCCGAGTTCAAATCCGGCCTCAGACACTTAACACTTACTAGCCGTGTGACCTTGGGCAAGTCACTTAACCCCAATTGCCCTCCAAAGAAAAACAAAAACAAAAGCAAAAAAAAATATTGCTGTTACTGTGTACAATGTTCTCCTGGTTCTGCTCACTTCACTCCATTATCAATTCTTGTCTTTCTAGGTTTTTCTGAAATAACCCTGCTCATCATTTCTTATGGCACAGTAATATTTCATTACAATTATATACCACTATGTGTTCAGCTATGCCCCAATTGATGGGCATCTCCTCAATTTCCAATTCTTAGCCACTACAAAAGGACTTCTGTATTTTTTTAACAAAGAGTTTCCCCATTTTGAAATCTCTTTGGGAGACAGATGTAGCAATTATATTGCTGGATCAAAGAGTATGCCTGGCTTTAGAGCTCTCTTCAGCAGTTCCCAATTGTTCTCCAGAATGGTTGCATCAGTTTACAAACAACTCCAACAGTGCAGTAGTGCCTGTTTTCCCACAACCCCTCCAACATTTATCATTTTCCCTTTCTGTCACATTAGCAAATATGATGGGTGTGAGGTGGTGCCTCAGAATTGCTTTAATTTGCATTTCTCTAGTGAAGTGTCTTAAGAGTATTTTTTCATTTGACTATACATGGCTTTGACTTCTTTGTCTGAAAACTGCTTTTCATATACTTTGACCATTTATCATTTGGGGAATGACATATTATAAATTTGACGTAGTTCTCTGTTTTTGAGGTTATTTAAGGCCTTTATCAGGGATACTTGAAAGTAAACATTTTTCCCGTTTTCTGCTTTCCTTCTAATTTTGGTTCCATTGATTTTATTTATGCAATTTTTAAAATATAATCAAAATTATCTGTTTTACATTTCCAAAATGTTATATCTTGTTTGGTCCTAAATTCTTCCCCTATACATGAACCTGACAGGTAAACTATTCCATGCTCTCCTAATTTGTTTATGGTTTATCACCCCTTATGTCTAAATCATGTACCCATTTTGACCTTATTTTGGTATATCAACGTAGGATGTTGCTCTATACCTAGTTTCTGCCATATTGTTTTCCTGTTTTTCCAGCAGTTTTTGCCAAGTAATTTGTTTCTCTCCCCAAAGCTTGGGTTTTTGGGTTTATCAAACACTACAGTACCGTGGTCATTAATTGCTACATATTTCGTACCTAATGTGTTCCAGTGACCTACCATTCTTATTTCTTAGCAACTACCATACTGTTTTGATGACTGCCGTTTTATAATGAAGTTTGAGATCTGGTACACCTAGGCCACTTTAGTATTACATAATAATAATTATTCACATAACTTTTTAATAGCTTGATATACTAAACAAGTAATTTAGGGGGATTTATCATTTTTATTATATTGGCTCAGCCTACCCATGAACAATTAATGTATTTCCTGTTGTTTAGATTTTACTTTTATTTGTATGATAAAGTGTTTTGTAATTGTGTTCATACAGTTCTCCTAGGTTTGTCTTGACAATTAGACTCCCAAGTATTTCATATTTTCTATAGCTATTTTAAATGGTATTTCCCTTTCTATATTTTGTTGCTGCACTTTGTTGGCAATATAAAGAAATGCTGATGGTTTATATGTTTATTTTATATGTTGCAACTTTGCTGAAGTTGTTAATTATTTCAACTAGTTTTCTTTGGATGATTCTCTAGGTATAACATCTAAGTATATCACATCATCTGCAGTGATAGTTTGTTTCCTCATTTCCCTATTTTAATTCCTTTCTTTTTCTTCTCACAGCTATAGCTTGCATTTCTAGTATAATACTGAATAATAGTGGTGATAATGGACATTCTTGCTTCTCTGTTGAGCTTGCTAGGAAGGCTTCCAGCTTATCCCCATTACAGATAATGCTTGCTGATGATTTTTTTTTTAAGCAATTGGGGTTAAGTAACTTGCTCAAGGTTATGCGGCTAGTTATTTATGTGTGGGTGCTAAGTACTGAGGCCGGAACCAATTCCGGATCCTCCCAACTCTGGGGCCAGCGCTCTTATTCACTGCACCACCTAGCCGCCCCTTTGCTGATGGTTTTTGAGAGACATTACTTCTCATTTAAAAGAAAGCTTCATGGGGCGGCTAGGTGGCGCAATGAGTAAGAGCGCCGGTCTCGGAATTGGGATGACCCTAGATCAAATCTGGCCTCAGAAAATGAGCACCCACACACAAATAATGACTAGCCGTGTAACCTTGAGCAAGTTACTTAACCCCAATTGCTGAAAAAAAAAAAAGCTTCATTTATTCCTATGCTTTCTAGTTGATTTTTTTTTAAATAGGAATGGGTGTTGTATTTTGTTAAAGGCTTTTTCAATTGAGGTAAATCATATGCTTTTTGTTGGTTTTCTTATTGATATGACCAATTATGCTGATAGTTTTCCAACATTATTAATGTTCACAATTTCTATGATGGGAAAGTATGATACTAGCATAACACTGCATATTGAAAATGTTATTTACCCCAGAATAGCATCAATTCTCACAAGAAACTGAAAAATACCAAAATGTCACCTATGTTAAATAATTGTGCCCTGTACAAAACATTTTACAAAAGTAAGTCACAGATGCCATGTATTTATCAACAGTACTGAACCCATAATTTCCTTAAGATGTATTTCTAAGACATAAACTGCTTATAAATAGCAGGAAACAGCATATTTCAAGGTGTGTATGTACACATACATACACACACATATATGTGGTCTATATACATGTTAAAAATACATCTTATATATCTGTGTATTTTTATTTAATCACCAGTATCAAAATCTAATCACTCCCCAAGGGAAGGTATTTTCTCATAAAAATAATTCCCTTTTTATTGATAGCAGTTAATAACCCACTTCCTAGAAAGTTCCAAAGTCCCATTTAACTAACATTAGCCCAACCTAAGATTGGAATACCTCTATAGGAAACAACTAATTTCAAAATATTTGCTACTTCACTTCCTAGAATGAAGAATTAGTGTATTCACTAATCAATCACTATTATACTAAATCAGTCACAATCTTATATATTAACAGTTGACTCTGTCACCAACATCTGAAAGTTCAATACATTATCACCACAAAATTCTTATGTTTAAATATTCACTTGCTCTAAGGTACATCTCTTTGGTTTTTTTTCTTCAGTTTTACAACCCATGGTCCATACTAGTGTTTATACCATCTTTGGTTTATCTTGACAGTCATATTTAAAGCAGGCTGCCCAGATGAACTAACATGCAATTCTAAAGCTAAATCTAACTTTTTAAGTAATGCAAGCACTGTTTTTCAATCCACCAATGATTCAGTATCTCCATGAAGATTTTTCAATGGGGGCAATAGCATTAGCCTAGGATGAAGCAGTAATTACTTATCATTCTGGATCCCAGAAATATGAACTAATGACAGCAGAACAGACACTGGTATATCTAAAAATGTGTAGCTCTATCTATTCAGGAAGCAGTAGACTTTTAAGTTCTAATCAATCAGTGGAAATCTCTTCTCCTTAAGAGGTTAGAAGTCATCAGTTCTTGAATCATAGTGTGAAGGGAGGAGAAACAAGGAGAATAAGCAGAAGAATCCGACAATACAATGCTAACACATATTTTTCCTTTGCTATGCTTCACATAGTCTTAATCAAATAGCAGCTATAGTTTGCTCATTTTTTTACAAAGAGGAAAAAATGCATATTAAATTAAGAGTCCAGACATAGTAGTTACTTAATACTTCCATGGCTTGAATCACTGAGCTGTGTATGACCCAAGATGTTTTCAAAAATTAAATATCCTTTAGTCCACCATCATAAATAGGAGGAGCTAGTCTTTATTCTAAAATGTTATATTTTTTATATATGCAAGAATATGTGTATATATACGTATACACACATTAATAAGCATCATGTTACTGCCCCATATTCTTTACATTTCCCATGTAAACCATCATCCCTTTCTCATAGTTTCTTTGTACAACAGTAAATCACCTAGAATAAGCCCTTACCTCACCACATCTGTAGAACTGAAATGCTTCCCTATTTGGGTCATTCAAGTCATCATGACTTTTCACAGCTGTGCAGATAACCACCAGGCAAGCATTTTTTCTAGCTATGGCTTAAGTTATGCTATAATTGCATTACTATTCACAATTAGAACGCTCCATAAGAAGCTGTGTGCTTTATTTCCAAAAATAAAACACAGAGAGAGTGCAGGTCTTTGATTTGCCTTTCTTTGTAGGCAATTCTCAAGTAAACATTTTGTGACATATTACCAATGTTCTGCACTGGCATGGACTATTACTGTAAAGTCTACTGCTCCATACACATCTGAAGCAGATCTTTTGTAAGTTTTTGCCAAAGCCCAAGTTCACCTACAAATACCCTCAAGTATTTGAGGTCTCACGTCAGTGTACCTTAGGTACTTAATAAAAGAATGATGGCTGGCTACTGACATGTAGATACATTTGAATTCTAATAAATTAAATTATTTGTAGCAACTGTGGGTTGTGGGAAACCCTTACATTTCTTCATTTTAATACTTAACTGGCACATTAATTAACAATGAACGAGACCTTCTGAAAAATAATTTTAGAAATCTCTAAATAGATTTAGAAATCTCTAAATAGAAATCTCTAAATTCCTCTAATTTACCTAAGTCTAAATCAATCTCAAAGCAACTGATTACAGAATTTTAAAAACATGAATTTAACAATAAGATTAGAAAATTATTTTGAATATACATAAGACTCTACAACAAATTATTTTGTACATAAGCAATGTATATTTTTTTAAAAACTAAAGTTTTTAGAAAGATCCTAACATGAAGTTTGTGCTTCTGATAATTTCCAAGAAACCAACAAGTATATATTCACTTTGAGACACTGGTTAGCTCTTAAGAAGATGAAATCCAGTTTTCTGTGTTTTTAAACAGTATAGTAGTTTCAACTCTGCTACAGCAATATTGAAATGCCTTCTATGGGCATTAGGAATAAAAGAAAGCATCAAACTCCAGAACAACAAAGTTCTCACCTGGCCTGAGATTTTTACAACATAATACAGAAAAGAGGAATGGATGATGAGTTCATGGTATTCTGCTTCACATTCAGTTAGGCCTTCAGGGCTTTTCTGAGGTCACCAAAAAAGTTTACCAGGGTGCCAGCCATGGCTGTATCTACTGCAGTCTGAGGAAGCATCCCTCGAAGATCTGTCTGAATATAGCCTGTCAAAAGACTTTGATCACGACTATCTTTAAGTGGGACACAAAACCAACCACAAGGATGATTATATCCACGGACAAAATCTGGTCTCACTTCTTCATAGTGGACACTTATACCTACAAAACAATTTTAAAATAACATTATTAAGGATAACAATTTGCATCTATTTACTATATTCAAAGAATATGAGGATTTCCTACCTAAGTTTTGTTCCTATTTTTCATGCTGAGAAAATCAATCACCAATCATTTTAGTGGTACATCAATCAATGAACATTTTATTAAGCACCTACTATATTCCAAGCACTGTGCTAAGGATTAGGCTACAAAAAGAGGCAAAAGATGAACAGTCCTTGTTCTCACAGAGCTTATAATCTAATGGTGGAAACAACATGCAAACAAATATATACACATACACACATATAAACTAAATATATATTATATCATTAATATAATCACAAACTATATATACATACACACACATATACTAAATATAGTAAGCTTTGTACAGAATAAATAGGAAATAACTAACAAAGGGAAGGTACTAGAATTAAGAAGTGCTGGGGAAGGCTTTAATAAAAGATGGGACTTAAAGGAAGCCAGGGAGGTCAGTAATCAGAGCATAAGTGGCAAAAATGCAAAAAACATTGTCCGTAAACTCCTGAGGAGCCACGGACTTTGGGCCAATCCTTGACTGCCCATGGAAGCCAGATGCAGAGAAGTTACTTCTGGTTACTCCTAAAATCCAAAATCTAAATTGGCTAAGATATTTAAGATGATGCTTATCTGCAAACACCAACTTTTGTAAACATAGCAACTATTACTTTATCTGCAAAAGAAACTCTAGGAAGCAAAGAATTTCACTTGGGACAGTTTCCCAAGATTGAAAGGAAAAGTATTGTTTAGAATCACAAAAAAACCACCTAGACAGCTATATATACTACCACAAATTTTCCTATTATGACCCAGATCCAGTAGTTTTCTGAGACTTAAGTAAAGGGAATACCGCTTTCTTTAAGAGTTATAAAATCCAAATCTGCAAAAAAATACCACCTTATAACAGTGACTGCAATTCAACAGCCACTCACATTATCTTATTTGCTAAAGTTTAATATTAATTATGTCAATCATTAAAACAGATAAAATATAGAACACAGAAAAGAACATCCATTTAATAAATAACTGACTTTTAATCCAAAGAAACATAAAAGCAATATAGGTCTGAGGTTATTACCACATGACAAAAGCCCGTCTTCATACTGTGTTGTATAGGAGAAATCAACAAACTCTCTTGGTGCAATGAGGTTCCACAGCTGCCCAGCAGTCGTGTAACGCATCACACAGCAATTCTATAAGACAAAGCAAAGAAAGGAACTAAAATGACTGGCTAGGGGCGGTGGCGCAATGAATAGAACACTGGCCCTGGAGCCAAGAGAACCTGAGTTCAAAACTGGCCTCAGACACTTAACACAAAAAACTAGCTGTGTGACCTTGGGTAAGTCAACCCTAATCGCCCTTCCTTTCCCCCTCCAAAAAGCAAAAAACCCCCCCAAAATGAAAAGAGCAAGTTACACCTTTGCAAAACTTGACCATCCAGTTCTCTACTTGTTAAGGTGTTTTTTGATCTGATTTCAAGGACCAATTGTCAGTGGAACATCTGCATACATGCAAGGACCCTGGAGATGAAGGCTATGCTTTTAGAATGTTCATGTTACAAATGAGGGAGAATCTTAGATCTAGAGCTCAAAGGGACCTTGAAGGCCATTCTCTTCTGCCACATTTTTTTTTTTTTTGGATGAAGAAGACTTAGGCCCAGAGCAGGGAAGTGACTTTCCTAAGGTCACACAAGTGGAATTCAGGCTCTGTGACTCCTAAGTTTCACTCTCTTCCCACTGTAGCAGTATTTACAAAACAAGAGATAATGGTGTTCCCAGTCATAAGGGTTTTGCGACAAGGGCAAGCAAACTCCAAATTCTGAATGGGTTTATTTTATTCACAAATTCACTTCAGTGACTTTGGTTTCTTTGAGAGGATTCTTAAAGCCATGAGTCATTACTAATGTCACTTGTGACTCCTGGAGCATCACACATGCAAACAAATTCAATGTCTTCTTAGAGAAACGATTTACCTCTTCAAACTGCTCAACAATGTCCATGGAAGTCATCAAGCTGTCCCAATCTAGGCGACAAGGTCCCGGACGTATGTGATCTATAACTTTGTTAGTAACATCCTCCATGACACCTTGAGCTTTGTAACTAGAGAAACAGATGTTCAGCGTTACTAGAAAAACATTCCTGTTATCTTTTATAAAGCAGACTTGGCTCTGAACAAATAAAAGAAATCTGAAGGAGAAATTTAAGAACAGGGTGTATGTCATGAAAATATCATTTCATAACTTTATTCTACACACTTCCTTCATTTCTTTGTCCTACTAGCATACAGTTTGTCTGAACTATATTATCTTGACATAAATACCATGAAAATCTCATTAAATCACAAAGAGCAAAAAAGCTTATATCCTGCTACCATTCTGGGTTTATGACACCTATATATTGTTATTACACACTCATTCGGTAATATCCTACTGGTACTAAACATACTATTTCCATTTGGATTTTAAACAAACTTTGGGCCAAGGAAATCTCTAATAGACTCTGTTTTGGGGACTGTAGACAGCTGGAAAAGGATGTAAAACAAAATCCTTACAAATTAAGTGATTTTAAATAAAAAAAATTATTTAAGACCCTACTATGTACAAAGTGTTGTATGTTAGTGGGGGAATGGGGAGGGTGGGGGTGGAATGGTTCAAGGAAATATGAGACAATCCTTTCTCTAAGAAAATTAAATCGGGGCGGCTAGGTGGCGCAGTGAGTAAGAGAGCCAGCCTCGGAGTTGGGATGACCCGGGATCAAATCCGGCCTCAGAAAATGAGCACCCACACATAAATAATGACTGGCTGTGTAACCTTGAGCAAGTTACTTAACCCCAATTGCTTAAAAAAAAAAAGAAAAAGAAAATAAATCAAGTTTGTGAAACAAGGGATGCTAACAAAAGCTAAGTAACATTAATTATAAAAACACAAGACATATAAGGCAACACATGATTAATCATCAAAGGAAGTAGTAGTAACAATGATTATCTTAATGAGGCACTACAGTGTAGGAATGTATACTGTATAAGAAGTCAAAGGACCTAGTTTCAATTTAACTTAGTTCAACAAACATATCTATGTATCTCCATATATACCCATAGGCATACCTATATGTATATAAATATATTTATACACATGTGTATACACACACAACATATGATACTGTGCTGTGAATATGACAAAAAATGGTTTTTGCCCTTAAAGAATTTACATTCTACTTGGACGCAACTATATAAACATAAAATCCTTTGAGGAGGATTAATGACTGAGGGGATTAATCAGGGAAGATTTAACAGAGAAGATGAACTTAAATCCTAAAATAATTCTAACTTAAACCCTGAACTAATCCTAAAAAGAAGGTACATATTCTTCTAAGAGGCAGGAAATAAGAGAATGCAGTCCAGATAATGGGGACAGCTTCTAAAAATGCACCCAGATAGTCTGAGATAGACAATTAAGTTCACGGAATAATTAGTTGAGTAGAATGAAGTGTGAAGGAGAGACAATTCTGAGGAGGCAGGCAGAAGCAAGCATGGGGAGAACCTTGAATAACAAATTAGCAATGAGGAACAATAGATTTTTAAGCAGGGGAGTGACATCATAAGATTCTGTCATAACCTATTTTAGTGCTGGCTCTTTCATGAACCAGTTATGACTTTAAATAAGTCACTCACAAAAAAAAATAAAATAAAATAAATAAATAAGTCACTCGTTTTTTTTCTGGGACTAATTATCTGTCGAATGAGGGGATTTAACTAAATATTTCTTAGGTTGCTTCAAATAAATTCACCAAAAATTTACCTCAGGATCAAAGAAATTCAATGTTGAAAGAAACCTCAGAGGCCATCCAGTCCACGTTGAATGTGAATCTTCTCTACAATATTTTGGGCAATTTGTCATCCATCCTTTGCTGAGGGAGAACTCATTATCTCCTCAAAGCAGTGAATTTCCCTTTTAGATGACTAATTCCTGCCAAGTTTTTCCTTATAGGAACCCTACATGTGGAGGGCAGGTGGGGGTAATGATCGAAAGAGTAGAGAAGACTGCCAGTGGACAAAAGTATAAAAATAGAAAAGCTTAGGATAGAACCTTGACAGATATCTATGTTTAAGAATGTAATGGTAAGGGAATTTGAAGATCTTCCCTGCTCTTAATGGGCCTCACTTGGAGCCCAACAAGAGAAGTTTGCTTAGGGAAGGCTTGCTTTTCACTACACCTTTTGTTACTTTGTGATCAGGCAATGGGTCATCACAAAATTGTGATGTTCTCTGACCCTGAAGAAGGCTAGATGTGTGTGTGTGTGTGTGTGTGTGTGTGTGTGTGTGTGTGTGTGTGTGTGTGTGTGTGTGTGTGTGTACCCTGACGTGAGATTTTGCTTTGGGGCTCACTTTGGGAAGAATTGTGCGATTTAGCCAGATGAGACTCTGGGCAATCCTTCAGCCCCCTGACTTTGAACACCCAAATGTTGGTGCTTCTCTGTCTGGTAACTAACTACATAGATAAGTGATGGTCAAACAGCTAGAAGCCATGTATATTGGTTTGTTGAACTGTTATTTTCTCTGTATTTTTTGTCTGCTTCTAATTCCTGTTTGCATTTTCTCAAATTCAGGGTGCTGATTTTTCCCCCTGAACTAGGTAACTGATATATATGTTTGATTAAAGTAAGATTGCTAACCCTTTTTGAGTTACTTTCCTTTAGATAAGCAGATCAAAGAATCTGTGCTAGCAGCCATCCTGGGGATGCTAGGGTACTTGCTGTTACAAAAAAGAAAAAGATGATGAGAAGCCAGCAAAGAAGACATATGGAAAAGTCCATAAGCAATCATCATATAGTACCAACAAAGTCTGTGAATTAACAAAGTCTGTGAATTAAGAGTATCCAAAAAAGGGCAAGGTCACCAGTGTCCAATATTGCAAAGATCATGAAGTAGGCCCCTCTCCTGAGGCAATTTCACTTTCTGAAATAAATGGTCCTAATGTGAAATTGTATGGATGAGCATTAGTGAAATATAAACTTAACTTTATTCTTCATAGGGAAAAGGGATAGGGAAAGCTATTCAGGAAGGAAGTCAAGGAATCCTACTGCTTCTCTTTCTTCAAATATGTGTCATTCATTGTTTCAGAAGTTTTCTCAGAACATGAGGATTAACTTTCCCACTCTATCTTGTTACAAAAGCATTTTGCTTTCAACAATTCATCCAATTCTAGCTTTCCCTGACCTTGTCATGGACCCTGGCCATCTCATACATCTGGTGATTCTGGTCAGTCTTAGACATTATAATCCAGAGTCTCAGGTTGCATTCTAACGTTTTTTGGGATAGCAGGGGAACCTTAAGTGTGCAAATTCTACTACAGCAGCTTCATTCAGTAGTATGAACTAGTTTAATTTTTAAAAATAGCCCTAAACCAATAGACTAACACTTCTTGTCCAATATAAATTCAGTGACCATATATGTATGTAAAGCTTAAGAGAGGATTAAAAACAACCTTTAGAAGATAAACTTACAGATATCCACTGAATTCATCTGATGGCTTTCGCCAAACTGTTACATCTTTCTGAAAAAATAAAAACAGGACATTGTAATACTGTAAACACCATTTGAGCCACTGAAATCAGTTGCTTAATAATATTTTCTATCCCCTCATAGCCATATCCACTTTAAAATATAAGGAAATTCTCAATGAGAAATATAAAAATGTCTGTATTTTGTTGCTTTCTATCAAATAAGCTGAATTTGAAATTGTTCTACCTGATTAAAGTTCTTCAAATATTACCTAAATTATAGCATCTCAATAAAGTAATATCATACCATTAGGAGGTACCAGGCAATGTGAAGTGTAATGGCACCATTATTCTGCGTAATGCTATGATTTATACAAGTTATTGCAAAAATCACTCATTCTACACTAATGACATGTTCACCTGATGCAAAAATGTCTCATTTTCACTACACGTTTTTAGTTGTATTATATTCACCCATTAAACTATATTACTCTTAAACTATATATTATTTCAGATAAGTTTTCTTTTTTAAAAAATTTTATTAATGTAATCTTTTACATCACCTTGCTTTTTCCCACTGTATCTTCCTCTTTCCCTGTCCCAGAGAACCATGCTCTATAACAAAGCCTTTTTTTTTCCCCAAAGAGGAAGAACAGGAAAAATAATCAGCAAAAACAATCAATATATTAAATATATATATGCAATGCTCCACACCTGTGGATCTCCTAACTCCAAAGTACTGAGAAGAAGTGTCTTTTCATATCTTTTCTTGGAGTCAGGCTTGGTCTTTGTAATTTTGCAACATTCAACTTTTGGGGTTTTTTGGTGGTTATTGGTTCTTTCCATTCAATGTGTTGTAGCAACTGTGTGTATTATTTCCTTGGCTCTACTTACTTCACTATGCATCAGCTCATGAAAATGTTCCCAAGTTTCTCTGTATTCATTATAGTTGTTAATATTATATAATGTGTACACAATCTATTCCATTGATCCACCACTGTTTCTTAGCCAGTATCAGATTTTGAGTGATTACCACTTTGTAATATAGTTTGAAATCTGGTAATACTTGACTACCTTCCATCATGGTTTTTTTTTTTTGATTCCCTTAATATTCTTCAAGATCTTTTGTTCTTCCAAATTAATTTTTTTTAGATCTGTAAAATGATTCTTGGTTAGTTTGATTGGTATGGTACTAAATAAGTTAATTTAGGTAGAATTATCCTTTCTATTATATTGACTCAGATTACCCATAAGCAATTACTATTTCTCCCATTGTTTAGATCTGCATTTATTTATGTGCAAAGTGTTTTGTAACTGTGTTCATATGGATGTGTTTTCTTTGGTAGAATCCTAAGTATTTTATACTGTCAACAATTATTTTAAATGAAATTTCTCTGTCTTATCCTGCTGGGACTCACTGGTAATATTTGGAAATGCTGATAATTTATATGTTGGTTTATTTTATATCCTGTAACTTTGTTGAAGTTCATTGTTTCAACTCCTTTTTTAGTTGATTCCCTAAGGGTTTCCTAATCATATTATCTGAAAAGAGTGCTTATTTTGTTTCGTTGTCTATACTTACTCTGATTATTTTTTTCTTATCTTATTGTTATAGCTATCATTTCTAGTACAATATTGTTACCATAATAATGGTGATAATGGATAATCTTGCTTCACCCTTGATCTTATTGGAAAAGTTTCTTCATTGCAGGAAAATGATCGCTTTTGGTTTTAGATAGGTACTACTCATCATTTTAAGAAAAGCTACATTTATTTACATGGTTTCTAAAAGTATTTTTAATAGGAATGGTTGTTATATTTTGCCAAAAAAACCTTTTCTGCCATCTATGATATAGTCACATGATTTTGTTGCTTTTTGTTACTGGTATGGTCAACTATGTTTATAGTTTTTCTAATACTGAACTAGCCCTGCATTCATGGCATAAATCAAACTTGGTCATGGTGTATGAGATTTATGACATATCACTGCATTTTGACACATGACATTTATGACATATCACTCGCTGCTATTTTATTTAAAATTTTTGCATCCATATTCATTAGAAAAAAATTAGTCCATGGTTTTCTTTCTCTGTTTTTCACCTCCATCTCAGGTATCAAAACCACATTTGTACATGAAAAGGAATTTGGTAGGACTCTTTAACATATTTTTTCAAAGAGTTTATATAGCATTAGAATTAACTGTTCTTTAAGCAACTGGTAGAATTCATTTGTAAATCCATAAGGTCCTGACGATTTTCTCTCAGGGACCTCAATTATGGCTTGTTCAAACACTTTTTCTAAAACAGGGTTATTTATCTATTTCATCATTCTGTTAATCTGGGCAATTTATATTTTTGTAAATACTCATCCATTTCCCTTAGATTGTTATTTTTGAGTAAAACAGCTCCTAACAATTGCTTTAATTTCTTTTTCTTGGTGATATATTCTCCCTTTTTAATTTTTGATATTGGTAATTTGGTTTCTTCTTGTTTTAATCAAATTAACCAGTGGTTTATCTATTTACTGGGTTCCCTTCACCCCCCATGAAACCAGCTTTAATTTTTATTCCATTTTTTAAAATCTTTCAATTTTCTTTCTCTTAGCTTTCAGGGTTCCTATTTTGGTGTTTAATTTGTTCTTTTTCTCATTTTTTAAAATTGTATGCCCAATTAATTCATGAGCTCTTTCTCTCTTTGATATAAGTGTTTAGAGAAAAAATATTCCCCTGAGTTCTGCTTTGGTTTCATCCTACAGATTTTATGTTGTCTTATTACTGTCATTCTCTTTAGTGAAATTATTTGTTTCTATGATTTGTTCTTTGACCCAATTATTTTTCTGACCACTTCCTCCTTTAATCCATCTTCCTTTTTATCTCTTCCCCTTCCCCCTTTCTTTCATCCCCTTCCACTCCTACTTCTCTATTCTGTAAGACAGATTTCTATACCACACTAAGTGTGTGTATACACACATATAAATACATATAATTGGTTTATATTATGTATATACACACAAATACATATGTATACACATAAATATGGATATTATATGTGTATATATGAATATAAATTCTTCCCTCTTTGAACCCTTTCAGATAAGAATAAAGTTCAAGTATTGCCTTCTTCCCCCATTTTCTTCTCCATTCTAAAAACTCTCCTTTGTATGCCTCTTTATCTGAGATAATTTTCCCCATTCTTCTTCTCTTTTCCCCTTCAATACATCCCCCTTTCTCACCCCTCCATTTTTTTTTTTGCTTTTTTTTTGGAGGGCAATTGGGGTTAAGTAACTTGCCCAAGGTCACACAGCTAGGTTTTTGTTTTTCTGTGTGTTAAGTGTCTGAGGCCGGATCTGAACTCAGGTCCATCTGACTCCAGGGCCGACGCTCTACTCACTGCGCCACCTAGCCACCCCCCCTCCATTTTTTTTTAGATCATCTCAACATACTCGATTTATAACCATACGCTCTTTCTAAATAGACTCCATCTAATATGTATTAAAAACATCCAATAATGATAAAGTTTTCAGTTTTATGTACCATCTTCATATATAGTAATGTAAACAGTTTAATCTGTGACCAGATTTAATCATGATTTCTCTTTCAGATTTACCTTTTAATGCTTCTCTTGAGTCTTGTATTTAAATGTCAAATTTTCTATTTATCTCTGGTTTTTTCATCAGGAATGCTAGAAAAACTATTTCATTAAATGTTCACTTCTTCCCCTAAAGGAAGTAATTCTATCTCCTTTGCCTTTCAGGAAATCAAATTCCAAGCCCTCTGTGTTCCTTTATCATGGTAATTGCTAAGTTTTTGTGACCTGACTGTGACTCCAAAGTATCTGAATGGTTCTTTTAAGGCTGCTTTTGGTATTTTCTCCTGGGAGAAAATATTTTCAGAAAGTAGTTTTGCCCAGGAACTTGGGGATTTTACTATAGTATTCCTGGGAATTTTCATTTTGGGATTTCTTTCATGAGATAACCAGTGAATTTTAAAATTTCTATCTTGTCCTCTGGTTCTCAGATATCCAGGCAGTTTTCCCTTATAATTTCTTAAAATATGGTGTGAAGGCTCATCACATATATATAGCATACTTTTCAGGTAGTTTAACAATTCTTAACTTATCTCTCCTTAATCTATTTTCAAGGTTAATTGTTCTTCTCATGAAATATTTCATACATTTTCTTTCATTTTTCTTAATTCTTTTGACTTTATTTCTTGATGTCTAATAGGGTCAAGAGTTTCTACTTGCTCAATTCTAATATATATATATATATATATATATATATTTTGCTTTTTGGTGTGCACTTGGGGCTAAGTGACTTGCCCAAGGTCACATGGCTAGTTTTTTGTGTTAAATGTCTGAGGCCAAATTTGAACTCGGGTCTTCCTGACTCCAGGGCTGGTGCTCTATTCACTGTGCCACCTAGCCACCCCCCAACTCTTAATATTTTTAAGTTCTTTTCTTCACTGATGTTCTGTACTTCTTTTACCAAGCTATTAGACCTCTTTTTATAGTGTTCTTACATTATTCTCATTTCTTTTCTGTTTAAAATTATTTCTGCTCTTTAAAAAATAAAATATT
The DNA here is from genome assembly GCA_011680675.1 of Gymnobelideus leadbeateri. Classification (NCBI taxonomy): domain Eukaryota; kingdom Metazoa; phylum Chordata; class Mammalia; order Diprotodontia; family Petauridae; genus Gymnobelideus; species Gymnobelideus leadbeateri. Next base: position 44,146 of record WOXC01005613.1, on the reverse strand, counting down.
TCTTTTGCTCTTCCAGGAATTCTTGTTCAGTTTGTGTCCAATCTGCATATTACTTTAAAGCTTTGCTCGTAGATGTTTTCATATCATTGTCTTTCAAGTTTCTGTCTTGAAATTCCTTGTCACTATAGTAACTTTTTATGGTCAGGCTCCTTTTTTGTTGTTTTTTGCTGAATTTTCTAGCCTACTTTTTGACAGTGAACTTTATATTACCAAATTGGGCCTGGGGTAGGTGAAGTGGGGATGACTGTCCCAAGTTTTGGGCTTCTTCACTGTTATGTTTTCCAGAGGAGGAGGGAAAGGTGGAAGTCTATGTTTTTGATGCTTTCAAGGTGGTATGATGTGGAAAGAGGAATGGTCACTACTCTCCCCCTCTGTGCTCTGTTCCTTACACAGGTATGGGCCCTATTTCCTTGCAATTGCAGGTGCCAGCACTCCTCTCCAACCTGGAACTACAACCAGGGCCCCCGCTCTCTCATGACCCTCTCAACCACGGAATTGTGACCCAATCCCATATTCACCCCATGCTAACAGTGTTCCCCTATAATCTCTGACAAACTATCCAATTCTCTTACTGTCTCTACAAGGTGAGGGCCCTTAAAAACTGCTTCTATTGCTGTTACTGCCACTGCAGCTGTTTCCAAGGTCCATCACTTGTGTTGCTGATTATCTCTACTCTGGGGCACCTTCTACCCCAGTTATACAGATCTTTTATTCTGACCTCCTAAGCAGTCTTGTACTAGAAAACTGTCTCACCCTGACCTTTTATTGGCTATGTGACTCCAGAATTTTATTTGATACGTTATTTTAAAACTGTTTGGAGGGGAATGTTGGGAAAATTTGGCTGAAATGCTCCCTCTACTTCATCATCTTGGTTCCATCTCCTATAGAGTGCTCAAAATGCAGCTTCCTTATCTCAACATGATAAACCATTATAGTTGTTATGTTAAAAATTCAATAAGACTATTCCTGGGGTGGGAGGGGAGTGGCTAGGTGGTGCAGTGAGTAGAGCACTGGCCCTGGAGTCAGAAGTACCTGAGTTCCTATCCGGCCTCAAACACTTAACGCACACACAAAAAACCTAGCCGTGTGACCTTGGGCGAGTTACTTAATCCCAATTGCCTTCCAAAAAAAAAAAAATAAGACTATTCCTCAGTTCAATACTTACTTAATAAATGAGAATAGTAACCAATATAAGATTAATAGTAATAACTTTCCCTCTCAAACTTAAACTACTAGGAATACACTTTTCTCAGATTAGTTTTACATTCATTCAAATCATTATCTCTGGTGCCTAATTTCCACATTGGTAATGACTCTCATAGTAAAATAAGAAGCCCAATATATAATTAGTTTCTAAGGTAGGTATTATCTTCCCAAGAAAAAGAAAAAAGATTGGGGCAGCTAGGTGGTGCAGTGAATAGGGCACCAGTCCTGGAGTCAGTAGGACCTGACTTCAAATTTGGCCTCAGACACTTAACACTTACTAGCTGTGTGACCTTGGGCAAGTCACTTAACCCCAATTGCCCTGCCTTCCCCCCTGCAAAAAAAAAAAAAGAAAAAAGAAAAAGGGGTTCTAAAATGTTAATGCAGTAAGCATTATTTTATGAAAATCTAGGCCTAATGATCAACAATCTAACTTGTGTGAACCACAATACATGAATAGTCACACTTTACAATATGGCATGTACCAAAAGTCTTAGTGTAGTTTTAAGCTTTGGTAGCTTAAAATTAAGCTTTTGGGATACTAAGACTTCTGGGACACCATGAATTTCCATCAAAGAAGGAATTAAAAAATCATTATAGATAGCAAGTGCAAAAAATTTACCGTTTTCTTAACAATTCTCCACTTTTCATCTTCAACTCTGTGGTACTGGCACAGTGTGTTTTTAATTTTAGTTGCAAGGAAAGTAGCATCAGTCAAGGGCTCCATTTCTTTTTCCTGTTTAAAAAACCAAGATTAGTCATGAAATTTGGGTATCTATCAACACATCAAAGTAATCACTGAAACATTTTTAGCAGGGATTAAAAGTAAGAAAGGTTAAATTACAACCTTGTTTTTCATTTAAAACAAGAATATATGGAAAAGAATAAGCTGTAGAAGATCACTTAAAACGCACTTACACACACAAACCCTCTATTTAAAGACATACCTTGGAAAACAGTTTTTTAAGCAAAGTTTTATTGCCCATAATTTTGAATACAGCTAGAAAGGCCACTCATCTTTACAAACATCTTGGAGGGGTGATGTACAGTTGGACAATTATTTCTCCCCAGAACTGAACAGAAAGGGATTGGGTTAGATCATATCTGGAAAAACATTGTGCTTTTAGTAATCTAAATACCCTTAGTTGCTTTAAAAATATTTCTCTCTAATGGCAAAATTCTCCAGGTACTTAAGCTATAGCTGTGGAGCACCTGCACCATGATTCCAAAAGAATCACAACTGCAAGTAACCTAGTAAATTTTTGGCCAAGATGACTATCTGAATACAGGCAGGTAGATAAGTCTATCTCTCTTCTCTCTCCCCTTCCCCCAGCAACAACTCCATCAAACCAGGAAATCACATCAGGTCAATAATAATCAAGAAAGTCAAATAAGAAAAACTATATAAAAGCTACCCTGAAACCCACAGGAAATAAGAAAGGGAGCCACTTGCAAGGCCAGTTGCCAGCACAAGCGAAAAGGCAGCAAATTCCCAATAGGATAAGAGATGTGTTGGAGGAATGCATAGTCTGCAATTCTTTGCGTCAAAGAGACACAAGAGAGACAGCATGAGTGAAAAGTGAAAAGTCATCTCAGAAAGCCAGAAGAAGGCTGGAAAAACACAGTGAAGAAGTTGGAAGCCACCAAATACCAGTATAGCCATGACAGCCCAGGGGCTCCAAGCTCCACAGAGGGCTCTGAAAACTTATGTTCTCTGAATCTCAAAAACCCAGAAACAAATTAAACACAGGAATCCAGGTGCCCTATGTCATGCCAAACAAGGCCAACAATTTTACCTAAAAGCAAAGAAGGGGGCAAAATCTGGTCTTGGAATAAAGCCCTAAAGCCAGAGAGATGAGAAAACTTGAAAAAGACAATGATCAGTATGAAAAATACTGCAGATTTAGAGACACTCCAAAAATCAAGCCTAGGAGACAATAATGCTGTTACAAATATATGCAGTCTTAAAAGGAAAAAAAATTTACTTCATGGACTAGATGAATACCTAAATGAAACAAGAGAAAAATAAAATGAAAATTCTAGAGTAATGAAATGAAAGGAGATTAAACAGCTTAGAACAAAAACTGGTAACCATATCCAAGTAGCATAATCCCTGAAAATTATAAAAAACCAAATGGAAATAACTGACTATGTGAGATGGCAAGAAATATTGGAACAATATAAAAAAGACTGAATAGTGGAAGATGTAAGCTACCGGATATAAAAAAAAAAAAATTCACCTGGAAAATAGGTAAAGGAGACATGATTTAAGAATCATTGGAGTCACTGAAAACTATGAATTAAAAAAAATTTGTACTTATATTTCAAGAAATAATAAATGAAAACTGCTTGGCTCTATTAAATCAGGCCAAAATGAAGACAGAAAGAATCCACCAATCACCTGGAAATGTCCCAGAAATGTCCTAACATCTAGAGCTTGTCTGTCAAAGAAAAAACACACTAAGGATTTAGTAAAGAATTCAAGAATCAAGGAACTATAGTGAGGATCACACAAAACCTGAAATCTTCCACTATAAAGAGATCTTGCAATGCAATATTCCAAAAGGGAAAAGAAATGGACTTTAAACCAAGCATAACCTACCACATGAAGGGGAATATACCCCTACAGGAGGAAAAATGGAATTCAATGGAAAAAATGTTCAAGTATTCCTGATTAAAAGACCAGAATTGAGTAAGAATTCTAAAATGTGGGGGCAGATAGGTGGTGCAGTGAATAGAGCACCAGCCCTGGAGTCAGGAGGACCTGAGTTCAAATCCAGCCTCAGACACAACACACACACACAAAACTAGCTGTGTGACCTTGGGCAAGTCACTTAACCTCAATTACCCCTCCAAAAAAAAAAAAAAAGAATTCTAAAATGTAAATACAAGAGTAAAAAAAAAATCAGCTAGAAAGGCAAATCTATTCCAGCAATTGGAAGGGGCTGTACAGATGCAATAAAAACATTTTTTATTGATTTTTTTAAATTAGCAAGCGTTTATTTTGTCTGTCTCCTTCCCCAAGAAAATAAAAATGAAACCAAAAACATCCAAATAAGCAGTCATCGGGCAAAACAAATTCCCATAATGGCCATGCCTAGAAGCATGTCTCATTCTGCATTAGTGCATACCCTCTCTGTCCGGTGAGTAGTATTTTTTTCAACAGTTATCTGGAAATCTAGTTGATCATTACTTAGATAAGAGTTCTGAGGTCTTTCAAAATTGTTTTTTCTACCATCACACAGATGTTATAATCTTTTCCTGGTTCTACTTATTTCACTCTGCATCAGTTCATGCAAGTCTTTCCATGTTTCTCTGAATTTTTTTCATCTCTTACAGGACAACATACCATAATTTGTTCAGTTATTCTGCAACTGATAGACATCACCTCAGTCTCCAATCACTGCCACTACAAAAAGAATTGTTATATATATTTTTATACATTTGGGACCTTCTTTCTTTGAGCTATCTGGGTTGTAGACCTGGTAATAGTATTTCAGGATCAAAGAGTATTTAGTATGCACAGCTTTGTAATATTTTGGACATAGATTCAAATTGTTTTCAATGAATGATTTCACAGATCTTTTCCCCCGATCCTTCCAATATTTGTTTTCCTTTTAGTCAACTTTTCTAATATTGGATTTGAGATAGAATCGAAGAGTTGCTTTAATTTTCATATCTCTCATTTTTCTTTTTTCCAATATGACTATTAATAGCTTGGATTTCTTCCCTTGAGAACTGCCTACTCATAACCTTTGGTCAAACCAACTGGGAACTAGTTCTTATAAATTTGAATAATTTCCTTATAGGTTTTGAAAATGACCTTTATCAGAAAAACTCACCAAAAAGATTTTTTACAGTTAATTTTCCCTTCTAATCTTAGGTGCATTACATTTGTGCAACTTTTAAATTTTATGTAAATAATATTGCCCATTTTATTTTCTGTGACCTTCTTTATCCCTTATATGGTCATGAACTATTCCCTTATCTATGGACATGAGAAATAATTTGTCTAAATTAAATATGACATGATACTGTATATCTATGTCATGTATTAATTTGAAGTTCACCTGGATACGTGGTATAAGGTACTGATCTAACACCAATTTGTTCCAAACTGCAGTCCAGTTTTTCCTGAATCTTTTGTCAAAGAAAGAGCCTTACCTCGGATCTGTGGTCTCTGGATTTACTGAACAGGAGGCCACTAGGATTGTTTGCTTCTTTATGCTTTATATTTAATCTGTTCCGTTAATTGACCTTTTTTTTTAAACCAGTACCAAATTATCTTGATGATTATTGCTTTATAAAGTTTAAAATCTAATACTACTAGATCCTCTTTCTTCACACTTTTTTCGTGTACATGAACCTTGAGGATGCTTGATCTGTTCCTACAGAGGAACTGTTATTGTTTCTAGTTTTATAAATAAATGATTGGTATGGCACTGTATAAGTAAATTGATTTAGGTAGTATTGTCAGTTTTATTACATTGGTTTGTCCTATTCATGCACAATTAGTATATCTCCAATTATTTAATTCTGTCTTCTGTAGTGTTTTGTAATTATATTTAGTACAATTAGTACTTAGCATTCAGATAAAGAGATGAAGCAAGTGTCCCTTCAGAACCTTAATGTCTTTAAACAATATTTAGGGAGTGAAATAAGAAAAATAGAGCATCTAAGGTGAGGGTTGGATTTGTTCTCAGGGTTTTATGAGGGAAAAGAGGGCCAAAAAAGTTATATACACACACACATACACATAATGCTGAAAAGAGGAAGGGGTGAAATTTTCTATTTTGCATAATCTAAATGTGTGAGATTATACAAATATAAGAAAGTAAGCATGAACTGAACCTCATTTTTGTCTGAACTAAACAAAAAACACACAAATAAGCACAAAGGTTTAATGTAGAAAAACATCAAACTAAATGGGGGTGGGGTGAGTGAGAGAGAGCTGGCTAAAAGAAGGAATATAACCAGGAAGGGAATATTACAAGCAAAATAAACTTTCTGATCTTGAAGGTGGGAAAGGGAAAAAAGTGGAAACAAAAATGGGTATCTGTCAATTGGAAAATAATTGAACAAATATGGCATGCAAATGAATGCAACGGAATATCAATGTGTCATTAGAAATGATGAAAAACAACAAATTCAGAAAATCTTGGGAAGTATGAATAGGTATAGAATGAAGTGAGCAGAGCCAGGAAAAGTGATGGACTAAAGGGCAGAAATAAGACAATGGCCATTGTTGGATTTGTTTGCTGGACTACGGTTATTTCCTTCTTTTTCCTTCTCTTATTAAGTGGGAAGGCAGGTAGTTTGCAGAGTAATGCCTAAAAAAAGGGGGTGGGGAAATGAGAAAATTAAACATTTCTTAAAATGCACATTAGTGACAGAAGGAAGTTCACATAGTAAAAGCTGGATAAATGCACATTGACTGAAGCATAATAAACATATACATGTATATATGTATACATGTGCAAGGCTATACTTGAACCAACTCTTAGTGTACAAGAGTTGATTACTGAATTTTCAGTGTGAGCATTTACACTTCAGAAACCAGCAAACACTACAAATCAGGGCTTGATTGTTTTGTTGATATTGCTTTGTTGATTGTCTAGACTTAAGAAAGTAATGAATAAAATTAATAATGCAGATTAAATTTAAAAGTTCCCCCCCAAGTCAGGTGTTAAATGCTTATTAGCACTCCTTGGTAATATGGATATGTCTATATTACTGACAATACCTTGTATGAGAGTAGTGTTAAAGACATCACTGAAAATATATATGACTATAAAAGGTTGGGCTAAGAGTAAGGTATAACAAATGGATATTGCGAATGTTATGGTTTTATCACTCTTTTTCAGTTGCTTCAGTGATGTTGAACTCCTTGTGACCCCATTTGGGGTTTTCTTGGCAGATACTGGAGTGATTTGCCTTTTCCTTTTGCAGCTCATTTTAAAGATGAGGAAACCAAGGGTTAAGTGACTTGCCCAAGGTCACACTGCTAGTAAGTGTCTGAGGTCACATTTGAACTTGTCTTCCTGACTCCAAGTGCAGTGCCCTATCCACTGTGCCACCCCACTGCCCGTGGTACCCATGATATTAAAAAGAACCAGAAGAGGCCTCTAGTTGTAGATTCTTCCCAAAGGATATATGGAAAGATGTAGATAATGAGACATATAGGAGTTGACCATCCATCTGGTCACTCAAGTGACGGTCATGTCATCCTTGATGTATCATTCATACCTCATATCAGTTTCTAAATCTTGTCTTTTTTCTCCACAATCTCTATCACATACCCTTCTCTCTACACAGCCTCCTTCAGGCCTTCATCACCTCTCCCTTGTATAATTAAAATAGCCCTCTAATTCATCTTTCTATCTCAAGACTTTTCCACTCCAATCATGCAGCTGATCCCTTAAAAGGTCTGATCATGTCATTTCCCCTTCTTAGGGGGCAGCTAGGTGACACAGTGAATAGAGTACCGGAGTCAGAAGGACCTGAATTCAAACTGGGCCTCAGACACTTAATACACTTACCAGCAGTGTGACCTTGGGCAAGTCACTAACCCAAACTGCCTTGCCTTCCCCCTCAAAAACAAAAACATTTCCCCTTCTTAATAAATTTCAGTGACTCCGCTGTTGTTTGTGCCATGACATGCCAAGTGAACTGGATTTAAGTAAGGAAGGGTTGTGCAAAATGACCAGCTTTGCTTTCTCCTCCAGAGCCATCTGGGTCCAGTGGCCAGATGTAGCTCAGGATGACTAGAGATGGGCCAGGACGCAGTTTTATTACTTTTAGGAATGGATACTAACTACTCTGTCATAGAAAGCTCTTTCAATTTAACTCCTTTCCCATCTTCTCATTCATCTTGAATATTACTCCACACCATAAACTCTATAATTAAGTTGTACTTAACTACAGAACTTTCCATAGCCTGTGTACCTTTGCATATGGAGCTGTTCTCCAGGCTTCTAATGTTCTTTCTCTTCACCTCCACCTTGCTCAATCTCTGGTTTCCTTCAAAACTTATCTCAAAGCCAGCTTCTATGGGAAACCATTCTCAGTTCTTTTAGCTATGAAAGCCTTCCACCCTAAAGTTACATCCATGTATCTTCTATATACCTACTTATATATGTGTATATATATATATGTTTTCCCCCCCTTACTGGAATGTAAACGTCACAAAGACATGGTGGTTTTGCCTTTTCTCTGTATCCCCCAGCACAGTATCTGATAGACATATGTATCTGTTGCTTCTGCAATCTCCAAATGAAGGGAATATCTACATAGATGAGACTAAAGGTCCACTTAAGTATGTAAGCAGAAAAAAGTTACACTTAAGGCTATTTAAAAATTAATTTTTGAAGCAAAGTCTGAGAGCTGGAAGAGATCAGAAAGTCTTGTCAATCAATTCTATTCTTTCTAAAGTTAAGAAAACAAGATAAATAATACACAAACATACATACAAGAATTTTAAAGATGAAATGTTTTATAAAACTTACAAATTTTTCAACATAATGTTTACAGATAATTTTAGGACCTTCTTCCTCCCAACTATTGATAAATATGAAGTTTGATCCTTATGCTTAGGAGATAATTTCAAAATTCCTTCTACAAGTCAAGCAATAAAAATCAAAAGCTCATGCGATCACAAGTATATAATCTTGCACAAATCAAGTAATGAGTTATCTACAAAGATAATCAGTTGGAATTTCAAGGCAATGAAGAAGCAAAGTATGGTAGAAAAAATAGAATCTTTCACAAATTTTCTGAATTCACAATAAACACTTCTGTAAAAAGAAAAACTAAAACAAAGAAAACACCTAGGTATTGAAAAGTTGAAAAAAAATTTTTTACTATACTGAAACACACCAAACTCCCTAAAAATAAAATGTTTTTATACACTAAATAAATAGGGTATCTTGCCCTACAGGAGAGTGGGGGGGAGGGGGCAAGAGGGGGGATAATGGAAGGGAGGGCAGGTTGGGGGGGAGGGAAGTTGGAAGCATAGTTGAAAAGGGACAGGGTCAAAGTAGAGAATAGAACAAGTGAGGGTCAGGATAGGATGGAGGGAAATATAATCAGTCTTTCACAATATATCCACTATGGAAATGTTTTGCATAGCTACACATGCACAACCTATATTGAATTGCTTATCTTCCCAGTAAGGGTAGGTGACAAAGGAGGAAGGGAAAGAAGCTGGAATTCAAAGTTTTAAAATCATATGTTTGAAAATGTTAGTATTATTATTATTTACATGCAACTGGGAAGTAAAATATACAGACACTGGGGTATAGAGATCCATCTTGCCCTACTGGAAAGTTGGAGGGGGGATGGGGGAAGATATAAGAGAGAGAAGATTGGAGAGGGGGTATACAGTGGGATCACTGTTTTGGGGTGATGGGTAGAGGAAAGACAGGGAGAAAATCTGTAACTGAAAATCTTGTAGAAATGAATGGTGTAAACTAAAAATAAACATAATATTTAATTTAAAATTTTTTTAAAAAAGTAAATGTCTTTCTTGTTGCCTATTTATTGATTTCTTATTTAAAGCCATCTCAGGGCTGACAGACTGCATCAAAAATCAAAAATTTTACTTGGTCTCATATATACACACATGTATACATTTAACACATACATATAAATTGTATATACATGTTTCACAGGAAAATTACATGGTAGGAGTTCCGGGAGAACTGTGTATCAGGGGCAGCTACATGGTAAAGTGGATACAACACCAAGCCTGGAGTCAGGAAGACTCCTCTTCCTGGGTTCAAATCTGGTCTCAGACACTTATTAGCTGTGTGAACCCGGGCAAGTCACTGAACCCAGTTTGCCTGTTTCCTTATCTGTAAAATAAGCTGGAGAAGGAAACGATAAATCACTTCAGCATCTTTGCCAAGAAAACCCCAAAAGGGGTCACAAAAGAGTTACACAGGACTGGAACAACTGAGTAACAACAAATGCTACTGCTCTGCAAAATATTTGTAAACAGGTACTCAATTCTTGAATTCTTGAATAAACCCTTCTCATAAGAATTGAGCAGAGGAGGATAAGCGTGCCAATAATCAGAATCTATAGGTATAAACAGTTGGGCATAACTCTGAATATAGATACTGGACTACATTCCAAAACTAAGAACATTTAGCACAGCCTTCTTTTACACAATAATGAAGAGCTGACTATAACTAAAAGGAAAGTATGAGATGGGCTCCAATGTAAGGATTACCAGATCAAAAGAGATATGCATGTGAAAAGACCTTTTTAAAAGCCCTCCAACTTTACATATGTAAAGTTATTAACATTATTATGTATTAATTACGCCCTGTCCTATAGGATCAGAGATTTAGAGCAGGAATCAGGCTCATTTAGGGAACCTCCTATTTTAAGAGAACAGAGAACTAAGAGCCAAGTAGATAAAATGGATTGTCAGAAGACTTTTTTTTTTTTTTTTTTGCTTTTTTGGAGGCGGGAAGGCAGGGCAATTGTGACTTTCCCAAGGTCACATGGCTACTAAGTGTTAGGTGTCTGAGGGTGGATTTGAACTCAGGTCCTCCTGACCCCAGGGCAGGTGCTCTATTCACTGAACCACCATGCCGCCCCTTGCTCTTTGATTAATATAGCCATACTTCTGGTCACTTCAATAATTTTCCCATCTTGTTCTTTGTAAACAGTATTTCTTTAAATTGTGCTCATCCTTCCTTTTTGAAGAAGACCATGGCATCAGGGATATGATGACATGACTTGTAGTTGACTTTGATTTGGGTGAGGAAGGGTTGTGCAAGGTCACCAGCCTCACTTTTTCCTCCGGAGCCATTATTTCTTTAAATTAAATCCCCATTGCATATGCTTAATTTTTGGTTGATTTTCAATAGTTAACTCAGGCTATAAGTTACAGGTGAGTTGCTAAAGTGCTTTTATAGTGAGAATGCCTGTATGAGGAGTTTCCCATACTGACCTCTCAAAAAAACAGGTTTGAGGAAAGAAAGAGGGGGAAGCTGAGGGAAACATAAGAGCAGAAAGACTGGGAGAAGAAAGGAAAAGTGGGTTGGGGAGGGAAGGGAAGAGATGGGGAGTCTGCTCATTATTTAAAAGCATCTTTGCAAATCTTTTTTAAAATAAGAACCCTTTTGTATATAATATCTGTTCCATGAGTTCTAATGGAACTTTACCTTTACCTTTTCTTGAATTTTTAAAAAATTTATCAGAACATTGCACCCTAAAAACTTCTAAAACTTTCAGATAATTTGACTATTTCAACATTTGTATGATTGCTTCTTAATTTATATAACTTGTTCTTATTCCATTCAACCTCTAATGAGGCTGGGAGGCAGATATTTCCCATTTCACATCAAAGTAAATTGGAATGCCAGAAGGTAAAGAACTTTCTTGGGATACTGAAGACTGTGGCCACAGCCAGCCTCTGCTGCAGGAATCCCTGTACTAGTCTGCTTATACCTGTCTTATCTGGAGGTGACAATACATCCAAGCACTTTTTTCTGAGATTACAAGAATTTCTATCTATAGGTATAATGACATCAGGAACAACTGATCTTTTTAAACAAGGGCAAAATATAGGTTCAAAGCCAAAAATATTTTAAAAGCTATTACTTTTAAAATATGATATTCTATAATCAACAATAAGAGTAAGCACTCAAAAATTCTTTTTTATTACATTAATTTTCTTATTTTTCTGTGAGCCTTCTAATCTCATCAGCACACCTTAGGAAACAAGTTCTCCAATTACATTTCACATTGCCAATTACAAGTGGTGATTTGGTAACAGTGATATAACAATAGCAACATTGAAATTACCCACATTTATAAAGGTCTTAAGGTTTACAAAATGCTTTAATTATCTCACTTGGTCCTCAAAATTACTGTGTGGTAATCAGTATCACGTATTAGTATGCCCATCTTTCAGAAGAGAATGCCAAGGACTCTTAAGGGATTTAGTGACTTCAGAGGCTATTTCTTGATACTGCTCTTCAAAAGTGGATCATGTAAAATCAACGTTTAGAGGAAGTCTTAAAACTTTTTCTATAATGAAAGAAACTCAATGCAATCAGACTGAAACTTAGTTTAAAAGCATTTCTTTCAAGGTCTTCTGATAGCAATCGAGGCATCTAAAACATGGAAACTATAGTAGTTAAAAGTATTTGCCTCTGTCATGGAGGAATTAGAAGAATCCAAATCGAAGGACTCCCTAAAAGTCGAGAGATCCACCATATATTGCTGTTTGCAAATAATGTTGTATTAATTATATTATATCCTCAAACACTATGGAACCTCTTAGATGAGGAAAGAGCAAATATTCATTAGGCACAAAACACGTGCCAGGCACAGCGACAGGACTTTACAGACACAATCTCATTCGAGTTGCATAATCCGTCAAGAATTCAGTCGGGAGAAAAAAATAACAAGTGAAAGGAAATGCCTATTGTCTAGAGACCTAGAGATGCTATCGGTCTGTAGACATAAGCTTACTAATGTCTTGCATAGATGTTTAGGTGGATAATGAACTGGGGTCCGGAGCAGAGCAAAGGAAAAGGGACTGCATAGTCTTTGCCTTTTAAATTAATCATCAAAGTTAAAAGTAAGGCTGACAAAATATAAACTTAAAAAGGAAAGTTAAAATTCAATCCTGTACACAGGTCCAGGGTTTTTAGTCCAAGCCACACCTTTTGTAACCAATTCCTTTAAAATTCTGCTGGAACCCGGACCAGGAACTGCACTATTAGGTTGTGCCAGGGGGCAGGGCTGCCTGACCAACAACTTGAAGACTTTGCGCTCTCTCCGGGCTGTTGCGGTTCAAAGTGTAATAAGCATGGTCCAAGACGATCCTCCCCGGGGATGCCGGCCACTGTGCCCTTTGACACCGACGCCCCAAGGACCGCAGCCTACAGAAGCCAAGCGTCACCCCTGGAGATTTCAGCCGGCTCCTTCCGGAGCGCACTGCAGCCGGACACAGAACCGCTAAGTGAGCTGGCACAGACGCCGTGCGCACACACACACACACACACACACACACACACACACACACACACACACACACGGGGGATGGGTGAGCCACTGATTCCGCGGCATTATAGACCCCCTCAGCCGCCCTCTCCCCTAGAGGGTACGCCACTGCATAGCCCCCCGCGGGGAAAAGGAGAGCGGGGAGCCCCGAGCCTGAGTGAGCAGATACAAGCCTTGGACCATCTCATGCTTACCCAGGTAGGAAAACGGCCCGGCCAGGACCCCTTCGGCAGGAGGACTTCCGGGAGACCCCTCGCTCACTAGATCGCAGAGCTGGCGCGGCGCGCAGCGGCCAATTGCATGGAGCAATTAGCGGCGCGGAAGGCGGTGCTACCCTTCACGCTACCCTTCCCCGAATGTGAGGGCTGGCCTTGCTCCGGGTGAGCCGAGCAGGAGGCGGAGCTGGAAAACGCCACGTCCTTGGTCTCATTGGCTGGAGCAGAAGAACGAGGAGCGCTGATTGGCCCAGAAGAGATGGAATGATGCCGCGTCAACTGAAATTGGTGGAGAAACAGGCATAGATTTCCTTTGGAAAAAACGTGTAGCCTACTTTTCGTGTAAAATGCGATTTGGCGACCCTTCCTTATCTTCATTTCTGTAACTGCGTTCAAATTGGGGGATCGACAGCAAAAACCTTCCCCTTCCCCGTAGTCATATAATGTGCAGAAAAAGTGCACAGGACCCACTTTAAAGTTTAATCTGGGGTTGCCCCTAAGTGGAGGCAGGAGGACCTGAGTTCAAATCCAACCTCAGACACTTGGCACACTTATTAGCTGTGTTCCCTTGAGCAAGTAACAACCCCAACTGCCTTGCTTTCCGCCTCCAAAAAAATCCAAAACGAAAAGTTTTAATCTGCATCATTAGAGTTTTCCTCCATCACTTTAAGTCTAGAAATCAATAAATCAACCCCTGATTTGTAGTATTTCCAACTTTCTAAGTGAAAAAGTTCACTCAGCAAAATCAACAATTTGCTCTTCTCAAGCTGACTCCAGCACACCCGTGGGCAGAAGATTGGTGTTCTACAAACACGAATTGGTGGGGGTGGGGGTGGGGGTGGGAGGGAGTGCTGGGTTGGTGTGGAAGTGTATGTATAAGGCACAACACAAGTAAAAATATAACTAGCCAGGAACTCTTAGGCTACAGAGCTTAAATTTGTTCTCATCACTAAATAAGTGACTTCCTATTTATTGCCTCTAGGCAATATTCTAACGAAAAGTGCAATATTAATACGTCTTAGATGAGAGGCGTCTAACTCCCACCTGCTGTGTGAAATTCACAAACGTAGTCAAATAATATCAAAAGGTAATTGGGAAATGTTTAACAAAGTAAATTAGAATGCAATGCATCACAGATGATGTTTAATTTGTGGTTTTCTAAATCAATACGCAGTCTCCCGGCTCTGTTTCTATTTGAATTTGACACCACTGTCCTCGACTACTGGAGATTCATCTCCGACGACAGCTCAGCATATTTTCTCAAAATTCTGAAAAACAGGATTGAATAATATCCTTGATCTATAATAAAATCTCTACTTCATATCCATGGACAATATTTTTCTTTGTTTCTATGATTTAATGAGTTTATTGCCTCAAATATTGTGACATAGTCTCTGTTGAAAAACACCTCGTTGAATTTTGCCTGAGAGTGTGTGTACCCAGGGCAGGTTGGAAAGATGTGGCGATTGGTTGGGGTAGGGGGAGGAAAAGTGGGGTAGAGGGAGAGAAGGGAAGGGAACAATTCATTAAGCACTTTATAAACATCTCATTTGATGTAGGGGATTACTGAAATTTGCCAGCTAGCAGAACTACAAAAAAGTCGTTTACTCACAAAACAAAAAAAGTAATATTTTTTTTAAACTATCACATCTGTTTAAATCTTCAGAGGTTTCTGCTAGGTGATACAGTGAATAGAGAACTAGATTTGGCTTTAGGAAGACCTGAATGCAAATCCCACCTCTAATACTTAGTAGCAAGTAACTTAATGTCTCTCAGCCTCAGTTTCCTCATCTGCAAAATGGAAATTATAGCACCTACCTAAAAAAGATTGTGAGGACCAAATGAAACAACATATATAAAGTGTTTAGCAGACTTTAAAGCACTATATAAATGATAACTATGCTGATTACATCAGAGTTTTGTCATTGAGCTCCATAGCCAATCAAAAGAGATTGAACTAGCACCAAATCCATCTTTGAAATGGATGGAAAATGCACATTTCCCAGAATGATATATAGCCCATTGAAATAATTCGTCATTTCATCATATATCTTGAACAAGAAGAGATGGGTAATGATTTGGACTCAGAAGTAGAATGTTTTAAGTAAGAAAGGCTTAAGATTTCTGATTAGCAAGCATGATTCCAGAGAATGTATCATGAAATATGTTACCTAACTCCTCAGATGTGTTGTTCTCAAGGTGCAGAATGAGACACATTTTGGGAACATCACCATTGTGGGCGTTTGTTTTGCTTGACTAACAGGAGTTTAATTTTTATTTTTTCTCAAGGAGAGGGAAGAAGTAAGAGGGAGAAAATATAAATTTTTGTTACTTGAGAAAAACTTTTTTTTTTAAAGAAATGTCAATTATCTTATTTAGGAAACTGTACAATAATTCTAACAATCCCAGGCTGCTCTTTGGTACACAATCCCAGCTTCTTAACATTGATTGTCTTCTGCTGCTGCTTTATGGTTATGAATCTTAGACCCAAATCTCTTGAAAGTCAAAATTGTAGGTAATACAGAGGAAATGATATTAGTTGATACAGCATGATTGTTACTAGTGATAACTTGTCTTCACTAAGTGTCATTCAGAAAATGTCAGAAAAACAAGTGGGTGATTAATGAAGAGATCAAGAAATGGAGAATCTCCAGTGTTGTCCTAGGAGCCACAAAATTAAAAACTAATTTAAAGCAGAGATTGGCACTTAAACTTTTTGTGTCACAGATGCTTTGTTAGTCTGGTAAAGCCTAAAGAGTCTTTTTTTTTTAGATAGTGTTTTTAAATACATAAAATAAAACACACACACACACACACACACACACACACATATATATACAAAGTAAACCCATTATTTTGAAAATCATTTATCAATTATTTTAAACAAGTTTATGGACCCTAAGGCTAAAAACCACTGATTTAGAGGGAGGCTTCTAGCATACTGGGTAGATGTTATGGAAAACTTATAGGCAAGAATTACACAAAATAAGGATGACAATTGTGAGCTGTCTCTCTACCCCAGGAAAGGGATTCTCAGAGTCAGGCTGTAGCAGCAATGCAATATTTATGGCACCCATGATCACTATAAATATACCTGCATGGTGCTCAATCACAAAATATAACAGACTCTCCTTATAGAGGACAGAAGCAAAATATTTATTTGGACACCAGAAAACCCAACACCAGGAAACTGAATACATCATAGCAACATGAAGCACCACAACATAGTGGAGAGCCACACCATCCTTTAGCCTCCCAACAAACCAATATTTGACCAATATTTACTCACAAGCTTATCTGTCTCCCTTGGAAACAAACTCTTCTCCCAACTGTCTAGCAGACTCTAACTTCCAGCTTCCTGTGGGCTTTGCTCCACCCTTCAGTAAAATCCTCCCACCACAGACTACATGCAATTACATTCAGCCTATTAGGGGGCAGAGTTTACTTTCAAAGCAGGAAAGGTCTTCAAATTCGCTTAGGCTTATTAAGGGGTAGGGAAGATCTTCAAATTCCCACTACCATCACACAAAGGGCGAAAAATGGTACTATATCTCGACCTCAGGCAAAACATCATATTAGACAGGAGAACTGAAGGCCAGGATCATCTTGCCAGAAGTGTGCAGAACCTAACACTAATATAAACCCCCAGTCTGGGAAGTAAAGTTGAAAGAATAAGGAAGGAAAAATAAAGATTATGAGGAGGCAAGTGATAAGACGCAATGCAGTCAGTTCTCCCTTCACCAAACTCCTTCAAACAGATTTAGAAAATGCACCAGACAGTATACTAAAGGAGAAATCCAGGAAAACTCACAATGAGTCATTTGTCCAGCCTAGCTTGACACAGAGACAGATGGGGGGGGGGGGCATCCTAAGTGTACCAGAGATGGAGTTGGTGTGCTCATTCTGTGTGGAATACTCCAGCATGTGGGGAAAGGCTATGAACCAGAACAAGAGGAAGTCTTAGATTTGCACAGGGCACCATACAGGGTCATTGAGACTGAGATAGGAGTGAGCAATGTTACCCACTGAATCTGTACTGAGAAGGAGACCTGCTCAAGGGGTGACATTGCTGGGTAGGAAGACGCAGGGCAGTATACTGAGAAAGGAGGAAGTTCAGAAGCCAGTAGCGGTGATGTGGCTTCAGACCTCAGCAGCAGAGCACAATCCCATCGCTAGCGTCTAGCCCTGCCTGCAGAGTAATAACTAGGACAGGAATCTGAGAGCAACAGAGCTTTCCAGCAGGCTAACTGGGGCCAAGTCCAGAGGCCAATCTACTCTTGGAAACACCCAAACCCAGGCCAGGAACTTGTAGAACTATCAGACCACTTTGGGAGCACTGAAAGCTTGCATATCCCCAGGAATATCCCTAGCATATCCCTAAGAAAACACTTAGTACCCCTAAGAAAGCAACAGAGGAGCAAAGGTCCATGGTTCCAGGGAAAAGAACAGTACCAATAGTCACTTACAGGGGGGCAGAAATCCTGGTCTCAATTCTAAGACAGAGGGCAGCACTAGCAATTACAGCTGCAGGTGAATGGAGACCTGGTCATGAGGAATGCTAGCTCTAGTGGCTCCAGGGGTAAAAGATCCCTTCCTGGGTTGTTGTTCATCCTTCATTTTACAAGACCAATAATACTACAAGGGTGATATCTTGACTTGCATGTGAATTGGATTTAAGTGAAGCAAAGTTGCAAAAAGTAATTAGCTACTCTCTCTTTTTCTGAGTCATTGAATTTTAGTGGTAAGACAAAAGTCAGGACAGCAAGAAATGGCCCAGGATGGAGTGGATGACCTTGATGTCTTAGATATCTGACCAAGATCTACATGCTACATACACAGTGCCTGCTTCAGTTTCCTCATGGCTGTTGCAAAAAATTTTTCTTATCTGCCCATTCCATAGGTTGGGGGAGGGAGAGAGGCTTCACATGTATTTTGTATTGATGAGTATTTCTATAATCATTTTTTGGAAAATGTGTGAGATATGGTGAAGACCCTCATAGAACTAAAGGTTGGGTTTTCAATTCAGTTTTTCTGTAAAAACAGGCTGCTGACCCTGAAGTGTTCCAGGAGGATAGGAACACAGGATGCAAACATCTGCATGGTTACCCAGGTCAAGAGACTAACAAGGGTGGAAGTTGTACAAGAATTCTTAAAGGACTAAATCTGCAGGATAATCATATCTGCTTAGTTCCTTGCCCAGTTATACTGTAAGAGCAAACTGACCATGAAGTGTTACAGGAACAAGGACAAGAACACAGGCTTCGATCACATCTGTACATTAATCAAAGGAAAAGGGAGCCTCAAAAAATGTAGGAGTTGTGCCTGTCAACAGACTGAAACTTACAAAATAAATGCATCTGCTTATGTTGATCCAGAAGGAGTGAGACAAAAGATCCCCCAGAGTAAAATTTGGAAGTGGACTGCCGGGATCACATACCCAGATCAGACAGTGAGTTGGCACAGACAATGTGCCAGTTTTTAAAGTGGCTCCAATAGTCAGGTTATGTAAGCCAAGACTAGGAGCACTTTCCCGCTAGCACCAAGTTTACCCTAGGCTGAGGGCAGAGATGGGGAAGATCCGGTGGGAGGGGAGGGTGGGGAGGGGACAGTGAAGAATGGAGAAATATCCCACAGGGATTTTACCCTAGGCTGAAATTCCTGCTCACAGATCAGTTGGGGGGAAGGAAGGGTGGAGTTGTGCTCTTCACTATGGGTGTGTCTTCACTGTCCTTGGGTTAGATTTATGGCATTTTAGATTGTGCCCTCAAAACTGGTGAGAATGAGCAGAGAGGAAGGGGGCTAGGGAGGGGGGGGATTGTGATTAGGTAATGGGGCTGGGGCTATAAAAGTATGTATCTTCTCTATGCCTGGTGAGGTCTGACGCTGAGAATGTATTGAATGCACTCAGTGTGAGTCATTCTTTTCTCACAAGAATCGTAATAAACTCTAACTTTCTACCTTGAGAAGCCTCTGAGTTTAATTTGGGTAAAGGTCTTTGTTATCTCATACAGAAAACAAAACTCCAAAATACCACTGAAGTAGTATGCCTTGACATTTCACTGGCTTATGAGGGACCCATCTTTGTATCCTGAATTCTTGTAAACCCAAGAATCCTCCATTCCGCTAGGTTATCGAACAACTTTAACCCAGTGTGCCCCAGCCCACTCTTATCTCATCCAGCTAAAGTAGTAAGCCTTGTAAACCCAAAAATCCTCCCTTCGGTCATTGAACAACCTGCGTTATCTAAGAGTGCCCCCGCCCCATATCCTGCCTGACCAGTCTGCCCCTGATACGATGGTGGCTTTTGGACTATTTAAACTGTGTGTCTACTGGGGTTCGGGCAGCTCCTGGGACTTTATCCCCAGGACTGCCACTGGCCAGCTAATAAACGCTTCCTGAATTCGATTACTGATGGTCTTGGCCTGTTGATTCTGTCCGAGTGTCCATTTCACCACTTATAGGTCCTTATGGGACACGAGATTTACGACTTTGGAGCCAGGACTACAAGTAGAATGGTGCAGCCAGCCATCCTGGCAGAGAACTCTGAGAAACCAGTGGTGTCCAAGATTCAAGCCCAGGGGAGTTTTGGAATTAAAGGAATTTAGCTAAACTATTGTCAACCTGAATTCAAGAGAGAATAGCCAAAAATAGCAAAACTGAGGTATTTAAGCGTAGCAAATGAGTTGCAGTTCAGGGTGCCACCCAACAAGTGCTGGGGTACCTGGAGAATGGGCTGGGAACAGTTTATAAGGGCTACTAAGGCAAAGGGAAAGATCAAGTTGTAGGTGAGAGATTTGCAAAATAATCAGAAGCTGTGAATGACAATGGCTTGTTAGCCCCAGGTAAAATTCATTGACCTGAGAAACAGAGACAAGGTCACTTTGATCAGCTACTGAACTGTGTTTATCATTTCTTTCTCTGAATGGAGAGGAATTCTGTAATTTCTCTGATGACCAAAAAAAAAAAAGCCTAGGGGTTCAATGTTTTATTTGGGTTGAGGGCTTTTTCCAGAAGAAAGGGAACAACCGAGGCCTTTAACATTTATTCAATGTCCTTTCTTTGTCTTCTTGTAGAGCTGAAATTCATCCTGATGTAAACATTCAGCATTAGAAATCAAGGAAATAAATTATGTTCTGGAATTCTATGGGGTGAATATGCAGTCTTCAAGTAGGTTAATCTACAGAATAAATCTCTAAAAGGCACTTCTGTCTGTTGTCATTCTCATGAAATCAAAGTTATTCTGCAAATATTAACTTAAGTGGCTTGAAGAGCCAAATTCTAGTAAACTGATTTATAATAGGAGTCAATTTTTATATCCATTTGCCAACTTTGGAAGGGAATTTGCTCATGGGAACAGACGATATGCAAAGAATATCAACAGGGTTAAACTCTGTAGCTAGTATTGGGACCTGGGCTGCAAGAGATTGAAAAACAATATAAGGAGGGACAAGAAATGTCAGACTACATCCCACATCTTGGGGAAAGTGGTCTACCCTAGCTGTCCCTCTGCCTCTTTTTCCAAGTCAGAGTTTGATTTTGGCAATAGTGAGCTGGGCTGTCCCTTAGCGAGTTGGAGCCTGCTTTAAGTGAGACAGATATATCCAGCTGCTAACTCCCTTCAATTTTCATGCAGAAGGAGTGGTCAGGAGAACTTGATAGGGCCCTTTCCACCTGGGCTGCAGGGGATCCTTGCACAGGTACCTTTTCCAACAGACCCAGGTACCCCACAGATCTAGTCCCTGGATTCCAACTGCAAGGTAGACTGATCCAGGATTGATTCCCTAGAAGATGACAGAAAAACAAAATGCTAAAATGGCGAAGGGTTTGAGTGAGTTCTCTGTGCTAAGGTAGAAGAGAAACCTTGGCAGTGAGGGAGTCTCCACGGGGCAAAAGAGGAGGCATTGGATGTCCAGTGATGATTTCAAAGGGGAAAATAAAAAACACACCCCAAAGGGTCACCCTTTTGTTATTCAGAAGGACTAGGGGAAGGGACTTTGGACTCTGACAGACTCAAATCATCCATAAATTTGGCATAACCTCAGTGATATTGTCTACCAGACCAGAGGATTGCAGGAGGTAAACTCAGTGTAAATGCTGAAGTGCCAGGCACTGGAAGACAATTGAACCAATGAAATAGGTCTGTCACTATGGATTTCTTTAGGAATTCCCCAGGTGTGGAAGATCCTTTCTTTTCTTTTCTTTTTTTTTTTTTTTTAAAGTCCAGAACCCTTGTGGATTTTAATCTGGGGGTAGAGAGTAGGAAGGGGAATTGGGGACTAGGCATTCTCTTCCTTCCTGGGTATTTCCTGGTCTCCTCAGCTCTGGTGATTGCCATGGAGCAGAACAGTCACACCATCTCTGGACGATGGCAATGGTTCAGCTCCCCCAGCTCACGATTCCAGCGCTTTTACAATAGCTTCATTGGCTTCTATCCGGATCTGAACCTCGGCCCGGGCTGCCTCACCTGATGCCGCTGACAAGTCTAAGTGCACCTTTTCCAGGTTGGATCTGGTGGCTGCCAGGTCCAGCATGTCCAGAACCACGGCTTCCTCTGCCAGCAGCTGCACCGAAGAATCGGCATTCACTTTGACAGAGCCACTGCTCACAAAGTACTTGGTGGTGGTGCCATCCTCGGCGGGCATGGTCACCACGCCGGGCTTCAGCACCTGCAGGGTGGGCACGTGCGCAGCTAGGATCCCAAAGGCCCCACTCTGGGTAGCAGGCTCCGGCCAAGGACGGAGAGGTGGGTCACCAAAGATCCTTTCTAATAAACACTTGGCTGCTGCCCTTACAGTGGCTTGCCCGCAAGGAAAAGCCTCCACCCACCAGGAAAAACATATAGACCATGATTAATACAAATTTATAAACAGATGAAGGTAGAAGCTGAATAAAATTAATCTGTCAGACTCGGCAGAGGCCTGTGGAAGAGGGAATTTCTCAGAGCGAGGCCACAGGGGGTTGCTAACGTTATATCTGGGGCAGATTTCATACTGAAGATAACCATCATGTGTAGGTGTCTTATGTTACCCCAGTTTGTCAGGGCTCCAGTGACTGAGAAGTAGGAGGGGCTCTCAGTGTAACCTTGAGGAAGGACAACCCAGGTATACTGCAGGACCTGCCAGATAGAAACAAAGGGGAACTGATTGTTCAAATCGAACAGTCACCGAAAAAGGAGACACACAAATCTATGACGGTGAAAATAAAAGAATCAGGGGATAAGACTCAGGAGGGTAGAGGGATTAGGCACCACAAGTATCCTAGGGATCACACAAGCACTGACCACTGGAGGTCTTAGATGAGATACCACCCATGGTGAGCTTACAAACAGGAAGGATCTAAGAGTTACAGGGGCTGGAACCAGAAGATAAATGGTCATTAATGAGGGGACTGAACTCCTCAATCACCTCTCTAGAGGGGGATACTGTGGGACCCAAAGGAGAGGTTTAGAAGGATCCAATTGACTATGGATTGGGGGTATACTAAGAACCCTTCCAAAATCAGAAGTGCTAGCTGCCCAGAGGGAGGATGGAACCTCCTCAAGGGGAGGAAAGGAACAAAGATGAGGACTAAAAGGGTATGAGAGAAAGTGGGGACCATGTTGGGAAGAGAGAAAGCTGAATGTCACTTTGGGGAAAGAACTCAATTGTGGCCCTATATGTCTAGAGAAAGTCACAGTCTAGAAGGCAGAGATGAGCAACTGACAAAAGAAGGAAGGAATGGGTCCCAGACAAATCTTCAAGGATCAGGGCGGGAGGGTGTGAAACACAGATGGATGTGATGCCTTTAGAGAGCTCCCAGGGGTGGGCGTCAGGATAAGCAGTGGGGTTTAGAAGAAACATCATGGTGTCAGCATCTAGGAGGATTTCAATGGGATGAGAGGCCACCACAATGTAAGCCCCAATGGAGACCCAGACAACATGAGAAAAATCTCCTCTATGACCTTGGAGCCCCACTGCTCTGAAGCAGACCAGGTCTTTTTTCTGGGACCTCTCATTTAAAAAAGCAAGAGGCAGGGCTTCCAATAACTTACACTGTAACTTGTAGCAATCTCTCTTCTGATTTTTTGCAATAGAAAGATGAGACAAGATGCACATGATGCTTATCTTCAGTGTGAAATCTGCCCCAAATATAATGTTAGCAATGTCACCCTGAGGGCTTGGTATCCAAAGGAGGGAGGTCTAAAGGCAGAGGACGTGAGGATCCACTGCCTTACCTATTGTAACCTCAGGTTCATGATCTGATTCTTTTTATTATTTTTTCTTTGATATCTTTATCTTTATCCTTTTCTTCTGCTAGCATTTGTTGGTACTTACTAGCTAAATAAACCAGATGAGAAGTAGGAGTCATATTCCAATCTAATTTTCCTCTCTTGATAAGGCCCCCAAGGGCCTTGTTCAGTCCAGCCACATAGAGAAAGGTAAAGGTGACTAAGGCATCTAGACTATCAGGAGAGAGATCAAAGTTAGCTTGAAAGGGAAATTAAGAATCTGACTCAAAATCAAAAACTAACTCTCCTCTGTTTTGGGTGCAGGACTGAATTTTTCTCTAGTCAACAGGCTTAGGGAAAACCTTAGGGATTGCTTCTAATAAGGCCTCCCTGGTTTTTTTTTTTTTTTTGGTTTCTTAGAGATGTGCATCAGGTTCTACTTTTTCATTTATTTTTATTTTATTTTATTTTTAGTTTTTTGAAGGGGGAGGGCAGGGCAATTGGGGTTAAGTGACTTGCCCAAGGTCACACGGCTAGTAAGTGTTAAATGTCTGAGGTTATATTTGAACTCAGTTCCCCCTGACTCCAGGGCCGGTGCTCTATTCACTGCACCACTTAGCTGCACTTTCTCATTTATTATATGACCTATGTGTTCATGAGGATTGTCCCAATAAACTGAAACCAGTGGGCTGCATCTCCAGGGCTTAAAAGGATCTGAGAAAGCTGAAAAAAAATCAGAGGCCAGATTGGTAGGTGGAGAGCATACGCAAACGATATGCTTTTTGAATGACCAGTCATTCAAACATTCATGAGGTTACTTTAAAAAGTCCGGAGAGGTTGCAATATTTAGGAATCAATAAAGTCCTCCATTTAAGGGCAAGGAGTTAGGTGGTAATTTTGAAGCATTAATGAGCAGAAATGATTCAGGTATAGCAGCTGAGGTTTGATTTCACCTCTGCTACAAAAAAATATTTATTTATAAGTTTCTGCCAGTAACAAAATGACTCTCTAATGGAAAGTCCTACTTTTGAGCACTTTTAGGGATATATAAACTTGATCTCCTCTATGGCCTTGGACAGAAAGTGACACTGAGTGTGGAAAAATAAAAATAAAAACAAATATTGCTTTTGCCATCCCATTTTCTGTCATGGGTCGACAACTATTTATCCAGATTAATAGTAAGAAGGCTAGTACTCCCTAATGATTCAGACATGACTAGAGTGCCCCAAGTAGCCACAGAACTATGAGGTTGTCCTAACCTAAAAAGATATGGATTGCACTGAAATAGCAATACTTGTGTCAAACTAACAGATTATAACCTTTGAGTATGTAGATGATAAATCAAGAAATTTTTCCTTCAACTCTAACCACTTCAGAGATACTTGTCTGCATTATGGTATACATAGTTCCAGATGTCTAAGCAAGACAATAGCTCTTTAGGTACTGTCTGGTAAAGACAGTAAACCAGCTGTCTCATTACCTTTCCAGAACAACCCTAACTGTAAAGTTTAGAGAGAGTCAGGAACAGGGCTGGGAGGAGACTAAAGGTAGGTCAACCTGGGCCCTTCCACAGAATGGAAGCTTCAAGAGGAATTCACCAGTGAAAGAGGGGAGCCTCGAAGAGTGGTGTTCCCTGGTGAGTGGTTCAAGGGGGTAATAGGCTGTTTAAGATTGAGAAGGCCTCAGGCACTGAGGGAAGTTCCATGATGAACCAGCAGATAGCAAGAAAGCCATATATTGGTGGTAACTGACCATTTCACAAGGTATGCAGGCACACCCAATAAGGAATCTGAAAGCTTCCACAATTTTAGCAATATTGTGGGGAAAGTATTTTTCATTATGTAGACTTCTTGTTAGGATCCATTAGTTCCAAGGCTGAGACTTATTACTTTAAAAAGTGTTAACTTTGACTGGCATCATTAAGTCTAGAACCGCCCCCCCCCATCCCCAAAGGCACCCATAATCTGAACATTTTGACCACAAGCTGAGGAACCTTAAGTACATTGATAGCAGAAAAAAAAAATCCTAATAGAGCTAACATGTCTGGAACATGCCTAAAACTCTATCAGGAATGCCATTGGTTTACATACTATTTATTGATATTCAGGGATGAACCACTCCTATCTGTTGATTTATGTTTTGAAGTTTTTGATGTTGGAGAGATTGTAGAATCACATAACCAGCACATCTCTTAGCTGAAAGAGAAACTAAAGGAAGATTATTTACCATGTAGCTACAACTTTAGCCCATAAAAATACTGAAATAAGTAAATAATGATATGATGCCTGAGTCTGTTATCAAGACCTTCAACAAGGCGAATTCTGCTGAGAAATCCTGGTGATCATGGCACATGCAAGGATATGGATGGAAAGCCACTCAGTGATGAAAAATATTATCCACTTCCAGAGAGAGAGGTAGGGTGGGAAGGAGGAACAGGGGCGGGGGAGAGAGAGAGAGAGAGAGAGAGAGACAGAGACAGAGAGAGAGAGAGAGAGAGAGAGAGAGGGACAGAGAGACAAAGAGAGAGAGAGATCTGATAAACTCTGAGTGCAAATTGAAATATGATTTTCTCACTTTCTTTAAAAAGAAAGGAGGCAGGGACAGAGTTGTTAGGGCCCTTTAAGACTCTACCCAAACTCTGAGAACCCACAGAAAACTCAGGCAAAGGACAGAGCAACTTAAGCAGGGTTGGAGGCACCTGAGCGTGTATTCTCCCCCATGATTTCAGGGTATTGAGTATGTGCTGCTAACAGGGGAGCACTCCCCTGCCATGAGAAGCTTGTTACTGCTGAGGCACGTGGAAGAACAGAGTCAGGGGCGGGGAAAGGAGCTAAAAGGAAGGAGGCAAGGTGAAAGCGGGAGGAGGGAGAGAAGAGGGGATTGTAAACGAGAAAGAGATTGAACTGCAAGACATTACATCTTGGTGTCAGGATTCCTTTGTTTGGGAGGAGCAGGCTCCCCCAAGGGGTTCATGGGAGTGAACCAGAGGTCGCAGTGGGGCGACTGGGAAAGGAACTTTCCGAGGGGTTGAGGTGGGGTGACCATAAGGGTCGCAGTAGGGCTACTGGAATCGCAGAAGGCGATTGGAGTGCTGCAGAGGTGGCTGGAGAGGTGAGTTTGACATGCCTTATAAGGCAGGCCCTAACACAGAGTCAAGATGGCAGAGTAGAAACAGGACTTTCATGGGGCTCTGGTTTCCACCTCCCCCAGTTCATGTAAAAATGACTCTGAAAAAACTTTGGAGCTACAGAACCCACAAAATGACACAGAGAAACTAACCTCCCACTGAGGACAGCCTGGAAGGTCAGCAGCAAGCAGCCAACACAGCACTCTGGGAGTTGAGCCCAGCCCTGCCAAGTGGAGGCTTTAGTCTCAGGGGGCCTGACCAGCCACTGGCTGGAGGGACTTCAGATCACCAGTAGCTGTGGCAGTTTCCAGTATTATCAACATATAGATGCTAAGGACAAAGTGAGAGGTCAGTGCAGTGTGGACTTTGGAATCTAGTAGTTTGGAAGTGTGGTCAGCATTTTCCCCTGGAATGAGAAATAGTTGAGGCACCAAGGCTGTGCAGCTGCAGCCACGTGGCTGCTTCAGCTCCTGGACTGCAGATTTTAGGGTGACCAAGCAACCAGTCTGAAGAGTAATTGCTCTTGCTTTGGCCTGCTTGGATCTGGATTGTGGTCTAGGGTGGAGGTCCTGGGGTGTGTGAACAGCTTTCCAGAGCATGTGGAGGCTTCAGAGAGGGCACCCAACTCATCAGCTGAGAAAACCCAAGCAATTGGGATGAAGCTACCCTGCCCGGTAGCAGAGTCCTACTATGTCAAAAAGCCCAAAAGTCAAGTAATTGAGTGCCAACATGAGCAAGTGAAGAAGGCAAAGCCAACAGAGCAATCCAACTTCATACTCCTATTTTGGGGACAAAAAGGATCAAAGCATATGATCTGGTTACAGCTCATAGAAGAGCTTAAGAAGGATTTTGAAAACAAATAAGAGAAGTGGAGGAAAAATTGGGAAGAGAAATTAGAAAGATGCAAGAAAAGTATGAAATGAGAGTCAACAGCCTGACTGAGGAAAATAACAGCTTAAAAAATAGACTAACTCAAATGGCAAAAGAGGCTCAAAAAGGCAATGAGGAAAAGAATACCATAAAAAGCTAAATTTGCCAGATGGAAAAAGAATCTCAAAAGCTCACTGAAGAGAATCATTCCTTCAGAATTAGATTGGAGCAAATGGAAGCTAGTGACTTTATGAGAAATCAAGATACTATTAAACAGATCCAAACAAATGAAAAAATAGTAGGCAATGTGAAATATCTCCTTGGGAAAACCACTGACCTGGAAAATAGATCCAGGAGAGATAATTTAAAAATGATTGGACTAGCTGAAAGCCATGATCAAAAAAAGAACCTAGAAATCATCCTTCTAGAAATTCTCAAGGAAAATTGCCCTGATGTATCAGAACCAGAGGGCAAAATAGAGGATGAAAGAATCCACCCATTACCTCCTGAAAAAGATCCCAAAAAGAAAACTCCTAGGAATATTATAGCCAGGTTACAGAATTCCCAGATCAAGGAGAAAATACTACAAGCAGTCAGGAAGAAACAATTTCAATATTGTGGAAACACAATCAGTATAACCCAGGATGTGGCAGCTTATATACTGAGGGATCAAATTGCATGGAATATGATATTCTGGAGGTCAAAGGAGCTGGGATTAAAACCAAGAATCACCTACCCAGCAAAACTGAGTATCATGTTCCAGGGGAAAATATGGTCATTCAGTGGAATAGAGGACTTTCAAGCATTCTTGAGGCAAAAAACAGAGTTGAATAGAAAATTTGACATTCAGATACAAGAAGTAAGAGAAGCATGAAAAGGTAAACAGGAAAAAGAAATCATAAGGAACTGTCTGTATAGGAGGGTATTTGAGCATATGAATACATATGTGAATGTGTGTATATATATATGTTTCTACAGGTATACATAGATAGAGGGCACAGGACCAATTTAATAGGAAGGGATGATACTTAGAAGGTGAAATTAAGAGGTGAGAGAGGAATATAATGAGAAGAGATGGGGAGAGACAGAATGGGGTAAACTATCTCATATAGAAGAAGCAAGGGAAAATGGTTACAATGGAGGGGAAGAACAGGAAGGCAAAAGGGAATGGGTCAACCTTATTCTCATTGAATTTGACTTAAGGAGAGAATGAGATACACACTAAATAGGGTATCTCACCCTACAGGAGAGTAGGGGGGAAGGGGATGAGAGGGGAGGTAGTGGAAGGAAGGGCAGGCTTTGGGGGAGGGAATATGGAAACACCCACTTTTGAAAAGGGACAAGATCAAAGTAGAGAATAGAACAAGAGGGAAGTGGGATAGGAGAGAGGGAAATAGCGTCAGTCTTTTACAATATATCCACTTTTGCATAGCTACACATGTACAATCTATACTGAATTGCTTATCTTCCCAGTAAGGATGGGTGACAAGGGAGGAATGGAATGAATTTGGAATTATAAGTTTTAAAATCAAATGTTTAAAAAGAAAGAAGGCTAGTTAGTGCTTAGTAGTAGAGAGAATGGAAAACTTGTCTCTTTAGAAAATAGTCTCAGAGGAACCTTCCAGGGACAGAGTCAAGATAGCAGAGTAGAAGAAACAGTCAGCCAATCTCTCCCAATATCCCCCTCCAAACAACTTTAAAATAACTCCTCAAAACAAAATCTGGAGTCACAGAGTCAATAACAGTTCAGGTTGAAACAGTCTTCTGGTACAAAACTACTTAGGAGGTGGAAAGAAATATCTGTGACATGAAAGTGGAGGCTGAACCAGAGCCTACCTAGATGCAACACCAGTTGTGGGACTAGGTAGTGGTAACAGAAGTATCAGCAACTTCAGGAGCTCTCAAGCCAGAGATGGTGAGGTGAACTGGCAGGTGGTCAGAAAGGGATTATAGGGAACTCCTGTGTTAGTACTGGATGCAAGCCTAGAAGATATTTGGCAATTTCATTATCTACACCTACTTCTGGGTCATAGTTCAAGGGTAAAAAAAGAGCACTTTAAGTTACAAGGGATCAGGGATCTGAGGCATAGTGTTGCTTCCAGCCCCAAAGGAACAGGGTCCTCGAGGAGCAGTATTACTTCTGGTCCCAAGGAAACCAGAACCCTGAGGAACAGTATAGATTACAGTCCCAAAAGATCAGGAACCTTCCTGGGTAAGGACTAGTGCACAAACCAGGGGAGTAATGACCACACTCCTCCCGAGATCATGTTGACTTGGAAGCACCAAAAAGTTCCAAATTCACAGAATTAGCTCTAAAAAGAGCAGTTCAGAAAACCTTGAGGTTTAGGACAGTGCCCCATCCCAATGCCAGGAACAGAGTACAGCTTTAAATTTAAATTTAAATTCAAAGTCAAGAAATAGACTGGAAAAATTAACAAATAACAACAAAAAAGAACCTGACCATAAAAATTCACTATGGTGACAGGTAAGATCAAGACACAAACTCAGAAGACAATGAAGTCAAAATAGCTACAAGCAAAGTCTTAAAGGGGAAAAAATTGTCTACGAGCC
Organism: Gymnobelideus leadbeateri; assembly: GCA_011680675.1. Lineage (NCBI taxonomy): Eukaryota > Metazoa > Chordata > Mammalia > Diprotodontia > Petauridae > Gymnobelideus > Gymnobelideus leadbeateri. Next base: position 13,929 of record WOXC01005613.1, on the reverse strand, counting down.
CAACAAAAATTTCTGTAAGAGCTAAAAAAAACGATTTTCAAAATCAAATTAAGGGTGGCAGAGGAAGAATTGGGAAAAAAATGAGAGCAAGGGAAGAAAAGTATTAAAAAGACAAGTAGGGGGGCAGAGTCAAGATTGTGGAGTAGTCAAGGGACTCCGGCCCACACCACTTCAAATTTATGTAAAAGGGGACTCTGAACAAACTCTGGAGCTCCAGAACCCATAAAATGACACAGAGAAGCTGACCTCCCACTGAGGAAAGCCAGGCAGCCCAGCAGGGAGAGGCCAGTGTAGCACTCTGGGAGCTGAGCCCAGGCCAGTGTGAGTAGGAGGTTTTAGCACCAGGGAGGCCAGAGGAGCAACTGGCTGGAGGGACTCCAGAACACCAGCAGCTGGGGTGTTTCCACAATTACCAACACATAGATGCCAAGGACAAAGTAAAAGGTTAGTGCTGTATGCCTTTGGGACCAGTATTTGGGAGCTTATTGACTTCTTCCCCTGGGGGCGAGAAGCCATTGAGGAACCACAGCACAGCCCACCAAGTTGCAGCTTCAGTTCCTGGCCTACAGAATCTGGAGGGGGGGGGGGATCCGGTGATCAGTCTGAGGGAAGTAAGTGCTCTTCCTTCCACCTTCTCGGATCTAGATTGTGGTCTGGGGTGGAGGTCTTGGGCTATGTGACCAGCTTGCCAGAGTGTGTGGAGGCTTCAGAGAGGGCACTCAACTAATACCTCCAGCAGTGGAGAAAGCCCCAGCATTTGGGACAGAAGCTCCCCTCTCTGGTGGCAGAGTCCTACTGTGGCAACAGGCCCAAAAGTCAAGTAATTGAGTGGCAAAATGCCTAGGCAAAGGAAACAAAATAAGCAGAAAAATTCAACATTAGACTCCTATTTGGGGGGCAAAGAGGATCAAAGCATGGAACAGGAGGAGCGATGTGCTGGCAGCTCCCTGCAGGGCTGCTGGGCTGTCCTCAGCAGGAGGTTAGCTTCTCTGTGTCGTTCTGTGGGTGCTGGGGCTCCAGAAGTTGTTCAGATTCCCCTTTTACATTGTTTGGAAGTGGTATGTCGGGGAGCACCTTGGAAGTGCTATTTCTACTCCACCATCTTGGCTCTGCCCCACATTAAAATTCTTAAAAGGAAAAGTTAAATGAATTTTAAGAGGAAATAGATTGTAAAAGTATGCTAGATAATAAGATCAGAGGTGAAGCAAAGGCTTTCAGTATCACCACTATTATTCAATATTTTATTAGAAATGCTAGCTATAGCAACAAAAGAAGAAAAATAAATTGGAAGAATAAAAATAGGCAATGAGGAAACAAAACAATCACTCTTGATTGTTGAAGATATAATGTTCTACTTGAATCCTAGAGAAAAAACTAAAAAAACCTTTTTGAAATAATTAACAGCTCTAGTAACTGTTGCAGGATTTAAAATAAACCCATATCATCAGCATGTCTATATATTACCAACAAAACCCATAAGGAAAGGGTAATGACAAGTAAAGTAGTACTTTGTTTGTTTTAGTTATTCAAGTGCCTTTGAGTCTTGTCTTTAATTGTATAATGAATCCTTGTTGGAAACAGTATACATGGTGTTGCCCTGAATAGGCCTAAGGGAATTTGCAAACCTTCCTGGCCTAATGTAATCACATGGAGCCCACAGTGGAGGAGCTTGCCAAGAGAGTGGAACAGGAAGGAACAGAGCAGAGAAAAACTTGAGCAGAGTGAGGAGCAGGCAGAATTAAGAGAGAGTGCTTGTGATTTTGGTGTGCTATTGATCTGTGTTACTCTGTGAGAGAAAGGATGTTTGTGAAGTCAGCACTCTGTAGCACTCTGTTGTTCTGTCAGATAGAAATACCCTATCTGTTGTCCTTAGAAGTCCTGAAAGAGGACTTTACTGTTGTTATAAAAAGAGACCTTTACTGTTGATTTGTGTTTGATTTCTCAGATAGAAGCCTCGTCTGTTGATTTGTTTTACTTTGTCAGACAGAAAGTGAATTGAGATGTTACTGCCAGTAATGTGTGTAAATATTGTTGTAGCTCTGTTAAGTTTACTGTATGTAAACATTTTTGTAGCCCTGTTAAGCTTACTGTATGTAAACATTTTTGTAGCTCTATTAAGCATTGTCTCCCTAGAAACAGAAACTGTGAAAGGAGTGGAGTGGAGCAGTCTCTGTAAGCTGAGATGCAGAACAGGAACAGAGAGCTGCCTGCATGGGAATCCAGGCAAGAGCTTGGATGGTCAGCCTGTGGAAGAGGAGCTGAGGTGTTTGAAAGTCAGCCTTGAGTTAAAATGAAAGAGGACTTTATTTGTATACTCTGTATTGACTAATGAGATTGACTTCCTGTGACCTAAGGATAGGTGGTGTTTGTACTTTCTGCTACCCCTTAAGGATAATTGACTTAAGGATTATTGGAAGCCAGACTCAAGGCAAGATGAAAGAAGACTTGGACACTCTGTCTTGACTGAAGAAATTGTGACTTACTGTGACCTAGGGGTGGATGTTTAAGACTATGGCACCACCTTAGTAATAAGTTGTTATGTTATATTGTTGTGAATGTTGTGTTTTAGTTTCTTGAATGTTATGCTTTAGTTTCTTGCTGAATAGAGAGTTCACTATGCTATGTGATTAGATCCTTAAAGTTATTCACTGAAGCAGTTCTCATGAGAGCTGCATGTGATTGGCTTTATAGAAATATAGAAAGAGAAATTTAATTGAAAATGACTACAGACAATAAAAAATTCCAGGGACTATTTGAACACAATTACAAAACACTCTTCAAACGAATAAAGACAGATTTCAACATAAATAAGTATTTATTACTCATGGGTAGACTGAGCCAATATAATAAAAATAACAATTCTATCTAAATTAATGGACTTATTAAGTTCCATACCAATTAAACTACCAAAGAGTTATTTTGTAGTTCTAGAAAAAAAAATAATAACAGAATTCATCTGGAAAAACGAAAGGTCAAGACTATCAAGTGATTCAGAGATTTCATGTGAAGTAAAGTGGATTACATACAATTAAAACATTTCTACACAAACAATATCAATGCAGCGAAACTTAGAAGGAAAATAGGAAATTGGAGTGGTGGTGAAATGTCTCAAATTTCTGGTTCTCTGATAGAACTATACGAAGCTTGTATTCCTGGACAAATTGACCAACTGGGGGCTCAATTTCTTCATCTGTAAAATGAGGGTAGTTGGACTCAATCATCTTCAAGGTCCTTTCTAGGTCTAAAATCCATGATCTTGTTCTACTTTACTAAGTTATCATCAATGCCCTTTTTCTTCAGTATCTTGGGTTTTCTAGGAAAACAGCCATGCTATCTGCAAATCTAACTATTAATTTACACTCACTTCTTTTTTTTTTTAGCCTCTAGGACACAGAACAGACATTCTATAACCATTTGCTAAAAGAATGAATGGTATAGAAAAAAATAGCTCTTCAGGAAAATAGGTCAGTGAAGTTAGGGACATTAATTTATAATGACTTTCTGCAAATTACCTTTCTATTTTGAAGTTCATAACTTGTGAGTGATGTTTTAAAAGTATTTTTATAATATAATTATATTCTAGAGGCACCTTTTTCTCTGAATATTTTACATTAAAATTTAAAAACAAGTAATAATAAATGAAAGTAAATGTGCTCATGAGATAGATTTTGGTCTTTGATAGATTCAGATGTAAGTTTAGAATGAGGCTGAAGACTAAAATTCTCAATTCCATTCATTCTGAGAACTTAATTTTAAAAACTGGAAGATTAAATGTGAAAAGGTTTATTAATGGAAAAATTCAGTTATGCTTAATTTTTTTAAAAGATGCTTTACACATGAGTTGTGTTGAATAAATATTTCTATACCACAGAAATATTACAGGCCTATACTGGGAATCTTTGTAGGACAGGATCCCTCTTCTTCTGGGGGAGAAACAAAAGAATTTGAGATTGAATGCACTACCAAATATCTAAAAAGCTAGAAGTATCTGTACTAGTTAAGATTTGCAATTTGTTGGAAAGTATCAGAGAGATCCCTTGCAGAAGAGAAGAAAGCCAATTGTGGACTAAAGGGAGAACAAGGCCTGGATATTGGAACCTGACTTGGAGAGAAGACCCAAAGAACCTAGGTTAATAACCTATCCAGCAGAGATATTTTATCCTGGGTGGGAAGAAGCTGTGAGGACACCAAAAGAAGAAAAAAAACACTAAAATTTTACAGTTACTGAAGATGTAAGTTGCCTTGGCCACATATATCCCCGCTATAGTATCCTTTGTAGCGGTCCTCCCCAACTTAAACTAGTATTGACACCTATGGGATTGGTCCCATAGAAAGTGGTTACTCTGTGGGGTCTACAATCATAAAACTATGTCCCATGAGCCCCCACTGTTGAGTTTACCTTTAATAGTTAATCAGTGAATGCAAAGGCTCAAAGAAAATGTTTTAACTAAGATGACATGGTGAGAACAGTAGCTATGAAACATCTATTTTCTCTTCTCCCCTCTCCCCACAATAAACCTGAAAAGTACTTTCCCAGAAATGAATACAGAATCCATTATGAGGTGTAGGCTCAAACTTAGATTATATTGCTGATATGGTACACACATAGGTAATGAATGTGACCAAGGCAACTTTTTGTGATGTCCTCCTTGTACTACTTCCTAAGTACAATGCCTCAGTTAAGCTCTATAGGTCTATTTCTCCTTTCAAGAGAGTTTTGAACTTTCAAGGTTAATTTTCTCTTAATACATGGTTGAGTTCTTCTCTGCTACTAGAAGTGATGCTCCTTGAAGCTGCTTCTTACCTTGAATAATGCTTCTTTGCACCTATCTGAAGACTATATGTCTCTATTCCCTGTCTTGAATGGCTCAGCTTTATGAAAAGATCCCTGCTGAAAGTTTTACTTCCAAAATCAAGATGTGATGTCCTATGGGGAAAGGGGAAGGAGAGAAAATCTATCCTATTGCCTTCAGGCATATTTCATGCCTTGAACAACTCAAACTCTAAAACTGTACTCTGGGCTTAGCAGGCATAGCTTTTTAGTCTATTGGAAACATGACCATTATTCTTCCTGTCAATGAATGATCAGCTCCCCTTCTAATTTGATCAGAAAAGTTATGGATAATAACACATAGATTCCCAAAGTTCCCAGATCTGCTTCCTGGGGAGCACTGGAATGATCCAGGGGGACAGTAGTAGCCTTGGGTACAATTGGGGGCATTGAATAAAAATTAGGGGGCAGTGGAAGCACAAGGAAAGAAGAGAAAAAAAATTTGGAAACAATTCCTACGAGTTCATCTGTTGTATGACACAGTTAAAGTCATTGTGATTACATAATTATCGAAACAAACACACAAAATGCAAGTTATAATCAATCAGTAGTCAAGTCCACCAACAGGTTTTAATTAGCAAATGTTGGCAGGTGAGCGTATTAAGCATTGTCAGGAAGTCTAGCATGCATTGACAGGAATATATGCATGTAATGACTTGTTTACAATATGATACTATATACATGATACAATATCACATCATCACAATTTCAATGCAGGAAAAAGCCCCATAAATTTACAAATAATTATTAAATTTAAGATGGATCGTTTTTTTTTTTAATTATATTTTTTTGAAATCATGAACATTAAAAAAAAGTTAAAAGGTTAAAGAAAATGGATTTTGGGTTGGGGGGAGGGAAGGGGGAATACACCAAGTAACTTCTTTTTGTAAAGGGGTGGTAGGCTAAATAAGTTTGAGAACTTCTGATGTAGACATATTTGTACTTGTTTAATATTTCAACGTCTCATTATCTCCATCATCTTTTTCTTACTCTTCATGATTGTACCAACCATCTGGAAGGGCAAAGGAAAATGAAATTTTCTTTCAATCTCTCTCTCTCTCTCTCTCTCTAACTATATTTTTGGATACAATTACTAGAAAAAAGTAACAATATTTGAGCAATGAGCTGAAACTGTTGAATAGATCAATTCAGGCAAACTCATACCCCAAAACATCAAGAAAGTTACATTGATGTAACTTAAAAATGAAAGAAAGCTTATAGAGGATCTGCTAAAATATGGAATTACAGACAAAATCATACTATTTTTTTTTAAGCAATTGGGGTTAAGTAACTTGCTCAAGGTTACACGGCTAGTCATTATTTGTGTGTGGGTGCTCATTTTCTGAGGCCGGATTTGATCTCGGGTCATCCCAACTCTGAGGCCGGCGCTCTTACTCACTGCGCCACCTAGCTGCCCAAAAATCATACTATTTTTGAAGATATTGTGAAGATAACATATACAGGTCACAGTAGTCTGACACAAGATCATCCCTAGCATTGTAAAAATTAAAGAAGAATTGTTTCCTCTTACAATTTTGTCCAAAAAAATGCAGGAGTAAAGAATTCTGACCTTTGAAATAGGGAGCATGACCTCTTCATCAGTCACATCACATTATTTGATACAAGATCACTATCATCCAAGATAGAATCAAAGAAATGGAATAGAATCTGTTATACATTTGGAGAAGATAGATATAACTTGCCAAGTACACTCAAAAGAATTATCACATGTTTTGGAGGAAGTTGATATCCAAAGAACTGATGTTGAGAAAGAAATGAGCAAATGATGTCCAAGTTGTTATCAGAAGATGAAGTAAGGTGACAGTTTTACTTTGAAACTTTAGTGTTCAGCATATATTGTAGATATTTGGAGCAGAAACCAAATAGATTTGTTTATCTGTTAAGCTTTTACATATAGAGATATGTAGAGATAGCTAGCCAGTATAACAAACCACTATCTGCATATAAAAGGAACAATTTAAAATTTCTGAAAAGGAAAATTGGCATTGTGAGATTATTGTCACATGTTTAGTGTCCAGTATTTGGATAAAGAAGAAAATAGAAAAATCATGAATGTAGTTTTTCAGTGGTTCACCACAGCAGACATTCATTTAAACCAGAATGATGCAGAAGACCTAGAGATTTCTGGTTATACCTTGCTGCCAGATACCACTATGTGGTCACAGCAACTTTGAGTGTCTTTAGGAGGCTGTAGCAACAAGCACCCCAATATCCCCAGGGTGGCTGCCAACACAGGTTCTTAAATCTGCTTTTCTAAAGGAAAGCAACTCAAAACGGGTTAACAAGCTTACTTTAATCAATCAAACATATATAATTTACCTAGTTCAGGGGAAAAGGTCAGCACCCCAAACTTCAAAGTATATAGACAGAACTTATAAGACAGAGAAACAAATAGATCAAGTAGACAGGCTTCCAAACTGTCCAACCATTATTTCAATACCAAATCACAGTTACCAGAGAGGGAAGCATCAACATCTAGTTTTTCAAAGCCAGGGCACTCTCAATGGCTGCCCAGAATCTCATCTGGTCAAACCACAAACACTTCTCAAAGTGAGCCCCAAAGCAAAGCCTCCCATCAGGGTTTATATAGCCTTCTCCAGGCTCAGAGAATGTAACAATCTTCTTGACCCACTGCCCAATCACAAAGTATCAAAGTGTGCACCTTCCTGAAAAACAAGCCTCCCACCACAGGCGACAGGTGCACTTAACCTAAGGGCAGGGAAGATCTTTAAGTTTGCATTTCCATTACAGAGGGTGATGAGAACCCATGTGACTTCACAACTCTCTTGGACTTCTCCATTTACCAGCTAGATACCACTTCCTTATCTAAAATTATCAAAGTTTATGAACAACTAAATGTGAAACATGAACCTTTCAATTGGAGATTCCCCTACCTGCCCTTCAACCAGTGGTCTCCCCCTTCCCCCCTCAGTTCCAGACAATTACCAGGAACCGTTTGACTTGGATGAAACTTGCTCTTCAGAGAAACCATGGTTTGCTCAAATTACCAGTAAGTATACTGAAGAGGACCTAGATTTCTACGTCAGGAAGCGTGGTGACATTCTTGGAGTGACTAGTAAATTACAAAAAGAACAAGATAGTAAACATGTTCTGGGACACATATTCTTTCAAGTGCAAGAGTTTTAAGAAACTGAATGAGGAGCATGAAGTTGATATAAGTGAAGCTACATTTCTTAACAATTACTGAGTACAGTGTCTCTTACAAAGACCAGAAGAAGGGGAGATACTAGAACAATTAACCTGCTGGCTGGCTTCTCACTGTAAACTCTTTTCTAACTTTTTTTCCCACAGATTTGTCAAAACTGTCTCTCCATTATGAGCCATGCACTTTTATGATAGGTATGAAGTTAAAGACATTATATATCTTCTGTAGTGACTAAGCAGGTACACTATGAGCACTGGTAGCTACCAAAATCGTTATATAAGACAAATGTCCCATATTCTATTTTTTTTATCGGAGCTACACTTTTGTAATATGAGAAATATTCTTACATTAAAATGTTGTCTTTCATAAAATAAAATAAAATTTCTGAAAGAGAAACTTTTAAGTTAAAGCAGCAGCTTAAGAACCCAGCTTTCTTCAAACTAAGCAGAGAGGACTCTTAAAAAAAAAAATCAGAGGGGCAGCTAGGTGGAGCAATGAACAGAGCCCTGGCCCTGGTGAGTCAGGAGGACTTGAGTTCAAATCCAGCCTCAGACTCTTGACACACTAGCTGTGTGACTTTGGGCAAGTCACTTAACCCCAATTGCCCTCCAAAAAGCAAAAACAAAAAACAAAAACCAGACACTGATTGTAGAAAACCAACATTTTTGTCTAGGATTGGGGAGGATTGCAGTTCAAACAAGGGAGGAAGGCAGTATCTTTCTTTCCTACAAGTTCAGCTGTAGATTCCCTTAGGACAAAGAGATAAACCACAGAGTTTAGAAAACCATTAGTAATGAGCTTGTACCATCAATCAAATTCCATACATTTATGGAAAAAATGAATAGGTTGGTCATAAAGGCACTAGAACCATCCAGTATATAAATAGATTCAGCTTTGTCAGAACCAAGTGGTGCTTCTCTCGAATGTACTGGGCATTATAATATTGCTAGTAAAGTAAGCTCTTATGTAGACAACATAATGTTGCTTTGCACTTGCTGTTATGTGTATATAGTCTTATGGATATATTATTATTTTATTTAACTATGTTATAATTACTATTGCTACTGTTGCATTTTTCTCCTTCCATGTACTATTGTAATATGTAACATAAATTATTATCTCATCCTCTCATTTTACAGTTAAGAAAATGGAGGTTCACAGGAGTTAAGTGACTTGCTCAAGGTCACACAAATATCTTCAGAGGTGAGATTTGAACCAAAGTCCTTTGATTCCAAAGCTAGAGGTCTTTCCACTGTACCACATTGCATCCCAAATAAGTCATGGACCAATACTATATCATTAGGAGGGAATTGGAATTTTGGGAAGTTATAATTCAACTGTCATATGTGAGGAAACAGAATTTAGCTCATTCTACAGAAACTGTAATTATTGTGGCTGGAGATAGACAAAGCACAGGGCTAGAGAACTAAGAAAACTTTTTACCTGAGAGAGTTGACTTTTGAGAGGTACAGGGAAAAAGGACTAAGAGAACTTTATTCCTGAGAGACTGAGATTTCTGATCTTACAAAGAAGCATCGATGATGAGAATTCTTAAGTACAGACTCAATTGGCTTTATTACAAAATTGTAATTTTTGTAAATTTCAATTGCAATTTTGTACAATTATACAATGGATAATTCTGAGAAAGTTGAATGGTGTGACTAATATTGTTAAAATATTTAAGCATATATTTGTATTATTTGTTCTACTATTAATAAATGGCATAGCCATTTATTATCACTCATAATTAGTATAAGTATTCACCTTAATTTAATACTTAATAGCATAATTAGTATTGATTAGTATTACTACTTATTTATTAGTATTGCTGATGTTTATTTAAGCCAATGACTCAGGATTTTGATATGGAGAAATAAAGAATTTGATATGGAGAAATGAGCAAAAGCTCAAGGAAAAGGAAGTTTCTTTGGTTTATAAAATAATGACCATACTATATTGCACATATTACATATATTTTAAATAATTTAATATTGTATATTATATTATGTTATATCAGTTATATATCATTTTATATTACATTTATTCATTACATTAAATATTTAACTGCAGTAGGGGCTAAGAATAAATTAATCAATTAGAGATTGTATATTTCTAGTAATTTATGAGTATGACAGGTTTTTAAGGATTGATCACATTCATTATTAAAGTTGGTGCTATATGAGGAAATACCTAACCATACCACTTAATTATTTTGTAAAGCAGAATGGGATGGAAGTGAGTCAATTACAGTTTTAAAAAGAGGTGACCACCTAACCAAGGCTGCAACGGGGTCATTGATGCTAAAAACCTGCCATAATTATAAAATAAAAAGCCAGCCATAATACAAATATTGATTATACTTTGAATCAACTTTCATGGTAGCAATCTTTTTGAGCCATAAAAAAACTGTGTCACTGTTATGGGGATGGAAATTTAATATCTTCCCTGTCCCTAGGCCCTTTGATAGGCTTAAGTACACCTGGAGCCTGTGGTGGGAGGCTTGATTTTGGGGAATGCTTTTTGATTGGGTCAAGAGGGTTGTTACATTCTCTGAGCCAGAAGGCTCTATAAACCCTAATGTGAGGCTTTGTTTTGGGGCTTACTTTGAGAAGAGTTGTGTGATTTAACCAGATTTGTGTGATTTAACCAGATGAGACTCTGGGCATCTGTTGAGCCCCCCAGTTTTGAAAAGCCAGATGTTGGTGCTTCCCTCTCTGGTAACTGTGACTGGGTATGGATGTAATGGTCAGACAGTTGGAGGCCTGTCTGCTGAAATGTTTCTCTGTCTTCTTATAACTTCTATTTGTATACTCTGAAGTTTGGGGTGCTGACATTTTCCCCTGACCTAGGTAAATGATATATTTGATTAATTGATTAAAGTAAGCTTGTTAATCCATTTTGAATTGCTTTCCTTTAGACAAGCAGATCTAAGAACCTGTATTGGCAGCCACCCTGGGGATGCTGGGGTGTTTGCTGCTACAGTCACAGAATCAAAGAACCACAGACTTTCAGTTACCAGGAAACTCAGCAGCTATAACCCAAGTCTTAATCTGAGTCTTCCTTTTCTCCATTGCCTTGCTATGTATCCTATTGCATTTAGAATCATAGAATGTTTAAGTTGAAACGAACATTAAAGACCATCCAGTCAACTTACATTATTTTACAAATGAGAAAACATCTCAGAGTGGTCATGTGTTTATCTAAATTTATACAGCTATTTTGTAAGAGACGCAAGACTAGAAACCAGACTCCTGGACTTCTACCTGAGAACATTTTCCATTCTACTATGCTTTCTCTTTGATAACAGATTAGTTAATTTATTACTGTAAATCATTCCATTTTTGCTGTAAACTTTTAATTCTATAGCCTAACCAATTCAGTTCAGATATGAATGATGGATATATTTAACTTCTGTTTGGCTATTGAAACAGCCATTGTATTTTTACTTGCCTCTTCATCTCAGTCTTCCCTCTCATTCAGTATAGCTGATGAGAATGTAGTACTCAAGCCCTATAAACTGTCTGAAATTTCAACTAGGACAGAAACTCTGCTAAGCATTTATCAGTGAATTAATTTTATCTTCTCTTTTTCAGCTACATCTAGCTCTGATCTGACATGAGTGCCTTAACTAATTATGTATCTCAGGAGGAAAATGCACTTAAAATGCAAATTAAAATTAATACAAATTATAAGCAGAATGGCAAATGTATATATGGCAAATTCTCTATATTTTTAATAGTGGGTTTGATTTGTTTCATCATAATCTCATGAACCCGATTCTGACAGATTTTTTTTCTCCTATTTTCTTTTTTTTTTGCTTTTTTTTGAAGGGGAGAAGGTAGGGCAATTGGGGTTAAGTGACTTGCTCAAGGTCACAAGGCTAGTTTTGTGTTAAGTGTCTGAGGCTGGATTTGAGCTCATCCTCCTGACTCCAGGGCTGGCACTCTATTCACTGCACCACCTAGCCACCTTTTTTTTTCCTATTTTCTGTCATTCTATTGAAGAAATAAAATTTCTTTTCACATCTCTTCAACATTTGTGTTCTTAACTAATCACTTGCTGTGGAAATAAGGCAACCTTCCCTCTTCTGTCCCATCCATGCCCAGTGAAACTTCTCTGAGCTTATTCACTAGAGTGCACTTTTTGACATCAGGATTACTTCATGCTCTTAAAATTGAGAACTTCAAAAAGTTTTTGTTTATAAACAGTTTTGTTTATCAATATTTACTGCATTATAGATTAAAACTGATTAATTTAAAAATATTTATAAATTCATTTAAAAATAACAGTAAAGCAGTACATATTTTTTAATGAAAGAATAACATGTGTTTTTTTTGTTTGTTTGTTTGTTTGTTTTTTGCCTTTTGGAGGGCAATTGGGGTTAAGTAACTTGCCCAAGGTCACACAGCTAGGTTTTTATTTGTGTGTGCATTAAGTGTCTGAGGCTGGATCCGAACTCAGGTTCTTCTGACTCCAGGGCCGACACTCTACTCACTGCGCCACCTAGCTGCCCCCATGTATGTTTTTTTAATTAGTGAGATGAATAGTGTTTTATATTTTTGCAGATCTCTTTAATATTTATTGAAGACAGCTAACTTCTCGTTCTGTTTCTGCATTTGATCTGCTGTGAAATGTTTTGTTTGAAGCATACAGAGAAAATTTGACCTCCTATATATAGATGCATAGTTAGAAAATGGAGGAGTATTTTAATTCTATTTTTCAGATATTTATAGATATCTTTCTTTGATATGACACCAAAACTCCATAAGTGGTAGTTTCCAAAAGGTTAGTTGAAATTTGAAACCAAATCACTGAACCTTACATACTCTGTTATGTTAAAATTCATTGGTCTATCTCACAGTTTGAATTGGTCTTTTACCCATGGATGATTTTGTAACATTATGATTTAGTCTTTTGGAAAATATTTATTTACTGAATTAATGCAAATCTAAATGCTGACACCTTTCATTATATGACACGAAAAACAATCACATTTGTTAATATCACTATTGATATCAGCAGAAAAGTATTTAAGTTTGAGGAAGTTGTCAGGATACAAGCTTTCCAAGATCCTAATTTTCATTTGAAAGGTCTATTTTTTATCATTGGAACCAAATACCTTGAAGTGACAGGTTCACCTCCTTCATTTTTTTTTTAAGTTTAAAATTTTATTTTTTTTCTGTTTTTTTTTTTAATATTTTTATGTAATAAAAAGTAAAAGTCCTTGTCAACCATCCTTGTGGGACATCTGTCTATGTGTCTGTCTCAGGTTAATGGGAAAGAAGGGTAGGGGAGCCCAAGTCTGAGGTTATAAATAATAGAAAATAAAAGATCTTCCCTCTCCAGCGGGGATGGGAGGGAATGAAAGGGAGGGGTAGGAAGAAGGATGGGCCAAGCAGGAACCCTCCACTCCCTCTGGACCCTGGCCCAGCCTTGAGGTCCCTCCCCCCATCCCACCCCCTACCCCATTCAAAGGTGCTTGGTAGGAGTTCCCTACTCCCCCTGTGGGGGTGGGCTGGGGAGGGGAGTGGAGGGCTAGAGAACTGGTCCGAGCTGCTGGGGGAAGAGACATAGGTTACTCCTCCCTCCACTCAAAGAAGTCTCTCAAGTGACGGCCAGGACCGTCTTCACTTCCCCGGGGGGGAGGTGGAAGGGAAGCTGCTGGGAGGGATGAGATTGAACTTGGTGGTGTCCGATGTAGGTGTAGGGTGAAGGTGTGGAAGCAGAAAGAGCAGGCACACCACTCTGGGGCACACCCCCCTGAGGTGGACCCCCATGCGTGCAACAGCATCACCTGGGGTGGGGGGCCCCAGGATGTCACCTCCTTCATTTTTGAGAAAATGTCAATTAGAAACTCAATCCTGAATAATCATAATTTGTCAGTTGTTCTTTCAAGTAAAAATGGTATTGC